>OW388299.1:62314912-63514912 GCA_936450465.1 Gibbula magus
AAGTTTAGTGCAAATATGTTGAGAGATGAACGACCAGCTTTCCCGATGTGCGAACGAAGTGAGTATTTTCTCCGAACATATTTGCGCTAAACTTCACCTGTGGTTCACACCAACGATAGAGAATACTCAACCCGACCGGTCATCTCATGACGTCATATATTTTGTATCAAAGACGTTGTTGAAAAATAACGTTGCAAAAAGTGCTAACACAAATCATACATTCATACATATACACACGCAACCCATCGATTGTACCACTGTACCACTGTACCACCATCATCATCATCATCACCTTCATCATCATTATCAGCATCATCATCATCACCTTCATCATCATTAACCATCGCCTTCATCAGCATCATCATCATCATCATCATCATCATCATCATCATCATCACCTTCATCAGCATCATCATCATCATCATCATCATCATCATCATCATCATCATTACCACCACTCATCTGAATGAGGTAGTTTCATGGTCCTCTTAAACCTATGGACTTATATTGTATAGCCACACTTCACGGATGACGTTTATGGTTTTTGTGTGCTAATATTGAAGTTATTGTAATCAGTAATCCATTATCAAGAAAACTCAGTAATAACACGGACTTAAGTTATAATTGTAATTGTAAGTCCGTGGTAATAACGAGAAATGGCGTGACGTCACTAGAGGTTAATAAGCAGCAATAAAGGTCGCGCTTCTCCGCTGCACATCAGGGGCAGGGCTCCGTTCCATAACAGCGAGCGCTTATAATCGCTCATTGATTGTTTAATGTAGCGCTCAAGTAGCGCTCATTCTCTCCTGAACGACACGGTCCAAAACCTCAAAGTTCGCTCGCTTTGCTACGTAGCGCTACATTGAGCAATCGCGTTCAGGAGAGGTTTAAAGTAATCGCTAATTGAGCGATTACTTTGAAACCTCTCTTGAACATGGCCCTGACTTCCCTCTGCCATCTTTGGTCAACCTTTGAACAACCAACCAACTCGGTGATCTGTTTTGAACATGTTCACTATATACGTCACCGTGGCGTGTACCCTTAAAGGGACACCGCGTCGAGGATAAACATGAGATCAGTTTTATCCACATATGCTGATTAGCGTGTCTGCTAACTGTCTGCAATAGTTTTTATCATTTACTTCAATTGTCTGAAATTTGGGGTCTGAGACTCGTTAGCAGACACGTTAACCAGTATAGGCCTGGGTTCCGTTCAATAACAGCGAGCGCTTAAATTGCTCATTGATCGCTCAATGTAGCGCTCAGTGTAGCGCTCACTCTCTCTTGAACGATACAGTGCAAATTCCTCGAAGTTTGCTCGCCTTGCTACGTAGCGCTACATTGAGCAATCGCGTTCAAGATAGGTTTTAAACCTATCTTGAACACGGCCATGGTCTCATATTTATCATTGACGCGGTGTCCCTTTAATGGCGACATATGTGCATTCCTTGTACGACCTACATTCATCGCGCCATCTACGAGGGCCCAAATACGTTCTGACATGGACCTGGGTCTCCTTTCACAAAGCAACCTTTACTGAGGTTAACCTTAACTCCCATTCTTTAACATTACACTAAGGTAACCTTAGTGACATACGATCACCTTAGTGCTTTGTGAAAGGAGCACCTGGATTATAATATAAGCAATACCATCTTTTGATCTGAATTCTTTCAAGCATGTACTCAGAAACATCCTGTACGAACGAATAAACGAAGGAAGTGAATGAATGAAACATCGTGTACGAACAATTACAACAGTGAAGGAATCAAAATAATGAAACTCAGAAACATCGTGTACGAACGAATACAACAATGAAGCAAATGAATGAATGAACTCAGAAACATCCTGTACGAACGAATAAACGAAGGAAGTGAATGAATGAAACATCGTGTACGAACAATTACAACAATGAAGGAATTGAAATAATGAAACTCAGAAACATCGTGTACGAACGAATACAACAATGAAGGAAATGAATGAATGAATGAACGAATGGTCGAATGAACGAACAAAAGACTGAATTGAAAATATGCCAGCCTCAGTTAAGTATTTTATAGCGTGATGTATAGCATAATAATAGGTAAAACTGTCACTACGGTATATCAGGGAGAGATAGCAACTTGCAACCATCACTCCGGCAACACGCCCTGGTGACATGTACATCAAATATGACAGTTCATAATATTATCACCGCATACATTATAGATACCCACCTGTCGTTTTTTATTGTACTGTCAACATAGATAACAGATGTCATTATTAATGCAATATACCATACCACAATATTGTTATTGTAGGTCTATATGATTTTTATAACTGCAGTGTACAACAATGTTTACGCGCATATATTACCATACAGCAATTTTGTTCGTGTATATGAATTTCATAACTGAAATATTCAACACTGAGATTACTGAAGTCCTATCACCCCACATAACGACTGTTCCATACCGTCGGTATTACAAGTGCAACCTCTAACGGGAGAAATTGGCAACAATTGATTGCTGTCTTTCATTTCGTCAAATCATAACACCTCTGTGAGTGAAAGGAAACAAAGAAAAGTAAAGCGTTCATGTCAGCATACGTTCATTAAAGTCAAAACACTCAACAGTTGTCACATTGAGTCAATGACAAAAGAATCAAGTGAGCTACTTGAAACCGTCTGGTATACATGAATACTGATATTGCAATAACTCTGTGATACAAGGTTAGAGATACCGATCACAGCATCTTGCATATCCGAACCTGTGTACCAGACCATAACACACCAGAAGCTTCAGAATTTGGGTTTGCGTGCAAAATATCATACATAAGTCCATTAAACAATATCTACAAAACAACAAAACAACAAGTCTACCATTAGTAGTTTCCTTGAATTCGCTTATCTCCACGTACTTTGTTATATGTTTGTATATAACTGTCTTTCTACTGCTACACTGTCGACCAAAAGAAACGCTTACCAGATATCTTTTCAGATTTCGTAAAAACTATAATGAACAGTTTAGCAATATTATAACATGTAGTTGCACGATTTTTGCATATGTTTAAATTACAAAAGTGTCACAAGAGAATGGCGATGGTTGAAATGAGACAACAGAAATTGTTCAGTTTTCGATTAGTGCATGGTCAGAAAAACATTTGAAACATATTTTCATACAACCACGAGCAACAATACAGGCACGCATTCGCATTAAAGTGGTGATGACGCTACAGATGTACGTTATTACGGTGCGCAAATTAATCAGTCGGAAAAAGTGGTCTTTATTGGACTTCGTTTTCATGAATGTTATTGACTCGAATCATAGTTTCTTCACTTTCATATACATTATTGTTTCAGCAGAACGTGGAGACCACCATTAATTATATTTCAGAAATTATTTCATCTTTCATTTTGACGAAAATCAACTAGGCCTTTCTTTTGGCCGAGAGTGTATATAGCTACAGCTTACATAATCACATCCCACACATTATCAAATTTATATAATTACTTATTTACAAGTCTCCAAAGTTCCTTTGTAAATTGTCAAACATAATAATGTTTCCATATGGTCTCTGCATATGGGTATGTTTTTTTTGTAATCTGTCGATGAAATTGTGTTGGCCATGGGCACATTTTGCTTGTTTGCCAATCATATTTTCCATTGAATAAATATGTTGAAACCATATAAAATGCTTGATTAACGTAAATGCATATCACACATTGCCTTTATAATAGATAACAAATAAAATCGGATAACACAAAACGATACATCAATCTAGACTAGTCAAAATGATTTAGATATATTTGGCTTTTAGTTACTGATATTTTATCAGTAAGTCGATGATAAACATCATTTATATTTATTACTTCAAAATTAACATTATCCCTGAAAAGTTGTCTTCAATATAGACAAGAAATTACCGAATTGAATCTATAAACGACGAAACAGATGTCCATGGACAGTTTCTTGTAGACACAAATACCTTAACGAGAAAGCCTTTTATTCGTGGATTCTAGGAATTCGCCTCTGTACATACATATATTACATGTAGATGTCAATCAATCTAGCATACAGCTGGGAGTATAGGCAAGGCTTCGAGTATCGCACTATTACTCTCCTGAACAAGCAAGGCCCCCAGCTGTCTCCGTCTGTACAACACCAATATGTTTGTCGTTGTTCCATATATAAACTCTATTGATTCAACAAGGCGAGTACTTGCTGGATATTTCAAAACTGATTTAAGTAAACAATTCTTAGAGCTAAATTTAGTAGAAATATGTGATAGTATTAAATAATCACTTGTGGTACCGGTAGTAAAATGATGCGTTAATTATTAACATAAGCTTTGATATCATTTTTCTTGATTTTGATACATGCACGGATTTATATAAATTGATAGGAATAATTTTAAATCTATCTAAACCAGCCTTCAGAAATTTCATTCATTTCGCAAAAAGCAAAAAGACCATGGTTGAAAATTAAAGTGACGGGTATATGGGTTAAATCTTGTAGAGTGTTCAACAACGTATCGTTAGAAGTAGCTAATACTCTCCACCCTGTCGTGCCGACGGGAGACTTCACTTCCAATTGTTTTTGTTTCTGACGGAATGTACGCTATTCTTTTCAAATTGTCAAAAGTTGTCAAAATATTAACCTCAAGGACACGCTTCAACTGGATTGTATTGCAATCATGTATTAATATTAATAAACTATGCATAAACAAGAATGTTTCTTCGAATTTCGTTTCCACAAGATACTCCGATAGAGCAGTCTATTCTTCACAGACATCGCTGGTCCGATAATGGCAACCAGATGGTGTTTTCAACTATTTTGACCGTGTGTCAGGTTCAGCAACTAGTCTGTGAGTAAGTTGCCAAACAAAAATGTGAATTGCTCACATGATTCTCACTTGTAAGATGTTTTTTCACATTATTTCACAATTTGATGAAGACTATATAGTGAACATTAATTGAACATCAAAAGGAATGCGAAGTGAAGCCAAATATAAAGTCATCAAAATATTACCCTCTGTAATATTTTCATCTTGACTGTGTTTATGTCCTCATGATTTTCCTCCATCTTTGATAATATATGCTGTTATTTCCATTTCTTCCATGACAATGAACTGTATGGTTGGGAAGTTGAAAGACTAATATCTGAGTGTGTGACAGGTTTGTCTGCAGACATATAGTTGTCTGCAGACATGTGTTGGCAGACAGAAATTGCCCCGTGTGCCATCGTCACCACTATGAGGACGAATTTATGTTGCAAACATAATAAATAGCATACCAGTCCACGTGTGTCACTCTACTGCGTGCTCTGAACACATGGACAACAGGTCGTGGAAAGGAGATTTTCTGAATATATCATTTTTAGAGCTTGTTTTGAACTTAAGCCGCTGACAGTGTGTAACTCTGGCAACACTGTGATGTTAGATTCAGAACACAGGGGTAGACTGGGGACGTAGAGGTTTGGTAGGTCCGAATTGGAAATATGAAATAGGAAATAGGAACGAGATTGTAAGACTTGGAACCAGTGTAGATCGTGCCTCGATGCTGATTCTGAATCTGAGTTCTGTTTGCTTGTTTGCTGATAAACGCGTAGCAAAGAGATGACTGTGACAACCAATCATGAATGTCATTATCTCAATTCGTTACAATCGTACCTCACTACGTTCTGGATCTGACAACTGCTCGGAAGAGGTCATGTCGTATGACCTTTCACTTCAGTCATTCAGCGATGAGACTAGAAAGTCGTTGGACAAGTTTAGTATCGGGGCTGTGATTGGTTGGATTTAAAGAAGGTGAAAGGTCACAAGACTTGCCTCCTGTACTCAGATCAAGTCCACAGCAAAGTAAGAGTGTTACGTTCGACCTGATTTTAATAACACTGTCCGATGTTGAGATTTGGAGCAGAAAACTTGTACTTTGGTACAGCCAAACAATACGACGAAACCTCATCTGTTCACTTCCAATTCACGTTAATCTGAATGTCTCCACGATTTTATTTGATTATTTTGTTTCAATTTTAACATTTCAAGTTTCCCCTTCTTGATTTATCTCACTTGTTTATATACATTTGTCATTTCGTTGACGTTGATTTAATAAAAGCAAAAGCAAACTAAAATCGAAGGTTTAATAGAAGATTCAACAGCATGCCATGGGCAAATCCGTTTTGAGCTGTATTTCTCATGTATGATATAAAGGATTTAAAAATCTGCCCTACAGTGTTGAAAAACCGTAACATATTATTTTTTTTTACAGATCTCAATTAATGTTGACATTCTTTATCAAACAGAGTTATTTTATTCGATGCAATGAATAAAGTTGATCGCACAAAAACTTAGTATTGTAATCCCTATTACTTACAATTTAAAAAAGGCAAGCAGAAGACGTAATCCAATTTATCCAATGATATTTAAAAAGGTTTTGACATATATACTTATATAGATATTATAATACGAACACGCAAATGTAGATACGAATCCTGAATACTAATCTTAAATGTATTCGCTTATGCCATGAATAAACGATTCATGAAACCATTCACAAATCTGTCAGTTAACGTTACTGAACATGACGATTTTACGCAAATCTGATACATATATAAATAATAGATAAATATGTTGTTTATTCTAAACGACAATTTTGTGATGAGGCCAAGCCGGTCTTTTGAACTAGTGAACCATGGGTGGTACTACGCTGAAATTCAGTGTAGCATTGAACCCAAACCTTACTGCGTGTAGAACAGTTCTCTACTGCATAAAAAGTTGCCGTGCCCCTGGCGGGATTCGAACCCTGGACCTCTTGATCCGAAGCGGAACCACTGCGCTATCCAGCCCCATCTACTGCAGACAAAATTGCCTTTCACCTGGCTTTCACAGCAATGCATAAAAGAACAACTTGAGGGTGAAAACCTTTAAAAATTCTTACACATAAATATGATTTGATTTTTCCAACTATGAGTAAACATAAAATCCTATTGACCTCCATTCTCTTCCCTTCAGATTTCCGATCCTAACCTCTGTTCAAGGTGGCCTGAATTTCAAGGCTCCAGCAAAATCCCCTAGTGAGGTAAAAGGGAACCTCATACTGTACCCCAGCTTTCAGTGGTCCAGCCGACTGAGTGACTTCCAAGATCTAGGCATTTGACTTTTAAGAATCTTGCTCATTAGCATATGTCCTTCCATTATGTCTGATGTAAATTACACAAATTAACTGTTTTTGGTATTTGTCTCTGATTTGGTCATCTTTATTTATCAGCATGTTTATGTAAAATTGTATTCACACAATCAAATAGCATATTTCAAGAAAAAAAAGATTAAAAAGAAAAAACACTTATCTTACATTTATTATTTTATCATGTGTCATTGGCAAATGTCACTTTTAGCACTGCGTCGCTTATTCCAAAACTAGATACAATTGCAACCAATCAGGACACTCCATTTCTGCACTCAGATTCGGGCCATGTAGAACAGAGGTAAGGATTGGAAATCTGAAGGGAGTACCCTCTGTGGGAAGAGAATGACCGCCCTTTTGAAAGAAATGAGCCTGAGAATGCAACCCAAGTTATGAGTGATAAAGACCGTCCTAGGAAAGTACTTGAGATGAGCTAATTCAATGAAAATATCACTTGTATTTACACTAAAAAGTTAATATCTCCATAATTTAATGGATATTTCACAATAAAGTACATCATTACTAGATATTTTGCTAAATTCATTAATATTACAATCTTGCAGTAAATTTTATGTAATGGAGAATGCATGAGGAGCTGTGGATTCGTTAAAGATAATCAACGAGCCCCGAATGCATTCTCCATCTTAATCGATGTATGACGTCATGAAACATGCATATGCTATTTTTTTTACATCTGAGACAATAAATTTCAATTATGGGACACCAAAATCAATTATTTTGCAAATTTCGGTGCTCATTCATTGGATATGGTACAAGTAGATGCGACCCTCATGAAATAGATTCTTACACGATCGTGCAGCGCAAAACTTCCACGCGAAGTGATGTGATTGACAGCTAAAACTCGGCCTTTCCATGCCTTCCGTGCATTACAAGACTTGAAAAGAATGCAGGATTCTTACTGACAAACAATCCTAAAGTTTCTATTGGCTCAGAGCGCTGACTACCATACGAAGTGTTTGCATGTTCGAATCCAGGTTCATGCATTACAAAATTTAATTTGTCTAGTTGAGAGATATTTTAAGATCCTATTCAGATACCAAGACAAAATAGATCAGTCTCGAAAAATGTACTTGATTACTTGTAACCACTACTGAATGTCTAAACCTAACATCCCTCCTGACTGGGACAGTCAATGACCAGTAGATTCCTAAATAATAATCAACACAATAGATTGACGTCATGATCATATCAAAACCACTTGAAAAACAACACAACACATGGTACATTCTCAGCTTTTACTGGGATTCATAAACTGATGGTAAACAAAGCAAACTCCCTCTTGATAATTTGTTACAGCACACATGCATGGAATGTTTGTTCATTAGGAAAACTTGTGTCAACCACTCATAAATACTCACAAAAACAAAGAAACAATATTATCATCACACTTTGAGTCACATGTGTACACAGTATATACATATCTTTCCAGTGAAGTCATTAACCCTTAGCTAGTGGATCCAGGGTTGAAAATATTACATTCATATATTCTCGCAGACGAACCCTGGCAAGGAGACTTATTTTTCTCACAGCCAATCATTAACGACAGATACTGGCCAGCGACTCTCGGTCATTTAGAGGGTACAATGTTCGCTGTCTGGGAAATTTGGATAGTGGTGCCAATTAGTGCCTAAGGCAAAATCTGTGGCGAGCTAGGGGGTGCGAATATAATCAACGCAGGTTTAAAGGGGTAATATATAAAATAAAGCAACTTGAAGGTTACAAAGTGTCACATCTGAAAACAGCATATATATTTTTTTATTACCCATATGGTTGAAAATAACCGAGTTAATATTATTGATATGAGCACATGTGCACATATCACGTTTGCCTAGCAACCATTGTTTCACCGCGACTTCCCGTGCTGTGTCGTCTGTGACGTCATAAAACCATTGTTCGTGACGTCACTGTAGCTTGCCGTCGCAAGAGAAGTGGGCCGCTCCCTGCCTTTTTTTACGTGAATGAAATGGAACAGAATGGGTATTAAAGAAATTATTACACTCGAAAGTGTGCCATATGACTTTTACGAAACTCGTGCAAATTTGTGTATAGCCCTCGCTCTCGCTTTGGCAATACAAAAATTCACACTCGTTTCGTAAAAGTCATATGACACACTTCCTTGGGTAATAATCTCTATTTATCAATTGATCAGTCCAATTTGAAAGCTGCGTATATCTTCCAACTTTAGTAAAATGACAACTGTTCTTTATTTCAGTAACTGAAAAGTAATGGTAAAATTTTCAAGGACATTGATTCTTTAGTCAATAGATTGCTTTTGAGATCATTCAAAGTCAAAGATCTTACGATTATTACATATACCTCCTGAAAGTATTGTTCTTTGTGTTGAACAAATAAGCATACATAACAAAGTTGTCTGAGCGTACCCTTGTCAAAATATTATTTTAGTCAACGATCAATAATACCAATTTCCTAGATACTGTCATGAATCATATACAGCTGCTACAGTCAAAGAGAACAAACAGGAATTGCCAAAGGCACAAACGACATTGCTATAAAACAGTAGTAACTGTTGCACTAACAATTATACACACATGCACTCTGGTAACAGATGTGGCAAAACATCAACTTGCAGAAAATACCAACTCACATACAACAATCTTTCATGATAACATTTTGTTGCAGTACTTGCACTTCAGTGTTTGGATAGTAAACATTTCATGTTTTCAATGACAAATTTGTTCCACACTCATTGACATACATGTATGATACAGTAACTTCCCCTTTACTGCACTATCACTGGTTAATTTAAGCTTCATTTCTGTCCTTTCTGTGCCAGTTTATCAACGTGCTGCACCTAAACTTGATAGACCAATCATAAACCTCCTTACAAAATCAATCCGGTGCCAGAAACAAACATGGCAACATACATATCACAGTCAGTTTAATTTTTATTCGTGTGGCCATTTTGATTATGGGAATGAAATGATGTCACTGATTGGCTGGAACAGAGTAGGTAACTCGAGATAACTTGTAATCACTGGCGAGGGCGCTGTAGTCAAGTCATTGTGACAACCTGCAGGAGGGTTTAAATTAGCCAGTGATGGAGAGTTGATGGCTGGATTTGCCTTCATGGGAAGTTGATAATATATGGTACAAACACACTTGTACTTGCGAAATATTTCTTGATTATTGTGACCGCTGTAGTCATAAATGTTTCGAAATGTACAAGTTAAACCATATGTAATAATAATAATAATGCATTTGTATAGCACCTGACATCCATCTGAACGCTGCTCAGCGTGCTTTACATGGACCAGGGATAAATTTACCTGCGAGTCCTGCTTCATTTACTCACAAAATTTGAAAAGGACTCACAGAAATTTAAACTGCGAGTCCCTGAGATGCAAGGTTTTTATTTATATACTAATTGGATGACTATGGAGGGACTCGCTTTTATTTTCTGGGACTCAGAAATGCTTGTGATAGCGAGTCCCTGTACTCTAAAAGTCATATTTGTACCGGTAGATTAATCACTGATGGACACAAGTACAAAATAAAGTTAAAAGTGCTGTGAGAATAGCAGTGTGTTAAAGTACTGGCGGAAGAAGTCAATAGAGGTTGAATTTCTGACTTCAAGAGGGACACTGTTCTATAGCACTGGAGCTACCACAGAGAAGGCATGAGTTCTGGGCCATGTTCAAGATAGGTTTCAAAGTAATCGCTCAATTAGCGATTACTTTTAAACCTCTCTTGAATGCGATTGCTCAATGTAGCGCTAGGTAGCAAGGCGAGCAAACTTCGAGGAATTTGCACTGTGTCGTTCAAGAGAGAATTAGCGCTACTTCAGCGCTACATTGAGCGATCAATGAGCAACTTAAGCGCTCGCTGTTACTGAACGGGGCCCTGGTGAATGGAACAGTGAGCTGTAGCTGATCTGAAGACTGCAGATTAGTGGAAAATACAGAGTGAGGAGTTCCTTTAGGTATATGGGGCTGCCTCACAGTGAAGAGCTGAGTAGGTCAGAGTAATATTAGATATTTAAACTTGTATAAATGCCAGAGCTTGACCACAATGATTATTCATCAATTATTGAATCAATGCATTGAATAGCTAAACAAATATTGATTGTGAACATTTTATTTGAAGGGCAAATCAATTGTCCAATATTCATGATAAAACTAGTTCAAATATAAAGTGTTCTCAAGTCATGGATATTTTACTAACTGAACGTCATTCAACAAGCACAACCGAAGTCTGTAAACCATTTTAACTAAACCTGGTAAACCATTCAACAGTTCCTGAAGTAAATAAACCTTTACAACTAAAATCAGTAAACCGTTACAACTTCAGTAAACCGTTACAACTTAAGTAAACCGTTTCAACTAAGTCTATTCATTGATCCCGAGAAACATCATAAATTAATCAGTTTCTGTTTGTTTGATTTGACGTCTCTTTGTTTCCTTGTTTACATTTGTTCTTATTTTATGCAGTTTATGCATGGCGTGACATGAATGCATGAGCAGTGAGGGATGTTTTCCCACGCCACCAGAAATCTATTTCATTATTGTCAAGGAACTTGTTCATCCGATACTTTCATGCTTATAATCCCAGGACAAATCCTTGTGGTTGGTTCACATTTTGGATTATTTATGATGAAAGGAGTCAAATGGGAGAAGTCACTTACACTCTAATGGCTAAAGAAAGATCTAGCTTGGGTTCTAGAAGTTTTAGTAGATTCCTCAATCTTCAAGACAATTACACTCTTACCAGTTTAACCTTAAAGAGCCATTGGGTATTTTATTTGTCTTTCATACATGCCAAATAACCACAAAAGCTGATTTAAGTTCAAATAATTTCACTTGTCTTGCATATTCCTACCCTATCGTCAAATATTCTTGTTTCCAATGAACAGCCTTTTACATTTGCAGAAACTGAAAATAAATGTCTGATATATAGGGGGCAGGGCGCAGGGGGCAGGGGACGGGGCAGAGGACAGGGGGAGGGGTAATGTGGTGGGTAGAGGTACTATGCTTCATGGAGAGGGACAGAGACAGTTTTTTTTCAGAAAGAGGGAGAGCAGCAGACCAATAAAAGTTTCAGTGAAACCATTTTAATCTTATTTTTGGTTGTCACATGTAAAAGATGGACTGCAATCCTTCGAGATAAAAATCCTTGAACCGCCCCTGGGTGATGAGAATATATCCAACTGTACTGGCTTCCATCAGGGCCACAAGCTGGTCAAAATGAGATCACAGCAATCAAGCATCTTGGATGCAATCTTGTTTCCTGGTAAAGTTTTCCCAACCTTTTGGCTTAGTGTTGATTGTATTGAAGGTTGCTCACCGAAGAAGACCCAGTCGATGTGACTTGTGGTGACCATTGGGACATATTTGATATTCCAGTACAGGGTTTTAGGTTCATCATCTGAAAAAACAACATAATAATAAATTAAAAATCTGGTTATAAAGATAGCAAGTCATGGCCCACAGCATCTGTCAACATGTTTCTATGGAAACAGAAAAAAATAAAATTATCAGAAATCTGAAAATATCAAAAGGCACCAATCTAACTAGTGGGTAATACACATGCAAAGTTTCAGGAAGATATGATGAAGAGTTTTGGAGCTGAGCTCCAAAAACGAACAAAGTCCAAATTCAACACATTTCTATGGAAACGAAATCTGAAAATATCAAAAGGCACCACTTCAGTTAGTGGATAATACACTTGGAAAGTTACAAAAAGATATCATAAAGGGTTTATGGGTTATGCTCATGATTACAGACAATTACAGAAATTATAAACACTACATCCCCCACCCTATTCTAAAATCTGTAAAAACATGAAAACTACAAAAACTACAAAAGGTGGGCAGAACAATGGCATCCAACCTCTTTCAAATCACTCTACTGTACCTTGTTGAAACGAAATCCTATAAAATGACAAGTACTCATGATAACAGGTCAGAATATGAATACATAATTTTGTTTGCAATATCCATAACCATAACCGTTCCTCTGTGTATATTTGTAGGTCAAGTATATTTAATCTGTGTAAACAAGATTATAAAGCAGATGTAAATAGGGAGTCATGTTTTTATCTTTATCTTGATCGATTTTAAAAATTTATAATTTATGGCTTTTTGATAACACTAGCTATTATCGACGAAGGCATTTCTTCATTATCATGTAATTTTTTGGTGTACTGAGACTTATATTCTCATCAAAACAAAAGATAATTCATCATGATAATGTCTGTTTCTGGTCCTCATGAGCTCATTATGTGATATAAAATTTTAATTTTTTTGTAAAATGTGAACGCTTTTTCTAAAATTTAAAAAAATAGAGCCATTGGCTCTGTAGCTCATCAGGAACTGCATGACTGCATATAGATCTAAGTTCGAAGATCTTAACAAATAGAGCCGTTGGATCTGTAGATTTATAGGATATCTAACGAGCTTCCCCTTTCATATCAAGTTTATGTCCCGAGTGAAATAATTTTGCTTTGTCTCGAGCCTTGGCGTGAGACAAACCAAAATTATTTCACGAGGGACATAAACTTGATATGAAAGGGGAACGAGCTATGTATCCTATTTATTACCAACATGTATTTCATACGATTTATTGTGTTTTAAAATATATTTGTGTTGTCCCTATAAAAAAACGGAACAGCGGAGTAACATCAACCCTGTCACAGCATCTATAAACTCATAATATTGCGACGTTAAATATTCCCGCTTTTAAAATCAAACCATTCTATAATCCATGATGTTCGGTATGGCGAAACCAGTTGCACTAGTCATGCTGAAGGAAGCGTACGTAATATAACATCTACTTGCTCGAAGCCATGAGATGGAGTTATCCGTCCTTTGAATGACGTCATGTCATGGCGGCCGCCATTTGCATGTTTCTCGTTGTCGGAATGTGTAAACAAGCTAAACAACCTCATTAAATGTAAGTTTGAGATGAACATCGCCGTTGAAATGTTATTTTCACTGAGATAATGAGCGTTTCATGTGTTTGGTGCAATGTCATTCCCAAAGGTAAGATTGAGAGCAAAAACTCTAAACTCTGTGCTTATTAGCTCTGCTCTAGTCATGGTGTATTTGTTAATTAAGGATTCAGCCCTTTGGGCAGAATCCTTATTGTTATTGGCGTGTTTATTATTATTATCGACTCAACTTTTAGAGCTCCAGTTCGAATCTAAATGTCCATTTTTAACATGGGAGAATTCTCAAAATGCACGTAGAGACTTGCAACCTTTTTTAAAAGATGCACAATGACATGGTTTAGCCCCCACATTGATTTTTAGCTGTTTTTCACCCTTTTCTGACCCCATGCACCTTTAAAGAACATCTCCTCTGAAGATACTAGCACCACGAAGCTGAAACATATATCTGTATGCAGCCGAGGCATTGGTGAATACATGGTGTTGTTTTTCAAGAGCCTATTCTTAATACTTTTTTCACAGTGACCTTTCAATGAAAAAGTCTGGTTTCTTAGTAAGTATGACATATTTCAAGGGGGCAGAACTCTAAAACCCGAATCGATAACAGCGCCAATTTTTCAGGACTTCAAGACATGTAAAAACTGTACAGAAAAAGCAAGGTTAGAGAGAAGGCAGAGAAATCATCTTGAAGAAAAATTTAAAAAATAGAGCCATGGGCTCTGTAGCTCATCAGAGTTTAATTTGTTTGATGATGAAGACAGAAATATGTTGTCTCAATATAATGCACAATCCCTAACCCTGACACATCTTAGTCTTGAAATTGAGAGAGAGAGCACTCAGCAAGGTCAACACACAGGAGATTATGCAATATTCTGACCCCTTGGCTCTGGTTACAAGCCAGCTGTGTTTTTTGTGTTTTACCGCCAAATTATGTATTAGACTCTTGCTTGCACTAAACACTGGCAGCACTGATCTAACTGTAAAAGGCTTAAAGAGAACAGGCAATGTGATGAATCTCATGGTACAGAGTACAATTTAGAATCACCTTGGCTAAATAATCTCTGCACAATTTTTTCGGTTCTAAGCCTTGTCATCCAAACATCTAAACATTCTGAACGCAATATTCCTTCTAGTTTGCTCTGGATGAAAACAGGATTTTAGGTAATGGCCTGTGAGGCCCTTATTTGGGGCCACAGGGTCACCAAATCTACAATTTAGAATCTCCATTGGCTAAAGACTCTTTACACAACATGACAACCTTCTAGGTCTTTTCGTTCTGGAGAAGAAGATGAAAATAATCTTATCTTATCATTTCATCACCAGTCTTATGCAGTTCACATATATCATGTAAAATAAAAGAATTCTTAACTCCTCTTCAATTTAGTCCTTTATGACTTATCACAATTTTCAGTTCATAGGCTATTCAACAGTTCTCATTTCACATTGATTACATCAATTTGACAAACATGTCCACAATGTATACGTAGATTGTTATCTCAAGTCGACATATATTTCAAATACATAGTGATTGAAGTGTCATAAAATATCAGTTCAAAATTCATTTTCAAAGGTTTTTTTAGGCTGTGGCCCATATTTGGGGTCACAGGGTCACCACATTTACAAGTTAGAATCCCCATTGGCTAAAGAGTTTGCATACGATATTACAACCTTCTAAATCTTTTTGTTCCGGAGAAAAAGATGAAAACAGGATTTTAGGTAATGGCCTGTGAGGCTCTTATTTGGGGCCACAGCGTCACCAAATCTACAATTTAGAATCTCCATTGGCTAAAGACTCATTACAGAACATGACAATCTTCTAGGACTTTTCGTTCTGGAAAAGAAGATGAAAATAATCTTATCTTATCATTTCATCACCAGTCATATGCAGTTCACATATCTCATGTAAAATAAAAGAATTCTTAACTCCTCTTCAATTTAGTCCTTTATGACTTGTCACAATTTTCAGTTCATAGGCTATTCAATACTTCTCATTTCCCATTGATTACATCAATTTGACCAAATCTACAATTTAGAATCTCCATTGGCTAAAGACTCATTACACAACATGACAACCTTCTAGGTCTTTTCGTTCTGGAGAAGAAGATGAAAATAATCTTATCTTATCATTTCATCACCAGTCATATGCAGTTCACATATCTCATGTAAAATAAAAGAATTCTTAACTCCTCTTCAATTTAGTCCTTTATGACTTGTCACAATTTTCAGTTCATAGGCTATTCAATACTTCTCATTTCCCATTGATTACATCAATTTGACAAACATGTCCACAATGTAGATTGTTATCTCAAGTCGACATATATTTCAAATACATAGTGATCGAAGTGTCATAAAATATCAGTTCAAAATTCATTTTCAAAGTTTTTTTTAGGCTGTGTCACAGGGTCACCACATTTACAAGTTAGAATCCCCATTGGCTTAAGAGTTTGCATACGATATTACAACCATCTAAATCTTTTTGTTCCGGAGAAAAAGATGAAAACAGGATTTTAGGTAATGGCCTGTGAGGCTCTTATTTGGGGCCACAGCGTCACCAAATCTACAATTTAGAATCTCCATTGGCTAAAGACTCATTACAGAACATGACAATCTTCTAGGTCTTTTCGTTCTGGAAAAGAAGATGAAAATAATCTTATCTTATCATTTCATCACCAGTCATATGCAGTTCACATATCTCATGTAAAATAAAAGAATTCTTAACTCCTCTTCAATTTAGTCCTTTATGACTTGTCACAATTTTCAGTTCATAGGCTATTCAATACTTCTCATTTCACATTGATTACATCAATTTGACAAACATGTCCACAACTCAAAATTTTTTATTTTTTTGCTCGTAGAGACTCGAAACCTAGTTCAAAAGATTCGCAGTCTCAGGGCACACAAAGACTACAACTGCGTTGGGCTGAATCATTTTATCACCGCTTGCGACTATATTTATTCATTAAAATCAATCATTGCAGTGAGTACGAGTTCATGAATTAACTGAACAATGAGAAAAATATCAATTGTAAGTGTTGTCGTAAAACACTTGTAATTTCATGAATGAATTCAAGTTCGTTTTATGAATGAATAAAGTAGTCCAGGCAGTGTCAAAGTTCATCGTTAGCCAATCAAATTACTTGAAGGTGTTATGACACATATGTGTCATAACAGTTTGTTATGAAACCCCTTACGAAGTGGTAATTATTAATAATAATTACGTGGGTAATAAAAGCCTTTTGCATACTTTATAGGCAGTTTATCATATAAACCAAAGGTTACAAAAATTTATGACTATTAATTAGACAGGTAATAATTGCCAATTCATTCATCATATATATTATATGTTATAAAGATGTTATTCTGAAAATTTTAGATTTCTGTATCAAATAGTTTTGGAGAAGAAGTTGTTTAAAGATTTAGATTTCTGTATCATATAGTTGTTTAAAGATTTGAGGGTGGACCCCCTGCCACGCCCATATTGATTGGCAGTCAAGTTCAAATGAACAAACTTGCAACTAATGTAATTACCGTAATTCTTCCTTAATTTCGCCCCCTCTATAAGTTCGCCCACGTAAGATCATCTGACAGGCTTTTTTCAAAATACCTTTCCAAATTTCGACATTGTACCAGAAGTTCAGTACTGACAAATAAAAAATTCGACCACATTCCAAATTTTGAAAACAAATTATTTACAGCCATGATAAACAATCGTCTTGTGATTTCTTTTCAGTGAGTTTTATGAGAAAAACACGTATTTTTTATTACACAAATTTTGGGAAATGTTTTAACTTGATCACGCTTGTCACAATACCTTCTAATCTATAGGTGTATTTTCACACTTCCCAATTTATTCACTTACTGTACTTATGACATACCTTTATTAAGAATAGTGTTACATGTTATCATATTATCCATTATCAATGATTTCATTTTTCGTAAATGAAAAGGCAGCAATCACTTCCGTGTGAGGCTATAAATATATATCACTTAGACTGTCAACACAGTAATGCTACACTATGAATAGAGTTTGTATTGAATTTTCTGATTGGCTAAGAGAAGGGAAGTCCCAAAGTTAACCAATAATAAGGCTTGTAACATCTGGATGTTTGCTGGGGAGACTTGAAACAGTCACATGACTAATGATAAGTTTTGTAACATCTGGATGTTTTCTGGGGAGACTTGAAACAGTCAATTGACCTAGTTCATTAAAGTCTGCAGTGAAGTCACTGGAATAGTCTATTTTGAGTAGGGATGACTGCAGGGGATGTTTTTTGCCTTTCCATTTTGATAAGTCAATTTACTTATCAAATGATTAATTACTGTTGGAATATTATGACAGATGTTAGCTCATACTTACAAATATATTTCAGTTTTAAAAATAGAGCCATGGGCTCTGTAGCTCATCAGGATTTCATTGATTTACTATCTAAAGTTGAATATTTAAGTTATTTAAGTTATTGTTTACAAGCAAAAGATAGGTTCTTAGATCATGACCACTGTGACCCCATTTGGGGTCACAGGGTCACATAATCTACAATTTAGAATCCCCATTGGCCAAGGAGTCTGCACACAACTTTTCAGCTCTCTAGACCTTTTGGAACTGGAGAAGAAGATGAAAATAGGTTTTTAAGGATGTGACCCCTGTGACCCCATTTGGGGTCACAGGGTCACGAAATCTTCAATTTAGAATCCCCATTGGCCAAGGGGTCTGCACACAACTTTTCAGCTGTCTAGACCTTTTGGAACTGGAGAAGAAGATGAAAATAGGTTTTTAAGGATGTGACCCCAGTGACCCCATTTGGGGTCACGGGGTCACATAATCTACAATTTAGAATCCTCATTGGCCAAGGAGTCTGCACACAACTTTTCAGCTCTCTAGACCTTTTGGAACTGGAGAAGAAGATAAAAATAGGTTTTTAAGGATGTGACCCCTCACAGGGTCATGAAATCTACAATTTAGAATCCCCATTGGCCAAGAAGTCTGCAAACAACTTTTCAGCTCTCTAGACCTTTTGGAACTGGAGAAGAAGATAAAAATAGGTTTTTAAGGATGTGACCCCGGTGACCCCATTTGGGGTCACGGGGTAACATAATCTACAATTTAGAATCCTCATTGGCCAAGGAGTTTGCACACAACTTTTCAGCTCTCTAGACCTTTTGGAACTGGAGAAGAAGATGAAAATAGGTTTTTAAGGATGTGACCCCGGTGACCTCATTTGGGAACACGGGGTCACGAAATCTTTATTTTAGAATCCCCATTGGCCAAGGAGTCTGCACACAACTTTTCAGCTCTGTAGACCTTTTGGAACTGGAGAAGAAGATGAAAATAGGTTTTTAAGGAAGTGAACCCCGTGACCCCAAATGGGGTCACGGGGTCACGAATTCAACAATTTAGAATCCCCATTGGCTAAGGAG
This sequence comes from Gibbula magus, assembly GCA_936450465.1. Lineage (NCBI taxonomy): Eukaryota > Metazoa > Mollusca > Gastropoda > Trochida > Trochidae > Gibbula > Gibbula magus. Next base: position 62,334,410 of record OW388299.1, read on the forward strand.
TCTGCACACAACTTTTCAGCTCTCTAGACCTTTTGGAACTGGAGAAGAAGATGAAAATAGGTTTTTAAGGATGTGACCCCTGTGACCCCATTTGGGGTCATGGGGTCACGAAATCTACAATTTAGAATCCCCATTGGCCAAGGAGTCTGCACACAACTTTTCAGCTCTCTAGACCTTTTGGAACTTGAGAAGAAGATGAAAATAGGTTTTTAAGGATGTGACCCCTGTGACCCCATTTGGGGTCATGGGGTCACGAAATCTACAATTTAGAATCCCCATTGGCCAAGGAGTCTGCACAAAACTTTTCAGCTCTCTAGACCTTTTGGAACTGAAGAAGAAGATGAAAATAGGTTTTTAAGGATGTGACCCCTGTGACCCCATTTGGGGTCATGGGGTCACGAAATCTACAATTTAGAATCCCCATTGGCCAAGGAGTCTGCACACAACTTTTCAGCTCTCTAGACCTTTTGGAACTGAAGAAGAAGATGAAAATAGGTTTTTAAGGATGTGACCCCTGTGACCCCATTTGGGGTCATGGGGTCACAAAATCTACAATTTAGAATCCCCATTGGCCAAGGAGTCTGCACATAAAATTTCGGCTCTGTGGAATCATTGGTTCTGGAGAAGAAGTCGAAAAAGTGAAAAGTTTACGGATGGACGGATGGACGGATGGACGGATGGACGGACGCCGGACACCATGCCATGCCATAAGCCCATCGGGCCTTTCAGGCCTGATGAGCTAAAAATCTGAATATGTAATAAATTGTTTCAAAGTTTTGTGACTTGTTAATCCCTACATACAAATAGACTCAACCAAACACCAAGAGAGACGACTGTCCACTATCGTAGATAATCAGAACCATATATGTTGAGGTATATGTTTCAAAATATTACCAATAATTAGTTTGCATGAATTAAGCCTTTCAAAGTAATATAATTATTCAGCTGTCATTGTTTATGTTCGTAATTTCTTGCAAAGCAAGCTTGTTGATATATTCTACTTGATTGTCACGCAATGCCGTTTCAAAAAAAGTTGACTGAGAAAATATGCTATAATAATATATGAAAAATTGACTTGTATAGCAACAGACAATGGTTCATATTATAATTTATTGATGAATTTTACACATAGGAATCTGAACTAATGCAAAAATAGTTAGGATTGGTGTATTGTTTTTTCTCAGTTCTTGGTGATACGCTTGCTAGAAGGGAATTCCGTAATGACAATAGTCTGCTGTGATTGGTTTATACTAATATAGCAACCAATCAGATTGTACTTCCTTTGAAAACATGTGGACAGCCAGCGATGCGAGACATGCACGCTAAAGCTAAATTACGATTCATATCATTTCAAATTTCCTGATCTATTTTGTCAAGTCTAAGAACATAACAATTCAACTCCAAATTATTATTGTTTTATTTCCTGGTACACAATTTAAAATCCAAATGACATTCAAATTTCACAGAAACAATAAATTGAGAATCGTGGCTTCGCCGATCGTAACTAAGAAAGAAAAATGGTGCATTAGTTCATTATATGAATAAAATTACCATATAAAAACATAATTAAAAGTTTTTGCTAACTAATATTTACGAAGTGTGTAACCTTCTTTTTCAAATTGGTTTTAAACATTTATATGAAAATCTAAAATTTCGACAAAGATGGCGCACAAACGAAGGTGAGTGGTGATAATTTCGACCGTGAACATTTCGTTAAAATATTTGGAAAATTTGAGGGTCGAAATTATGGAAGAATTACGGTAAGATGTTATTCTGAAAATTTCAGCTTCGCATGCCAACTGGTTTCGGAGAAGAAGTCGTTTAAAGGTTTTAGGGAAACTGCCTGCCACGCCCATATTTGAAGTGGGGTCGGGATAAAATGTACAACATAAAATTCCCTAGATGCAAGGTACCTCCCCACAAAATTTCAGCTTTGGGGGTACAGCAGTCGAAAATGTGAAAAGTAAAAGGACGCCGCCGATGGACGGACAACGGCCCATGCCATAAGTCCATCTGGCCTTTCAGGCCTGATGAGCTATTCAATTGATAATTGATGTTATATAAGTTTACTTATGCATTGTAAATGGCAAATGTAAGTTTAAATTGTAAATGTATATCATCAATTGCAAATTGTAAATGTAAATGTAAATGTAAATGTGAAAGTAAATGTAAATGTAAATGTAAATGTATTAACAAAATTGTATGGTTATAATGCAAAGTAAATGTAAATGTAAATGTAAATGTAAATGTAAATGTATTAACAAAATTGTATGGTTAAAATGCAAAGTAAATGTAAATGTAAATGTGAAAGTAAATGTAAATGTAAATGTGAAAGTAAATGTAAATGTAAATGTAAATGTAAATGTAAATGTAAATGTATTAACAAAATTGTATGGTCATAATGCAAAGTAAATGTAAATGTAAATGTAAATGTGAAAGTAAATGTAAATGTAAATGTAAATGTAAATGTAAATGTAAATGTAAATGGTATATAGTTTGGTCAAATACAAAATGCAAATGTCCATATTTTTCTTCAATAATTTTCTACAGATGTCACATGCCTTACTAAAAAATTATTTATCCTAACAAATCAACAGTTTGAACAAATTCTAAATTTATCATAATATCATAAATAATGATTTTTTAAAAACCTTTTCAGTTAATTTAAAACAATGTATCACCACGTATAAGTACTTGGTGGTAAGTAGTTTAGATATATGTATGTCATTACATCAATAAATAAATGACCACATAGGATAATCCAGCCAACAATCCAGAGACAACGTGCAGTTTGAAGCAGTGTAGCTCAAGACACCACCCATGTGAAGAATAGAATTGTATTCCCCGTGGTAGCTACAACTTAAAAGGAGGGTTCTCTCGGCGTATTTTTTGTGGAAATGAAATTCGGGAGGATATTCCTGTTTACACACATATATGTTATTAACACAGTGAAATTGAAAGATACTAATGAAGGTAACATTTTGATGACTTTATATTTCACAACTTGATAAACACAAGCGCACATTTGTTTAAAAATAAAACAATGAGAACTGAAGCCATTCATCGGCGCTGCAATCGGAAAAGCTTCGCTACAGCATAACTGCAACTTGTATCAAAAAGTTGCAAAATTGCGTACAATATATAGAGATTATTACATGAGGAAGTGTGTCATATGACTTTTACGAAACGAGTGTGAATTTGTGTATTGCCTGAGCGAGAGTCGTATGACACACTTTCGAGTGTAATAATTTCTTTATTACCCATTTTATTCCATTTGAATCGCGTAAAATTAGCCAGGAAACCACCCACTTCTCTTGCGGCGGCAAGCTACAGTGACGTCACGAACAATCGTTTTATGACGTCACAGACGGGAAGTCGCGGTGAAACAATGGTTGCTAGGCAAACGTGATATGTGCACATGTGCTAATATCAATAATATTAACTCGTTTATTTTCAATCATGCATATGGGTAATATGGGTTTTCATTTCACGTAATGCAAAATATCCAATATGGCGACAGAACCCTACATTTAAGCATACTGTAGATCAAAGTTTGTAGTCGTAAATGCCATGACTTTAGAATTTAAAATAAGGTAGACAGACTGGGCCATCTGTTAAGCTGTAGTCCTTATCTACCCCTATTTACATCAATACTTTTTATACATGTTAAATATTGATCCTATCTTTAATCAATTCACTGAACTCTTTGAAGTTGACACTGAACCTATATCCCAATATCCAACATTTGTTGTCATGGATTTTTTTTTTATAACAGAGTCAATGACTTTGCTATGAGAAGTTATTTGAGGTTAGAAATAATTTTTACAAATATTGTTCGGCTTATATTGTAGTAGGCGTAAAAACCTACCTCAGAATATCTCTGTACATTGTGAGGTAACTGCATTTCTTGGAACAACTAATGTTAAGGTTTTACTCCGGCTTGTTTTACCAACCGTCGAAAGTTAACTTCATAGCAGGTTACTTTTCAACATTTAGTAAGACCTGAAATTTTACGATCTAATTGTAATCCAGTTTACGTCAATCTCTTGTACAGTTGGGTACTCAAACATTACCATGTTAAAAATTTGCATAGTTAATTGCGGGAATCGAACCCGCAACCCTCCGATTTGTAGCCCAAGACTATCCCACCAGACCACCGAGGATTGGTGATCATAGAGATCAAGAGGATCACGACGGCTTGAAACATTTACAGGATTGGTTTCATCTCTGTATTAAAAAACACATGGGAGTATATACGTCAGAGAAAACCCTTGGGTGGGGTTTTGGTAGGCGTTTAAAAAACCTTTGGGTGGCGGAATAAAAAGTAAAACCTCGCAAGCTCAGTTTAACTTTTCATTCCCAGCCACCCTCATGTTTTTTAAATGTCTATCAAAACCCCACCCTCGTGTTTAGTCCCTGACAGAAAGCCTGCAAATCGCTAAGTAATTTAGTGAAAGCCATAAATTATAGTACTTTCATACTGAGCTGATATACTCTGTACTAATTTTCCATAGTAATATGGATTCTCTTTAAAAAAAAGTTTACGCTCTTCAGATTTTCGATCATAACCTCTGTGTTACTATTGCAAATTTCTCGTTTGAAATGGAGTCCTGATTGGTTGTATGTGAGGTTATTTGTGCAATCAGTGATGCCATTCTGAAGGGGATGTTTGCCAATGATTATTGCTATTGCTATTTTTGAAATCAGAAGAGTAGGACAAATATACAACTAGATTCGCAATTGAAAGCATAGCAGCCCCGAAACTGAAGGTCTTGCCTATTCTTGTTCCGCCTTTTCCACATCCACAAATAAAATGGACAATAATTCATCATTGGAGTTATTACAAGTTAAATCATCACTGGGGTCACTTTACACAATTCTGATTTCAAAGGGTTAACATGGCCTTAAATAACATCTCACAACCTTGACCTTAGACATTTGACCTTCAAAGTCACAAAATCAATGATCACTTTTCATTGTGTACAACAATCATGTAATGATTCAAAAGTGGACTTACAGGCATAATAATTTCAGAGCCATGTCGACTATTTTGCTGGATTAAAGGGGAGCGAGTAATTAACAGAATACCAAACTTTTAATTTTTTTTTATTAAAGGTACATCCATTGTGTTGTTGGGGTCACATATTCCAAACGTTATAAATAGTGTTAATTCATCGAGAAGTACTGACTGTTACCGAAAACTACCATTTTGATGACAGTCTACTTTATAGTATATTGACGATATGAAGGTAAAAGTAGTGATTTCTGATCGAAAACCGGACAATGCATCGCGATTGACGCGCGCCAATCTCTCAAACATAATTTTTGAATCTTATTTAAAACAGACAAAATATCAAATTTGGTTTGATCAAGTTTAATAGGTCATATAACAACTGTGCATGTAAATGGGACGTGCAGTTTCGGTTTCTGTATATGCATAATGATGTTATTCGATTTTAATTTGAAACTAGTAATTATGATATATTTGGCGATTGGGGATGAATTTGCAAGCGGAGTGAATTTGTTTGTTCTGTAAACAGCACATTTGGTGTGTTGGAACGTATTAAAGCCAAATAAAATGTTATGAAACACAATGGATGCACCCTTAAACTCGTGAATGATTTGGTATCAAACTCGATTTCTACAAAATCATTAACTCGTTTAATAAAAATTATATTAAATAGAAGGTCGTTTAATATCCTCTATTTATCATTATCATTTCACAGTCAGTAAAGTATAACATATAAGTAGTTGTGGGTAATAAGAATGAATACATGTTTACACCTTTTCTGAATTCTTGAAAGAAATACAAAAGGGAATCAACAATTTTGCATTCACTGATAAGCCGGTCAATTTCTCCCAGTCTGTGAAATGAGCTGTTTAAGTATTTACTGGTAAGAAATTGTATGGAAGAATACATGCGGACACCATATGGTGTCTGAATCAATAGTAGAGGTCGAATCTCAATAACACCTTATCAATAATAGACGCTGTGAACTGCTGGGCATACAGGAGTTACCTACATGCACATATAAGTAATGATTAGCTTATGATTAATTACAGGTACGATAATAGGGAGAACTCACACATGAAATTGAATGTTCATTTGTTGTATGGGCTGATAGAGAAAAGTGAAAAAGTGATAAATCGAACATTTTTGTGTATATCCCATAAGGCTGTGCAATATTATTGCAATACCAATATATTGCAATACAGGGTTGTGCAATACACGTATTGCAATACGATTTTCATATCGCAATATATTGCACCTACAAATATTAAGTCAAATTTATTCATTTATCTTGTAAAAGCCACATTTTCTTGCTTAACTTGTATTAGGAAAATTATTATTAAGTGCTAGAATGTGTGTTGGACTGTATTACAAATGATCTTTTTAAAGATCTTAAAGAAATTTTATAAAATGTGTCATGTTTAAACTGCAAAAAGAAGTATCTTGTTGAACGTAGAGTTTATTAAGTATGTTGCAATATCATTGGCACTAGTTAAAATGGTTTCTAGAGAAATATCTCATTGTTAGAGGATCTTGCAATATATTGTGGTACATATTGCAATAGATTACAGTTCAGCAATACGTATCTCAATACAAAAATTGAGGCAATACACAGCCCTAATATCCCATCTGTTCTTCAATATTGAGTTCTCTAAGCATATGTAAAGGTTAATTAAAGATTTAGATACAGGTTACGAGCATATTATCATTATTTAAAGGTGCATCCATTGTGTTTCATAACATTTTATTTGGCTTCAATACGTTCAAACTCACCACATGTGCTGTCTACAATACAAATAAATTCACGCACATTGCATGTTTATCCCCAATCGCCAAACATATCATAATTACTAGTTTCCAATTAAAATTGAGTAACATCACTATGCATGTGCAAAAACCGAAACTGCATGTCCCATTTACATGCACAGTAGTTATGTGACCTATTAAACATTATCAACTCATATTTGTCTTTTTGGCTGTTATAAATAAGATTCCAAAAATACGTTTGACTCATTGACGCGAGTCACACGCTGTGCATTGTCTGGTTTTCGATCAGAAATCACTATTTTTACCTTCATTTCGTCAATATGCTAAGTCTACTATAATCAAAATGGTAGTTTTCGGTAACAGTTGACACTTCTCAATAAAGTAACACCATTTATAACATTTGTAATATGTGACCCCAAAGAACACAATGGATGTACCTTTAACTTTCACTAACATTTAGAATTAAGATAATTGTTTAAAAAATAGAGCAAACGGCTCTGTAGCTCATCAGTAATTGCATTATTTATCATGTAAGGTTTAAGATCTCAAATTTTCTCAAGTAATAAATTGTATAAACTTGAATTTGTTTGAAAGGTGTTTACAAGACCAAAATGATCAAATAGAACATTTAAGTCATTCATAGTCATCAATTTAAATTGCATCTCTGCCTTATTTTTGGGGGTAGGGTAATGAGATTTACATAGCTTCCATCCAATAATGATGATATTTTCAAAAGTTGAGCTTCCTAGCATTACTAGTTCATGGAGAGAAATTGCGAGAAGGTTTGAGAGTGAACGCCCTGTTACTTCCATATTTAAATGCGGATCAGGTCCAACTGAACAAACTGAAGTCTCCATGTGATAAAGATGTTATTCTGAACAGTTTAGCTTTCTATGTCAACTGCTTTTGAAAAAGAGGTCATTTAAAGGTTATAGGGATAATGGTTGCCACACCCATATTTGCCACACCCATATATCAAATGTCAGGACAAATTTAAATCCCTTAAGTGCCAGGTGCCTCTCCACAAAATTTCAGCTTTCAGGGTACAGCATTTCTGGAGAAAAAGTCGAAAATGTCAAAAGTGAGGATATGTCTGATGACACAGTGCCAGACGACAGTTGATGGCATAAACCTGGGTAAATGTTTAGGTCAATGATAATTTGAAATAAATCAAACTTGACATTTTGATTTCCAATTATCTATTGAAATTGATTTATAAAAGAACATCAACACAGTAGCAACGGAAATATACAATTAAAACGATAATGTAAGAATCTCATTTATTAAGTTTACAATAAAAGAGGGAGATAACAAACATAGATTTCCATTCTGAAATGACATTCTATTTAGATATAAAAGAAAAGTAGGTTAAAAAAGTAATTTAAAGTGAGGTAATTGGTTTACAACACATGTCTCCTATTTTCATATGCAGTTAAGTTGATCTACTCCTAACCAGAATATTAATGTTTTACCCATATTGAAGTGTAAAATGTAAATGAAAAAACTTCAGTTTTAATACATAATAACAAGGAAGTTATTCTGAAAATTTGAGCTTTCTCAGTAATTTGAAAAATTATGGATAATGCTTGTTACCACTAAACATAGATCTGAAAATTTGAGCTTTCTCTGTAATTTGACTTTCAGAAGAAGTCATTTATGGATAATGTTTTGCCCAAACATTCTGGAAGAGAATTCGGGTGATCGACAGAAATTTGATGTCAAAACACCAGCCAGGCACTGTTGCACAAAAAGCCTTTAATGCTAAGGTTAACCTTAGTATCATTCTTAGAAGACGCTGTCACACATTTTTTTTGCATATTCTGTTTTCTCAAATTTGTCATTTATTTTCAAAGTTAATACAATATAAATTAAACTTCAAGGGTATAAATCTCATTTCATGACCCGATAAGCTGTATCCATTGAAAACAGTTTTCGAAATTGGAAGAAAAGGTGTGAGTTGTACAGTGACAATTTTGTTGATATCTTCACTGTGAGACGTATATTTGTACGTTTTTGAGAGCAAGAAAGTTGACCATTCCATCATGGAGCCACTACATCACATCAGTCAGATCACGTGAACTACCTTTGAGCGGCCATTTTAATGTTGCCTGAATATCATTCTAAGGGTTTGTATACATCAAAGATCAAAGTACATCTACATCAACCAATCAAAGCATTGAGACTTGTTAAATGAATGTCATCATGTCATTTAATTCTTGTGAAACTAAAAACTGTATTGAATAAGTTATATGGGTTGTTCTATTATTTTATTGAGGAGATATAGTTTTTAGTGCTGTGTAATTTCTTTTTTTTAGGGAAACTGGAATTGTAGGCAGAATGGGATTAAAGGCATATTAGGATTGTAGACAAATTGGGATTGTAGGCGGATTGGGATTGTAGGAAGAATGGGATTGTAGGTAGATTGAGATTGTAGGCAGATTGGGATTTTAGGCAGATTGGGATTGTAGGCAGATTGGGATTGTAGGTAGATTGAGATTGTAGGTAGATTGAGATTGTAGGCAGATTGAGATTGTAGGCAGATTGGGATTGTAGGTAGATTGGGATTGTAGGCAGATTGGGATTGTAGGCAGATTGAGATTGTAGGCAGATTGAGATTGAATGTAGATTTGGAATGTAGGCAGATTGGGATTGTAGGTAGATTGGGATTGTTGGCAGAATGGGATTGTAGGCAGATTGAGATTGTAGGCAGATTGAGATTGTAGGCAGATTGAGATTGAATGTAGATTTGGATTGTAGGCAGATTTGAATTGTACATATTATTGATTGTAGGCATTTATTTATATATCCATTCCTTGTGTATCATGAATGTTAAGCAAAACAAACTGTTAGAAAGGTTAATCCTTAACTTGCGAATCCCGGAATTATCCGGGAGGGCTATAAGCAAGTCAGAGGTACCTCATTTCGGATCCCGGATCCAATACTTAGAAATAATTCACGGCAGACTCTCAGTTTACAAGCCGTGGCACCGGGTCGCGAGTCGATTGTGTCCGTGAGTTGCTCCATGAGAATGGCTGTATTTACACTCCGCGGTTAGCCGTGACAATGAAGCTTTGATCAGTGTCTGGTCGGAATGTCCAGCAAAATTCACACCAATTTGCGTGTGCATTGTTGACCCGTAACGCATCGTTAATTACTTTACAAAAGGCCCATTTTGTCGGGCTTCGTCCCGAAGCCTAAATTGGCTTGAGGCTATTTTCACCCACGTGTTTGCATTGCGTCGGGTTTGCCTCGCCCGAGCCTGCTATCTGCCTCGCATCTAGCGAGACGGGAAAAAAATCGCTAACTCGCCTTACTCCCGCACTTCATATCATGTGAGCGAATTGTTTGTTTTCAAAAACAAATACGGAAAAATAAAGGGAAAAGAATGGACTACATTCCCATATAAAATTAGAAAATGTCAAAAAAATAATAAAGACACAGCAAGCGCCGTGGAAATATATATATATAAACTATATAAACTGGAATTGGAACTTGCGAGCCATGGTGGTACTGTGCTCAGCTGAAATTCAGTGTAGCATTGCACCCAAACCTTACGTATACTGCACATAGAATAGTTTTCTAGAGCAGACAAAGTTGCCGAGCCCCTGGCGGAATTTGAACCCTTGACCTCTTGATCCAAAGCCGAACATGCAAACCACTGCACGTTCCCGCTCCAGGAAATTGATGAACAATAGGTCTAGCATGGAGCACATTATTTTAGGGCAAAATCACTGTGGTGGTTTGGGGTTTAAAGCCACTTTCATGGCTACTAGTATCATTTCAGGGAGAAAGCCTGAGACACCATTGTGGCTATGGATTGCGGTGAGACACACCAGTATCAGCTGGAACTAGCGAACCATGGGTGGTACTGAGCTGATAGGATCATTTGGAAATATTAGCAGTAATAAATCACAGTATTTAACTTCCTTATTATATTTGCCAAACAAAACAAATCTCTATTATTACTTTAGGTTACATTAGTTTATTCTATTCAGTGTAGGTTAGTCATTAATTTTCAAAGTATTGCAATTTTACATACATTTTAATAGTCTTATTTATCGATTATCTTTTAAACCTGTATTCAAATTCAAATTCAACATTTGCTTAATCTCGAACATCTCTTGAAAGGAACATCCTCTAAACTCAAAACACTCACAGTGTATGAGATAAGACCGAAAAGATGAAAGTATGATTTTCCTAATTTTTATGGCAAAATTAAACCAAACACTCAAAAACAAGGCAAAAGTGAGCACAGCTAACATAGCCCCCGAACCTGTAGTTTGACCACCTTCACACAAGGATTAATAAATTGAAAACATAATCTCGTCAATCATGTCAATGAATAACAATGATTGTTTTAATGAAAATAGTTTTTAAATTATTTGAACCGTGGAATTTAAACCAATAAAAGGTACAACAGCACCAAATAGGAAACATCCAAATTTGAAGATTCCAACTCATATATTGTTTTTGAGATATGTTCTGGAAACAACACTAAGTCCGAAAATCAGACTTATTTGGACCTTGGAAATTGAGACCCCTATAAAACACAATAGCATCATATAGGTTATTTCCATACCAAATTTGAAGTTTCCAAGTCATACAGTTTTTGAGATATGCTCCGGAAACGATTTCTTACGCATGGACGGACGCGAAGAGCACTAAATACCCCCGACTGTGTCGTAACGGGGGATAGCAAACCTGTCTGAACAAAGATACATCCATTGTGTTTCATAAAATTTTATTTCACTATAATGCATGCCAACAACAATATCTGCTGATTTCAGTTGAAATAATTTCACCCAACTTGCATATTCATCCCCTATTGTCAAATATATCATATTTACTACTTTCCAATTAAAATCAGGCAACGTCATTACACATGTGCAGAAACCGAAACTACATGCCCCATGTACATGTACAGTAGTTATAAGACCTATTAAACATTATCAACTTAAAGATTTCTTTTAGTCTGTTGTAAATAAGTTTTGAAAATTATGTTTCATTAATTGACCCGTGCCACACGCGGTGCATTGTCTGGTTTTCGATCAGAAATTGACACTTTTACCTTTATATTGCTGGTATATAGAGTCGACTATCAGCAAAACAGCAATTTTCAATAAAAGTCGTCCTTCTCGATGAAATAACACAATTTATAACGTTTAGCATATGTGACCCCATACAACACAATGGGTGTACCTTTAACAGTTTACATACTGTCCTAGACACCTTATTTCGAACACTCTTTTAAGAATTATCTTTTAAAAATACTTTAAAATCTGCATTTTCTAATGCAAAACAAGCAAATTGTCCAAATCCAAAACCTGTTTAAATTAAAGATTTGTACTAAACATGTAAAACACTTTTGTATATAAACTGCACAGTCAGCAATTTCTTGTATATATTTAAGATACTACTGGGGGAATCAATACAAGATTATGAATATTTAATAACACTGAACCCTTTTCAATATATAATGACAGAACACTTACAGAGATGTGTTATCCATTCACTAACTCAAATGTCATGCCTTGAAATTGTATAGTAAATATTGACTTTCTAAGTATCACAAGAATTAATGAATGAAACTGAAACTGGCTTTTGTCTTGGTAATTTTGTTTCTTTTGTATGATGCAATGACAACGATTGACAATTTTTGACTTTTAGTTTTTGAAATACTAAGTTTATAACTAAGTTCTACTTAGCAAAATAAACTAAGTTTAAAATGCCATTAGGTATCTTATTCCTTCAGAAATATAGATTTTATTTCAGTGTGGTAGCAATGATAGTCCTGTGTATATTATTGTAAGCAGCAAAAGCATGGTTTTATAACTTTATTTTAACTGAAAATGAAAACTGTATAATTGGATTTCTATGGTTTAAACATATATTTATTCATGATAATGAACTAGGATTTGTGACCAAGCTGTCTAGTTTATTTTACCACTGCTCCAATACAACATGATATTCAATGAAATGAAAAAGTGACATCGATTAACACTATGATAAATGAAGTACATAAACAGTATTAAACATATATTATCCAATAGTCATACAAAATATGTATGGAATAGTTGTGTATATCATCCAATTTTAGAAATATGAATTAAATACAAAATAATTAATATTTTCTAGTAGGCATACACGGTTACGGTTCAGTGTGTTTAATAACCATCAGTTGAAACACATATCAATCAATTAAGGGTCTGTCAAAATTTAAAACATGTCTTGGTGAAGAAATTGTGAACTGATTCGACTAATTCTGATTTTGATCTGAGTTCTTTGTTTCCGTACAAAATGATCCCTTGGCTCCAGGTGATATAAAAGTCCTTATTTTGTCTTAAAAGGAGGGTTCTATCAGGGTATTTTTTGTGGAAAGTAAATTCGAGAGGATATTCCTGTTTACACATATATACTATCAATACATGATTAAAACACAGTCAAACTGAGAGATATTATGAGGTTAATATATTTTTTTAATATTTTTTATTTCAATTTTTTTTACATTTCCATTCATTTCAAATATAGCAACAGTAATGTGCATATTTATATATATGTAACAAGTATGGCATTTATTATACATGATTTTTAAAGAGCATATGGAGAGTTGACCAGAATGTATGAAAATTTGCATATTTACAATTCGAAAATGCAATTATTTTTGTTATTTGGTAATAATTAATAATATCTTGCTGCAATAATTTAAAATTTGGTTAAACATTTTTTATATTGCATTTATAAAGCATTGATTTTGTAATGAGAACAATTGCGTTCAATGGATTGTTGTTTTTACCTGTAAAACCAAACAAAATATTCTCTTCATTGAGATCAAATTTTCCTTCTACCCGGTATATGATTTTCTCCATATGCTCTTTGAGGTGAGGTGAGTTAGGGTTTAACGCCGCTTTCAAGAGTATTTCACTTATATTGCGGCTGCTAGTATTACGGCAGGGAGAAAGCCCGCAACGCCATGTGGCTATGCATTGCGGTGAAACCTGCGAGCAACGGCTGGAACTAGCGAACCATGGGTGGTACTGCACTGAAATTCAGTGTAGCATTGCACCCAAACCTTACTGCGTGTAGAACAGTTCTCTACTGCAGACAAAGTTGCCGTGCCCCTGGCGGGATTCGAACCCCGGACCTCTTGATCCGAAGCCGAACGCGCTAACCACTGCGCTATCCCGCCCCCCATATGCTCTTTGCATATTGACAATCATATAACACATATAAGATGGTTTCAAAGGGTTCTTTACATAAAGAACAAGCCGGCGATTCTACATATCCAATTTTGTACAATAGTTTATTTGTTCTTAGTATATTATGGATGATCTTGAAGTGAAACCATCTTAATTCACTGCTTTGTGTGCATCTTTTTGCTATTTGATTAATATTTTTCCATTCTGTTTCAGTGTATTCCTTCTGGAATTGTTCTTCCCATTTCAAGAATGTATGAATGAATTTTGTAAAATTTGGATTGATTTAAAGTTTTATAAAATGCTGAACAACCTTGATGGTTGCTTACTTGAGAAATATTAAAAGGCAGGAAGGGCCGAGAGATGTGTTTGGATTTAGTATGGCGTAAAAAAAGATACTGATTTCTTTATTCCTTCATAGGTTAATGAGGTTAATATCTTGATGACTTCATATTTCATAACTTGATAAAGACAAGTGCACATTTGTTGAAAAAATAAAAATAATAATGACTGAAGCCATTCATCAAAGCTGTGAGTGCGGAAAACTTCATTACGTTCTAACAGCATATTGTGTATAAGTTTAATTGTATGTCATGTGTTACTGTGTGAATATTCTATCAATGTTTACATTTCATTATTAAGAAATTGTTCAATTGGGTTAAATGGAGCATGTTTTCATTTCACGTAATGCCAGGAATCCAAGATGGCGGATGCAGCCGATAGATCGTTGATAGAACTTTCCCTTTAAGTGAACATAATTACTGCACATGAAAAAACAGTGTAGGGCGTTTTTGATATCCACAAGAGCAGCATGGATTGTGCCACAGATGTTATATTTATCAAAGTTTAAATTGGCTACAACTGAGTCTTAGGTGGCAGTGAACAATTTGACAAAAATTTAGTGCTGTAGCTTAGGTTAAAATAAATTTTATTTTCAGTTCCAGTAATTAGAGTTTTGTATTCTGAATTCTGGATTTTTGATCATATCAGAACAATATAACTACTTAGCAAATAACAATAAAACTGATGTACTTACATAGACTGTAAACAATAGGGGACACACAATGGTATAAAATAATTCTGATAGTTCTTTCATTTAGACACTTCTAGACATATTGCATATGAAATCTAATGAAATCAACAACTGCATTAGAACTGATTGGCTGAATGAAATGCATGACTGCATATGAAATTGAATACTGCATATGAAATGGAAAACTGTACATGAATATATAGAACATCATACTTGTGCATTTGGATCGTTTGTATTGAACGAGAAGATGTCATGGAAGCGGAGGAACGAGTTCGAAGACAGCTGCGAGTTCAATACAAACGATCCAAATGCACAAGTATGATGTTCTATATTTATTATATACCCCTTTTAATTAGCAAATTGGTAAACAAATAAAGTTGGATAAATTTACTGGGACGACGTGCTGCGTATTGATACATGGACGGTTGCCTGACCAGCACGACTCACGATTTGATATCTTAATAATATCTTTATTTTCTCATTTGCCAGCCCAATAGAGCTTTAAGTGAAATTTTCTTCAGTGTGGTAACATAATGAAACCATCAAATTTGCTTTATTATCATATAACCCTTACGTTGCGTATATATATTTTACCATTTTTAGCCCCTGTGGCGGAATTTACAGGCTCGCAGCTCGCAGCAGTAGTTTGAGCTTAGGCACTAACTAGCTCTGCTGGCGGAATTTACAGGCGGCGATTCCGGTACCGTTTTTACAAAAGATACCGCATCTACATGGCGAATACGGCCTATATACGGGCGTTGAATACAAATTCAAGTCGCGGCACCCGTACACAAATGGTTGCTTCATACCCGCATCTTTGAATTATTTTTTTACGATTTTTCTTTACTTTTCTATTACTTTGTAAAGATTGTCTTTAATTCGGGCCTTATAACATCATGAATTTGGAGCGCGCTACTGAAATTTTTTTATGGACTTGAAGACCAGATGTTTGTCTTTACAATGATATAAAAAATATTAGAATGCGACCTATGGTTATAATTCTATTGTCATCTAAAGTTTGTCTTTATTTCCAGCTTCATGAAATCAAAACTCCTGAGCGCGCATATTGCGAAATTTATATGTGCTTGTAGATAGTTTATTCCTCTTTACAATGACGTAAAAATTATTAGAATACGACTTATGGTTCAGAAAATATAACCAACCAAAGGAGAGTGACGCTACCCCGACAGTACCACGTGAATGGTCCCGACGCGCACCAAGTTACTGGCACTGCTTGGTCCCCCCGGGACTGTGCTAATTACAGTACCGTTACCTCCTCGAGACCTCCTCGAGACCTCCTCGAGGGTGCCAGAGCCGAGCGCGCGTGGAACTAATGGGTACTAATGAGCACAGCATACACTAATCACCGCGGCGAACGCAATACATGTTGCGCGGTGTAAAGTTTGTCTTTATTTCCAGCTTTATAAAATCGTAAATTATTTCGCGCGCATGCGAAACACGTATGTACTTGAAGACAATTTATTCCTCTTTACAATGATATAAAAATTATTGGAATACGTCAAACGGTTCGCAATATATGAAGAGCGTAAGGAAGGCACCCCCAGTACTTAGAAAATTCATTTTTGAAAAACTAACTTTTTGCGACATCTGGCGCATCATTTGCCGCATGTTTATTTTTCGCTGCGCATATACATATGATACATGGAATTGAAGACAATTTATTGCTCTTTACGATGATGTAAAAAGAAAAAAAATGCGCAACTTCGTTCGGAAGCTATAGCGGGCCAAATGAAGGTACCCTCGGTACTTTGAGGCAACTTTTTGACTATCGCGCATATCGGGGCACGTGCCGCAACTTTAGTTTTTCGTGCGCATGTATAAATTTTATATTGAATCAAAGCCGAATCTTTCCTCTTTACCCCATGTAAGTTTTATGAAAATCGGCCACCCGGTTCAGCATTTATGGGTGTTTTTTATGATGCGGTTCTGGCTGAACTTCCAATGAAAGCTCGCATTCACTTTCTCTGTCTCTTTGATAAAATAAAAAATATTTTATTTGCAATGACATGTATTACAATGAAATTACAATGCATTTACGTACAAATATACACAATATTTACCTGCGGTTGTGCGCAGAACAGCTTTAGGGACCTAACAAGGTATGTATATAATGTGTATATACTGGTTGTCCACACTTCGGCTCTCTTTACTTTCAATTTTCTTCTTCTTCATTCCCTTCTTCATTTCTTTCTTTTTCCGTGGCAGTGATGTAAGCCCTGGAATAGTCAGTGGCGGTGTGGTACAGTTTGAAGCATGGTGCGGCGCACAGAGAAACATTACAATCTGTACATTCATAAGAAGACTCTCTGCCTACTCGTTTTTTCTTCCTTGCTGGCCCATTGCCTTCTTCAATCTGTTTTGCGAGGACGGCGCGTTTTGCCTTAGAGCATACCACACACATCCTTGTGACGTTTTTCTTCCTTCCGACAGGCTCAATCTTCGTCGGAAAGTGACGTCCATGAAGACGAGTGACACTCTCGTCGCTCGTGCTCGGCCGACCACGGGGACGTCTGCAAAGTGATGGAACTTGTTCCTTGTCCGCAAATGTTACTATATGTTGCGCCAAAGCCTTCCTGTATTCCCGACTTGTTTTTAGAGGTTTATCTTTGCTGTATTCTTTATAAACGATGTAAGAGTTCAACATGGCAACGTTGAGAACGTGAAACCAAACCCGTTTCCACCACTTCAGGGTCTTCACTCGGAACGGCGTGTACGACAACATCTGGTCGGCCCGATCAACACCTCCCATGTACTTGTTGTACGTTGTTACAATGCGCGGCTTGAGAACTGGTTCCCCTGTTGCCCGGTTCTTCTTCCCTGTTTGTTCAAGTTGTGTATCTTCAACAGTTGACATGAGAAGCACTGATTTTCTATCTTCGTAGCGAAGAACGAGTAGGCCATGGTTGTGAGAAACTGTCATGTCCCCTTGCTTGGCTTTCTTTTTAGGTTTCTTGACTGAATCAGGAAGTCCCTTTCGATTGGCTCTCAACGTCCCCGTGGCACCTATTCCCCGCTCCCACAAATTTATGTACAGATTTGTGGACGAATAGTAGTTGTCCATAAAGATTTGATGCCCCTGTCCAACGTAGTCGTTCACCAAGTTTTGCCACCTTCAGAAACCGGTTCATTCGTTTTTCCAGTGTAGAGTTTGAACTTGCAAACGTATCCGTTGTGCGAGTCACACAACATGAAAGCCTTTATCCCATACTTCTTAGGCTTGTCGGGAAGATAAACTTTGAAAGATAAGTTACCTTTCCAGGGCACCATGCCCTCGTCGACTGAAATGTTTTGATGCGGTTTATACACTCTTGAAAAACGGTGAACTATCCGGTTATACAAGTGTCCCAGTTTATTTATTGGTGAAAAGCACGGGGTGTTATGGCCCGGCATCCTCCTGTTGTCAGCCAAGTGTAGGTAGGTTATAAGAAGCCAAAACCTGTCTCGGGGCATGCACTTGGCGAAGAAAGGCGTTGAGGTAACATCACTTGTTGACCAGTAATCAGCAAAGTTTCTCTGCACAACCAATGACATGGCAATTGTCATGGCTACAAATACCTTCATCTCTTCTGCATTAGTGTCTTGCCACTGTTGCATTCTTGAACGGGGTCTTAGAATTTTGTCCTCCATTGCTTGTTTGAAATATCTATTGGTTTCCGTTGCCATATCCTCATAGTCATCATTATGTATAAACAAATTGAAAAAGTCAATAGGTTCAGGGTTCTCAGGAAGTTCTATGAACTGGCGCAACCCAGTTTGACCAGTGAAAGGCAAGTTTACACGTGGCCGCGGACCATCCACCCACTCATCAAACGTCTGTGAATTATCATGATTATATTGTGGTATTTCGGCAAACTCCTCCTCAAAACCACTAAAGTCTTCTTCGGTGGAATTACCGGCGGCTAGAATCTTTCTGGCAATCTCTGTCTCTATATCACTCAGAGCATCTGTGTCACCATGTTCACTATCTATTACAGTGTCCCGATCATATGCATCATCACTGTCTAAACCACTGCTACCATCACTGTCAGTTGACTCCATATCAGAGGCTTCATCAGCATGGATCTCGTTGATGAAGTCGTCGTCGCTTGAAACGGCTTCAAAGCTGCGTGTCCTAGTATGCAACGTCCTAGGCCGTCGCAGGGCCTTGCGTCCACGTCCGCGCAGCATTCTGCTTCAACCTGTAAATGATTGAAAATGCGTTAGATGTATGCAACATATAACATGTGATTAGAGACAATAAACATACAGAGATAATGAATGTGAGCTTCATGGACGTTCATTTGCCAGTTTCAGAACCTCCCGGCGCATCTAGGACGACTGCGCCGCAAGCGCCGACGGCGCCGACGGCTTCTGACATCGCGCCGATTTTTCCGACGCATATGTCAAACGGACCATTTTCTGATTTCCTCGGCGACGTGTAGCACCGGGCGCGAGGCCCGGAAAATAAACTACTATGTCAGGGAAGCTCGGGTTGTCAGTTGCCGAATGACTTCTCTTTTCGAGAAGCAGAGCATCCAAGGAGCGGTCTCTCGAGGCGGAGCCCGGACCCATGGGAGCATACTCCCATGCTCTCCGGGAATTCCCGTCCCCGTCTTCCGCGGCGGACCCCGGATTCAATCGCGGGACAGGTTTCCCATGTTCTCTTTTGAGAACGAGAGACTCCGAGGAACAATCCTATGGGACGAACCCCGGATTCTATTGGGAATGGGTTCCCATGCCCTCTCGACATATATAGCAGAAACCTTCATACCTCGGAATGACACGAACCTTTATTTCAAAGTAGAAAAAAAATAATAATTTGCACAAAAAGTTTGGGGGGTGGCGACCAAAAGCGGGGGGGTCCGCGCACCCCCCGGTAGATATTTATACTTGTGGGTCGGTCCCGAAGATGACGGACCACGCCCATGTTCATGGGAATTTTTTCTCATTATGTCATGGCGAATCCCGTCGGAAATTCCCCTGCTCACGAAAAAACTAACACCTAAAAAAGTAATTGTGATACAAAAGAACTTTGGTAATAAAAGTGGTGAGGAATCAAATTCTCCATCTGCTCAGTTCAGTCCGCTACACATATAAATAATTCTTCAAATCTTATTGAATGAAACGTCTTTTATTCAATAATGTAAAAGATAAAATAATAAATTCAATTCAAATGGTTTGGAAAGGTGCGCCCTCGCATTTGAATTTTAGAAATAAAAACCTTTCGCAAATGGCATCAGTAACAAAAATGTTCACGCATTTTTAGAAACTCCGAAAAGTGAAATATTTTCCTGAGAAAATATTCCCACGAAAAGGCTTTTCCCCGAGCGGCGGGTCCCGTACTCAAATATATTTTCACTTTTATGTTATAATTTTTTTTCCAAAACTGGAAACAAAATTCCGTCATGACAGTTGTTCATCGTTTATAAAGCTCTATATTTGCGTATCAAAAGAACAGTATTTTAGTTATATATTATCATACTTCTTCACTTATGCGTACATCAATATTGCGGCTCTTCGCGCATGCATAGTTCTTCCCAAAAACATGCGCATTATACATGGAATTGAAGACAATGTTTTTCTCTTTACAATGATGTAAAAATTATAAAAATCGGACTTGCGGTTCACAAGTTATAAAGCCCGTAATGATGGTATATGCTAAGAGCGCCACTTATTCAAAGCCGAATATCACCTTCTGCGCGACACCTGGCGCATCAAAAGTTATTGCCGAAAAAACACGTATTTTATATGGAATTGAAGACAATTCTTTTATCTATATACTGATAAAAAAATTATGAAAATATCCCAAGTAGTTTCTTAGAAATAGAGCGCCGAGGCATGTTGGGGTAAATGCGCCACATGTATCAAAATTCAAAAGTGCGAAAGTCGGCTATCTCTGTGCGATTGCTGTATTTTCAGTTATGTTAGCGCAATTGCGATTTTTATATGGGAATAAAGGCCATTCTTTCCTCTTTATTTTGGTATAAAAAAAAATGAAAACAACCAATTGGTTCATATGATACGAAGTGCGAGAGAAAGGTAGCTTATCGCAATATCTTCCCGTAATTAGAAGCTATCTGCCCATGTGGCGAGATGCGAGACAGATAAGCATAGGCTATCTGCCCATGTGGCGGGATGCGAGACAGATAAGCCTGTACGGGCCTATCTCACCCCGGGGCAGTGCAGACACTTAGGTGCTAATTAGCCGCCGGGCAGTGTAGCCATCGGAGCGAAGCAGGACAAAATTGGCCTTTTGTAAAGCTAATTATCGATGCGTTACGGGTCAACAATGCACACGCAAATTGGTGTGAATTTTGCTGGACGTTCTGACCAGACACTGAAGAAAGTTTTATTCTCATTGCGGGCTGCGAGGCATAAATACAGCCATTCTCATGCAGCGAGTCGCGGAAACAATCGACTCGGGACCCGGTATGGAGGCTAGCCCAGTACATAGACAGGCGTGAATTCTTCTAAGTAAGCGATCCGGGATCCGTACTGGAGTACCTACGAATCGCTTATAGCCCGCCCGGATTATTCCGTCGCCCGCATGTTAAGGGTTAATTACAAGGAACTGAAAATAACAAACAACATTCAGGCTTCCGTCCGTTGTGCTTCTTTCGAATGACGTAACCATGGTTATGATGTCACAATAGTAAACGGTTGTGACGTCACAGTGACGCAGCAGCGCTAGTGAAGCTTTCGGCAATGCTTTTAATTCCCCTTCTACTTTGCGCTTTTCTGCCTTGTTCATAATAATTTGAGTAACATTTTCCCTGCTTGTGCTGTTAATATTAGCTCTAAATCCAAGCTGATACTTTAATCACCTGAAAAAATACTAGGAGTGTTATTAAAACATAAATTCCGGAGATTGAATTGGGGAAAACATTGAAAGTATGGAAAATTCCGAGAAGTGCCAAAGTTTAGAGAAAGTAGAATCGTCAGCCGAGTAATGCAGAATTCACCGTACAATGCGGAAATTGACCACAGAAACCGTATTGCAACCCTGTATTACTATCTTAAGTTTACATGGGTATATAATAAAATGGAATAGTGCAATAAGAAATGGAATACTGCATATAAATTGGAAAACTGTATTATGAAATGCAATACTATATTTCTATTTCAAACTTTATTTATTATGTAACCATAACTTTACATTCTCATTATCCATTCTTCAAGCAAAGGGGGGTAACCATGGATTACTTAAACACGGACTGCTCGGTCAAAGGGAGATAATTTGCTTAACCTATTCCGATGTGCTTCATCTCACATCATCTGATATACTAATCAACAGGTTGAGATGGTCTTGGTAAGCTAATTATAGTTGAAAAAGGGTCATACTTTCCCATTAAAGGCGAGCGAAAAAAATATTGTATTATGTGAAAATGCATCAGTAATCATGAAAATAATTTTAAAGGAAAATAGAGACTATGTTGTTGGAGTCATGAATTTTGTTGAAAATAATAATTTTTAAATCCAACAAGTTCAGTATAGCGACAGTAAAAAGGTGATCCAAAACCAGGTAATGTACCATGGCTGGCGTGAGCCAATTAGTTAAACGGAATTTTGGAATGTTGGAAACTTGTCTAGTAGATAAAAAAGACAGATTTGGGTGACGCCATAAGTCTAGCAACTCATGTCTTGACAGATTGTATACATATAAATGAGACAACATCGGCATCTCCTTGTATAACATATAACGCTGTTGTTCAAGTAATTGTCATTTATTTAGCTTTTTTGGGGACGTACATACATGAAATGATTTTAACTTAAATCAGCATAAACTTTATGAAAAATACTCAATGGCATAATAAAAACAAGAGCCATCAGCAGAGATGGCTTATCCCCCCGGCCCGACATAAGTTGAATAATCAGTTTTAGCAGTATATAATTAAAACTAGAAGGGGTTTTTGCTCATAAAAACAAATGTCTCGTCCTTCCCCCGATTCACTTCAATTTATTATCTTTGTAAAAGACAAATGTAGAGAATGTTGCCAGGGAAACAGAAAAATAAAAAAAGTTAAAAATGTTCAAACCAGGGATGCAGATTCAATTTTTTGCCAGTCGGACATTTCATCTTTGACCCAAAAAGACGAACCCAGAAGTAAACTTTTTTTATGAATAAAGTATGAGAAATTATTACTATTTGTTGGTTCTTCATTCATTGCATATTATTAAACATAACACGATAGCAATTAACTATAACTATTAATTTATCAATAACATGAATAAAATGGTTCATAATTTAAAATCAATGTTTACCAACTACGATTTACTGACAGTGCTAGTTTGCGCGAGTTAACACAAGCGAGTTACAAGCGAATTTGTGTCAAGATAGACGAGAAATTTCAAATAATCTAATTGCACATAGTTCATCAAAAGTTCAAATCATGGACAAAATAATTTGTACCTTCTAAATAAGCATTTTAAATTCAAAGGAACTCGTTTTCAATAGCGATATAATTTACGTAAACTCAACTCGGCAGAGCACGTAGTCCAACTATTTTCCATGAGACAAAATTTTCTATTCAAGCAGAGTCATTACTTTTATATTTTATTTGAAGACATATTTAGCAATTGTAAATGAATAATTATAAAATAAGAAAAAATAATGTAAACGCAAGAGAAATTGGAGTTTTTAAATTAGCATACCTCTTTATAACGTGTGTCATCATGTAAATGCGATCGAGAGTTCGTAGCGTCATACAAACGGTGTTTGACAACATAATGTCTCATGAAACAGTATTACTGATTATTTGTTTTTGATAGGTTTATTTATTTTGAATTTGTATAATAGCTTTACCATACATCGATATTGATCTATCATATGTTGTTACAGTATGTTACCTATGTTTTATGCCTGAGATATTATTAAATTTATCGAGATTGAACTTTTCAAAGTAGCAAAATCTTAATCTGTAACAAATTCTTGAATCACCGGTACGATGAAGCCACATGTTCATGCAATGTTTATCTTTGACAAAATTTGTTTAAAATGTGATGTTAATGAAATGTTTTTCTTAATAATGTTGTGAAATGGGTCACATCTTTTGAACTTCAAACCCCAAAAAACCTCTGTACCTCATTAGGAGATAATAAGTGGGATATGTTATGGAGTGGGCTTTATAGCAATGGTCAGATAAAGGAATGTAGTAATAAGAATATAGGTAGTGAAATGATTAAAGCAATTGAAAAATATTTTGTTACCATATTCTGCCAATCTGCTATATATATGTGTTGAAAGAGCGACACAAAGTTGTACAGAAACATGTTATTTGTTATTTGTTATAAAATGTTAGTATTACAATATATGCATAGATAATAAATGTCAAAGATGTTTTTCGTGTAATATATGTACAATTGTTTGTTTTGTAGCTTGGAAATAAATTGCTGGTATCAAACATATAATAATGTGGTGGAGAGATAATACTATTTTTTAATATCGTACGCACATACCATAATAATGAATATACAATTCTTTGCATACAATTCACCGCTGTCAGCTATTGCAATAATGGCCTGGGGCTGTAGAAGATAATTAAACAAATCTTTTTAGGTCATGACCCGTGCTAATTATAAGACATTGCCAAGTCATAAATTTTTTATTATTATCAAAATTGGTTACACATTAACCAACATTCATTATAAATATCATAGACCTTTGAATTCTATTGTTTTAATTATTAATTGCATTCTGGAAATATCAACATATATTAAATAATGAATAGGAGCCTCAGTTTTTGAAAATCCCATTTCTCATAGGCTCCATTTCAATACTTAATGAAATGGTGAAAGATTTTGAATAAATTCTTTTTCACCATTTCTTATAGGCTCCTTTTCAATATTTGATAAAATGGTGATATTCTATGAATAAATTCTTTTTTAGAGTCTCCCACACAGTCTATAACACAGCGCTGCACAGAAGTTACCTGAAACCTCTGTGTAACTATCAGTTTTCATTCTTCTGCCAGGAAGAGGTCAACACAATGCAATTACATAACATGCAGACACTGGACTCACAGCCAGTAAAATTTATATGTTAGATGCAGTTTTTCCTACAATTAATTATTTTTCTGTACTGGAGAAGAAGAGGAAAATAGGTGTGGTGTCACAATCTCATGTAGCTACTTCTTTTATAGTCCTGCCCTATGTTATCGTTTCATCACCAGTCATATTCCATCCACATATCTCAAGTAAAATAACAAATTGTTAATTCCTCTTCAAGTTATTCCTTCAAAGGGTATTCAATAGTTCTCATTTAAAATAGATTCACATTAAACTAGTACGTTTTTGATTAAACGTAATTATTTATACTTACCTGTTGACTAGACCTACTTTGCCTTACCTCCTAAGGGTAATGCTATTTCAACCTTAATACAGACGAACTTGAAGAGTGGAGAAGGGGTGCGTAAAATCCCTTATCCAAGGGCCGGTAAGTCTAGGTGGTCTCGTGACGTCACTACCTGTTCATATCACTCTCCGAAAGTCCCAAAGGCAAGACAGACCAAGTGGGGAGGATGGGAGGGCCTAGAGCGTAGGTCTAGTCAACAGGTAAGTATAAATAATTACGTTTAATCAAAAACGTACTATTATTTAAATACCTATCTGTTGACTAGACCTACTTTGCCTAGAATCCCACCGCAAGGAGGCGGGTCAGTAGATACATGGTAGTGACGAGACCAGCGACTAGCCCTGAGTGTAAGCTAACCTACGAGTCCTCCACCCTGTGGTGAGGACAAGGCACAGCCCGGGAGATACCATCTCTACCGCTAATCGGATCGAAGAGACAACCCTGCCACTCAACTTCCGATCAACACACCGCCCCCCAAACCCCAACAGGGAGGGGGGGTGTTAAAGCGAAGTTAAAGAAAAAACCAACAGACACGAGAGCTAGTAATGTAAACCATGTTTATTTACAATAAGTCTCAAAAGCGTCTAAGAAGGATGACCCCTTCTTGGTCTGGTTGGGGGGACCACCTTCGTCTGCGCGAAGACCTGTGGACCCAGCCTAGAGATGCCTTCAAGATCTGCTGTGGAGACATCTCGTAGGTAATGGTAGGCGAAAACCTCTGATGAACGCCAAAAACACCCTGCCATGACATCCGAAAACGCGATGTTGCAGTGATAAGCCATTGTGGCTGAAACTGCTCGGATCTCATGAGGGATGGAACGCGAAGGCGGAGGCAGGTCAGCGGCCTTGTACGCATCAATGACTGCCGACCTTAGATACACCCCCAACGCTCGCTTATCAAGCTCCTTGGTGCTCCTCGGTGAGTGAGGCAAGAAACAGACGACGCCTGCCATCCCTCAGCCTGCGGGTACGCTGCGTGTACACCCTCAAGGCTCTCACCGGACACAGAGAGAGATCTCCTGAGTCAGAACCCAGAACCGTGATAGAGAACGTACGGTCAGCTTCATAAGCTGCCTGGTCCTTACAGACAAAGTCGGGAGCCAACTCAAGAGAGGTCGATCCCCCCCTCCCTGACCTCATAACGTAGAAGGTCCGCCTTTCCGAAATCCGCGCTGCGGAGGCCATAGCCCCCAGAAAAAAGACCTTGCATGTGAGAAGGAGAAGGGACACGTCGGAGAGCGGTTCACGTATCGGAGCGAAGGTGGTTGAGCACAATGGCTAAGTCCCACTCAGGTGGACGAAGCCTGGACCTGCCGTCAACCAAACGGAATGTTTTAATGAGGTCCTTGAGGACCGACACATCCAACCCTGGCGATCTCTTCCTGAGGACAGACAGGATAGCAGACATGTTGGTGTTGATTGATGGCTCGAGCCCACGACCGCGAGACTAGGAGTCTCGCGCTCTACCGACTGAGCTAGCCCGAGACCGCGATGTTACAGTGGTAAGCCATCGTGGCTGACACTGCACGGATCTCATGCGGGTTGGAACGCGAAGGAGGAGGCAGGTCAGCGGCCTTGTACGCATCAATGACCTCAGGTAGACCCCCAACACTCGCTTATCTAGCCCTTGGGCTCTCCTAGGCGAGTGAGGCAAGACCAGCCTCAACAGCTGCCTGGTTTTGTAACAGTTCCAGACTTGTTGCAAAATCCAAAACATGGGACGATGAACCAGTTCTTAAATAACAAACTGAAAGAATGCAAAGATTCAGAGGGGTGCCGAACAGGAGACACAACCCCCTGAAGACTGCCACGTTCCGTTGCCACTGCGCTTCCAGAAGAAGTACCAGACCTACGAATGGCCGAAACATGCTCCAGGAAGTCTGAAGACGAAAGAATGACACCCTCGTTACACAGGTCCTTGCACTTCATACAAGGCAAGACCTAACAGACTTCCTACCTCCGCAAATGTACAAAATGCAGAGTACGTAGTGACGCAAACACCGAGGTAGTAGAGTAACTAGGTGACTTATAGCCGAGTCACTGACGAGACCCTCGAGACACTACCAGGTGATTGACAACGAGTCACTGACGCATGTAAGCTAGGGGAGGTGAGTGAAACTCAAATCACTTAACAGGTGAGTGACAGACGAGCCACTGACACGAGTAAGCTAGACGATGTGAGTGACAGGAGATACAGCCGAGTCACTTAGTAGGTGAGTGACAGACGAGACACTGACGCGTGTAATCTAGACGAGGTGAGTGACAGTCGAGTCACTTAGTAGGCGAGTGACAGACGAGCCACTAACGTGTGTAGTCTAGGCCAGGTGAGTGACAGGTGAGTGACACTCAATTCACTTAACAGATGAGCGACAGGCGCGTCACTAACTTGCGTAAACTAGACAAGGTGAATGACACACGAGTGAGTGAGTGAGTTGGGGTTTAACGCCGCTTCCAAGAGTATTTCACTTATATCGCGGCTGCTAGTATTATGGCAGGGAGAAAGCCCGCAACGCCATGTGGCTATGCACTGCGGTGAAACCTGCGAGCAGCGTCTGGAACTAGCGAACCATGGTTGGTATTACGCTGAAAATCAGAGTAGCATTGCAGCCAAACCTAACTGCGTGTAGAACAGTTCTCTACTGCAGACAAAGTTGCCGTGCCCCTGGCGGGATTCGAACCCCGGACCTTTTGATCCGAAGCCGAACGTGCTAACCACTGCGCTATCCCGCCCCTGAATGACACACGAGTCACTGACGCGAAACACCTACATAAGGTAGTGTAAGAACTAAATCCTGACACTAAGAAGCAACACTTCCGATAGCTTAATTACTCCAAAAACACGATTCACGACGCGAAACGCAAAGTAGAGTAGTGTAAGAACGAAGTTCTGACATAGGAAGAAAACAACCCTTCTGATAGCTAATTACTCCAAAAACACCCAGAGTGTAAACTCACGAAAACGTAGAACGAAAACGCTTAAGTGAAAACACGCAAGGCTAGACGAGAGAGACTATCGAAAGTGTTGAAGGCAGAGGCTCCGAACCCGAAGGGTGCGAAGTCCAAAGACTGACGAAGCGAGACACTGGCGAAACGAGTCACTGGCGAAACGAGTCACAGACGACACGAGGCAATCAAGTCGAGTCGTAGGTGAAGGCGAGTGACAGGCAAGGCGAGTGAGACGAGCCACTGACGAAAGAGAGCCAAAACAAATTGACAACCTAAAGGTGAATGACTGGCTACGCGAGTGCCTGGCGAAGCGAGTCACTTGCTAGCCGAAGCGAGTCAAGTAGAATCGAGCCTAAGGCGAGAGACAGGTGAGTGACAGTCCGTTCCCTTACGCAGGTGAGCGATAGACAAGATACTCACACGTGAATGTAGACGAGGTGAATAACCGGCGAATCACTGACTACCTAAGTAGCGTAGCGTAAGACACAACAAATCTTCCGATAGCTAATCGAGAGAGTTGAAAGCGGACCTGCCACGCTGACTTGACTAAGTGGAACCTCCGCAAACGAAGCCACTTCGGATAACATAGCGATTGCGTCAACCACTGGCGGATCCTCCGACAACCCCGTACCCCCAGCCTTCGTTTCTATACTGATGAACGGAGGGTTCGACCCGTCGACGTAGCGGACGTCACGCTCCGGCGAGGAATCACGTGGGGGTGACACCACCGTGACACGACGCGTAGGGTGTGAGGGGTATGCGATGGGGTCGCGGATGCGGAGGCCCTAGCAGACGTAGAACGCGAACCCTGAGGTACGACATCCGCATTGGGTTCACACGGTAGCGTAGTCGTAGTGTGAGTGGGTAAGGTCCGCGGACCCAGACCCGCATCGAGCAAGGAAGAGACCATATCCTTGACGGATGCCAGAAGGAGGGACGGATTGACCTTGTCAAACCTAGCCTTCTTGGACTTCTTCTTTTTGCTCATGGGCGTAGTGGGTCCGCCAACCTTAAGCCTAAGCGGAGACAACCGCTTGTCTGGCGAAGGAGGGGACAACGGGCGAGTCCGCGGACGAGAACTGGAACACGACGGCGGAGGGGGGGAGCGCGAATCCTTCGACCCCCTAGCGGGTTCGGACATGACCGACGATTCCCTGTCGAATTCATCCGCCCGTTCCGTGAGGAAAATGTCTACGTCCTCCTCCGGAGACGGATGACGAATGGGAGACATCTCCCTACGTTGAGCTGACGACGCACGCTTCTGAAGCGAAGCCCTATCGGCCATAGACTTGCGTATGGCGGAAACGTACGCGTGGAACTCCGATTCGGAGAGAGGAGCGCACTCGTTGCAACGGTACTCCTCTTCGCAAAGGTCCTTACACTTCCTACATAACAAGTGCGGATCCTTAGAGGCTTAGACTTCCTGCCTCCGCAATTTGTGCAAAAGGCGGAGTACATGGCGGACGAAACGATAAGACGCGTAACGTAAGCGAAGGTAAAGACAGTCGAGCCATCTACGCGGCGTGGCGAAATGCGAGACACTCGCTCGCGTAGCGTAGACGAGGTGAATCCCTACAGAAAGACACCTAAGTAGCGTAGCGTAGACGAGGTGAGTCACACACGTGAAACACCCAAGCGGCTGAGCAAAAGCACAACAACTCTGACGATATGCAATCAAGAGAGTTGAACCAAAAACTCCGAACTCGAAGAGCACAAAGTCAAAATCAAGTAACGACCCGCCAAGGTAAACAAAGACGAATAAGCCAGACAAAAACTAGGCTAAAACACTTACAAGATAATTCAATCTTAATTTCACAAAAGCACAACAACTCTGACGATATGCAATCAAGAGAGTTGAACCAAAAACTCTGAACTCGAAGAGCACAAAGTCAAAATCAAGTAACGACCCGCCAAGGTAAACAAAGACGAACAAGCCAGACAAAAACTAGGCTAAACACTTACAAGATAATTCAATCTTATTTCACATAACACTCGTGCGTGTACCAAACCGTAAGTGACTGGCGTAGCGAGTACTTGAACCAAAGTGATTCACCCTAAGGATGAGTCGCGTAGATTCGACCTAAGGCGATGCCAAAGGCGAATGGTAGGCGAAAGCTAGCAACGGGCAACGCGTGTCACTGACGAGGAGTGTATCCACTGCTCCTTAACCAAGCTAGTCACCCACCTAAGGCGAACAACTAGCGAAGCCAGAGACAGGCGAGGCGAGAAGCCAAGCGAGACGCGAAGCACTTGAGTACAGACCGCAGGCGTATGACAAGCGAAAGCGAATGACAAGCGAAGCAAGCCAAACGCGTAGGAGAGATTCCACTGCTCCTTTACCCTACGCAAGTCAACAACCCACAGTTCCCTAGAGTACAGACCGAAAGGCGTATGACAAGCGAAAGCGAATGACAAACGAAGCAAGCCAAACGATTAGGAGAGATACCACTACTCCTCTACCATACGCAAGACAAACACCTAACAGTTAGCACTAGAGTACGGACCGACAGGCGTATGACAAGCGAATTAGGAGTGATTCCACTGCTCCTTTACCGTACGCAAGTCAACAACCCACAGTTAGCACTAGAGTACGGACCGAAAAGCGCATGACAAGCGAAAGCGAATGGCCAGCGAAGCAAGTCAAACGATTAGGAGAGAAGCCACTACTCCTCTACCATACGCAAGACAAACACCTAACAGTAGCACTAGTAAACGGAACGAAAGGCGTATGACAAGCGAAAGCGGATGGCAAGCGAAGCGAGTCACACGCGTAGGAGAGATACCACTGCTCCTTTACCCTACGCAAGTCAAACACCCAACAGTCAGGTGAGAGAAAACAAAGAATCACGAGCTGCACGTGCGGCGCATGCAATCCACCTACTCCGGGTGGTCGCTAGCTAGCACATGTCAACAAGGCCCCTTGAAAACTAACACCTACTTGAAAACAGATTGCAAACACAACCTGCACTATCGAAGAATAAAGTTGAGGGTATCTCTTGACCAAACAAGAGAAAAATAGCAAGTTAGCAACACAAGCCGCTAAAACCCCAGTCACAGAACAAAACACTCTGCCTTGCTCTGCAACTTTTAGGAGAGTGATATGAACAGGTAGTGACGTCACGAGACCACCTAGACTTACCGGCCCTTGGATAAGGGATTTTACGCACCCCTTCTCCACTCTTCAAGTTCGTCTGTATTAAGGTTGAAATAGCATTACCCTTAGGAGGTAAGGCAAAGTAGGTCTAGTCAACAGATAGGTATTTAAATAAATGTCCATAACATAGACATTTATCTTGTTTCTTGTTCCTATTGAATAAAATTAACTGCAAAGTTAATAGAAAACTAAATTAGTTATAAAGAATAAACTATGATATAAATACGGTATACCAAATTGACTCGTACTGGAAATTCTCTTTAATTAATTAAATAATTAATTCTCCAAATTAATTACACAATATCATGAGATATTCAAAAACTCCATTATTTACTCTTAAATTTCAAAGAACATTATATTAGATTTAAAGGGGCTCTATGACGCCTGAATAGACTACTGCTGACGAGCGTGTTACGTGCCGGTAACATGGACACGTGACTAAGACTGGGCGCAGACCTGATGATGATGAATACAGAGATTTAACGAGCAGGTTCGAAAGGTGGAGGCAAATTTTGAAATTTTGAAATTTGGAATAGTACCTAGGTAAGGTTAAGCCGGGGTGGAGGTGGTAGGTTTATTGGTTAATTTTGGATGGTGATTTAATTATTTGGTGTTTTTAGATTCGGTCCAGGAGGCCCGAATCCTTTATATAAGTGCCGACCGCTTGGAAGGTACTGTTATTATTGTGTGGATTTAGAATTTGATATATGTTATTTGTTTGGATGTTGTTGGCCCTTAGTTTTATGTTAAGTATTTGGCGGAAGGCCATATACTGTGGGCATTCAATAAGGATGTAATGAATTGTATCTGCCTGCGGGCAGTGTGGGCATGATGCGGGGGAGTTAGTAAAGTTAAGTTTGTGGATATGGTTATTCAATTTTGTGTGCCCCGTTTGGAGCTTAATTATTGCCCTATCAATATTTTTATTTTTGGAGTAGATTTTTTGTTTGCCTAAGGGTTTAGGTAGAAGTTGTTTGGTGTGATGTGCCTTGCTGGAATTTGCCATGCTCGCTTTGCATGAGATTTTGATAGGCTTTTTTGCCTCTTGTTTCGAATGAAAAAGGGGGAGAAAATTTGGTAGTTTGAGGCCCTCCTTGGCAGCTTTGTCGGCTTTTTCGTTCCCAAATATGCCGATATGTGCTGGTACCCATAGGAGCTTTACAGCCTTGCCTTGATTATTTAAAGTTTGGATAGAGTTTAGAATTTTGGAGATAAGATCAGGGCGATTTTTAGTTGATTTGTTTTGAAGTGCCTGAAGGGCTCTGAGAGAGTCCGAAAGGATGAGAATTTTGCCCTGATCTTTAGTTTTTGGGTGGGATAAAGCGAGTGCTATGGCCATAAGCTCAGCAGTGCAGACCGATTGGTCGTTAGGGAGCCTATTGGAGTATGATAGTTGTTGGG
The DNA here is from genome assembly GCA_936450465.1 of Gibbula magus. NCBI lineage: Eukaryota > Metazoa > Mollusca > Gastropoda > Trochida > Trochidae > Gibbula > Gibbula magus. The sequence continues at coordinate 62,367,266 of OW388299.1, forward strand.
GGTGCTGCATGTGTATGCCTACACCTGTTGTGCGTGCTTCGGGTCTCGGGACCCGTCTGTGTATAAGTGACACCAGTCAGACCAGTGTTCTTGTATGTAGTTGAGTGCAGTGGAATGTGCTAATTTAGGGTTTTGTTTAGAAGTTATTTTGCTGAGATGGAGGTTTATTTTGGGGGTGGGTAGTGGGGGTGGCGCAGACCTCGCGAGTGGTCATGTTATTGACAGGGGATTCCCCCTATTCACACGCGATCGTTGATTGGCTGTTTCATTCTCGTTCTTGTTTTGGACCCCGCCATCGCCCACTACAACGACTTCATGGTCCATGACCAGGTTCGAGACAACACAGCCTACAAACACCAATCCCACAGACGATTTAATTGTGTTGCAGAGGTTTGGACGTCTTGGAAAAATAAAGCAAAGCTATTTTCGTAAGGAATGACAGATATTTCATTGAAGAAACCTTTGTAGTTAAATATATGTAAAAGATGTATTTTAACTCATAAAACATATAAAACAAGTTTTGTAGGAAACAAAACAACTTCATTATTGTAAAAAAAACCCAGCATTTTTCATGTCACTCAGTCTCTATGAATGTACATCATACATACTGGACAAAAACAGTGGAATTTTGAAATTATTCCATAGTGATATATTTATTGATAGTGTTGTTTTAATCCTGAAATATATAAACCCCAACTTGGACATATGAATATACTCTGTCAATGTCAATAAATATACAAATTTGTTTTGACATAAATTATCCCGACAATGTTGAATACATGTTTTATAAATGTATTTCTAAACAGTCATTGAATTGTTAATACTGTTCACATAAACCTTCTTATAACAAATTAAATGTACAATATATTGACATGCAAGTCGTGTGTCATTTATCTAGTCAGTAGTGTATACAACGTGCGGAGAAACTTTGCAATCCACAAATTGCCCAGCCAGGCTGGAGACAATTGCAATACGATTTGGCAATAGAAAGCTTACATATAATGCTTTGAAGTTTCATCCCCAGAGTTCTACTTGAGTCTATTTACAAATAACAGTGTTCAATACACATTGTCTGTTATGTCAGCAGCATTTCCTGTATATTGGCAGACACCTGCGGTTGTCATCTCCACTGACACTACCAAATACCACAATTATGTAACGTCGCAGATTATGATCACATCATGAATTACACTGCAGCCTGAGCCAGATACCTTTCAATTAGGTGTCCGGGAAAAAAAGTCCTCGGAAAAAAAGGACCGGAAAAAAAGTCCTAAATTCAACTAGGAAAAAAAGTCCTCCGGAAAAAAAGTCCTATTTTAGATTTTAGGTAACAGAGTATGACAAAATAATAAACTTTTGTTGTAATTCACTTTATTCAGATTCAACAATGCAATAATCATTAGCACTGGTAACACATTGTTTATAGATACAATACATAGATATCTTTATTCAGATACAACAACATTAATTAGCACTGGTAACACATTGTTTATAGATACAACACATAGATATCTTTATTCAGATACAACAACATTAATTAGCACTGGTAACACTGATTGACTGACTGACTTTCATTGCATCTATATAGCCTCAGTTGGAGATTGAGATAAACTCACATTTTCTTAATTCTTAATTAATCCAAAATGCCTCTTAAAGTAAAGTCTTAAAGTTAACTAGAAGAGCGTTTGCGGGACACCGCAAAAGCAGAGCAGCTCCGAAACTTTGGGTCTCGCCTTTCCCTGTTCCGCCTTCTCCTCAGCATAAATAAAATTGGAATTTTTTTGGACAAAATGTTTTTCATTATTCAAGTTATTCTAACAAGTTGAATCATCACTGGGGTCACTTTTCACAACTTTGTTCTTAAAAACTATTTCTGATTTCAAAATTAGATCAAAAGATTAACATGGCCTTAACCAATATCTCATGACCTTGAACTTGACGTTCAAGGTCACACCATCAATGATTACTTTTCATTGTGTATAACAATCATGCAATGACTCAATAGTGCTCATTGTTAACATAAGGCATATTCACAATAGCACGCTTAAGTTGTGACCTTGCTGTGACCTTGACCTTTGACAGATTTTAGCAAAAACGTTTTCAAATCTTGGTCTTTCTCCATAGTTGATATATACCAAGTTAGGGGCTGATAGCACAGAAGTTGTTGAAGTTATCGTGTTTACAAGGATTTTTGTAGTGATTTCAGAACTCATGACCTTGACCTTTGACCTTGAATGTGAGCATATCAAAATGTTTCCCCAGGTGTACAAGAAAGAAGCTATATATATGAGGTGTTGATACCTTCATGGAAAAAAGTTATTAAGTGATTTCAGAACTGGTGACCTTGACCCTATCTCGTGACCTTGACCTTTTAAATTCAAGGTCACACAATCAGTGATCACTTTTCATTGTGTATAACAATCATTTAATGATTTAAAGTGTTAATAGTTGAAATAAGACATTTTCGCAAAAGCATGCTTAAGTCGTGCCCTCGCTGTGACCTTGACCTTTGACGGATGTTAGCGAAAACCTTTTCAAATCTTGGCCTTTCTCCATAGTTAATGTACACCAAATAAGAGCCTGATAGTACAAATATTTTTCAAGTTATCGTGTTTACAAGGATTTTTTTAGCGATTTCAGAACTCGTGACCTTGACCTTTGACCTTGAATATGAACATGTCAAAAAAATTCCCCAGGGGCATAAGTAAGAAGTTATGTATATGAGTTCTCAAAACCTTCTAGGAAAAAAGTTATAGCGAATACAAAACGCGCGTGCGGCGGCGGCAGCGGCGGCGGCGGCGGCGGCGACGGAAACTGCGCAAAAACTGATAGCAGCTCCGACTTAGTCGGAGCTGCTAATTATCCATATTTAGATATCACAACATCCTTCTTGATACCTCAAGTACAAACAATCCATGTTTTCTTAACAATATCTTTGATGTTAATGTCTATTTAACCTGTTTTTATAGTAATAGGACTTTTTTTCCGGAGGACTTTTTTACCGGTACTTTTTTTTCCAAGGACTTTTTTTCCTATAATCTTCAATTAGCATCCAATTAGCATTGCTATGTCCCTGTAATGAAGTCTTTTGGTGAGATTTTCATTTCTACCACATTTTAAAATATTTGATTTTTGATAAGTTAAACATAGGGCAAACTGACAGAAGTCACCAGGTGTAGAAGTCGCCCGAAATTCGGAGACTTTTCACATCCAGCTGACGCAATAATATCTGCAATAAATGAAATCTGTTTGTTTCCAAATGTTCCTTTTTAATATGTTTTATTTGTATTTTCTTTTTATGAATTATTGATAGTTTGATATATTTTATTTTATCAAAACTAGCCATTGCGTGAGGTTCAATTAACGGTTTCATGAAAGAAATTTGTGAAATGTTTGTTTTCATAAATGTTTACGCACAGTTTAGAACATACAGGAAGCTCCAGCATGTATTAAATTATATGACTATACCATTAGAAACATCTATTCATTACAATTAAATTGAATATTCGTACCTTAAATGCGATAATGTGATTCAGTATTGATATTTCGATATTATTTCAAAATTACCTTGGTTCTGACAGTTTTGCTCAAGGTTCGGACACTATTACATTTTCTTTGTAACCACTTGTAAAGTTTTAAATGACCGCAGAAAAACTATGATATATGTAGAAATATTACATTATCACATATGACAACAACATTAAGTTAATTAATTAAAAGTTTAGCGCTCACATCGTTTATGCAGCACAAAGCATGCGGCAGTTGCTAAGAATTTAGCATAGGAAAGCATGCTCTCAATAAATGACAAATTACTTCAAGCAGTTTAACTAGGGATATTTTAGTGTTCCTGGACTATCATCCATGTGTTTAAGGATATAAAGAATCAGTTTGGTGAATAGTTTAAACCACTGACGCATGCCAGAACATTTGGGTTGTAGGGTCCGAAGTTAGGTCAATCTTGTCCGAACTGATGTACGAAACTAAAACCGTTTTTTTCAGTTAATCTAAAGCAATTCTGAAATATCTATGTAAAATCGAGTAAAATACTTTATATCCAATATTTTGATTTGCTGAAATTGACATTTTAAAGATTATTATTTATTATACAGTCTTTCATAATATTTGAATCGGATCAGTGTCCAAGCTTTGGTCAGTTTGCCCTACTCTAACCGTTTATGTCTTGGGGTGAAATAGGTTTAATGTAGTAAAATATCAGATAAGCGAACCATTTTGATATAATTCCTTTATTTTGCGATACACATGAGTTTGATATCAATAATAGAAAAGATAAATGGTCTGCATTGTGATAAATACAAGCTCATATCAGTATATCACTATATCCACATTGAAACTTGGTTCATTATGGGCTAATTATTATTATTATGAACACAATGCAAAAAGGTAAATAACGCCATTATTACGAGCTCGAATCCGTGTCGACGGTTGAGTAAAGCGAGAGAGGGGTCAGACACAAGAAGATTAGGAGCGCGTAAGATTGAACAGACAAAACTATGCTGAGTAGACAGAACGCTAATTGAGATTTCCGGCTCGACACGCTCTGGTGGTAATTAATCGTGGGTCGTGTAAATTAGCTCCCGAGTGTGCCTTTAATAAAACATTCTGTATTAAGTCTTTGGAATACTTTTAGACTTATGTACCTTTATCAGCAATTTACTTGCAAAATACAAATAATTACTCATATGTGAAATGTGAGACAAAGATAAAATATGACTTATAATTTTTGTTAGACCGCCAATTCTAAGTTTTTAATTCTCAACATCTCTTTTTCATCAAACATATATATTCTCAAAGCACATGTTAGAACTCTCACATCAGAAAGATGAAATGACTTTCCCTCAGATCTTTTCTTTGGGATTACCTCCCTTACCTACTTACTGGCTGAAGTGCACATAAAATCACAGAAAGATGGTGTAAACTGAAATAGGCTTTTAGGTTATGATCCTTGTGACCCATATTTGGGTTCACCAAATCAATTTAGAATCCCTTACAGCCAAGGAGTATGTACATAAAATTTCAGTTCTCTAGAGTCATTGGGACTGGAGAAGAAGATGACAAGCAGACAGAGTCGGCCATATCCCCCGCCTTTGGGAAAATTTATTGAAGAATAGTTGTTGAATAACAGTGACTATGAACCAAGGAGTTTGCACACAAAATTTCAGCTCCTTAGACCAAGTGGTTCTGGAGAAGAAGACAAAATGCGAAAAGTTTACAGACGGACGGACGGATGGATGGACAGACAGAGGCCGGACACCGTGCCATGCCATGAGCCATTCGAGCCTTTCAGGCCAGATGAGCTAAAAATACATCCATGGCAGTTTTTGAGTTCTGCTCCTGAAATAAATTATTAAGTTATGTATCCATGGAAATGGTAAAAATTAAACAAATAAAAAATTGTGAATAAGTTGAAAACCCAAAAAGGCACATCTACACATGATGATTGTTCCACACACCAAGTTTCGTTGCGATATGTCTTATAGTTTTCGAGTTCTGATCCGGAAACGAAATTCTAAGTTACATTTCCATGGAAACGATAAAAAAAAATAACTCGAAGAAGTTGAAAACCCCAAAAGGCACATCTACACATGATGATTGTTCCACACACCAAGTTTCGTTGAGATATGTCTTATAGTTTTCGAGTTCTGATCCGGAAACGAAATTCTAAGTTACATTTCCATGGAAACGGTCAAAAAAAATAACTCGAAGAAGTTGAAAATCCCAAAAGGCACATCCACACATGATGATTGTTCCACACACCAAGTTTCGTTGAGATAAGTCTTATAGTTTTCGAGTTCTGATCAAGAAACGAAATTCGAACCAACCTGCAGAGGTTGCAGATTCTTTGAAGGGATCCTCCTTGGGGTACATATAGCATAAAAATCCTAATTTTTAACTTGATGACAGGTTGTAACTTAATTTTTAAAAATAACAGTAAAAATAAGTTCAAAAAACACAAAATAAGTGTTTTCCGAACGTGTGACCACCCTGTGTAGAGCCCCATCCCAGTGCAAACCAAGGGATGTAACTCTAATCTCGCCACTTATCAATCTAACCAAGTCAGACAGAATAAGGGGAGGTGGGTGGCCGTACCCCAAGGAGGATCCCTTCAAAGAATCTGCAACCTCTGCAGGTTGGTTCGATTCTTTTTCAGAAGGGATCCTCCTTGGGGTACATATAGCATAAGGCAGACTCCCAAAGAAGACTTAGGATGTGGATTCTGTCTGTACACTAAATATCCCTTAAAAGTGCTCTACTCAATCCAATAAAGGTGTCACACTTACCAGATCACGTGACCTCCCGCGCCGAGGGCTGAGGATGGGTGATCCCTTGGGGACTAACCAATCGGCTTAATCCGCCTGATTACCGTTATGTAGGCCAAATACCCCCCCCCCCCTCTTTTTTTCAAAAGACTATTGGGGATCAATAGGAGTAGGTATTTACCCGCTAGGCAGTGCCACCGGGACACCTGCTGCGGGGGATAAAAATGCCCGTCAAACAGTGCAACTGGTTAGGATGAACAACTAGGTTAGTTTATTAGTCTTCTTAGAAAACTGAACTGAACCAAACTGAACAATAACTCGAAAGCTCAATCAGCTAGAGAGTTTCAACTCTGCCCACCTGAGAGAACCGACTGACCAAACCGAGCGCGCTCCCTAGAGTGCCTATCTAGTTGGTAGTGTCGAATGAACGTGCTCGGCCGGCTCCAGATAGCGGCGGAGCAGATCTCTTCGATGGGCAGAGCCGCCGCGAACGCCTTAGACGTCGCAACCGCTCTAACCGAGTGAGCTTTCAACTGACCTGGGGCTTCTAAGCCCTTGTGAACGTAGCCCATGACAATCGCAGACACTATCCACCTGGATATTGACTGCTTAGATGCCGGCAAACCAGGCTTGGTGCCTCCGTAACAGCAGAAAAGTTGCTGGTCCTTACGGATAGCCCTGGTGCGCTTGATATAGACCTTGAGAACCCTGCGCACATCCAAAATGTGAGCATGGTTCCCCATAGACCCCGAAGAGGCCGGCTGCATAAGAGTCGGCAGTTCGATAGGAGCCGTCACATGGAACGAATGGTCGACCTTGGGACGATAGCTGTCGGGCAGCCTGATACTGACTCTGTCTTTGTGAAAGACAGTCAGTTCGGGATCAGCAGACATCGCATGGATATCGCCTACCCGCCTGCCCGACGCCAATGCCACCAAAAAAGCGGTCTTCCACGTCAAAAGCTGCAATGACAGTGCGTTCAAATCTTTGAACCCCGGACCTGAGAGCCAATCCAAAACAATTGAAAGGTCCCAAGTGGGGCTGATACGCCGGAGAACCGGACGTATCCTGTCCACACCTGCTAAGAAACGCTGTACCAGTGGATGCGATCCCAAAAGAGCACCGTCCACCGGTATGTGGAAAGCAGAAATAGCCGTAGAGTATCCCCTGACGGTCGATGCGGCTAAACCAGCATCTAACCTGGACTGGAGGAACTCCAAAACAGCGACTAGATCTGTAGAAAAGGGATCGAGAAGCCCTCTATCGCCACACCAGCGCGCATAACAGGCCCATCGATCTTCATATTGAAGGTTTGTCGAATCCCTCCTCGAAGCCAGTATTGTGTCTGCAACTCGTGCAGGAATACCGCTCTCCTGGAGGCGATTCCGGACAGTGGCCAAGCCACCCACTGAATCCTGGGATTCGGGTGTGGTGCCCCTTCCTGAAATAGTATGTCTCGTCTCGAGGGTAACAGTACAGGAGGCTGCACTAGAAACCTGAGAACGGACGGGAACCAACTCTGAGCCGACCAAAGTGGTGCTACAAGCACTAGGAGGCGAGCTGGTTGAATGGTCAACTGAGAAAGAACCCTGGGGATCAGAGGCACTGGAGGGAACGCCCACAGTACTCTGTCCGACCAGTCGATCGCGAAGGCGTCTCTGGCTAGAGCCCTTGGATCTGGTATTCTGGAGCAGAACACAGGTATCTGATTCGTCATCCCTGACGCAAACAGATCCACCTGGAACGACCCGAACAACAGGGAGATAGTTCCGAATATCCCCCGGTCGAGCATCCACTCGTGAGGTGTTAGGATGCGCCGAGACAAAGCGTCCGCACGGACGTTGTCCACTCCCGGGAGATAAACAGGAACCACCTGAATGCTGAACTGGTCGCACCACAGTAGGAACTGCCACGACTCCTGAAGGAGAGATGGAGACACTGTGCCGCCCTGTTTCAGAATGTAGGATATGGCTGTCTGGTTGTCCATTTCTAGACGAACCACAAGCCCCCTGATCCGCTCCTTGAAGCACTCGAACACACGTCGAACTGCTCTGAGCTCTAGCACGTTGATGTGCAATTTCGACTCCTCCTGTGACCAAAGGCCCGAGGCTGTCAGGTCGTCCAGGACCCCCCCCCAGCCTGATAGGGAGGCGTCTGTCTGGATGGTGACCGAAGGCGTTGGAAGCTCTAGCGGAAGACCCTTGAGAAGGTTGCTCTCGACAACCCACCACCGAAGGTGCTCGAGCACCCAAACCGGCGTGGTTAGAACCTTCTCGAAGCTGTCCGAGTGTGACCACATTCGTGCCAGCGCTTGCTGAACCGGTCTCATACTCAAGCGAGCTCTCCAAACCACGTCCACTGTCGACGCCATGTGACCCAACAACTGCAGCCAAGTCCTGGCTGTGTGGGTCGGCGATTGAAGGAACAAGTGGACTGCCCCGATCACTCTGGACACCCGATCCGGGGCCAGGGACACGGAACCGGAGGCCGTATCGAACCTTGCGCCCAGGAAGACCAGGTCCTGCCTGGGCGCTATGTCTGACTTCTTCAGGTTGATGATCCAACCCAGCTTGAGCAAGATGTCTAACACCTGCTGGGTGGCCTCCTGATTTAGTTCTCGAGACAAGGTTCTGATCAGCCAGTCGTCCAGGTACGGATGACAACACCTGCCCTGCGACCTGGCGGCCTGTGCCGGCACCAACATCAACTTGGTGAATACCCTCGGAGCAGTCGAAATGCCGAAGGGTAACACCCGGAATTGGTAGCACGTCCCGTCGAAAGAGAACCGAAGAAACTCCTTGAAGTCGGGGTGCATTGGAACATGGAGATAAGCATCTTTGAGATCTATTGACGATAGCCAATCTCCCGTCTCTACTGACGCTATGACCGATCTCAAGGTTTCCATTTTGAACGTTGGAACCTGTAGACTGCGATTCAAATATTTCAGATTGAGAATCGGTCTGAACCCTCCGTCCTTCTTGGGCACCAGGAAGTAGGTCGAGTAATAACCGCTCTCTTCCTGACCCTTCGGAACTACCTCGATGGCTGCTTTGTCTATTAAAGCTTGCACCTCGGCACGAAGGACTTCCGCCTTCTCGGGCAACTCGGGCACCTTCGTGTGCCGTATCCCGGAGAAAGTCGGTGGGTCGTACTTCCAAAGTGGTAAGTGGCCCTCCCTGAGTGTGGACAGGACCCAGGTATTCGAGGTGACTTTCTCCCACTCTGAGACGAAGTGAGATAGTCTGCCCCCCACTGGAAGATCTTTGGAAAGACAGTGTACCCCCGTCTCCGGCAGCATTCGAGCTGCTGGACTTTTGGGTGGTAACACGGGCTTCGGAGAACCTAGGTTTGCTTGTTTTGCCTGCCTCGGTTCCGAAAATTCCGCTGGCCCCTTTGGCCCCCACGGAAGTGCCCTTTCTTTCCCTTCCCCTTGAATCTCTTCTTGTTGCCCATAGGGCCATTCCAAGAAGCTTGACCCGAACCCCCCGGCGTGGGGTATAGGCCATCAAGGGGGGAAAGCCGCACACGCTTTTCTTGCGGAGCTGGTTCCTCGAGGAGCACCTTGGAGTCCTCGAAGGCAACCTTCTGCTCAGCGGCTTCCTTGACTACGGCCTGCGATCCAGGGAAGAGGGTGGACCCCAACCTGAATGGCAGGTTCTGCAAGGTGAGGCGTGTGGACTGCGAATACTTTGATGTCGCTAGCCACAGCCGGCGCATCCCCATGACTGCGCCCATCATCTGACTCGAGGCACTCCTGATTGAGTCCCGAGCCAGATAACTCGATACCTCCGCCAACTGCTTCTGGAACGTGGACACCTTGGTGCCCAGTTCCTGCACTTCTGCCAGGTCCTTAGCCTGCATAGCAGCAAGGTAGGCCCCGTGTACTGCTACCCTTAGTTGTTGGGCTCCGTTCCGGTATGTGTCCTCATGGGCACGGAACTCGGCCTTCAACATGGCAGCCTGTGACAGAAATGGAGGCAGTCGCCGGCCCTGTTTGCCTACAGAAGGCTGCGCCTGAGCGCCGGACAGGGTGACGGAGGTCAGGACGCAATCGTCCACAACCGGAAGGTCGAAGAGACCATCCTCTCCCAACTGGTACCTCTTGTTGAGTTCAGGCAAATCAGCCTTCGTACGGGCACCAGATAGAAGAGGATTGATCGCCTCAACCAACAAGCTGTCGATGATGCGGAGCCTGGTCGCCGGAGGCTTGCTGGGAGCAAAAGCCTCCCCCGGAAGCCGGAACTCCTCGGTGACCTGCTCCGGGACGGGAACGAGCGTCTGCGGGATAGCGATCGCTATTCGGTCACGCGTCTCCTTCAGAAGCTCGGCGAGCGAGACAGCACGGCCGGATTCCTCATCCTCCTCCTCTGAATAGTCGGAGTCCTCCTCCTCCGGATCCCCGGCACCGGAGCCACTAAGCTGTGACCCGGTGTCCGAAGCCCGATCTCGGATTGTCCGTTTGAGAGGGATGCGGAACCCAGCGCTGCTCACCGGCGCTCGTTCCCCGACCGGAGCCGGTCCCCGGGGCTGCGACTGCACCGGCGCCGAAGCACCGGTGACCGTGGCCTTGGGGTTACCTGTGCCCCTCGACGTGCTCGGCACCGGAGTACCTTGCACCGACGAGGGGGCTTTGGTTACTTGCGTACGAGGCAGAGCCGGAGCAGTCTCTCGGATGCCTGCGTCGGGAGCCACTACCTTGCCGGGGCCTGCGCCCGGTTCAGTAGTGCCCCCGAGGTCATTACCCGCACGAGTGCCGGTTGACCCTCGGACATCAGGGTCCGGCAGGGCGACGACGGTCAACTCCTTACGGAGCTGAGCCATCATCGTCCCCACCATCCCCGTCATCTGCCCCTGGATTATGGCAGTGATAGCTGCCGCGTCCAGATTAGGGTTAGTGTTAGATTTAGGTTTAACATGCAAGTGTGCTTGAGGTGAAAGAACTGGAGGGGGCGTAGAACCCCCCGCAGCAGGTGACCCCACCTCCATATCCACCTCATCCGATGAGGCAGAGGGGATAGGAGGGGAGTGCACCTTCTTACCCTTACCCTTGCCCTTACTCCTCTTTTCTTTAGAGGGGGGGATAGCACCTTTAATTTCCTGCCCTGCCTTCTGCAGGTTCCTATAGAAGAGCATGTCGATACCTCGCTCCTTCTTGGCCCTCGGGGTGAAAGCGATGCACAGCTTACAGGTGGTGTCGTCGTGCTCATCGTCGACAAGACAAGGCAGACACCTGTTATGCTTGTCGGCAGGGGGAATGCGGGTCTTGCACCCCACACATTCGGTGAAAGACTGCAAGTCAAACACAGAATGTTTAGGGGTGTGCATGTGTGTAAGTGCAATGTTTATGTTTCATAAATGTGCATCATACAAACAAAACGCAGAGGCGATACTATAATAACTAAGCACTAGGCAAGTAATGAATAGTAAGCCACTGAAAGAAATAAAGCATGAATATTCCTAGTACATGCTTGCCGACTGAGACGATGACCCCGAGAATGAAAAAATTCAAACAGGGAGAAATCCTCGTCAGTAAAGTGCTGCCCTACAATGCGAAGCACGATAAAGAACCTTCAAAACAATCAAATCTCAATACAAGAATAGCAAAGTACTAACACAGTGCATTTTGTTTGAGATCCGCCATTTTGAGCGTTTTCCATCCGCCATTACTCGTTCAATTCGAAGCACGTGCGAATTGAAAAACGAAGTTACAACGCGACAAAAACCATATAAGTAACCTAAACATTCGCCTCTACGAATAAAAAGGGGTTACCACACATACAGTACTCTTTGTCTTGTCCATTTTCTCAAGTGGAAACTTATTTCAAAGTCAAAAAACTTTCGGAGCAGAAGAACGTCTTGCTTGCTCGATGACAGATTGATAAGTGGCGAGATTAGAGTTACATCCCTTGGTTTGCACTGGGATGGGGCTCTACACAGGGTGGTCACACGTTCGGAAAACACTTATTTTGTGTTTTTTGAACTTATTTTTACTGTTATTTTTAAAAATTAAGTTACAACCTGTCATCAAGTTAAAAATTAGGATTTTTATGCTATATGTACCCCAAGGAGGATCCCTTCTGAAAAAGAATCTAAGTTACATTTCCATGGAAACGGTCAAAAAAAATAACTCGAAGAAGTTGAAAACCCCAAAAGGCACATCTACACATGATGATTGTTCCACACACCAAGTTTCGTTGAGATATGTCTTATAGTTTTCGAGTTCTGATCCGGAAACGAAATTCTAAGTTACATTTCCATGGAAACGGTCAAAAAAAATAACTCGAAGAAGTTGAAAACCTCAAAAGGCACATCTACACATGATGATTGTTCCACACACCAAGTTTCGTTGAGATATGTCTTATAGTTTTGAAGTTTGAGGCCGGAATGGAAAAGCCCGGACGCACAGACGGACAGACGGACGGACGGACGGACGGACGGAGCTCATTTCTATATCCCCCGCCAACTTCGTTGTGGCGGGGGATAAAAATAGCATTTTAGGTCATTGCCTCTGTGACCCATATTTTGGGTCTCATGGTCACCAAATCTACAATTTAGAATCCCCTTCAGCCAAGGAGTCTGTACATAAAATTTCAGCTCTCTGGAGTCATTGGTTCTGGAGAAGAAGTCACAAAAGTGAAAAGTTTACGGACGGATGGATGTTCGTGCGTCATCCCATGCCATAAGCCCATTGGGCCTTTCAGGCCTGATGAGCTAAAAAGGAACATCTACATGATATTGGGAGTTGGTATATCAAATTTGGTGAGGTATGGTCAACTAGTTTTAGATATCTGCTCCGGAAACTAACCCTACCGTTCAAATAGACAGTCAAAATTGTTACCATGGAAAAAAAAAAAAAAAATTCTCAAAAAGGTGAAACCCCCAAAAGGCACATCCTACATGATATTTGGAGGCTGTATACAAAATTTGGTGAGGATTGGCCTAGTAGTCTCAGAGATTTGCCCTGGAAACTAGCCCTACCCTCCAAAAAGACAAAGTCCAAGACCTTATTTCAAGTTCACAATTTAAGTCATGTTTACATTGCTGAAATGGAACAAGAGAAGTAAAGGATGAACTGTATCTCACTCAACATCTCTCACTCAATGTTAACTTCCACTAATCTTAACACCGTCGATATCCCACAAATAAAAAAATAAATTATTAAAAAAATCAAACTGTAAAGAAGACAACAAGCAAAAAGAAAACCAGGATACAGAAATGAAAGCGATTAAAAATATTTACCTGTCATGCAAGTCTATATCAAGATTTGATTCCGTTTTGTGGACCCTGTCAGCTATCATTTTCTCACTCAGTTCCCATAATGCCTCAGCAAGCTTCCTGTCGCTGGAAGCATCAGAGGGACGACACCTACAACAGTTGTTGAAGTAGAGACCGCCGAGCCCCTCGATATCTAGCGCAGTAGCACAGTACACAGTTGTAGTTGCTCCCTGTTGCTGGAATACAAAGAGCTAACTTTACATTTTTAAAACAAAAATTGGCTCTGTAGGTTATCAGGATATGCATGATTTATTATTCAAGAAGAATCTGAAACAAATGTTTTCTTAAGTAATACAGTCTTAAATATTTTTTTTAATTCCTGAAATGGCTTAAAATAGCTAAGATTGTGCCTCAAATAAGCAAAAAGTCCAAGTCCCTGGCAATAATCCCCCTTCAACACTATATTCCCCATGACCAAAAAATTAGGAATATCCACATAAACCACATAAAAGTCTTTTGGAGAAGGACACTAATCAGGATCAGATGGACAAACTGTGATCCCCTAAGTACAAGGTACCTGCCCACAAAATGGAGAAGACAAAATGTCAAATATGGTCGGATGCAAGACGACAGATGAAGGATGATGGCCCGTGCCATAAGCCATCTGATGAGCTGAAAGTTGAAGACATACCATAGACTTGGTGAAGGGTCTGACGACCGTAAAGAGCAGCCTGTAGAGCCACCAGTGCTGTGCGAGGTTGGAGGACATCATGTTGCCGGGGTGGAGCGAGTTGCACGTGACTCCCCGCCCCTCCAGCCTCTTGTTGAGGTGGGTGGAGAAGAGCATGCTGCATAGTTTGGAGAGGTTGTAGGACTTGAGGTCCTGGTACTGGGCGGCGCTCGGAGACAGCTTCCCCTCACTCAGGTTCTCCAGGCTTAGGTCGGGGAATCTGTGGTTGTGAGATATATTATACAGCTAAATACAGTTTGTCAAAACCATAGCCCTTAGGATTACTCGTTTCTGGAATGAAGTCGGAAGTAGGTTTCATCTGATTACCCTGCCTACCGATATTTGAAGGGGGAACAAGACCATATGAACATTCTTTGGTTGGGAGGGAGGTGGGGGATGTCAGGACCAAATTTAAAGAACTATTTCCCCTAAGTGCCAGGTACATCCTCACTAAATTTCAGCTTTGGGGGCTTTGGGGAGAATAGGCCACAAGTCACCTCTAAGTTAAACAGTGACATCATATAAGAAACATGACATCATAGCAGTCTTTGTGATCGTCACCACAAAATCAAAAGTTGCTCTGGGGCATCATGTGACAAATATGCACCCAACTTGTCTTACCTATCTGCAAATAAATCAACAAAGTTACCTTCTGCATATGTACTGTTACATTGATAAACCCCGACTTACCTGTGAGATTCGCTGGACACAACCACCACTCGACTAGGTCGAGAGCTGGTGAGCGTGTCCTCCAGCAGTCTCGTCAGGTAGAAGTGAGACAGGTAGTTCACCTGGAACATCGTCTCCAGTCCGTCCTCCGTACAGGTGTACGGGAGACCAAACACACCTGCATTCTGTATCAACATGTGTAGCGGCCTGCAACATCATCATACATCTTTATGATATTTTATGAGTGCTTCGGTATTTTAAAAAAATTAGAAACTTAAATTTGTGGCTCTGGAGGTTGAAGAAACTAAATTGAAAAAAAGCTCAAACCACCATAAAACACATCTATATTAATTGCAGAGCCATTATACCAAATTAGATGAAGATTGACTGTAAACACCAGACGTTTTCATCAAGTTACAGAAGAAAGCATATTTCAACGAGAAACTAAAAAGGAACAAGTCTACAAAATGGAAATCTAGAGGTCATTGTGACACGTGTACCATGTTTGTTGATGATGACAGCAAGTCCAGTTTGAGAAAAATACACTTCTTTCAGACTTGTGATATTCTATGAGCACTTCAGTTTCAATCGATGACATGGACACAGAAAAACATCCTGCACTTTCATACCGGTGGATTTTGATCTGTCAGACTACCTACTACCCTGAGTGTGTGATAGGGAAAATGCTTACAAACTGGTGACACATCATTATTTATTGCATGAATATTGTCAGCCAATGAAATGATTTGAAAGTTGATGATCATTCATTGGTCATCTCATCTGGGAACTCCCAATATTGCTCGATTTTAAATCATTTCATTGGCTAGTCATGACACTTGCGTTCTCACTCATAATATCTCACGCAATCAGGATATTATATAGTCATAAGGATTCAAATACCCTGATGGCACAGGATGACAGATAAAAAAATAAACAATATGTCTCCCAATGTGCTGGAACGTATTTCAAAATTTATGAAACACAATGGATGTATACAACATACGATATTTGATGATTCAGTTCAAATACGTTCACTCAACTTGCCCAATATCCAATTATATCATTATTACTAGTTTTTAATTAAAATTGAGCAACATCGTTATACATGTACAGAAACCGAAACTACACGTCCCATTTACATGCACAGTAGTTATAAGACCTGTTAGATACTATCAACCCAAAAATATCTTTGTATGGTGAATATAATTTGCCAAAATTACGTTTGACCAATTGACGCACGTCACACGCGGTGCATTGTCCGGTTTTGGATAAAAAATCGACACTTTTACTTTTATATCGTCAATATACTAAATTTACTATCATCAAAATGGCAATATTTGGTTACAGTCAGTCCTTCTCGAAAGATTAACATCATTTATAACGTTTGGCATATGTGAACCACAACAACACAATGGATGTACCTTTAATGATCAAATATTCAAAGCATCAAAGGATCAAATGCCACTTGTTTTGCACATGAACTAAATTCAAGTACAATACAGTGGTCCCTCACTATAACTCGCTATAACTTGCTATAACTTGCTATAACTCGGGGTAAGATTTAAAGTCAGCACATGATATCTGAAGCACATGTCATATTATGAACAGTAAAACTTCCAAATTGTACAAAGTCCACAAAGCAACCAATAGTGACATTTTCTAAGTTAAACATGCATAATCAAAATATCCCAAAACTTTGTACACAAAGGTAAGAGACCTACCATCCAAGATGTATATAACTCTGCGCAAACTGTTTAACACTAGCTAGGGACGCCAGATCGAGATGCATCACTTCAATAATGGCTTCCGGTCTCTCAGACAAGATGGCCGCCTTACATGCCTCGGCTGACTTCAGGTTCCGACACGCCATGACAACTGTAGCTCCGTGCAGTGCTAGGGAGCGAGCTGTTTCGTAACCTGTGGAATGAGGATCAGAATATCGTGATAATGTGACAGTGTATGTTTTACAATGCCATTGACAATCATGACATGTACACTACGCAATAATTATCCCAAATTTCAACTTCCCTTCACAAGGCATACCTCTTGCCAGTCTCCATAACTGGTTGATACAAGTCTTGCAGTATTTCCCTCACTTTTACATGCTAAGATAGTTGAGCGCTGCACCTGAAATGCATTGCAGGCTCTGATGTCCTTGCACAGAAGGAAGTGCAGCGAGACTTAAATCAATTTTTTTGGTAAAAAGTTTTACCACTTTACATAGAGTTCAAAGACTATTGTGTACTGTTTTACTTTAACTGATTCAGTGACGAACTGACAGAAAATCTTGTGATTATTTAACAACTCAGTCTTTCAGTTTTATCTGTTTTGTTTTTGTTTTGCTACATTTATTTACATTAATTATTTGAAAAATCATATTTATATTGTACAATTTTAAAACAAAAAGATTTCAACACCCTACATGCCAATTTTCAACAAAAACATGTGATTTGTTTT
Source organism: Gibbula magus (assembly GCA_936450465.1). NCBI lineage: Eukaryota > Metazoa > Mollusca > Gastropoda > Trochida > Trochidae > Gibbula > Gibbula magus. The sequence continues at coordinate 62,384,615 of OW388299.1, forward strand.
AGTTTATATATTGAAAGATATTCTTGGTTTTGTACCGAACCGAGGGACCTGTAACGCAATACGTACCGAACCGAAGCTCAAGCATACCCCTAATTTCACCACTGAAAGTATACTAAACTGTACGAACCTATTCCGGAGTTGGCTCCAGTGACGATGGCATACCTCCCTGACAGATCTCGAACTTGGAGCACCTGCAACGCTGTGCTGCTACTGTCAAACTTCTGTCGGAAGTCCATGGGCGAGTCTTTGATTTCCTCCGCAAATGCGAGACGAGGATCTGTGTATGTTGTCTTTTGGTTGACATGACTGTTAAGGATTAAAAGAATATTTTTTAATTTTGTCACATTAAGTTGTTTCATTAAATGGATATTTTTATGTATTTAATATTTGCAGGTTACAGATTTATTGAGTTTTTTTGTCTGTAAAAATATTACTCCAAAAACTAAATGGAAATGTTATTATTTTCTATAAAAGTTAATTTTGATCACTGTCTGGTAACCGCCATTTCAATATATGCTTATATATATATGTTTATTCCTTAAATCATCTTCATTATTTTACAATACAGTGTTTGTAGTACATTTTAAGTACAGCTTTGAACATTTTCAAATTCTTTGTTATAAATTCTTATGTGAATATTTTACATGATTTTATATTGAAAATATTACAAGGTCAAAATATAATTTGAAAACATTTTCCTCACTCTACATAATAAACTTTGCCATCTTCAGAGAATTTAATTTCCCAACCATAGGGCAGCTCTGAAACAAAAAGCATGTGTTCAATTATGCACACTAAAGTAATGTTATTTTGAAAATCAGTTTTATCATCATTATTTTATTACAGCAACCAAGAACCTAATAAATATACAGTTTTATTCTAGGAACACATTTCAATTAACATTTGATCTTATACCTTGAAAAAATTACTAAAAATATGTTGATACAAAATTCAGATTACCGTAAATACTTGAATAATCTCTGGGTCTAAGCCCTCGTTGAAATAAATAATCGACTACCTTGAATAATTACCGGGATAAATTTAGCAAATGTAAATAAACTAATGGCTGTGACATTTTCAATAATAATTCCAGCATAAGCATAATTATATGCAGTTTAACCTCATGACATGCATCTCATTTACAATATTCATAATTTAAAACATACTGCAATGATCTTTTTGTTATAATTTTTTTTAATTTCATATATTTATTATGGTTTCGGAAAAAAATTATCGCTGCCTCAAAAAATCCTTTGCCTTGAATAATCGCCGGGTCAAATCGGTGTTTGAAATTCTGAAGATTGTAAAAGTGATGCTATTTATATTCACCTCCTTTAACTCTCTTCTTCTTTCCAGTGCAGGGGTGAGTCCATTGTGTAGTTGAAGATTCATGACTGGATAGAAGAAATATTTATTGGAAAATAATATTTAAATAAAAATATAAATAAATAATAAATAATATTATAAAAATGTTTTTAACCTATAAACATTCACTACACCAGTTATAAAGGTTGTAATAATAGTAACAATCTATTTACTATATGGCACATTTATCCATGTACAGTGTATATTCAAAATGCTTACCAACATATTACCCCTGGTCAACAAGAATGGAACATTCCAAGGAATACAACTGTCAAGTGCTCAAGGTTCAAATACACACCACCATCATATCATAACCAGGTACCCAATTTACTGCTGTGTGGATATTACTCGCTTAATTTGACAAATCTAAAGGCACCAAAAGATTACTGTTAGTATTACGTTTCAACTGGATTGTGTTATAATCATGTATTAATAACATATAACATATAAATATGTTTAAACATCAGTCTCCCCTCGATTTTCGTTTATCGGAAAAATATCCTGTCCCCCCCTCGTTTTAAGATATCAAAACATTGGGATATCATTAGTTCTAGAACTGTACCTCCAATTTAATGTGTTTAATAAAACTTGAGTTACTTGCTGACTTGCCTGTCTGGTCTTGATGCTTTTACACATACAGCACTGTGCCAAAACTAAAGTGTTACAAAAATCACTGTTTTTCCATTAGATCCCATGTTTATTTTAGTGTAGCATAGACAAGTTTCATTATTGCAATCAAACATCTTGAGACTTTATTTTTAATTTTCAAAGTAATTAATTTTTAGTATGGTTTTGGAAAATGGCAAAATAATGACCGAGAATTTTTATCATAACGTCACTTCCCCAATACTACCATTATGTAAGGTCCAAAAAAATGACATACCTTCAGTAGGCCTTATCATATTTAACTGTATCCAAAATCAGAATTTTTGTATGTGTTGAAGAGTAAACATTTTGTTTCCTGAGGTTAATTTTCAGTAAAATATTTTGAAAAGTGAGAAAGTTAAAATTATCTTTGCTACACTGAAAAATTCAGTGAAATAACATGGGATCTTATGGGAAGACAGTGATTTTTGCAATGCTTTGGGCACAGTGTTGCATTAACCTCGAGTGATTGGTTTTCGTACACAAATCAATGTTGACAATAAACTTGTTTTAAAATTAATAAATACACTTCACATATTTTTGCACATGAGCTTTATCTTTATCTAAATTGGAGACAATTCGTTGGGGAAAATGTTTTGATGACTCTGTCTTGTCCCTTTAGTTAGTTCATCCGGAATTTCGACAGTAAGCGAGTGAATGCCGTTTTCGGACATCTGATTGGTCGATACCAAAAAGGGATATCCCAAGCTATTTATGGAAGTTCCGTTGACCTAGAATATTACTATAACGCAAAGACAATGAGGATAATTTGTCAGCATCCGGGAAGACTTGTTCAAATTATCAAAATACTGACTTTTTTCATAGCATGCACATTTAGTTTAGGATAGAGATCGATTATAAGTTTAAAAGTGAAGTTTTTATGACATTATAAATCTTAGGAAATTTCACACAAAACATGTAACGTTATTCTGACGGCAAGCAGAGACCTCTCTTTCGGATTGATGATGTTACATTGCTATAAATATCAGGAAAAGCTACTCTAATGTGAGCCGTCCGAAAACTAAGTCCTTGGAGATAAGTCTCAGATAACATTAGCTACAGGTACTTGCTCAATGCATAATAGAGGATATCTGTCTTTTCTTGTACCATGTTTATCTCATCGAGTGAGGTAGAAAAGTAGATATTAGCATGAAGCAAGTTGATCGAACATTGAGTAAGTCAACAGTTGACAGAACTGTCTGAGCATCTAGGTCTTTTCACTCTTACTTAGCATAGTACACTTTTCCTTCTACAGTCACTCTCTCCTCCCATCCCGGCGGAAGCTCATCTTCGCTATCTGTTTCAAGAATTTCAGCTGCAGATCGTGACATTTTGGTTTGTTTACATTTCAGTCATCAATTTATTTTGCGGAAGTAGAGATCCAAACGTAAATGTAAGCTCCTTACTCGGTCAGTGTCGGTGTTTGGAGCTCAGAAAACTCCATGCAGACATTTGTGATGTTGGGAGTTCTTAAAATAGTCGACTTGTTTGTCCACGTGGACTATTTCGCCATAAATAACATTGCATGACGACAACGATATAGCTCCACAACAGGGCCTGCTACGGCGTGATGGTCCCATGGTGTAATGGTTAGCACTCTGGACTTTGAATCCAGCGATCCGAGTTCAAATCTCGGTGGGACCTCATTTTGTAAACTAACAAAATCAATAAACCGGTTGCTGTTTGCAATATTTACAAACATAAAGCAAAACGTTAAGCACCTCTTATATTTAAAACTGAAATGTATTATGTTGATAGGCCTACACATTTTACGTTAATTTGACTGGATTAATGTCTCTCGACATAAAAAAAAGAAGTAGATTATGTGACTAATTTCCTCCCAAAAAAAATCAATGTTGACATTTTAAGAAATTAAAACAGAATAACTATTTGTTTTGTTAAAAAAACAACAATGTTAATTTGTTACCAAGTTACTTTCACACATCAAACATCTTTTATTATACAAAATAGGGAAGTAACTAGTTGTTGGGGGAAAAGCTATAATCAAACGATTTGGGATTCTTTTGAGTTCAATCTGGTAATTAAACGTACACTTCTCTATGCTTTAGAGGGGTAATTACAATTCATGTTGACTGTTTAACCCTTTCTCTTTGTATATATTCAGGTAGTGAAGACATATTGATAATTGTGTGTAAATATATTGGACTGAAATGATAGAAATTTAAAAACAAATTAAAATTTAAAAAAACCCGACGAGTCTATTAGAGTATGCCTTTGCACGCCCGCGTTTTTCTCCAAGTTGCTATTCAGCAAATTTGCTAAACAGCCTTCCACTTCAAGATGATCAATTAAGATGTTAAAAAGGTTGACAAAAAAACAATCAAGTGTGGTTCTTTAAAGCCACTGTAACACACTTTTTGACAGTATTTTGGACAGTCCAGGAGTTATTATGCCCGGTCTATCCCTTAAGCTTTTTTTGGATGCAATACAATAATTACAATTCGCTTTCATTAACCTGAAATCGATAATTTAAACGTTGAAGCGGACAGCTTAAAAAATGATGAAGTTGCAACATATAGGCCTACATATGGAGTGTAAACACGCTAATACCCTATTTCCGGTCTCGTTTATGTGGTTTCTTTTGTTACAAGTGATACACCTACACTTTTTTTCTGATATACCTACGCTTTTCTAATATACCAACACTTTTTAATCAACTGAGAAATCAATGTAGTAAATTTTCCAAATTTCCAATTTAAGTGATGATATAAAATGTCAGATATTATATGAACATATAAGACATTTACAAATGTTTCATTTGAAACCTGGGATCGTACCTGTGTCCTGTTGCTTTCTGGCCGAACGAACTAACCATTAGATCACGAGGCGAGATGAAACTTTGTACGTTTTTTCATGACCAAATGAATAAATTCTTATAATGCATGATATATAATATCACACATTTCTGCATTTCTTTTTATATATGAACGTTATTTAATCTTGGGTGCAAAACGTCTTAACATACTGAAACGTGCTTCTGTTCCCCTAAACTTTGGCCAAGTTGACATTACCAATGGAGTTTATGGCGTTAGCTGTACATTACAGCGAGATGCACGTGAGTCTGCGTCTACAATACCGTCATATATTGGGTCATATCAATATTATACCCCACTTCCGGTCTCGTTGCTATGGTTTCTTTTGTTACAAGTGTTGGTGTATTAGCCGATACACCTACACTTTTTCTCATATACCTATACTTTTTCTGATATACCTACACTTTTTAACAACTGAGAAACAATGGAGTCAATTTTCTAAATTTCCAAATCTAAGTGATGATACTTTATCAAAATGTCAGGTTATGAACAAATGAACATATAAGGCACCTGGGATCGAACCCGTATCCTATTTCTTTCTGGCCGAACGACCTAACCATTACACCACGAAGCCAGTTGAAACTCTGAACATTTATTCATGACCAAATGAATATGGTTCTTATAATGCGAGAAATGTTTTATTTATGTATTTCTTTTTATATAAGAATGTACTTTAATTTGTCTTAAAATGTCTTAACATTAGCCATGCCGTATATAGCGTTAGCTGTACTTTCAGCAAGATGCACGTGCATCTGCGTTGACAATACCGTCATTGGGCCATATCAATTACATTTCGAGCCCCAAACATGGGTAACAATACAACGTAGCACGGGCTGCGTTGTCACAGATGAGGTCGTATTTGGGTTGTGCGTTTCATACACAAGCTTGTTTACAGCTGTATTTATTTAGAAATATTATGAAATAGTATCCGCTTACACTCGATCGTAAGTGGGGTATAAGACAGATATACCCATACTTTTCCTCGAGTATCGAATGATACCCTACACTTTTCCCCGTTGAAGCCTTACTCGGCTTGCGCCTCGTAAGGGCCCCACGGGGAAAAGTGTAGGGTATCATTCGATACACTCGGAAAAGTATGGGTATATCTCTCACATATTTAGAGCCTCGAACCATACAACGCAGCACGGACTGAGCGTAACCGGGAGTTGTCACAGATGAGGCCGTGTTTTGGTTGTGCGTTTCATACACAAGCTTGTTTCCAGCTGTATTTATTTAGAAATATTATGAAATGCTATCCGTTTACACTCGACCGTAAGTGGGGTATAAGACAGATATAACCCATACTTTTCCTCGTGTATATATCGAATAATACCCTACCCTAAAGATTTTCCGATTTTCCGAAAATTGTAGGGTATCATTCGATACTCTCGGAATGGTATGGGTTATCCTTCAACTATCCGTAAAGCAAAAACTGTAGCACGCACTTGACTGCCAAACTGGATACATTCATAAGTTGCGCGTATGATTTGCGCATGTTATCACGTTTTATTTTAATATTACATGTATCGTTTGTTAAATTCACAATATTGCAGTTAGAAGACCATAGAGTTGTATGTTTTCAATAATTGGTTGTCATAGTCTTAAATTGGTCATAAACGAAATCGAACTGTGATCAAGAGTTCAGTCTGAATGAAACTAGCATTTATGATTTCACAATATTTTTTTCCATTAAATGCAAAAACGCGTTTGGCATCATAACATTTCGATTAAACACTCTCAAATATATATTTAATATACTGATCTACACACCGATTGATAATACAATCTACTGTTTTAAAAACAAAACTGTGGCCATTGTGATTAGATTTCTTGTTCGAGATATTGTGCCTTACTAAGTCTCATAACTGTTCCAATTTTCCAATAAGGAAGTTATACTTATTAGATATATGTTATTAAATGCGACGATTTATATTCAAATCTTTTAAATTTGTTTGAACGAGGGTATTTCTAATTGGCATATGAACTACAGATGTCTGTTAAAATTCATCAATTACCAATAGCGCTTCCTGCCTCGTATTTGGTCTTCTTTCTTAATTAGCATGTTTATGATTAATAAGCATGTTTATGATTAATTAGCATGTTTATGATAATACCTCTTCATGGATTTAAGGACTATACAATGTACAAGAAGAAACGTTTACCCAACGTATGTTTCTAAAATAGCAATTATACATGTAGCTTGAAAGTTTGATGAACCTGGATCCTGTAAAATTCATTGATGATGCTTTGCGAATGATAACTCATTAGTTTTCGCTTGGACCCATGCTTGTGCAACAGAGGGCGCCAGTGTCGATTTAATGCAACGTTGCATCATTTCATTTGAACTTTTTAATTTGATAATGTGGTCTTATTACGTGCTTATGTTGAGAAATGTGTATACGGAAGGTTCCTTGATTCTTGGCTTTAAGTTTGAGTATTCTATAGGTAGAATTACGTTATCTAAACGCTGTGACGTACGAGGGGCGTTCAATAAGTGTTGCAAGCGGGGCATTGGTGTTTACATAAACAGTGTCAGCTTTTAGCAGGTGTTACTATAGTCAAAACATAACATTGACACATGTCAAAACTATTTCTAGACATAACAATTATTTAGATATAATAGCTTCGCTGACCTAGGGGTCTCCATAATCATGGATTCTCTCAAACATGAACAACGCGCTGTGATCAAGTTCCTTACTAAAGAGGGATGCAAAGCTACAGAAATACATAATCGTATGTGTAATGTGATGGGTAAGGATGCTCCTAACTTTTCAACAGTTTGTCGCTGGTCTCTTCAGTTCAAGCGGGGCAGGAAGTCCTTAGACGATGACCCACGGTCAGGCAGGCCATCTGAAGTCACCCGACCGGAAGTTATTGCCGCTATCGAAAGACGAATTTTAGCTGACCGCCGTGTTAAAGTTTCTGAACTGTCTTTGGAATTCCAGATATCAGTTGGAAGTGTTGAAAAAATAATTCATGACCATCTTGGTATGTCCAAGGTATCTGCAAGATGGGTACCCAGAAACCTCACAGCACAAGATCGCAAAAAAAGAACCGAAAGTTGCATGGAGCTCCTGGATCGGTTTAATGCGGATGAAGCCAGGTTTTTGTCTCGTCTGGTGACAGGTGACGAAACCTGGATCCACCACTGGGACCCGGAAACTAAACTGGAATCCAAGCAATGGAAGCACCCGAGTTCACCGCCTCCCCTTAAGTTTCGCACTCAACCATCAGCTGGCAAGGTTATGGCGACAATCTTTTGGGATGCAAAAGGCATATTATTAATTGTTTACTTGCCAACCAAAACTACAATGAATGGTCAATATTATGCCAACCTAATGCAAGAATTGCGAAAGACAATTCGACAGAAACGCCGTGGAATGTTGACACGTGGTGTTCTGATTTTGCATGACAACGCTCCAGTCCACAAGTCAAGAGTTGCACAGGCCGCTATACGTGATTGTGGATTCGAACAGCTTAACCACCCACCCTACAGCCCAGACCTAGCCCCCAGTGACTACTTCCTGTTCAGAAACCCGAAATCCGCCCTACGTGGAAGGCACTTCCGGGATGACGAAGACGTCAAAGCTGCCACAGAGGCGTGGTTAGGGGGGCAAACGGAAGACTTCTACAAAAGCGGCATCAAAAGTCTTAAAGAGAAATGGAATAAGTGTATTGAGGTGAAGGGTAACTATATTGAAAAATAAAAGTAAAAAATTGACTACGCGAGTTGGTTTTATATTGAAGTTGCAACACTTATTGAACGCCCCTCGTATATTGCTTTTAAGGCAGTTCGACCTTCTTAGTAACTGGACAGACATACTTACATTTCTAATGTGACATGTTTAAAAATATATTTCAAGGAACACTTTCTTGTTACATCACCCTTGCTCGGATATAATTCGGTATTGTATTACCGTTCATCCTATACTTCTCTTGTTCCATTACTTTTTCAGACACGAAGCTATGTAAACAGGGCGTCCTCTGAGAGCACAAGAACCCCCGGCTCCTTATCCTTCAAATAAGCAGACCAAATGTAAGGGTAATATATTGACCTATTAAAAATAAATAAGCATGTCAAATTTCGAGGGCCTATCACCAATCAATTAATTAAAAAATTATGCTGATGGTTAAGTTTATCACAAAATGGATCCTATATTGAGGTTAAGGTCACAAGGCCAAAGGTTATAACCTCAGTGTGACATTGGAAACATAACATTTTCAAATAGTGACAAATTAAAAGTTACTGCCAGTCTGAAATCAGATCAAGAAGTCAAGATCATGAACTCTGAAAATATTAAACCAATCAGTCCCAAAAAAGCACATGCTGATCACAGGTGTATATCCAAAGCATGTGTGTTGTTTCAGAAAGATTGCTAAAAAACTTTGAGAGGAGTTGATTTCAGAACACAGGTACTGTCAGTCTGCAATTGGAAAGCCAACGCTCTAGGTCAAGGGCCTTAATTCTGAAAATATTACCGTATTCTCTCGGCTATAAGACCAATGGGCCAGGCAAACAAACATCTTGAAAACATGGGGGTGGGCTTTTAGACGAGAGAGACCCCAACTCAGATGAAAATTCATACCGGAGATCATCAGACAGTCAGAACAGGTTTTATGTAGGTTTTAGACGCTTAACTTAAAATAATATTATAGATATATGTAATGTATGACCATGGAACGAACAACTGGCAAAGTTGGGGGTGGGCTTTAACCCAGGAATAACCACAACCAATGAATATGGTCTTATACCCGAGAGAATACGGTAATCTGATCGGTCCCAAAATGCACATAATATGTATCATAGATATATATCCAAAGTGTGTAAAATTTCAGAAAGATTCGTAACAAACTGTGGGAGGAGTTGATTTGAAAACACAAATACCGTTTTCGGGACGTTAGGACAGACAGACGTACAGACAGATGGGCTACGTCTTGACAACAACCCCCTTGGATTTTACCCGGTGGTTAAAAACTGACCAAACGGACAGAGTGACTGCTATATACCCCTCATTCTTCATAGAGCGAATTTAATTAGTAAGCCATTATGGCATACCATTGAATTACAGCCGATAAAGTAATGAAATGAAATGTACTATAGATAATTAAATTTAATATAACTTATTAATTACTTATAAAAGTAAAAATTAATTACTAAAACAAATTTACTTCACATATCCTTGTCTTCTTCATAACAGAACGCCTCTCAAACAGTTGACATCACTAACTAGTCAATAAATCATTTGTAGACATAAATGAAGGAATGAATGAATAAGACAATGAAAATTTTAAGTATCACATCATTTTTTATTAATAATGTATTAGACTACAGAAAAAAAAGACACTGTTGCTAAATTGCAATACTGTTCTTGCCTGATAAGCTTTTTATCATTAGTTTTATCATTATATTTCATCATGACAAACTAATATAAGAAATATATAGTTACCATCTTTACTATGCTCCATTCAAGAACCCACACCAATGCTAACCCCAAGACAAATTACCCAAAAAGGTATAACTTGTGCGAGTCTATATCACTGGCTAATTTATTCCTTACTGCTTCTCATAAACTTTTCTGTGCAAGCAAAGCAGTATGCTGCACCTGGTAGTGAAATCTGAAATCTGGCACAGAAAAGCTGATGAGATGCAGCAAGTCACACAAACAGTTATGCCTTGCGGGGGAAGTTGACTTCAACACAGAATACTGCAATTGTCAAAATTCAAACAAAAATACAAAGTGTATACTTTTCATAATTAGTAAATGCTAGATAAAACTCCTAATAAATGCAAAAGATTCTTTACCTTTTGCAGGTGTTAGTATGAAATCGCAGATATTTTCAGTTTCTAACTATTTTGGATGGCCAATTTACAGCAATTCCTTTAGACTTGATTCTTACAAAACAATAACAGGAGCATGCAATGGATGAATGAACGACTTCTTTCATTGCACAACTTCTTGATTTGGTAAATTATGAATTTTGTTTGTCTTAAAACAGACAATCTTTCATTCACATTAAAATAATCACTCATTCACATTCAGTCAAATACTGAACATTCATTCATCTGTTTAATTTTTTCAAATATTTCACAACAATATATATATTTCTTTCAAACCTAAATACCTCCAAATATGTGATGTGAAAAATAATTTTATATTCATCTTTAGTGCAAATGTGAAACACAAACCAAGGTGAACACTCTAGGCTTCTAGACGTGGCAGCTACACAGGGAGGGATACAGCTTTGTGAAAAAGAGGGTGCACATTTCTTTCCAGGACCCTCCAAAATGGTCTTCACTAAAGTTTCAAAGGTCATTTTAAAATTTTCACATGAAAAGGGGGTTTCGCACCCCGGCACCCTGTCATTCCACAGAACTGCCCCTGCTTCATATTCAAGAATTACATGAAAGCAGTATTTCAAGGCAAAGGCAGATGCTTTCCTTTACAAATATAATAATAATAAGTATAACAGACTTCAATGAAGCTTCAAGGTTAAAGGCAGTTTTTATCTAGTATACAAAACTAAGAGCCCAACAGTATAACACAATCAAATATATGATAGAGGAAACGATCAAGGTTTCTAGGGGCAGTAGCATGTTTAAATGTGCCAAAAACGTGCTCCAGCTCCTTTAAACATCAAGGTTCATCTCAGTTTGCTTCTAGCCCAGAAGCATCACAGCATAACAAAATCAAATTTAAGAGACATTCTCAACAAAACAACTTCAAACAAAAACAAAACAAGCTTTTACCGGATTCAATAATTAATAAAAAGACAGCAACTACAGGAGTATATGAGTTTCACTGGGCATCCTGCTGATTGAGATCATAGTATTGAAAATATATAATTTGATAAAACAGAAACAGAGCATAAATTTGAGTAACGATAAGCACTAGATTAATATCGGCCTTTGAACATATTTAAAGGAAAAACAAATCAATCAACTGAAAATCAAACTTTTATCCAATGCTGGTATACATATTGAAGAAATCATTTTAAAATAAACTTCATACAAAATATTTTAAATGAGAAAAGGGTTAAGAAAAATTAGATGTGTACAAAATATTTAACAAATTGAAGTAATTAAAAAATTTAATCACTTATACCAAAATTTACATATTCTTATGTTTTCATTCTGATACTTTTAGCTTGGCTTAGACACATTTAAATTTTTATAGTTTATAGTTATAATTTTTATATTTTGAAACATTTACATTGGATATGTTAGAGTTGTACAAAAACGACAGACGTCTGCACAAGGGGTAACAAGCACTCACAGAAAATAGATATTAAATAACAAAGAACTCTTCATAGAATCATTAGTTTTCAATAATTCTTCTCTCAAACATCCTCCAGTGAAATATCAATCTATGGTAACAGACGTTATACACAATGTATCAACAAACTTGGTCACTAGTTTTGGATTCACACACATTCCATTCAGTCTTTACCCTGGTATTTAAAACTATCGCTGACTTTCTGAAGACGCTGGCCTATACACAGGAGCAGTGGATCTCGGCAGTGGTTCATTGCCCAAGATGAAATCTGCACATTTCTCAGCCATCATGATTGTCGGACCATTCAGATTACCACTGACTACACTTGGCATGATTGAAGCATCCACCACTCGAAGACCGTCAATGCCCATCACCTTAGCCTTTGAATCTACAACAGCCATTGGATCATCAGGGGAACCCATCTTGCATGTGCAGGATGGGTGGTAGGCACTGTCGGCCATATTGCGCAGAAAATCATCAATTTCTTTATCAGATGTTCTGTTGAAACCAGGAGCCATTTCAAGTCCTCTGAACTCATCAAATGCCTTTTGGGCAAATATTTCTCTTGTGAGTTTCACACCATTCCTCAGGTCAACGATATCGTCTTCTGTTGTAAAGTAGTTGGGGACAATTCTTGGATGTTCCATTGGATCAGCAGATTTCAGTTTAAGATATCCTCTGCTTGTCGCCCTCAGTGTTCCAACATGAGCTTGATATGCATGACATGGTCCAATCTTCCTTCCATGATCGTTTACAGTTGAAGGTAGAAAGTGGTACTGTAAGTCTGGGTGTTCAAGTCCAGCTCTGCTCCGGATGAATCCACCAGACTCCAAATGTGTAGATGCTCCATCTCCTGTCTGCCTGGTGAACCATTCCAGACCTGTCCTGATCATATTGTGGGGGAACTTCCACTGATACGAATACAAAGTGATCTTCTTCTTACAAGCTTGCTGAACATACACCTCCAGATGGTCCTGGAGGTTCTCCCCGACTCCTGGAAGATGTGCTTGCACTGGGATATTCAGTTTCCTTAGATCATCAGCATTTCCAACACCGGACAGCATGAGGAGCTGAGGAGAGTTAATGGATCCTCCGCTGAGGATGACCTCCTTGTCTGCTCGCACCTCCTTCACAACTCCTCCCTGCTTGTACTGTATTCCAACAGCTCGGTCCTTCTCAAACAGGACCTTCTCAGATAGGGCTCCCGTTTCGGTGGTCAGGTTTGATCGATGTAGGGCAGGTCTGAGGTATGCAGATGCTGCACTCCATCTCTTCCCCTGATGAATGGTCATGTCCATCCAACCAAACCCTTCCTGCTGGTAGCCATTCATATCATCGGTGTAAGGATACCCTGCTTGAATGCCTGCATCAATGAAGGCCTGGAAGAGAGGATTTTTGGACTTTCCCCTGGTGACATGAAGGGGACCGCTCCCACCTCTGTAGTCATCTGCTCCTAGTTCATGGGTCTGAGCTTTTTGGAAGTAGGGCAGACAATCTGCATATGACCATCCAGCTGCTCCTTCCTTTTCCCATCGGTCGTAATCGAAGGCATGTCCTCTGATGTACACCATTGCATTCAGGGATGAAGACCCTCCCCAAACTCTCCCTCTTGGCCAGTACATGACTCTGTTGTTCATCGCCTTCTCAGGTTCAGTGTGATAGTACCAGTTGTACTGGTCATCACACAGGTTGTACATGAGAGCAGCTGGCATGTGGATCGTCCAGGTGTTGTCTTTGGGACCAGCTTCAAGCAGTAAGACCTTGTTGTCAGGATTGCTGCTGAGCCTGTTTGCCAGGACACACCCAGCTGATCCTGCACCTACAATAACATAGTCAAAACTTGTAGATTTGGGTTTGGCAGCGTCCATACGGATTTTAGCTACACGGCTCAGATTTCTCTTGATCTGCATGAAAGGGGAATAATTTGTAGAGGTTGAAAACAGCCTTCTTCCAATCGGGTTAGAATTGTTCAAAGCCGGCTTCATGGACACAAGAAGAGGTAAGATGTCACTGACCACATCGACCACATGATCGGCGTGGGGTTCCAGCTCAGTCTTGGAACCTATTCCTGAAAGGACTCCTATTCTGGAAGCGACATTACCCAACATGCCCATTCTCAGATCAGTCACAGTGTCTCCAACCACACAAACAGCTTGAGGTTCAACCTTCAACTCGTCACAGATAAGCCGGAGGTTGTGGGAGGAGGGTTTTGGTCTGCTGTGAGGATCATCCCCACAGACCATCATATCCACGTAGTTGAGGACTTCCAGGTCCAGAAGATCATTCACAGTTGTTTCTCTTGTCTCTCCTGTGCAAACTGCAATCTTCACATTGGCTTCTTTCAGACTTTTGAACACTTCTTTCATATCCTTGTCCAGAGATTTTGGATTGGTGTTGAGGAGATGTTCGCTGTCCTGCCATGCCTGGTTTGTGATGAGGATAGCTTCTTCGTAGTAGAACCCTTCTGAGGTAAGCATCTTCACAATGGCAGACTTCATCTCGTGTCTTGTGGTGCTCTCGGCCAGCAATCCATTACGAACCTTCTTTGAGCTTGGACAAGCTCCCATAACGTCATAAAGTTTTGTGTTCAGCTCTAAATCTGTGATCTGATTCAGTCTGAAAAACAAGGATAGCATTTCATTTTATTACAGAAAACATAAAACAGAATAAATCAACCATAAAAATTAAATTTTATCAAATATAATATACAAATTAAATAGTTCACGGTTTTGAAAATATTTCTTAAACTGAAAATTCTAATTAACATATAAGGCTCTGCATTATTCAACATCAACAATGTTCAACTCTTTATGGACACAGTTGTAATTTCCTATCTACACTACAAACTACAATATCTGAGATATTAATTTACAAACAGATATGTCTCCAACTGTGTCACCCTTGTGCCATGTTTTGATAAAATAGAAATAAGGTACCTAACAAA
The DNA here is from genome assembly GCA_936450465.1 of Gibbula magus. Classification (NCBI taxonomy): domain Eukaryota; kingdom Metazoa; phylum Mollusca; class Gastropoda; order Trochida; family Trochidae; genus Gibbula; species Gibbula magus. The sequence goes on from OW388299.1 coordinate 62,399,677, forward strand.
TATCCCCCACACAAATATCAGATTTGGGGTGCAGCAGTTCTGGAGTTAGGACAACACCCCATACAATAAGCCTATCAGGCCTATTGAGATAATAATCAGTGAAAAATTATGATTTTTCAATTCTGTACAAGTTTTGCTTACTGAACACTTTTCATTTACACTAGAGTAGAGGTTTTTTAGAGTTTTTTTCCCTCCTGCCCACCAAAATCTGTAAACCAAATAATCAATTTTGCCTGGTCAAATAAACAAAATCAACAGATATGCACCAACCTTTCAGAGAGGCGCTCGAGCCACTGTGAGTAGCGACTGTGTGTACAGACCACGGTACCATGAAGATCCAACACAACCAGGTCCACCTTCCTCTGGTCCACTGAGGCTGCATCAGAGTCGGCTTCACTCAGCGAGTGAGGTTCAATCAGGATACGATCATCTCCAGAGTACGCATAGTACTCCTTCCATTTGTCGTACGGCAGTATCAGAGGCAGGAGGTCCTTGACATTCTTTACCACATGGTCTGAGAGGGTGAGAAGTTCCTCAGTGCCACAAACCCCGCTCAACACCCCGACACTCCACCCCATGTTGGCATTACGCCCCATGCCTACATCAGCCACAGTGTCGCCCACCATCACCGCATCCGATGGATCAATGTTGAGAGACTTGCAAATGTGCCAGGCATTGTGAGGATTAGGTTTCGGCTGCATATTGGGATCATCCCCACAGACGACGCAGTCGACCAGATCTGCAAGTCCAAGCTGCTCAAGTGTGCTGAGAGTACCTTTTCGGTTGTCTGATGTGCAGATGGCAATCTTCATACCATTTTCACGTAGGATTCGAAATAGAGTTTTCAAATCGGTTGTAGTTCGAAGAGAGTCTGGATTTCCAACATCACCTTCAACCCAACTGGCTTCGATGACTTCTTTTGCTTTTTCTGGACTGAGGCCTTCAGCAACAAGGTCCTTCTCCAGCTCAACAGCAATCTCAGGCGTAGTCTTCTCCGCAAGTAGTCCCGGCAGGACACGGTTAGATTCCAGACAGAAGCCCAGTGTATCGAATATCTTCTGTTCAATGTCTAGCCCGCTGTTCCTTGCGATACTGAAAGTGTTTAAAAACAAAAATAATAAGTAGTCGAACAAAAATTTACAGGGAGGTGCTTTTGGGGAAAGGAGATTTTAATAAAAACAAAAAGAATTTAAGTCATTCATCATGAGAGTGGAAGCTTTGCTATGCCATAACAAGACATTGTTTATCAGTCAAGTGACATATTTTAATTTGCTACTTAGTGAATACTCTATCAAAAGTAAATTTTATTTTCAAAACATAAAATTAGTTTAACTACAATGTTTTCTCAATGCAGATTATTGAAGAAAACAAAATGGTGAATATTCAATTTTACTACACTTGCACAATTAAATTTTATCACACCTAGACTTTATAGATGGATTATCTGAATGCAAATTAGATCACATTTTTTAAAATTCATTTGAAAATCATTCTAGATCACAGGATTGACATACCTCCGAAACTTTGCTAATACAAGGTCATTATAAAGAAATACCAGATAAGCAGATAACCAGTTATGAAAATCATTATATTGAATCAGCTAAACGTAAAAACCATCCTCAAAGATATCCAAGAATAACATAACAGAAGCAAAACTACTCCTTGAACAGGAATGGTGGTTAGCTAGGTACCTTATTACCTCCCTTGTTTGATCTGGCCAGTGCATTTAGCTCTAGTGGGTTTATAAAACTTCTTTAAAAACAAGGGTCAAGGGTTCATTCAAGAAATCTTTCCCGAATACAAAAAGACGGAAATAACAAAACGCTCAAACTGTTCAGCTTTTACGTACTTGGCGGCGAATTCTTTAGTCCATGGCGTCCACATGGTGTGGAAACAGATGAGAGTTCCGTCCTTGTCGAAAATGACCAGTTTTGCCTTCTTCATGTTGCTCTGACGATGTGACACGCTCTTCACAGTTTCCTGGACAAACTGGCGTGGTTTCTCTTGCGACCTCAATCGGTCCTGAGTGGATATATGTGCAGTACATGCTGAAATTAGACAAAATTTTGAGTTAAAGTATGATTATGTGGTACATCTTTGGTGATATTAAGAGTTGGAGCTGGTGCAATGTTAGATGCAAAATTATAATTGGTCAATACGACTGATGCAACCAAAACAAACAACTTTTTGTTATCGCTTTATATCTTAATTTTAAACAGTGATATAAAAAAAAGTATTATTCTTTAATACTTTGCTGCACATCTTTCTCAGCATTTGTATCTGCAAGGCTAATTCAATCCCCTGATTAGTTAAGCAACTTTTGCCTCGTATCTCTGAAGTTACTCATTGCAATATATAGCAAATATTTTATCAGCCAATGAAATGTTGTGATTTTAATTTTGATGATTGTTTATCGATTTTCTCATCGGGGCACTGCCAATATTGCTTGTTTTAAGGTCACTTTATTGGTTGGTTATTTATAGCAAGATACGAGGTGAACATTGCTTGGACAATCAGGTGATTGAAGGTACAAATCATCCTGATGGAGCAAGATGCATGCTGTACCAGGAACATAAGAATGTCTGTGGTAGAATAAGGGGTTCAGGTTATAATTTACATTTATTCATAATTGTGATTTTAAGATTCTTGATAAGTTTAATGACATTGAACATCCAAAAACATCGGATTTTAAATCACATATATAGATCTTCGAGATATTTGTATGTGTTGTGAATTAAAGAGTAAGAAAGCAGAATATAGCACTCAAAAGTGTTGGGTAAACCTTTAAGTATTTCAGTCAATATCACATAGATCTATTCCAATACACTGAATATTTTAGGGGTCATGATATTAACACAGAATTTAGATTTAGACAACTACAAATCTTAGATACAATGTCACTAAACATGATTTGCAAATGTTTTTGCACAGATTTGACAATTTTGTATTTTAATATTAATCTGCTTTGGTCAAAGATTCATCTTGATTCTTGATAACTAATTCTCTTATAAATACCAAAGACATTTCAAATTTCACGATACATATAAATAATGACATGTATATATCTTACTTAACAGAAAGGTTTTAATCCTCATTATGCAATAACCAATAACTGAATATAATACCAATATGCAAGGCAATGCAGAATAATTTAGATTACTGTATTACATACAAACATGTTACCAGTTTTGGAATAACAATGCATAACATGGTGTTATGTTACCTATCAATCTGGCTTTATTAATATTGGAGCTTAGGTTGAATCTTATAGCTAATGAACTGTATGATTTCAATCAACCAACCGCCTGTATCCACCTTTGCGGGGTTTTTTTTGCCATTAATATGCCAGTTATTATCTATGTATTAAACATTATATAAGATACCCACGGCAATAAAACACAGGCACTCAATGGAACTGACAGCATGTCGCTTAGCAAATGACGTCATATTTTAAGTCACTTTGATTGTTCAATTGCCAGTGGATGTGTTCTACGACGGGAGGCATTAATATTTTCAAAATATAGTTTATACAAATAAAATTATATCTGAACGAATTTTATATAAAAGCGAGTAAGTGTTTAAGGGCATCTCATATAAGAAATAGAATATTCGTTGTTGTGCTTTATCGTAGAATAAAACATAGCAGGGAGCATAAAACACTCATGATCAGGGCTGCGCCTTTCGTGTTTTATATTCCCCTGCTATGATTCAATGATAAAGCATGCCAACTCGTGTTTTATTTCTTAAATAATGAAGGGAATTTCCATGTCAATCCATGCTTAAAGTAGAAGAGGTTGTATTCAAATCGCAAGAGTGCAATACAGAGAACTTAGTAACTGCACAACTTGCTCTTCCGCAAAGAAATTCACTTGAAATTAAAAAGTTTGAAGCTTCATATTGAGGTGAGGTGAGTTTAACGCTGCTTTCAAGAGTATTTCACTTATATCGCGGCTGCTAGTACACAACAGGGAGAAAGCCTGCAATGCCATGTTGGTATGCATTGCGGTGAAACCTGCGAGCAGCGACTGGAACTAGCGAACCATGGGTGGTACTATGCTGAAATTCAGTGCAGCATTGCACCCAAACCTTACTGCGAGTAGAACAGTTCTCTACTGCAGACAAAGTTGCTGTGCCCCTGGCAGGATTGGAACCCCGGACCTCTTGATCCGAACCCGGCCGCGCTAACCACTGCGGCGTGACTGCGCTATCCCGCCCCCCTTCATATTGAGGGTTAGGTAACAAAGTTAAGTCAGTCAATATAACTGCAACAGTGCGAGGGATGTGTGATTAAGCAATGAACATTTACCCAATATGCATAAATGCATTACTTGCAGGGGCAGATCTAAATATTTTCAAACAGGGGTAGAGGTGTCCATCAAATATACACGCAAATATTTTCTAAATTCCCTGACCCCACTTCTGGATCTGCCAATGACCTGCCAAAATAACACAATCACTTGAAATATTAATATTGAAAAGGGGAGTGTTATCCTTTGGGGTCCATCAAATTTTCAAAACCCCCCTGATCCCCCACCCCCCTGGATTTGCCATTGACCTGCCAAAATGACACAATCACTAGAAATATTAATATTGAAAAGTGGAGTGTTCACCTTGGGGTCCATCAAATTTTCAAAACCCCCCTGACCCCCCACCCCCCTGGATTTGCCATTGACCTGCCAAAATGACACAATCACTAGAAATATTAATATCATTTTAATACCGTAACTGCTGAAGTTACCTGTGTAATCTTTAATATATACAAAACAGCAAACATCAACAAAAAAATATGACAGATATGTCACGAACATCAATTCTGTTGATATCAGCGTTTAATAATATGGACGATGTTTAGTAATGTTATGAGTAGAATATACAAACAGTTGTGATAGATTTGTTTTGGCCTCCACTTGACCTTCTGTGTACAATACTATCCTGATCATGTTCACATAACAATTTTGCAGCGTGATTTGGTGTTTAATAGTGCTTTCAAGGCTACTGAAAATAACTACAGTTGGTATGCAAGTCATGTCAAGATGCAACAAAATTACAGCTGTTAGCGCAATGGACCACACTCTGTGTTATACATGTTACTGTTTGGATAGACTTGAAACAGTTCATAAGTCCACAACTACATTAGTTGAACAATTTTATTTTTCTTACAGTTCAGTGCACTGTTCAAAGTGTGTTTTCGGTTTGTGCCGAATATAATATTTTATGTTGTTAATTGTATATAATTTTATCTATATTTCCAGTTTTCATTAGACTTTATTTTCAATAACAAAAATTGTTTTCTCGTTATTTTACTTTGTTGTATCTTGTTGCTGAACCGAACTGAAAATGTACAACACTGAGGTTTCCCTACCACTACTGAACCGAAGCTCGGGTGTATCTGTTACCTCTTAATAATATTTGAAGTGGTAAATAGGGAACGAATTTGACATAGTTAAACACAAACATCAGGCATGTAACTTTTTGACCATGAAATATTTGATAAAGTAAATAAATAATTTTTATAATTTGGGTAAAAGATATGATAGATATAAAAAATAAATATTAGAATACACAGTTAAAACATTAAGAATGATTTTAAGTTAACTTTAAATCTGATTGCTAACATCTCAAGTTTACTTCACCTTTAAAGGGGCAGTAGCACGTTTTTTCGCTCAAATAAGTTGATGAAATGTATTTGAAAAATAATTCCACCAATAGTAAAACATCCTTCTCTCTTCGGAAAATAAAGTTTAAAATGAGTGTACATGTTTCGGTCAAGCCATGGGAATCGTTTTTGTAATACAAAATAATAAATTGTGTTCACAATAAAATGGCCGCCATGCAATTTTTGCTTTATACGCAACATAGTTTTTACAACTACAGATAATTGGTTTGTGTAATAAGATGTTTTACCCTCTAAAGTTAATTTAAATGACATAAACTATCATTATAAATTGGAAATTTGAAAAAATAAATTTTGCAAAAAACCGGCTACTGCCCCTTTTAGCCAAAACGATAGAGCTGTAGTGTCTCACCTGGTAGAATGTGCCGGCTCCTCAATCTTGCTCCTCGTCTAGAGAGGAGTTGAACCCCTCGCAGTAAAGTCTGGACAGTCCTCATTTTGTTAATTTGATCTGTAGGACCTCATCAAGTTTCTAGTTCTGGATCAAATTGAACAATTTGTTATAAAAGTAAGAATCTGTGCATTTTTTATGACATTGCGCCTTAATCATTTCACGAGAGGCAAAAACTAAAACAGAATTCTCATCATAAGATTCCACTGCTTTAATACAGGCAACATTTAGAACATGTGTCTTACACGACTCGACGTTGGAGGCGGGGGACATTGCCATGTTAGTGGCAAACACTTGTTTTATGTTTTGAATTTCATAAATTTGATTTATATTTTCAGCTTTTCAAATTTTATATTAATAAGACTTTATTTTAAAGAAAAAATGTTTTTTGTGCTGAATTTGGAAAATCTTTTAAATTATACAGACTGTAGAATGGCATTAGATAACTTATTCTAAAAATCAAATTTTTTTTGTTTAAGTGTTAACATTCAGCCCCTACTGGAAACATACTTTGTCTATGTAAAGCTATTTTTTTTGCAGCATTTTCCCTCTGAATGTGAATAAACATTTGACTATCAGCTAATGGTTTATCAGGTTATGATATTCCATCAAAAACGTTGTCAATATCACATGTAAAATCTAAAATCAATCCAACTACTCAACCAATTTTTTCCCTAAATTATGAAAATCACAATTTTTACCTACATCATTGCAATCTTCTTACATCATAGTATGATATATATATATATATATATGTATTACCCATATTGATATTGATGAAAATAATCAAGTTAATATTATTGATTTGAGCACATGAGCAGATAGCACGTTTGCCTAGCAACCATTGTTTCACTGAGACTTCCGTATTTCGTTGTCTGTGATGGTCATAAAACGATTGTTCATGACGTCACTGTAACTTGTCGTCACAAGAAAAGTGGACCATTTCCTGACTAATTTTATGCGAATCAAATGTAAAAGGACTGGTAATAAAGAAATTATTTCACTCATAAGTGTGCAATATGAGTCATATTATGAATTTTACAAAACTCATGCATATTTACGTATAACGTACCCTTGCTCTCGCTCAAGCAATAAAAAAATTCACATTCATTTAATTAAAGTCATACGAGATACTAACTTGAGTAATAATCTCTATATACATCTACCTACATGTATAATACGCAAGTTGTTAAATGTATTTCTCAATCTTGGAGAGCACAACACCCTGGCATTTGTCCTATAAATATATATAAAATATGAATCTCTAAATATATGCTGTAAATGTCAAAGTCAAGAGCAATAACTCTGAAAATATTCATCAGAATCACCTGAAAGACCGTGTGGCTGTGTCACAACAACATATGAGCCTCTTTTGGTTTCAGCCAGGGGTAAAATATTGGCAACATCACTCCTGCATACTCCTGTGTACTAGACAATGTATGCATAGTCACATACCTGGTAAGGAATACCACAGCAAAGGAGACTTTAGTTAGGTAAGTGTAGTAAGATCTAGAAATTTATAACATGTCACTTTCACAAACATAATCTATGCCGTCAGCACTTTGTTGGCACACATGTTATATGCTTCCATAACATTTAACTTTTGTTGGCTCTGCGAGTGGAAAGTTTCCAAAACGTTGCAAGCTGAACTGACTATATATCCTTGCGACTGGTCAGACTGACAAACGTGTCGACGAAACTAGGCAATACTTACTTGCTTATATCAGGGTCATCGACTGTCAACTAAGCAAATATTTGAGGAAGTGTCATCGGAATACTACTCGCGTTGTCGCAATGACCAAGATACTAACCCTGGTGACCCAACAGCCCAAACATCAGCTAATCATTCAGCGGACAGCTGATCGCGCCGGTTGCTCGGATAACTGACCTGGCGGACTTTGTGATAAGGAAGGATAGATCTAACCTTCCGCGAATATATCCTTATTTGAAACCTCTCTGCAAATTACAAAAACGACAAAACACTCACTCTTTGTTATACTCTGAAAGATGCGTACATCAGTGAAGCATGAGCGACCGATTTATCGTCGCTCGTCAATGAAGGCAAAAAGGTCAAGGTCAACCGGTACCTGACAGACTGGGTTCCCCAGTCAAATCTTCTTTACATTATCTGCACGATGGAGTTTGCGCACAGGCTTGACAAGGCTAAATGTACGAGCTCTTTGCATGGTTGGTATTGCTAAGTACAGTTTAGAGCTTTGGTAACATTATTTATAGATCTAGATCTAGATCCATATGATTATCATATAAAACGTTTAATTAAAATAGTGTAACAGTTCTAATTTTTATCGTAAGTTCACAACGTATATCTAAATGCAAATTATAGTATCAATATTTATTTCATAGCTCTAGAAAAGAATTATACTAATTTCAAAATGTATAATTATGCTTTAATTGAAATGCATATAAGGATTATTATATTTTGTGACTAATATTGATATGCAATTATGGCTGAGGTTTTGATGGTAGAGATTTTTAAAAAAAACTATAGTTTGCCGAAACTACGTGTAATTAAATTAAATTTAATTAGGTTTAAAATGTGTGGGTTTATATTTGAAACGATACATGAAAAGGCGAGTGTCCCCTTTCAAAATAAAACGACAGAAGCATTTTAATTTGTTTGTGATAAAAATAATTAATTTTACTGATTTTTCAATTCAATAAAACAGATTGAACAATTCCATCTTGTAGCAGACTTACCTAAACTTACAACCTCTAAAACCCGAAGCTATATACTTATATATAACCTTAAACAATATTTTACTTTTTGATTGCTCAATATCTGGATTTGGCATATCTAAAGAAATTTTCATAATTTTAATTTTAAATTTTGTTTCATGATTTTGCTCATACACCATCTTACGCCCAATTGTTCTTCTATTTAGGTAACTCATTTCGCCAGTAGAGTAATGCACATTTATTACATAATTAGATTTTAGCCAAGGACTTACCGTAAGCTTAAAACTACCATCCCACTGGTTAATTCCTTGAAGATACTTACTGAATTAAGAATCCTTACATATGGATTTATGACATAAGTAAACGAGTATTTACATTGTGTAATTGTATATGATGTAATATATATATATATATTTGAGCAATACAAACTCCTGTTATTGAAACGTCATATAAATGATACATTAATTCTTTTCCCACAGAGGTTACTCCATTCAGATTTCGGACTGTCAGCTCTTCTAACAGGGCTTAATTCTCGGCTAGAAATAGAGAATCCTGATTGGTTGCATCGGAAAACATTTGTGCAATCAGCAACGCCGTTGTAAAGGTGACATATTTGTCACTGACACGTCATAATGCTATTTTGGGAAACAGAAACGTAGAATAAAGATTTTTTTCTTTAATGTGTTTTCCTCATATTTCTGCTGTTTACATTTGTGAAAAGAATTGATCATAAACAATAAACATGCGAAATCGGATAAATAAAGGAGACCTAGTCAGAGATAAAAACTCAGTCTCTCAGTATCTCAGTCGATGTAGTCGATGTAAGATGAGATTTCATTGGATTCAAAATCAGTGATATGCATGATATGTGGTACCCTTTTCCTGTCGCAAGGGTATATACTTGCTAGAAAGGAGAAACATGGGATCGAAAATATGAAGGGAGTATAATACCTCTGGGAAGAGAATGATGAAAGTGATACACAAAACAAAAAATTCACATTTATATACAGATTATCCCAATCTCATTAAAATCATATTTTTGATTCGTTCTTAATACTAGACCTATTTGGACTGTCACTGATATGTCACAACCCAGCTTAACCTGGGGAACGAATGAAATATATGATTTAAATGAGATTGAGATTATCTTAACGCGTCAAATAAATTTAAATATTACCTTCGATATCGACCAGCTCGTTTCTAGTCGAAAGAAACTCTTTATGCAGATAACGAAGTTGTTTCTGCGTTCAAGGCTGGATGTTTGTGTATCCTTATATATAGGAGAGGTTATCTTGCAAGAGAAGAACTGTTTTTGTTTACTTACCACGTTGTGCTACAACGGAGCGACACGTTAGTCTAAACTCAATGACAAAGCATTTTGATCGCGTGTGCTATTAAATATGTGATTTGAAATATTTTTATATTAATTAATGTCATGTATAGAATAGTATATCAAAATAAATGTTGGTGCTTAAGACACACTAAACCGATGCAAGCGTTGTTGCCTACATATCATATATAAATATGACTAAAAATAATACTTGTTAGACAAATTATGAATGTACAAGTACATGTATTCCATTTTTTGGGGATAAACATATTTAAATCTTACTTGTTAAATGAAATTTTGCATTCATTTAAAATATGTTAAAAATTGTTAAAAATGTAAGTGTCGAGTTTAGGCTGAATCATAAAAAATACTAAACTTTACTCGAAAATGAATTATCAAAACATTGTTACCCATATTTATTATTTTAAACATCGATATGTAGACCCAAATAGATATTTTGGTAATAAACGGGGAAACGTTTTTGGTAAAGTTCGCCTTATTTAAACCTATACCGATCGAGTATCATCAGACGTTGAAATGAACCATGTTATAACACGTGACAAGCATGCAGCACGCTTTCTATACAAAGCACGTGCAGACAAGATCAAGAGAACAGCGGTAATACAGCTTATGTAGATTCACATGCATGTTATATGCCATGTATCTGCATATTGCTATAGTTGAAATAAAGTCGGTACGGAGGAACTGAAAGTTTCTTAAAAATAATTTAACTTAATTGACTATTTACAGAAGACAGTTACCGTTTACTATTCTTCTATTTGGTTTAATCAGATTCTGTACATTCAGATAATATTTAGATTTCGTAATTGAAGAAAAGGCTTTTTCATCGATTTCAAATTACATTGTAAATTTTTCACGATTACGCATACAAAGCCATACGCATTGACATGTATTTGACTTTAACGGATGGAACAAACGGAAATCGATTGACAAACCAATTACCCGAATCGGGCATATAATCTAAATAATCATCTACAACTTCAGAATACGCAAATGTCACAGATTGGTTTTAAAAATTAATATTACTTAATTTAAAAAAATATTTTGTTAGGGGTACACATCTTCTACGATAATAGATTATTCATCGTCGTATAGGCTCGAGAGTCGATGTTGTCTAATATGTTGGATAAAACACGACACATAGGTTATACTTGGAGATGTAATACCCGAGGAAAGTAAGATATATTTCTTCTTTCAGCTATTATCCCAGCATGACCGAGGCGGAGAGTTTATCTAGCTTACATGTACCGATAGTAAGATTATGGAACTGTAAGAACATATCATACACACAATGAATTAAGGAAGCTCGGCTGTTTCACACATGTCAAGTCACGTAATAGACATCTAATTGGACTCGATCAAATGCACCATATAAACAAGATTTAACTCTTAGAATATAAACGATGAATTATTTTACACCTTTTAAAGTATCTTGAATATTAAAACTGGAAGCAACGCAAAACACTCACCGAAGTCTGAACTTCAGTCGATAGATCGTTAAACATATATATATATACTTACTCTTCTGTTTGGCTATTAGAGCTGAGTATTCACCTATGGGTATGAAGGGTGCGGGGTCTGTATTCTTCGTTTCGGGGACTCGAAAATCTTAATGGGAGAGTTTTTCATTAGACCATTTACAAAACTCATTGTGAAATGTGCATTGTATGCAAGTCCGCATTTCAACTACATATTCACTTAAATTTTAAAGGAACGCTGTGGTTCAGTTGAGATGTGGATGATCGATATATATATATATATATATATATATATATATATATAGATAGATAGATAGATAGATAGATAGATAGATTGAAAGATAGATATATAGATAGAGAGATAGATACATACATAGATAGATACATAGATAGATAGATACATAGATAGATATATACATAATACATAGATAGATAGATAAATAGATAGATAAATAGATAGATAGATAGACGGATAGGTAGATAGATAGATATAGAGAGATAGATAGATAGATTGAAAGATAGATATAGAAATACATAGATAGATACATAGATAGATACATATATACATAGATAGATAGATACATATATAGATAGATAGATAAATAGATAGATAAATAGATAGATAGATCAGGAAGGAAATCAACAATAATTTCACTATCGGCATTCACCCAAAATTCATCAAAATCAGATCTTGATATCACGGGAAAACAGCACACCAAAATCAACAATCAAAACATCTGATATGCTTCTATAACCGGTTGTTTAACAGGCACCGTCGTACATCGAAGTGTATAGTGAGAGGTCACTATAAATAATTGACTAAGCGAGATATTAACCACACAATATGATTAATTGTAGAAGTGTTCCATTCACCATTATTGATGGTATCGCAGAAACAATGAAATACATGGTGAAGTATCTCCCATCAAACTACATCACATAACGATCTTCAACGATCTTGAAAAAGTCCTTTACAACAATTATATTATCATTCGAATTGCCATATTTTAATTTCCGAAACAACAAATGAACGTTTGTGTCTATATCCCCGATGAATGAGATACATACTTACTATGTTTGAATAAAGATTAACATTATAAGACGATAGATAAGATAGACGTAAAGGTAAAAACTCACTTCAACAATTCTCTATCCAAAATTTAATGTAGATAATAATTAATATTCCATGCACAGCACTTGTATTTCAAAACAGAGCTAAATGCAGAACACGTTAATACCGGCATAAAGATAAACCACAAACCTGTTCCAACTAGTTATTGTCACTAAGTAGAACGCAAAATCTCTGAAAAAAATTACCAAGCTGAAACTTAACTTTTTAATATTTAATCTGATACAAAATAAAAAGGAAGTGTAACTATACTTATCTGGATACGACCTAGATTGCTAACATTTTCAAGACTTAAGTTGCCTTCTTTAGTTTTGTTGCACTGATGTCTATCAATTATCATTCAATCATTCACTAAGATCCTGGATGCAATACTATAGTCATCTATAGTTTGCAGTTATTAATGATAAATCCTATAACCGATGTTCATGTATTCGTTTGTGACATCCACTTGATTAATCGATTAATACCGAATACATGATAAACAATTTAACGATCATGTTGTCTATTATTTGTATGTGATGCGTCATTGGCAGATCAAGGTCAGGGATTGAAACGTCTACCCCCACGGCCCCACGGCCCCACGGCCCCATCCCCAACCCATTAAAGACACCAACTATACCAAGTTGACCTCGTGCACAACCATATTAACGTTGTGTACCCCGATCCTAATATGAGCGCTCTATCAGAAAAGTTTTCGTAACGTCAAACGTGACGTCATTTCCGAATCGTGAATCAGTCCATCGACGGTCACACACTCCTGTCTTGTGGCGTCTAGTGTCTGGAATTGGGTACCGGACAAATAGGAGGATGCTCACTTGCAAATAGCAGATAAACATTCATGGTATCAAATTATGATAATACGTTTTTCTGCATTTCGCATTAATTTTCACATCGGCGTTGAATCTGTTGAATAAAAGTCTTGTCCCTAAGCAATTTAGTAATAGACCTATATTTCCAGATATATTTAGATGATGACACGAGTGGCTGTGGTCGGTGCTGGCATCATTGGACTATCATCAGCTGTCAATGTCCAAATGTTACTTCCGGGTTCAAAGGTCACTATTATAGCAGACCGATTTGGGAATGAAACAACCAGTTCCGGTGCCGGCGGACTCTTCCGACCGAATCCTCAACAAGCGCAGGGCGTTCCAGTAGAGACTTTACGGTAATTGGCATTTTAGGTGAAAATGTGAAACTTTTACCTATCATTTTGTAATTATAGTTGACTATAAGCAACATAAACATTTCTCTGTTGTTACATATGTATTTGTAAAATTGTTATACGTAATATAAAATGAATAACATTTTTGCTGTGTGTAATTATCTAACTGGTTTAGGGATTGTTTATTTCATTCTATAACGTATTAATTTATTTTTCTTGTATATGGCAGTCTATATGTATGTATAATGATAGAGGAATATTAAATGTAAAACTATCTTAACTACCGGGACTGGTGTTTGACTTCGTTTTAGCATTGTCAGTGCTGGTGTCTGGTGCCCGACTCTGAGGATATGGGTTCGAATCCTACAATGGACAATGGACATATTCCGCACATTAGATGAACAATACTTGTTTTATCTACAATTATCTGTGTCCCCTTTGAAGTGGATCAACATTAAAGAGTTAATCAATTCGGAATTTATACATGGAATGAATCATGTGTTAGACAATTAGATGTGGGTTTACTCTGCCCATGGTATTAATTACTGTATCTTGTATATGGTAAAGGTATCTTTTTATATTTTGTATGTTCTTATGGTATTATCATGGTAAGTTCATAGTATGATTAAACACAAACTATTGATTTGTTTCCTCCCATTCATGTTAACAAGAATGCATTGTATTCAAGAACATCTATATTTTGGTAAGAAATTCATGCCGTTTAGATAGTTTAAAAATGAAACATTATTGGGATCGTACTGTATTCAAATATAATCATTTCATAGTTTTTATATTCAGACGCTGGGCTTTAAGCTCATGGGAGCATTTTTCTAAACTCGCACTGTCCTCGAATGCGGGGACGTCAGGAAACAACATCACCAACGGTTTCTACCTCCACGATGAAGAGGAGGTAAGTATAGATATCGTATACAACATTCTACTATGATTTAAACTCCTTTCTCATTGCTTGTTTTCGGAAACCTAACGCTTCCATTTGTGGATTGAACAGTGTCTCAATACATTCAGTCCAGCTAAAGATACATCCATTGTGTTTCATAAATAAAGTATTTGGCTGAAATACGTACCAACATACGATATGTGCTGATTTCAGTTCAACTCATTTCATTCAACTTGCATATTCAACTCCAATAGCCAATTATATGATAATTACTAGTTTTTAATTAAAATTGAACAACATCATTATACATGTACAGAAACCGAAACTACACATTCCATTTATATGCACAGTAGTTAAGACCTATTAAACACTAGCAACCTAAAGTTATGAATTTGTATGGTTAAAATAAGATTCCAAAACAACGTTGACGCGCGCAAAACGCGGTGCAGTGTCCGGTTTTCGATCAAATATCGACACTTTTACCTTTATATCGTCAATATACTAAATTGAGTATCATCAAAATGGAAATGTTCGGTAACAGTCAGTACTTCTCGAAAGATTAACATCATTTATAACGTTTGGCACATGTGACCCACAACAACACAATGGATGCACCTTTAAAACTAACAGTAAAGGTATGTGTCCCATAATGTATGTCACACCCTCGTTATCTCCGGTGCATCTTCTCATACCCTGATTTACCTATGGTGTGAACTGTTAATTCTATTCACTGCCTTTTCTGGCGTTTCATCCAATCATATTTCTACACTGGGCTATTGAACGTACCAGTCTAGACTTGCAAGGGCTAATATGATTGGCTTCTTTGACAGTGAAAACACATCTAGGCACGGTGTCGATCATGATAGATAAATACAACCAGTATGATGAATCCAGGGTATGGAGATTTATAAAAACGCATACCCCGGGAAAAGTCCGTCATATACTTCCAGGTAATAATTGATTGAGTTGATTGAGATTTAAAGGTGCAACCATTGTGTTTCATAAAATTTTATTTGGCTTTAATACGTTCCAACTCACCACATGTGCTGTCTACAATACAAAACAATTCACTCAGCTTGCATATTTATCCCCAATCGCCAAATATATCAAAATTACTAGTTTTTAATTAAAATTGATTAACATCATTATGCATATGCAGAAACCGAAACTGCACGTCCAATTTACATGCACAGTGATTATGTGACCTATTAAACACTATCAACTCAAATTTGTCTTTCTGTCTGTTATAAATAAGATTTCAAAATTACGTTTGGCTCATTGACGCGCGCCACACGCTGTGCATTGTCCGGTTTTCGATCAGAAATCACTACTTTTACTTTCATATCGTCAAAATAAATGCTAAGTCTACTATCATCAAAATGGTAGTTTTCGGTAACAGTCGGTACTTCTCGATAAAGTAATACCATTTATAGCGTTTGCAATATGTGACCCCCAACAACACAATGGATGTACCTTTAAAGGGACAATAGCACGTTTTTTGCAAATTTCCCATTTATAATAATAGTTTATGTCATTTATATTTACTTTAGAGAGTAAAACATCCTATTACACAAACCAATAATCCGTAGTGGTAATAACGGTGTAAAAATTGCATGGCGGCCATTTTATTGTGAATTTTATTATTTCAAATGACAAAATCGATTCCCATGGATTTACAGAACCATGTACACTCATTTTTAACTTGATTTTCTGAAGAGAGAAGGGTGTTTTACTTTTGGTGACATTATTTTACATTTCATTGACTTATTTCAGCGAAAAAACGTGCTTCTCACCCTTCAAAGGAATGCCTGTCATTCAATTGGCATGTTAGTCATTATAGCATTATTATCACCATCACAATCACCATTATCAATATACTAGTATTGATATTTTAACGAGTTTTTTCTCTCTCAAGTCGTATATAAACTGTTTATCTTTATACAATAACATAATCATTAATTCAACGTACACATCTTAGAACATATTGATTATCATTCATTTGAAAAAAATAGCGTTAACTGTTATGGAATCTTCACATTAAAATTTTGCAATATCAATTTGTGTACGTTCATTGTAGAAACCATACATGGAGGAAACTGTTTTCACAGCTCATAAATTATCTGCTGAGGACATGAAGAAGATTAAAGCAAAAACAAGGTAAGGAACATTTAGCTTGGTTTTGTTTGTACCAGAGGTATGTTCTCTTAATATCAGATATAATTTAAATTCAAAAACTACCACCAAAATACATTTCGTCCACGTGACCTGTCGGGTATCAGAACGTTTTGTGCTGAGCATTTAGCAGTGTGTTGTAACCATTGATTTTGCTGCAAATAATTTTGGAATCATATGTCTTATGGTTGGTCTACTTAAATATTATAAAATGCATTAATATAATACACCACATTAGCCATATATATATATAGATGTAACTGTTCGTTGTGTCGTGCCATCAATGTGACGTGATCATGGAGAAAATATTTTAAAATGTTTTACTTTGAAATTCAGATACGGATATAATATAACAACCGTGGTTACAGAACCGAAGAAATACTTATCCTGGTTGATGAATTTGTAAGTAGTAGTATCAGGTTTAGCATTGATACTGCATGAATAAATAAGTATTATCATAACTTTCATAAGTGTATAAACAGTAATGTTATACATAGTATTATTAATAATAGTAGTAATACCATAAAAACAATGAATATAGCATTTGATGGTGATAAGGTAACCATTGTTTTTTATGATCCATCGACGAAATATTCTTAAAATCCAAGCAATTCGCTATCTCGGAGACTTGCAATAAGGCTTTTAAAACTCATGTACTATGTATAAGATTATTTTTCTTTGACAACGATGGATTTACAAATATATCTAACAATATATAAATATATAAATACTTGCGTGTTTCAGATTTAAGGCCAATGGCGGTAGTATTGATGTCAAAACCCTCACATCATTGGAGGAGGTACATTGACTTGATAATTCTATTATGCATAGATATCAAGTATCAAGTATCAAGTATCAAGTATCAATCAAAATGTATCCATTACTAAGAGATCACAGGCATAAAGTGCAACAGGTACAAATACGATCCACATGCATATATTTATGTAAATAGTTTGAAAGAAATGAAGTTATCAAGGGATTGATGGTTTTATATCACAATAATTCTACTACGTGTAACTATGTCAATTTTGAAAAAAAATTCATATGTTACATGTCATAGCAAATTATAATGTATCATTTAATGCCTGTGTGATTAACAGTGATGGCTGTCTTTTCTTGAATAGATAGATATAGAGAATACTAAACGACGTCCCGTTTAATAACATATTTATGAAACGAGTCGATGGTTTTGGTATCTAACGAGCGAAAGCGAGTTAGATACCAATACGATCCACGAGTTTCATAATAATATTTACTATATGAGGAAACCTTTATAATCATGCCAAAACATTGTTATTTTCACGTTGAGTGGCCGCAATGAGGAGCCCTTGGTTTTGTCAGACCATTGCGTTATGATATCAACATCTTTATTCTTTTAGTACTTATCTAAGTATATTACATTGGAACAATCTCCTTGTTGTACTCCAGTTGTATGGTCAATACGATGTAGTTGTCAACTGTTGTGGACTGAGAGCTGACCGACTGGTCGGAGACACCCAGATGAAACCAAACAGAGGACAACTAGTGATGGTCGGTGAAATATGCATACATGTTTCAATAATGTTATGATTATCTTCGGTCAACAAACATCACACTTATAAATCGCATTTCCTCCATGTCAATGGAAGCATTACTTTACCATAACATACTCTCATTTCATTGCCTAAGAAGTCCAACGGTTTCCCTGTCACAATGACACAACGACACACAGACAGATCTGCACTTGATTTCAGAAAGCAATAGACAGAAATCGGATTGTCGAAATGCGGCCAGGAAGATAATTTCAGTTTTGCATTTATGGTACAATGTTGGTCATAAAAATACCCCCTTTGCATTATGAGTGTTATATATTAAACCGCGCAATAATTGCAACCATGCACAAAAGGAAATGTCTCCTCGAAGGTTTCCGTCATCATACCTCGACCCAACTTCCCAATGCAAGGCATAACTCTTGCCAGTCTCCATTACTGGCTGATTTAGGCCTTGCAGTATTTCCTTAAGAAATCTGTGCCGAGAAATCCAGGCCCGTTTTGCATTTCTGGTGCAGCAATTCACTATCTAGGCACAACAAAGCGAGGGAAATACTGCAAGTTGAGCTCGACCACACTATCCTTTCATATACATAGCCTATAGTAAGACGTTGTATGGTAGAATAAGGGCGGATTGGCAAGCATAGTTGTCAACTTATCTACATTCATGCTAAACGTCTTGGCAAGTGAAACACACAATGTAAATATGCTACCCCAAAATCTAACGTTGATTTTGTTTCATATGACTCCTCTTTGGTAACGTCCGGGGCTTCTAAAATTACAATATTTGCATGACCTATTTCCCTCCACAAAAATCTTAAAATGACATATCCTTGACCCACATTGTTTCGTATCATTACTGCTGCGAGTGGATAGATAAACATTGGTACAGAAAAAGCACAAAAAGAGTTTTGCTTTGTACAAGTCGTACACGTCTACTGCATTGTAATACTGTGTCTGCTTACATGATATCTTATTCGTGTTCAATCAACTTTAGTGACTTTTTGTTCACTAACATTATTTCACATTTTCCTTTCACTGAAGTATTATCTTAATGTTTTTATATTAATTAAAACAATAAATTTAGTGATTTTATGACTTTAAAAACACCCTCAATCATTTATGTAGTGAATTGAAAGAATCATCCTCAACTGGACGGTAGATGTTATACATGTATATACAGTGAGACCTCGTTTAACTTGACCGCGTATGCCCGCAAACCCGGCTATCCGCACGGTTGTATTCCAAATCTCCTTTATACATTTCTATGCAAATGGTGATTCGCTTAACCGCATATCTTGCTATCTGGACGATTTTCAACTGTTACCAAATTGTGCGGATAAACGGGGTCCGACTGTACTCCTTTAATCGGTCCGTGTCTGTGACTTTGCGAGTAACAAAATTCTTAATCATTAATTTTGGCAAACTGAACAAAATCAGTTTACAGATAGGATCTATAATGGTTCGTTCGTTCTATAAGCAGAACAGTTTCCATTGGTGTTGTAGTGACAAATCTTTTTCCGTCTAGGTTCGAGCCCCAAATATCAGAGGCTTCTACTATTTGGAACATGACGGTTTCAGCACATATGCCATACCACAGTAAGTTTGTCCTCCCGAACTTCTTTTGCTATTAATTTCAGTGAATCTACATGACTATTAGTTTTGTGATATATAATATTTATCATCTAATTATATTTTCTTTTAATCTTGTAGCATAACGTTTCCACCTTCGTGTACTTCAGACACTACTTGATGGAGGAAAATTGGAAACAGTACAATGTATGTTCCATAAGTTCTCTTATATTCATGTTTCTATATCGTCCCCACATAGATCTTTCACATAGATCTAATACTTAGTTAACCATTTTCTGTCTTGTACATCGTCCCCAGCTCGGACAACCTGATAGTGGGAGGATGTAGACAGGAGGGTAACACGAGTCTGGAGATTGATCCAGTCATGACCCAAAACATCCTGGACAGAGCCAACAAACTCATTCCAGGATTTCAGGTAACAGGAGTCGTCAAAATCATTCAAGGATTTCAGGTAACAGGAGTCGTCAAAATCATTCAAGGATTTGAATTAAAATGACTCATTAAAATCATTCAAGGATTTGAATTAAAATGAGTCATTAAAATCATTCCAGGATTTGAAGTGATAATCATACTTATAACAAAACTGAAATCATTAATTAATTATTTCGATATGAATAACTCTAACAGGATTTCAGGTATGGGTCTTCATTTTCATTACAGAATATTACGTCGGTAGTCGAACAAAACAAAAATCCTGGATTTCAATTCACTTGATTCTCTAACATCACTCCAATATTTTAAATAAGATGAAGAAGTAGTTGCTGTATCCCAAGTATGGATCTATCCCATGTTAAGATGGGATAGCTCTCAGGGCTATCCCAACTGTGGATAAATCGCTATCTCAAGTTGGGATATCCCATCTTAAGATGGGATAGCAGAATTTTTTTAGAAAAAAAAAGTTTGATGAAAAACCCGACTTTGATGAAAAAACTGACTTTGATGCGAAGACTGTTTTCGATGAAAAAAAATACCTTGATGGAAAAACCGACTTTGATGAAAAAAACGAGTTTGATGAAAAAAATGATTTTGATGTATAAAAGTGATTTTAATGAAAAAACTGACTTTGATGAAAAAAAAAAAACAAATTAAAAAAATGAATTTTATGAAAAGAATAAATTTCATGGAATAAAATGACTGATGAAAAAAATTACTTAAATGACAAAACGACATTGACAATTAAATTTGATAATAAATGAATTTACTTACGAAGAAAAAGACTTGGAATACACAAATGATTGTTGCAAAATAAACAGACTTCGAAATACAATGGTGGTACAAAGGATCATTTAAAAAGTGGGCAAAATATAACTTTAAAGGGGAAAGGGGTAAATTAATGCTTAAAATAATTTGATAACACATATAAATTTTAATAAAAAATACTTTTATGAAGAAAATGAAACCAAAGATAATGGCAGAGGAGAGTCTTCTTTGTTGGAATTGGCTTTTATTTCTTAAATTTGAACACACAATTGTTTCACCAATAATACTAATAAGATAATTCACTTTAAATGCTTCCAATAACTACTACTTAGAGTTTAGACACCCCAAATGTGGATAGATTAAATCAATTTGGGTTTCATTACACACATTAAGTCCATTTCATAATTACAACATAGATGTTGATAAATCGAGTATTTACAAGTAATGAAAACATCTTCTACCATTACATTCTAATACTTAATGGCGCTGTAGCACGCACTTCTTATTGAAATAAAGTGACCTCACAAAAAGGTAAATAAATGGCAAGATAAAATGTACATGGTTTGGTTAAGCCATGCGAGTTCATTTCCTTTCGAGTGGCCATGATGGAATGGTCATTCATCTTGCTGTCTTAACTCTCAAATTAGCATCAGACCTACAACTCTACATCTCACATTGACGAGTTCCATACGACTGTCGATTTATAGGTCGCATTATTTTTTCAAGTACACATAACCATTTTCTATTGATATGGTTTATCGGGTCGTGTGATAAGATGGTTTACTCTCTGACGTAACAATATATGGTATAACTTAAATAAGAAAAGGACAATTTGAGAATTTGTTTGTTGAAAAAACTGTGCTACAGCGCATGGAGGTTAGGGCACTGTTTAGCAATCCCAACTGTTGATGGATCCCAAACCCACCAACCGTAACATGCTTTTAATGATTACACAAAATATTATCATAAAGAAGCTATTTAAGCTAATTTCAATTGTCAAGAAGTGCACACCCCTTTGCCCGGATTTTATTAACATATATGTTCGTTCCCGGTTAACCGAAGTCAGTGTTCTCCGGATTTTATGTACTGTTTTCTGTTGGGTAATAAACAGATAATGGCTGACCACGTGTTTTGACTTTGCCAAGAAGTTTGACCTTTAGTTTGACAATGAAGTGCCTTGACAGTTTTTTCATGGTCTCGCGAAGCGGATAATAACCCTAGCCTAAGATATTCAATGACAATGAACGCAGCCAGTGCCGGTAAGAGTGACTGTGACAGCTGTGTGATGATTCTTGTCAGTCGGGCGAGAGAGGTGCTCGGTTTTCGTCGCGTGAGAGGAAACGACCGTCCTATCTTTCTGATTATATATTGGACAGATATATGAATGAATCACCAATTGAAGAATCAGAATTAATTACACGGTCTCAAGTAACTAGTGTATCAAGACATTCTCGTACAATCACGTTTGGACCACCATCGACGCCAGTAACAGTTCATACCAAACTGGGATGGTCTCTGCAAAGTCCAGCTCACTCAGCTTGTCAGATGGAGCAGCATAGCTTCTTCATTATCCAAGAACCTAGTTTCAGTGACTTTCACCAAGATGTCGAAAAACTATGGCAAATGGATGTCCTGCCTTACAGTACTAAGGACTTCACCAGATCCAAACAGGATGAACAAGCAATACAAACCCTTGGTACAAAATTTAATGCAACTTCGGAATCAATGCTCCCAAACTTGAGAAGAACTGAGAAGCGTTTGAGAAACCAACCAGATTTAGCTGTAGTCCACAAACAACAGATCAGCTATTTTGGTTGAGGCAGGATCGGTGAAAAAGATTTCAAACGATGAAGCAGAAAGTAGTACAGAGTCGTGGCTGCTCGTATGAAGCCAATGGACTAAACTTGAACAAGAAACTCCTGCCAGGTCCCCAACTTCCAGCTCAACATCTCTACTTGGTGTATTATTGAGGTTTTGACAGAACCCGGTTGCAATCTCAGGGGATATTAAAGGGATGTTCCACCAAGTAAGGCTGTTGGACAAGGATAAGCCTCTTCTGGGGTTTATTTGGCGAGATCTAGAGGATGACAGAGATCCAGATACATTGTATATACCATTGGGAAGTCCTGCCCTTCGGAACGACATGTAGTCCTTGTTGTGCCACCTTTGCACTCAGGAAACATGTGAGTGACCACAGGGATGGAAACGAGAACATATACCAATCTGTCACAAATGCCTTCTATGTTGACAATTGCCTCCAGAGTGTGCCTACCGCAACGGAAGCCCAAACTCTTGTGCATCAAATGAGTACTTTGCTTGACGAAGGAGGATTCCATCTCATACAATGGGCAAGTAATGTACCAGATGTGATATCAGGAGTTGCTCCTGAAGATAGGTCCTCAGACTGTGAGTTGTGGCTGACCCTTGATGATTGTCAGCCCTCGGAGGGTGCGCTCGGTTTGAGATGGCATTGTGACTCTGATGACCTAAGCTTCAAGTGCAAGGAAATACCATATGACTGTTTGAGTATGAGGGTCATCTATCGTGTTCTGGTTAGCCAGTACGATCCGCTTGGATATATTGCACCATACACTGCTAGAGCAAAATGTATTGTTCAGGACCTCTGGCACAAGAAACGAGATTGGAGTGCCCCGTTAGAAACAGGAGCTCTACGTGACCTCTGGGCAGCCTGGGAGAGTGAACTGAAAGACATAGTTCACATCAGATTACCAAGATGTTACACACCTTTGCAAGTTGACCCAAGAAGGGCAACCAGAGAACTCCATGTATTCAGTGACGCCTCTGAGAGGTTGTATGGCTCAGTTGCCTACCTGAGAATAGAGACAGAGGAAGGGGAAATATTCGTGAGTTTTGTCCAATCCAGATCCAGAGTGGCACCAAAACGTCAGCAATCGATCCCAAGACTTGAATTATGTGCTGCCTTGACAGATGCGCAACTTGCATGTGTGCTCCAGAAAGAAATCACCCTCCTGATTGCCAATGTATTTCTCTGGAGCGACTCCACAACAGTGTTGACCTGGCTGAAGTCAGAGTCATGTAGGTACAAAGTGTTTGTCGGCACTAGGATATCAGAGATTCAAACCCTGACAAACACAAGCAAAAAAGTGAGCGTGGCTCACTAATACCCCCGACTGTTAAAGTTTGACATTTTTATTTTACTTAAAGAGAGAGGTGTCTGCACGACTAAGGATTGATAAGCTATGAAATGTAATTGCCAAGGTTAAACTGTTTGTGAAAAGTGTAGGACAAGTCTCTTCATGTAAAAAAGGTGGTTTAAGTAAAAGTAGGAATAATAGTAACTTGAAAAGGTACGAGTAACATAATACACTACTGCCATTACCACTGATTTCAACTTTATTTTGGAAATAAATCCATCATAATGATTCACTCGATTGACTTGAAACAACAAGTACATGGAAGCACACCCCTGTAGGCACAGTGAGGGATATACAGCAGTTTATGGCTGAGAGGAAAGAAAATTTAACTTTTTCCAAAATATAACCAGTGGAAATATAAAATAGTAAAATGAATAGGAACACAGAAGTAGCTTTTGATGAAAGTTACATGAAAAAGAAATTATAAAGTCAACAAATCACAACACAGAAGTACTTCATTCATTCAAGCTCCGAATATGACAAAGTAAAAAAAATAAAAAAAATCACCAAAATTTTTAAATTCACCAAATCGTGTTACATTTTGCAATGCACCTCTCCTAGTGGTGAAGAAGACATGTGCCAAATTTGAAAAGGGTGAGATGAATAGTTTTTCTGTAATCGATCGGACAAAAAATGCTCAGAACATAACTATAAAGTTAAAAAAAATTAAGAATCGCCAAAATTTAAAAAAATCACCAATTCCGTTTAAATTTCGAACTGCACCTCTCCTAATGGTGTAGAAGACATGTGCCAATTTTGAAAAGAATGAGATGAATAGTTTTTCTGTTATCGATCGGACAAAAAATGCTCAGAATTTGACTAAGTTAAAAAATACAAAAATTCGCCAAAAATTCAAAAATTCACCAATTCGGTTTAAACTTCGCACTGCACCTCTCCTATTGGTAAAGAAGATATGTACCAACTTTGAAAAGGATGAGATGAATAGTTTTTCTGTAATCGATTGGACAAATATTGTCTTCGGACGGACGGAATCATTGGTATTACTATATACCCCCGACCTTTTTAGGTCGGGGTATAATAACGCAGTGGCACTATGTGGATATCAAAGACAATCCAGCAGATGACGTCACACTAGGGAAAACACTCTCAGAACTCAGCAAGGACTCCCGTTTGAAACTAGGTCCACTCTTTCTCTCATTGCCACGTCATCAGTGGTCAAACCGGGAAAATCCTGAGACAATTGATGACACTGTCGAACTGAAGTCAACCTTCTGTGCTACTGCTGTAGTATCTGACCTGAAGACAGTAGATCCTGCTGAATGTACCAGCTGGGATGAACTTGTGACCAAAACTATGGAAGGTTCTGATGGGGCGGCCATATCTGCTGACCAGCGTAAATCGACGGAACTGCAGTTGTTGCGTGACGTACAGTTGCAATTCTTTCCTGACGATATGGCAGCACTTGAGAAAGGTTGCCTTCAGGGAGCCGACTTTTGCAGCTTGACCCTATGTTTGACAACTAATCCGCGTTGGTGGGCGTCTCCGCCGCTCTGAAGAACTTCATGATGACACCAAACACCCAATTGTGCTTGACCCTAAACATCCGACAATCCACCTGCTCATCAGCAAATATGACAATGACTCATTACATAGTGGAGCAGAGCGTGTCTTTGCCGAAATTCGCAGAAGTTACTGGATTTTGCGCGGACGAGAAGCTGTTCGATCTCATCAACGTAAATGTGCAGTTTGTCAGAAATGGCGAGCAAATCCATGAGTTCCAAAGATGGCTGACTTACCCCCTGCCCGATTGAGACTCTTTAAGCCATCATTTTATTCCACTGGGACAGATTGCTTTGGACCAATGCACGTGAAGATTGGACGACGCTTAGAGAAAAGGTGGGGTATCATATTCAAATGTATGACTACCCTGGCAGTTCACTTCGATCTGCTCGACAAAATGGACACGGATGCCTACTTGATGTCACTACGACGTTTCATAGCTCGTCTTTGGAAACCATATGAGATTTGGTCAGATAATGGAACCAATTTCAAAGGAGTGAAGGAACTGACTGAGGCATGGGCGGTAATGTTGCCATCGCCGACAACACAACTTGCCAAACAGAAGATATGCTTTCACTTTAATCAACCAAGTGCTCCCCACTTTGGAGGTGTATGGGAGAGAGAAATTAAGTCGGCGAAGTACGGACTGAAAGTTGCCCTTGGAGATCAAACCGTCTCAGAACCAGTACTCAAGACTGTACTGGCCGAGGGAGAAGGGATGTTGAACTCTAAGCCTTTGAGCTATGTATCATCGGACGTGAGTGACATTGACCCAGTGACCCAAAATGTACTTCTGAATGGTCGAAGAGACAGTTCTATGCCACAGGTTGTGTATCCAGAACACGAGATACTCACTTTTGGAAACATTTCATTCGTGACTACCTACCTAAGCTCCAGTTGAGGCAGAAATGGCAAAAGGATCACAAGGATCATAAGGACATTGGGTGTGGAGATGTGGTCATGATCTTGGACCCGTAGAGTGTGAGATCGGCATGGCAGGTTGGCCGGGTAGACGAGAACATTCCCAGGGGTTGATGGTAGGATTCGATCAGCCTCTGTTTAGATTGGTGATAAGCGGATCACGAGGCCTGTTTGTCGATTAATACGGCTCCCTGAGTGCCCTGAGGACTAAGTTTTACAGACTTGTCCAGTGTTGCCTGAATTGTGACAGTGCTCAGTTGAAGATGATTTAACCTTCAGAAGCTGTAGACATTAATGATCATTTTCAGTTGATTATTATTTTTTGATATTTCAAATTTGTGCCAAATTTGGGGGCGGCTGTCAAGAAGTGCACACCCCTTTGCCCGGATTTTATTAACATATATGTTCGCTCCCGGTTAACCGAAGTCAGTGTTCTCCGGATTTTATGTACTGTTTTCTGTTGGGTAATAAACAGATAATGGCTGACCACGTGTTTTGACTTTGCCAAGAAGTTTGACCATTAGTTTGACAATGAAGTGCCTTGAAAGTTTTTTCATCAATGTTACATTATTAGAATAAGTATTAGATGTACCCACTCTTTTCCGAGGGCAATGGCTGATACACCTATTGATTTCAAGAATTTCTTGATATCAAAAGGTGTATCAGCCAATGCCCTCGGAAAAGAGTGGGTACATCTGACTTATACCCAACTCCTGTCGAGTTTCTTTTGCAAAGAACATTTTTATTCTGAAAATAACAAAAATATGAAACTTTTATAAACTTTGATTTTGTTTATATAAACTCAGTGGTTAAGACCCTCGCATACTAAACTGTCAGCGCGCTTCAGAAAAAGCATGCGCATCATGCACGGATCACGGTCGCCCGTGCATCTCGCTGAAATATACCAGCTTCACAACAGAGCTAATGGCAAATGTTACATGACCTGAGTTTTGAGAATAAACAAACTAAATTCAATATGTGTAAGACAGTTTGCATCCCAAAAATTACTTACCAATGACATTCATAAACAAATACACAAACCACACATATTATTTCAGGCAGTATACAAACCTTAATCAATTGGTCAAGAAAAATGTTATCAATTTTCATCTGCTCTCATGGCTGGGTTGGTAGACCTCTGGGCAGGAAAGATAGAGGTCACTGGTTCCATCCCAGGTTTCGATTGAAACATGCAAAATTTTGTAGAGTATCTTGACTTCGATTTAAATCGTGTATAGATATTATTGTGTAAAATGTGTTTAGAAAGTAATTTGACTCTAAAGAATTTGAATTAAAAGTGTAGGTATATCAGAAATACAACTACGGTATCAGCTAGTACACCTTCTGTTGTAACAAAAGAAACCATGGCAACGAGACCGGAAGTGGGGTATAAATGAAGTTAAGTGCCGGCAAGTCTAAAGTTAAGCTAACCCAACTGTGGATAGATCACCAACACACACAGTTTAACATGAAAACGCTATTAAAGACATTCTTTTTCAGAAATACATAAACTATTATCATAAATGAAGTGCTCAATTGTTAAAACATGCACATTTAACATTACACTATTAACATAAATGAAGTGTGATACCAGCTAGTCTAAAGTTTAGCTATCCCAACTATGGATAGATCCAAGAAACACACAGTTTAGCATGGAAATGCTATTAAAGAATTATTGTTCTTAAATACATAAACTATTAACATAAATGAAGTGCTTAGATGTTAAAAAACCTACTTTTAACATTACACTATTAAAATAAATGAAGTTTGATACCGGCTAGTCTAAAGTTTAGCTATCCCAACTATTGATAGTTTCCAGAAACACACAGTTTAGCATCTAAATAATAATAAATACATTATTGTTCTTAAATACATACACTATTATCATAAATGAAGTGCTTAGATGTTAAAACATGCACATTTAACATTACACTATTTAAATAAATGAAGTGTGATACCAGCTAGTCTAAGGTTTAGCTATCCAACTATGGATATATCCCAGAAACACACAGTTTAGAATGGAAATGCTATTTAATATATTATTTGTCTTAAATACATAAACTATTATCATAAATGAAGTGCTTAGATGTTAAAACATGCACATTAAACATTTCACCGCAACACACAGCCACCATGGCGTTGCAGGCTTTCTCCCTGCAATAACACTACCAGCCGTGATATGAGTGAAAAACTCTTGAAAGTGGCGTTAAAACCCAACTCACCTCACCTCAAAGCATTTGAAAACTACACCCTGCAAACGCTGGAGTGAATGAAGGCGCGCTATGGAGCCTCCTGTATTTCTATGGTCACTGAATATTCATGAGCTAGCCATCGCGAGACGTATTAGTATTTCATGTAAAGCTTGTAATGGCCTTTACAAGGTATGATTCATGCCTCAATGTCAGCTTGTTCTCGTGACTGATAAGAGGTATGAACTCTGGCTTGTTGTAGCATTGATTTATAGGAACTATAAATGTATTGCATGTTGTGTCATGTGCACATTTTTCTGTCTCCAATTGAGAATAAGACCCCCCCCCCCCCCCCCCCCCCCCCCCTACTCTGTTGTTTACAGGTTTCATTACATTGATTAGTACACACATCATGCAGTGAGCAACTTTTGTCAGATTTAACTGTTCGCAAAAGGTCTTATTTTTAGGTTCATACTGCTCTGTAACTAAATTTAGTTACTTTTTGTTAAAATGCAGTTTGTAAACTTTAAGGTTCATCAGTTCACTTGAAAGAATGGAATTACTCACATTATGACAACCAATATTGATCTTCATTATTTTCAATGTTCACTTTTTTTCCTTTAATTATGTTCAAACGTGCCATTTATAATACATGTTTATGGAGAACTGAAGTTCGCAGAGTCCGAAATGTTGTTGCTGAGAAGCTGTGGAAGATTAGACTTGCTGTAGATTTTTTTTTTTTTACATTGTTTTGTTGTATACTTGGTTACACTTAAAGATCACTTAAAGTTCGACAAGCGTCACATCCTTAGAAACTATGTTCATCTCCTTATCAATAAGGCATTGAATGACGGGATATATACATTGCAAACTTGATAATCATGTGACCCCAGTATTTATTTATAAGTTCTACTAACTACTTGTGTGGTCTGTTGTAGCAGAAAAAAACGAGGACATATTTGAATTAGAATAGCAAGTTATTAGAATATTAATTATAGATTGAAAACTCCCCAATCTAAATAAATTTAGATCAACAGGTATATTAGGTTATACCGAGTGTATATCCATGATATAGGACAGTCGATCTATATTTATTTACATTGAAAACTCCCTACTCTCTCAAGGAGTATATAACTTCTCGAGTAACTCCATGTGTTATTGTGCCCTGTGGAAATGCATATTTTGTGTACATGTACATATTGTATAAATTTGTATATATTTTGTTGTTGTGTACTTCGATCACTTTTGGTGCATTGTATCTGATTGAATTTAAACTAGTAGTTATAATATCCGTTTCCTTTAAACACATGTTTAACAAAGACATTTAACATTAAATCTAAATCTTTAACTAGTGGCTGCATCATGAGTTTAAAAGTGATTGTTGAAAATACTAAGTAGGTTATACTTCACAGTTAGGCTTATAGATGCTAAGTTACTAAATTTAGTTACTTTTTGTTAAAATGCAGTTTGTAAACTTTAAGGTTCATCAGTTCACTTGAAAGAATGGAATTACTCACATTATGACAACCATTATTGATCTTCATTATTTTCAATGTTCACTTTTTTTCCTTTAATTATGTTCAAACGTGCCATTTATAATACATGTTTATGGAGAACTGAAGTTCGCAGAGTCCGAAATGTTGTTGCTGAGAAGCTGTGGAAGACTCGTAGATATCATTGACGCTATGACTGACAGGTTCTTCCTACAATACAGGTTTTAGAACACGTCATGTAAGGATAAAAAATTAAATGTTTCTCGGTCACTTTTTTCTTAAAAGTGACGAAGGCGGTAGGATTTTCTTTTTACTTTTTGTGGGAAATAGTGCAAAAGGAAAAATACATTATGTTTTTTTTCATCAGAATTTAGCTTGGAAATGCTAGAAGTATACAAAACAGAAGCACATCCATTCCTGCAGACCTTTTAGTTGGTATACGTGAACGGATTTTTGGATTAGCAAACATGATGCAGCAAATTCGTAATTTATTGTTTTAAATGACAATAAAAAGTAGTCACGTGCACAAATAAAAGTGATGCGCTGACGCCTGAGAAACATTGCATGTTTCTATTACAGGGAAAATGAAAGAACCAACATGTGTGTAAATCCGGGGTATGGGGAGCGATACAATATTTTATTTGAACAAACCCTTTGAGACTTTGAGTACGTTTTATAGCTTGGAAGTGTAACAGTGTATGCATTTTCTGAACATTACTTAAAGGGGTACAATACTGTAGAAGAAGTGAGATGAAATTTACCAGAGAGAAAATCAGTTAAGACAGGGTCTTTAATACTGGCTAACATATTCCAAGTTCTTCTTTTGATAACAAAATTCCAACTGTTAAATACATTACAGTTTAGTCCGGGACATAGAAGATGTGAATATCACTTAAAGAGCCATCAAGGATGTTAGTGTTTCAATTTTTTGGAAAATATACTTATAACGTCATTCGCCATAGAAATCATGTATCTACAACATGGCATATGTTAAATAATTTTCATATCACGACAATGTATTGCAATTTGGTTTCAAAGAGAAGTATCACTTCGATCAGCGCGCTAAGGGTATCTGACGTCATATAAACAGAATCCCCTTTTTTGCGTACAACGTACTACACAAACAGTCTAGCGCTTCCGAAGCGAGAAGGCTCGTCTCTAGCGCAAGTCGCCATAACAACCCATGTGCTGCACGTGCTGCACGTGCTGCACGTGTCTCTCTTGCAAGTTACCCTTGTCACACATTACTGAATGTGACGATTGCTTTACAAACAATGTTTCTAAATGTCATGAGAATATACAATTTATTTCCTGTTTAATGTACTTTTTATTGAGATAAGACCAGCAAATTATGACAAATTTTTACTCTGTTAATTATAAAATTTAAGTAAAATACCTAGTTGGGTAAAACAATTATTCCAATATCAGTAGCAAATACATGATTAAATGAAATGGTAAATAAATAACCGCCAAAAAATTATATATTTCGATTTCTTTCATTGCTCATATTTTTTTGTTATTCTTTCGTGTCTTTGTTTACTGTGTGTGAACTAGACCATAATGCTTTGCGTTTGAAAATAATAGACTGGATCTATATTTAGACTGGAAAACACCTTTACTAATTAATGCAATTTCTCGGCTTATTTTAAGTTGAAAAAATTTGGGGAAAATTAAGTGTATTTATTTCACGGAGATAGATTTTTGGAAAATTTTCGATATGTTCATCAACATCCTTGATGGCTCTTTAATCTCCATGCTTTTGATAATAATTCAAATATTTAATATAAATAATATAAATACCATATCATGTTGGTACTGTTCATTATATATGTTGAGAGGTTTAGATATAAAATGTTAATCTGACGTCGTCACATACTATCGATTATGTGTTTTAGTGGTTTAGTAAGAACATGTAAACATGGCGTCGTTTCTATAATGTAGATTATGTATGTTTCAGCAATATAAAAATGTGTAAACCAGTGTCCCCATGCTATCTAACACATGCTTTGTTTTGTTTGGACACTGCATATATCAGGATCTCTATACGAGATGATTATATCACTGTCAGATAACTTTTAATACTCTTACATATTGCACAAGGTGAGTTAAATAACAATGTAACTCACGCTTCAATAGCTTTGCCTAAATCTTGTTATAACCGAAATCAATATATCTGCATAGCTGCAGTCTGTCACATGCTATGTGTCTCATATTTCTTAAAATTTCTGCTCGGTGCTTGACTACCCAAGTATGTTTGTTTCAAATTGAAACCACTCGTTTACCACGTGTTACTTGGCTGTTTTGTAATCAAAGTATATATTTTTAAAATAACATTAAAAGTAAGTTTCTCTGAAATGTGTTATGCTTGTTAAACACATTTTCCATCACTTCAAGGTTGAGTCAACGAACCTGAAAATTACCCCTGTACATATTGTACTCACAATATTCACTTTCAAAACATGCATCATTTGGTAAAGGTCAAACACACTACGATTCAGAATGATGATAAGTTATCATTGCATAAAACTATTTCTGCCACTCACTAACGTCTAACGTGATATCAGAATATAAGGAAAGTATGGGGAGTTATAATGAAAGTTAAATTGCTCAAATTAATGTTGATGTTTTATTATATGCTATTGAGATTATTCTAACAGTTATTTTGTTTATAAGAATGATAATCTTACACAATATGATATGGAATTATATCAACAGTAAAGTTGTTCAATTGACTAATAATCTTAAATGCAAGAGCCACCCCATCAGTCAACTTGCATCACAGAATGAGACACTATACACTGTGCATTGTGAGGTTGGTTAAACTCTGTTTCTAGGATCTATCCATATAGTTGGGATAGATAAACTTTAGACTAGCCGGTATCAAACTTCATTTATTTTAATAGTGTAATGTTAAAAGTAGGTGTTTTAATATCTAAGCACTTCATTTATGATAATAGTTTATGTATTTAAGAAAAATTATAACTTTAATAGCATGTCCATGCTAAACTGTGTATTTATTGCATCTATCCATAGTTGGATAGCTAAACTATTGACTAGCCGTTATCAAATTTCGTTTATTTCAATAGTGTAATGTTAAAAGTAGGTGTTTTAACATCTAAGCACTTCATTTATTATAATAGTTTATGTATTTTAGAAAAATAATGTCTTTAATAGCATTTCCATGCTAAACTGTGTGTTTCTGGGATATATCCATAGTTGGGATAGCTAAACTTTAGACTAGCCGGTATCAAACTACATTTATTTCAATAGTGTAATGTTAAAAGTAGGTGTTTTAACATCTAAGCACTTAATTTAATTTAATAGTTTATGTATTTTAGAAAAAGAATGTCTTTAATAGCATTTTCATGTAAAACTGTGTGTGTTGGTGATCTATCCATAGTTGGGATAGCTTAACTTTAGACTAGCCGGTACTTAACTTCATTTATTCTCATAATGTAATATTGAAATTAGTCTTTTTAAAGGTTAAATAGCTTCTTTATGATAATCTTTTATGAAATCATTAAAAGCATGTTAACGTTGGTGGGTTGGGAATCTATCAACAGTTGGGATTGCTTAACCCTGCCCTAACCTCCTTAAATACGCTGTAGCACAGTTTTTGTCAACAAACAAATTCTCAAATTTTCCATTTCTTATATAAGTTATACCATATATTGTTACGTCAGAGGCTAAACCATCTTATTACACGACCCGATAAACCATATCAATAGAAAATGGTTATATGTACTTGAAGAAACAATGCCACCTATAAATCGACAGTGGTATGGAACTCGTCAGTGTGAGATGTAGAGTTGTAGGTCTGATGCTAATTTGAGAGTTAAGACAGCAAGATGAATGACCATTCCATCATGGTGCAATAATTTAAATTGTACTCTGACTGTTTATGTATCCCAACATCAGTCAGATCACTTGAACTACCTTCGAGCGGCCATTTTAATGTGAACACATTAAAATGGCCACTCGAAGGGAAATGGACTTAACTGAACCATGTTGATTCGTTTTTTTACCTATTTTTATTAAGGAGTTTTATCTAGCTATGTATTTACCTTTTTGTGAGGTTACTTCATTTCAGTAAGAATTGCGTGCTACAGCGCCATTAAGTATTAGAATATAATGGTAGAAGATGTTTTCATAACTTGTTAATACTCGATTTATCAACATCTATATTGAATTATGAAAAGGAATGTCTGTAATGAAACTGTTTTGGCTCAAATTGATTTAATCTGTCCATATTTGGGGTGTCTTAACTCTAAGTAGTAGTTATTGGAAGCATTGATATAGCTTTAAAGTGAATTATCTTATTATTAATAGCCAATTCCAACAAGACTTTCCTCTGCCATTATCTTTGGTTTCATTTTCTTCATAAAAGTATTTATTATCAAAATTTATATGTGTTATCAAATTATTTTAAGCATTGAATTTACCCCTTTCCCCTTTAAAGTTATATTTTGCCCATTTTTTAAATGATCCTTTGTATCATCATTGTAGTCTGTTTATTTCGCAACAATCATTTGTGTATTCTAAGTCTTTTTCTTCATAAATAAATTCATTTATTATCAAATTCAATTGTCAATGGATTCATCAAAAGTCATTTTTCATCAACGTCGTTTTTTTCATCAAAGTCAGTTCTTCATCAAAGTCTGGTTTTTCATCAAAATCGGGTTTTTCATCAAAGTCTTTTTTTTTTTATCAAAGTCATTTTTTTCATCAATATCAGTTTTCTCATCAAACTCATTTTTTTCTAAAAAGTTCTGCTATCCCATCTTTAGATTGGATATCCCAACTTGAGATAGCGATTTATCCACAGTTGGGATAACCCAGAGAACTATCCCATGTTAAGATTGGATAGATCCACACTTGGGATACAACATTTAATCATTACATAGGTACAGGACAAAAAACACCCACTTCACAATTCCCCGAAAAATATCATATCCCGATTAGAAGAAACTATATTTTGTTCAGGGTCACGTGGTCCAATTCGATATAGAGGCACTCACATGATGTACAATGGAGGAGTGGAAAATTTATTGCGAAAGGTCATACAAAGTAAAGGTCCCTTTACACAGACATAAAGACCTCTGTGCGTCCTCTCTGCGACCAAAAAACATAAAGGCCCCTTTACACAGAGCCGCGTCCTTCGTACGACCATTGTGCGACCAAAAAAATGGACAGGACGCTCAATGGTCGGCTGATTTCGCGAAATCCCGTTTCTGTGTAAATGCTGCTGCGATCTTCGTGCGTCCTTTGTACGACCTAAAATGCAATTAACGGTTAATTTCCATGACGATCTTTGAACGACCTGCACGTTTACGGAGCCTCCACACTGCCTTCGCTGGGCGTTCACTGTGCAACCCTAACAACATTTCAGCATCAAGGGCGATCCCCGTACAACCCGTCAGCCACCACTGTGCCTCCTCTGTGCCTCCTCTGTGCCTTTTCTGTGCCACCATTGACGACTATGGCGACAGTTGGCCGACAATGCAGCAACACTTCTGCCTCCTCTGCGATACCTGAACAATGTTTCAGTGATCCCTGGGAGCATTCGGCAACCTGGATAGACCCTAATAGACTATGTTCTATAATAAGCTGCATTAGTCTCAAGTGTTTCAGTCCCATTCCAACAGTAAAAAACAACCAACTAATGAGCTTTTGCAGCTGCAATAAATACAAATAAAATTGTTTTGTTTTTTTGCAGAAGAATATGATAAAAAAATAATTAATAGAAACTAAAGAAGTAAATATACAAAAATACATGAAATTATTAAATCCACGGGTAAACAAACGAATGAAACAGGGCATCATCATCCTCCAGAAGTCAAATGGGTTAAATTTAAGTTTATGAAACATTATCTGTTCATACTTCTGAAAATCATGCTTTGTAAAAACTAGTCTTCTTAACGGGGAGATAAAAAAGTAAAAAGAGAGTAAAAGGACTTTTTGGCTTGTTTAACGATGTCCTACCGTGACGATGCTTCAATGTTAGAGTTTAGAATTAAAGTTAGAGAGATACAATAGGTTGCCAACATCTTTGATTAATTAATTTTCGGTATTTCGTAATTTTGTAAAGAAAATTACCAAACATTCTGGACAAAAAAAGGTTATTCCAACACCCGTATGTGTTTGAATAAAGATCATGATAAAAGTATCAAACCCGAATGTAGAAATTGTGCGACCTTCTTTACAAAACTTGTTAAAAGACAAAGACATTCAAAATCGACTTTATCCGACAGCAGTCCGTTCTTATTGTTAAATATGTAATGGCGTTTCTTTACAAGTGAGTTTATACATCTTTATTTGCTTGATTTTTCTGTTGTCTTGCTCCTTTTTTGTGCCATAGTCTTATCAATGATTTGCCAACAGAAACAAGGAAACATGTGAGAATCGATAATCTATCTTTTGAGAATTTACGAGGACGCTCACAGAAGGCTGAGTGAATGCAGAAAGAAGGCACAACACTCGTCATGGTCGCACAAAGGTTGTCGTGGTCGCTGCATGAAGGCAGAACGGTCGTGATATAAACGGCTCTGATTGTACAGAGGACGCAGTAGGAAGGCACAAGGGAGGCAGAGGCATCGCCCAACGTTAGCGTATTTCTTTCATGGCGATCATTGAGAGTCCTTTGCGACCTTAGAACGTCCATTGTACGACCTTTCTGCCTCCTTGGAGCAACCGTTGAGCGACCAGAATCGACGGCGACCCCTCTGCGGAAGTTTTGAGCATGTTCAAAACTTTTTGGCGTCCTCCGCGTCCTTGGCGATCAATCGCGATGTCTCAACATCCCTTGTGCCACCTCCTCACGACCTGAGCAACCATTCTGCCTCCCTTGAGCGTCCAACGGCGATCTGTTATGTTTTTTGGTCGCACAGAGGACGCACAACGGTCTTTATGTCTGTGTAAAGGGGCCTTAACAGATCGCCGTTGGACGCTCAAGGGAGGCAGAATGGTTGCTAAGGTCGTGAGGAGGTGGCACAAGGGATGTTGAGACATCGCGATTGATCGCCAAGAACGCGGAGGACGCCAACAAATTTTGAACATGCTCAAAACTTCCGCAGAGGGGTCGCCGACGATTCTGGTCGCTCAAGGGTTGCTCCGATGATGCAGAAAGGTCGTACAATGGACGTTCTAAGGTCGCAAAGGACGCTCAATGATCGCCATGTAAGAAATTCGCTAACGTTGGGCGATGCCTCTGCCTCCCTTGTGCCTTCCTACTGCGTCCTCTGTGCAATCAGAGCCGTTTATATCACGACCGTTCTGCCTTCATGCAGCGACCACGACAACCTTTGTGCGACCATGACGAGTGTTGTGCCTTCTTTCTGCATTCACTCAGCCTTCTGTGAGCGTCCTCGTAAATTCTCCAAAAAATAGATTCTCACATGTTTCCTTGATTCTGTTGGCAAATCATTGATAAGACTATGGCACCAAAAAGGAGCAAGACAACAGAAAAGTCAAGCATGTATAAGATGATCAAGATGTATAAACTCGCTCGTAAAGAAACGCCATCACATATTTAACAATAAGAACGGAATGCTGCTGTCGGATAGAGTCGATTTTAAATGTCTGTGATAATAACAAATTTTGTAAAGAAGTACGCAACATTTCATTCATTCGGGTTTGATACTTTTATCACGATCTTTATTCAACCACATACAGGTGTTGGAATACCTTTTTTTTGTCCAAAATGTTGGGTAATTTTCTTTACAAAATTACGATATACCGAAAATTAATTAATAAAAGATGTTGGCGACCTATTGTATCTCTCTAACTTTAATTCTAAACTCTAAAATTGAAGCATCGTCACGGTAGGACATCGTAAAACAAGCCAAAAAGCCCCTTTTTACTCTCTTTTTACTTTTTTTTATCTCCCCGTTAAGAAGATTTTAAAAAGAGACTAGTTTTTACAAGGCATGATTTTCAGAAGTATGAACAGATAATGTTTCATAAACTTAAATTTAACCCATTTGACTTCTGGAGAATGATGAAGCCCTGTTTCATTCGTATGTTTACCCGTGGATTTAATAATTTTCCTTTTTTTTTATATTTACTTCTTTAGTTTTTTTGTTTTTTTTAAATCATATTCTTCTGCAAAGAAACATTCTATTTTTATTTATTGCAGCTGCAAAAGCTAATTGGTTGGTTGTTTTTGACTGTTGGAATGGGACTGAAACAATTGAGACTAATGCAGCTTATTATAGACCCTAGTCTATCCATGTTGCCGAATGCTCCCTGGGATCACAGAAGCATTGTTCAGGTATCGCAGAGGAGGCAGAAGTGTTGCTGCATGGTCGGCCAACTGTCGCCATAGTCGTCAATGGAGGCACAGCGAAGGCACAGAGGAAGCACAGAGGAGGCACAGCGGTGGCTGACGGGTTGTACGGGGATCGCCCTTGATGCTGAAATGTTGTTAGGGTTGCACAGTGAACGCCCAGTGAAGGCAGTGTGGAGGCTCCGTGCAGGTCGTTCAAAGATCGTCATGGAAATTACTTATTTAGTTATTTGCATTTTAGGTCGTACAAAGGACGCACGAAGATCGCAGGAGCATTAACACAGAAACGGGATTTCGCGAAATCAGCCGACCATTGAGCGTCCTGTCCATTTTTTTGGTCGCTCAATGGTCGTACGAAGGACGTGGCTCTGTGTAAAGGGGCCTTTAGGCAACAATCGTATGCGTGTCGTATCCACGAACGAAACAATGTAACAACTGGGTCAGTAAAATATTCAGCAAATCAATGTTCACTATTGAAGAATTATTAAAGAATTATAAAATAACTGATTTAATATTTCGAATACCGGCACATGTGCACATATCACGTTTGCCTATCAATCATTGATTAGCTCAAATCCCCGTATTTCGTAATTTACTTATACCGTCGCCAGAAAAGTTGGCCAAAAAAATGGCAAATTTGCAATTTGCGCCTTGGCAAACATTGTTGTCAACTTATCTACATTCATGCTAAATGTCTTGGCAAGTCGAACACACAATGTAAAAATACTACCCCAAAATCTAACGTTGATTTTGTTTCATATGACTCCGTTTAGTAACGTCTGGGCATGATCTACATGTTTGCATGGCCCATTTTCCTCTCTCAATGTGGTTATGCATATCATACCGTATTTCCTCTAATAGGGGCCGGGCCTCTAATAGCGGCCGGGGGGTAAAGGTACCTAAACATGAATAAGAGCCGGGCCTCTAATAGGGGCCGGGTCTCCAATAGGGGCCGGGTCTAGTCAATCATTACTTCCCTTTGTACTTAAATATTCCCTCCCTTTAACTACCACGCTACTTCCGGTTCCATTAGAATACATGTCTCAAGTTGACTTTGGAAAACCTATTATCATAATAAGGGCCGGGCCTCCAATAAGAGCCGGGCCTCCAATAAGGGCCGGGGGTAAGACCCCCTAATTGTTAATAAGGGCCGGGGCCCATATTAGAGGAAATACGGTATGTGTACTAAAGACTACCATTTCATAACTTCAACTACTTTCGGAAACACATATCTATGCTGCTACATTGGTAAGTTAAACATCATTTTAATGTGTTTCAGTGTTTTGTTTAATTATAATATTTATTATATTGATGCATATTTGATTTTGTCTCTCGTTTTAGATATCCATTTATCGCATAATTCTGACCTTCTGAAGAGACCATTCCACCTGTGATTTAAGGGCAATAATGATATCAATAAATTTTCTGACGTTTGTGCATAACGAATACTCATGG
This sequence comes from Gibbula magus, assembly GCA_936450465.1. Lineage (NCBI taxonomy): Eukaryota > Metazoa > Mollusca > Gastropoda > Trochida > Trochidae > Gibbula > Gibbula magus. The sequence continues at coordinate 62,439,990 of OW388299.1, forward strand.
TTTGCTTTCAGGGTGCCACGGTTATGAGCGAATGGGCTGGTATTCGTCCGAACCGAACACCTATTCGGCTAGAAACGGAGACAGTAACTTTCGGGGATCAACGTTTGAAGGTTGTAGAGATAGTTATTAATTTGTTAAACAGATATGTTTATGTGAAGTTATTGTTCATATTGATGTTATTTCAGTCATGTATTGCAGTTGTTTGAAGGTTATTGGTTAATTCATGACAATCCTACTTTGTTTTGACCATTTGAATATACCAGTGTTGATGTGACCAGTACACTAAGAAATTCGCTTATTAAATTATTTTTTAGATTATTTATATTCTAAAAGGCTATAACTGCGTGACGTCATGAACAAGCGTCCAGTATATACTGTAAACAGACAGTTTCTTATTTGCAACGCACTTCTTCCGTGAAACCACCGTCTACACCACAACCACTTTCCAGTAATTCTTAGAACCCTTTATGTTGAAATTTAACCGCTATTACAGAATCATGAGCAATTACTGACTGAAAAAAAAAGAACTAAAAAAACGATAAACAGGACTGCTATAATTCAAAGGGTCATAAAGGTTTTTAAAAGTCTGAAAATGGCAAAATGTAGTTTATACGACTGACTCTGAAGTGAGTAGCTCAAGAATTGTTTATTTTTTCCACCCCAATTTTATGACATTTCTTCTTTATGTTCTAAATGCAGCGACGGCGTTTATGAAAGTACATTTTTACGTAATTTCGCTTTCGATCAGGACATACCACCACGCTGTTGTTGTAAACAATATGACACGGGAACCCCTTTAATATCCTCTTTTATATATATACACGCAGGTTGTCCACAACTACGGGCATGGAGGGCATGGAATCAGCCTGAGCTGGGGAACAGCCGTACACGCCGCCGCACTGGTCAGGAGCATCGTAACTAGAACGAGTCAGAAATCTAAACTGTAAATTCTACAAATAGCTAACTTGTAAACTAAGAACTTTGAACTGAATAAAAAATATCCAAAAAATAATTCTACAAATAAAGAAATATATCCTATGTTCTTCTCTGTACACAACATGGTCAAACATTGTTGACAGGAGTATTCAGAAATTACAATTGAAATTGCTGTAATAAATGGAAACTTTGCAAGGTGTACGAATGTTTCGTTCATATAATTTTTAAGAGATTGTGTATATCACTGATTAATCAGATGTTGTGGCCAAGCGTTTTTGGGAAAGGTTCCTTGCGCCAATGTCAAGGACACACGATAAAACATTAAAACCTCATCTGAAAGAACTCATTACAGGGATTACACACGTTAAGCACCAAGGTAATATCACGTTCTACTCATACGTTATGACCATGATTATAGTGTTCAAAAACTGGCATTAAAGGTCAAGTACATCCTTACTATATCTATAGACATTGTGTTTGTGCTGATTTGGATGTTCGATGTTAGGATCAATACTGTTTAATTAAGAACAAGTGGCAATTATGATTAATTAAACATAGGAACATCTTTGATGGGCATTCTAGAAGTTGAGATGATGAAGAATGAAGAACAATTTTATGGATACACCACTTCTTTATTCTGTATAGGCGACGTTTCGACATAGATACTAATGTCGTTGTCAAGCAGGTGGTGTCACCACCTGCTTGACAACGACATTAGTATCTATGTCGAAACGTCGCCTATACAGAATAAAGAAGTTGTGTATCCATAAAATTGTTCTTCATTCTTTAAACATAGGAAGCAGGGCCCATATTTTCAAAGCTGTCTTAGTGCTAAGATGTCCTAAGTCACCATATTTTCGAAGCTCTCTCAGCGCTAAGATACACGTCGGTGCCATACATTAACATTGACTTACGACTATCTTAGCACTAAGACAGCTTCGAAAATGTGGGCCCAGATCTCTCAAAATAATAGAGGTCAAATGATAAGTCACATGTAGAAGTAATTCTGTCATAATTATACAGTCTTCTATCCGCGAAGATAATCGATTCTGAACCCGGTTGGTCTCGCCGCAATTCAACACAATTCAACTGCTCTTCTTCTGCATATACCTAAAACATACAAATATATAAACATGACTTACCAGAAATTGACTACCTTGTTATGCTCCGATCTTCGGATATATGCTGTTTCTACACAAATTATACAAGTTCAATGTTTACATCCAAACTATTCACATAGATACAGACTATTATGTACAGTCAAGTAACAAAGGTTATAGATTTTTCCGAGGCCAATGACCGGTGGTCAGGATTCACAGATCAATAACCTACAGTATCCAGCAACGCTCCAGCCAACCGAGACCACTTTACCGAATAAATAGTTCACCTTCACCTTCGTTCACTGTGGATTGTGTTTTTGTTTATTTTGTTTATGGGAATGTCGCATAAGCGGATACAGAATTTTTAGAAGGGGGTCACTTATTGAAAAGGGGGCGGGGATTCACCTTTGGGATCCATCAAAATTACATGTAAACATTTCAGGGAGGGGTGGTCTAAAACTGTTTACGAATCATTGAAAAGCGTAACCGGGAGTTTACCCGAGTAATTCCGCTTGAATGAATGGATATTCGAAAACACAAAATCCTCTGATATGGTACAGTGTTTATAGTTTTAACAAAGTCAAGATGATTGTAGATTTGTATACGGTTTTAGGTACATAAATAGGTAGTTATTGTCATAAACGAAAGAAACAACCCCATCTCACAAATAACTACTGTCGAATCAACCCTGCGACGCAGCTTGAAAAACGTTCAATCTAGAGTTCGACTTCCCTTGTTCTAGCAAGTGATTTGTGAGTGCTTTTTAAGTGTTAGATAGATGCTTATTAACTGATTGAAAATATCTCCACGAACAACAAACCAGGGATCAATTGTTGATTTTGAAAGAATCGCGCACATCGTGTTTTTAAATTGTTTTAATTAAGAACTATTTCTAGGCACTTCACAGCCGATGTCGTGACCGTCACTTTGATGTACCGTCTATGATATGACCCCGCTAAAACTTGGTCAATCCTCTTACCACTTTTAACACAAAAACGCTTATGTTGATAATGACAGAATATGATAAAGAGATTATTAATTACCTCGTGTGTTTCCGTATCATTAATATCATATATTTGGAATACAAATACACTTTTTATTCCAAATATATATTAATGATACGTAAACACACTTGGTCAATAATCTCTATATATTGTATTTTTAGCTCATCTGGCCTGAAAGGCCCGATGGGCTTATGGCATGGGATGTCGTCCGTCCATCCGTCCGTCCGTCCGTCCGTCCGTAAACTTTTCGCTTTTTCGACTTCTTCTCCAGAACCAATGACTCCAGAGAGCTGAAATTTTATGTACAGACTCCTTGGCTGAAGGGGATACTAAATTGTAAATTTGGTGACCCTGTGACCCCAAATGTGGGTCACAGGGGTCATAACCTTGAAAGCTATTTTCATCTTCTTCTCCAGAACCAATGACTCCAGAGAGCTGAAATTTTATGTACAGACTCCTTGGCTGAAAGGGATTCTAAATTGTAGATTTGGTGACCCTGTGACCCCAAGTGTGGCTCACAGGGGTCATTACCTAAAAAAAACTATTTTCATCTTCTTCTCCAGTCCCAATGAACGTAGAGAGCTGAAATTTTATGTACATACTCCTTTACTGAAGGGGATTCTAAATTGTAAATTTGGTGACAGTGAGACCCCAAATATTGGGTCACAGAGGCAATGACCTAAAATGCTATTTTCATCTTCATCTCCAGTCCCAATGGCTCTAGCGAGCTGAAATTTTATGTACAGACTCCTTGGCTGTAAGGGATTCTAAATTGTAAATTTGGTGAGTCTGTGACCCCAAATATGGGTCACAGGGATCATAACCTAAAAGCCTATTTCAGTTTACAGCATCTTTCTGAGATTATATGTGCACTTCAATCAGTATAAGTAGGTAAGGGAGGTAATTTTAAAGAAAACAGCTGAGTTAAAGGCATTTCATCTTTCTGATGTGAGAGTTCTAACATGTGCTTTGAGAATATAATATGTCTGATGAAAAAGAGATATTTAGAATTAAAAACTTAGAATTGGAGGTCTAACAAAAATTATAAGTCATATTTTATCTTTGTCTCACATTTCACATATGAGTAATTATTTGTATTTTGCAAGTGAATTTGCTGATAAAGGTACACAAGTCTAAAAGTATTCTAAAGACTTAATACAGAATCTTTTATTAAATCTAATATAATGTTCTTTGTAATTTAAGAGTAAATAATGGAGTTTTTCAATATCTCATGATATTGTGTAATTATTTGGAGAATTAATTAATTAATTAATGAGAATTTCCAGTACGGGTCAATTTGGTATACCTTATTTATATCATATTTTATACTTTAAAACTGATTTAGTTTTCTATTAACTTTGCAGTTAATTTTATTCAATAGGAACAAGAAATGAGATAGATGTCTACATCATGGACATGTTTAATGTGAATCTATTTGAAATGAGAACTATTGAACACCCTTTGAAGGAATAACTTGAAGAGGAATTAAATCTTTTCATTTTACATGAGATATGTGAACTGAATATGACTAGTGATGACTGGTGATAACATAGGACTATACAAGAAGTAGCTATATGAGATTGTGACATCACACCTATTTTCATCATCTTCTCAAGTACAGAAACATAATTAATTGTAGGAAAAACTGCATCTAACATATAAATTTTACTGGCTGTGAGTCCAGTGTCTGCATGTTATGTAATTGCATTGTGTTGACCTCTTCCTGGCAGAAGGATGAAAACTGATAGTTACACAGAGGTTTCAGGTTACTTCAAACTACTGTGCAGCACTGTGTTATCATAGACTGTGCGTGAGACTGCTTTAGTCTTCCACTGACTCTAAAAAAGAATTTATTCATAGAATATCACCATTTTATCAAATATTGAAAAGGAGCCTATAAGAAATGGTGAAAAAGATTTTACTAAAAAAAATTCACCAATTTATTAAGTATTGAAATGGAGCCTATAAAAAAAATTGGATTTTCAAAAACTGAGGCTCCTATTCATTATGTAATAAATGTTGGTATTGCCATAATGCAATTAAGAATTAAAACAATATAATGCAAAATAGTATGATATTCATAACGAATGTTTTTGATTTATGTGTAACCAATTTTGATAATAATTAGCAGGGGTCATGACCTTATATAATTAAAAGGTTTTTTTCATTTTCTTCTACAGCCCCAGGCCATTATTGCAATAGCTTACAGTGGTGAATTGTATGCAAAGAATTGTACCCGGTATATTCATTATTATATAATGTGTGTACGATCTTAAAAAATAGTATGATCTCTCCACCACATTATTATATGTTTGATACCAGCAATTTATTTCCAAGCTTTGTGTTGCTCTTTCAACACATATATATATAGCAGATTGGCAAAGTTATGGTAACAAAATATTTTTAAACTGCTTTAATCGTTTCACTACCTAGATTCTTATTACTACATTCCATTATCTGACCATTGCTATAAAGTCCACTCCATAACATGCCCCACTTATTATCTCCTGATGAGCTACAGAGGCCATGGCTCTATTTTTGTTGGTATTGTTCCTTTTGTCCCTGGGTGTTCCAACTCTATCATGTAATACTATATATACATTATCATTATCGCGTAAACATATTCTCATTATAATTAATTAACTATCTTTGACATTCTATAACCTAACATACTTCAAATGTATACAATGTACCCGCATTAAGTGAACAAAGTGTACACAAAATCACCCTGAGAATTGTATTGTCAAGTCACGCAGTCTGTAATCGGATCATTCAGCTGTTTAGCATATCTAACACTGCCTGTGATGATGTAGAGCATTAAAGTATTACGACACTTGATATATAATGGTAACGATATTAATGTCAAACAGGGTGATCACCTGCTTGACGACATTAGTATATGTCGAAACGTCGCCTGCATAGAATAAAGAAGTTGTGTATCCATAAAAAAAAATTTCTTTTTCCCAACGTGTACACTGATGTTCACAGTAGTTTTTGTTGTAAAAATTGCAAACTTAAAATGATTTAAAAAAAATCAATTCAATAGTAATGGAGCATACATAAAACCATGGGTAACCGAGGTTATACCCCACTTCCGGTCTCGTTGCGATGGTTTCTTTTGTTACAAGTGTTGGTGTATTAGCCGATACACCTACACTTGTTCTGATATACCTTTACTTTTTCTGATATACCTACACTTTTCTAATATACCTTCACTTTTTAACAACTGAGAAACAATGTAGTCAATTTCCAAATTCTAAGTGATGATACTTTATAAAATGTCAGATTATAAATGAACATATAAGGAACCTGGGATCGAACCCGTGTCCTGTTGCTTTCTGGCCGAACGACCTATCCATTACACCACGAAGTCAGTTGAAACTCTGAACATATTTTCATGATCAAATGAATAAGGTTCTTATAATGCGTGAAATAATATCACAAATTTATGTTTTTCTTTTTATATAAGAATGTAATTTAATTTTGGGTGCAAAATGTCTTAACATACTGAAAGTTGTTTCTGTTTTCTCTAAACTTTGGCCACGTTGACATTAGCCATGCTGTTTATAGCGTTAGCTGTACATTTCAGCAAGACGCACGTGCATCTGCATTGACAATGCCGTCATTGGGCTATATCAATTAGATTTCGAGCCCCAAACATGGGTAACCATACAACGCAGCACGGGCTGCGTTTTTTTGATTGAAAACATATTTTATTCATTTAAGAAATGGATTGGGCACAAGTTGTGAAACTTATAGAAGCCCTCTCCACGTAATCAACAACTATTTGACAAGGCTTAAATACATAACACAATATATGCAGAAGAGAGTAATGAATCTACAATTGACGAAGTGGGTAATTTAACAAACGAGGCCGTATTTGGGTTGTGCGTTTTATGCACAAGCTTGTTTACAGCTGTATTTGTTTAGAAATATTATGAAATAGTATCCGCTTACACTCGACCGTAAGTGGGGTATAAGACAGATATACCCGTACTTTTCCTCGTGTATCAAATGATACCCTACACTTTTACTCGATCGGCTCCGCCTCGTAAGGGCCCCACGGGGAAAAGTGTAGGGTATCATTCGATACACTCGGAAAAGTATGGGTTTATCTCTCACATGTTTGTTTGTATGATGAAAAGAAACATTTTGTTGAGCCCCATTCAATTCGAATGGCTTTTTCTAAATCTGTCGTAAAATGTATGTCATTGAGACAGTATATGTCGGCCTTTTTCGCTTTAGATTGGAAAATACACCTATTCGCTTTTTTATTGTTAAGTCCTTGGTAGTTTGAGGTGAGGATTTTTAAATTACCATTCATTTATAGGTATCGACATACTGAATAGTCTATTCCAGTGTGGACATGTACATGTATATGTGCTGTTATATGGTTTAAACATATTTTTATTACAATGAAATGAAATCGGGATTGGCAAACAAGCAAACACTGCTTATCTGAATGCCGCTCCCGTACATACGAGGGGCGTTCAATAAGTGTTGCAACTTCAATATAAAACCAACTCGCGTAGTCAATTTTTTACTTTTATTTTTCAATATAGTTACCCTTCACCTCAATACACTTATTCCATTTCTCTTTAAGACTTTTGATGCCGCTTTTGTAGAAGTCTTCCGTTTGCCCCCCTAACCACGCCTCTGTGGCAGCTTTGACGTCTTCGTCATCCCGGAAGTGCCTTCCACGTAGGGCGGATTTCAGGTTTCTGAACAGGAAGTAGTCACTGGGGGCTAGGTCTGGGTTGTAGGGTGGGTGGTTAAGCTGTTCGAATCCACAATCACGTATAGCGGCCTGTGCAACTCTTGACTTGTGGACTGGAGCGTTGTCATGCAAAATCAGAACACCACGTGTCAACATTCCACGGCGTTTCTGTCGAATTGTCTTTCGCAATTCTTTCATTAGGTTGGCATAATATTGACCATTCATTGTAGTTTTGGTTGGCAAGTAATCAATTAATAATATGCCTTTTGCATCCCAAAAGATTGTCGCCATAACCTTGCCAGATGATGGTTGAGTGCGAAACTTCAGGGGAGGCGGTGAACTCGGGTGCTTCCATTGCTTGGATTCCAGTTTAGTTTCCGGGTCCCAGTGGTGGATCCAGGTTTCGTCACCTGTCACCAGACGAGACAAAAACCTGGCTTCATCCGCATTAAACCGACCCAGGAGCTCCATGCAACTTTCGGTTCTTTTCTGGCGATCTTGTGCTGTGAGGTTTCTGGGTACCCATCTTGCAGATACCTTGGACATACCAAGATGGTCATGAATTATTTTTTCAACACTTCCAACTGATATCTGGAATTCCAAAGACAGTTCAGAAACTTTAACACGGCGGTCAGCTAAAATTCGTCTTTCGATAGCGGCAATAACTTCCGGTCGGGTGACTTCAGATGGCCTGCCTGACCGTGGGTCATCGTCTAAGGACTCCCTGCCCCGCTTGAACTGAAGAGACCAGCGACAAACTGTTGAAAAGTTAGGAGCATCCTTACCCATCACATTACACATACGATTATGTATTTCTGTAGCTTTGCATCCCTCTTTAGTAAGGAACTTGATCACAGCGCGTTGTTCATGTTTGAGAGAATCCATGATTATGGAGACCCCTAGGTCAGCGCAGCTATTATATCTAAATAATTGTTATGTCTAGAAATTGTTTTGACATGTGTCAATGTTATGTTTTGACTATAGTAACACCTGCTATAAGCTGACACTGTTTATGTAAACACCAATGCCCCGCTTGCAACACTTATTGAACGCCCCTCGTATAAGCAATTACATATACAACGTGACGTATATGTAGGCCTACACATGGACATAATACAACAACACATCAATATATACAGATATGTATATGGTATATTTATGAAACAATCCCAAGAAAACGGTGAAGGCAATTGATATAAATGGTAACAAAATCCCGAAACAAAACAGGTGGTTTTATGTCAGTATAACAGATGTCAGGATGTAAGTAACATATAAGCCAGCAAGGCACGGCACAAACTGTCAAAATGAGTCGATACTCAAATTTATTAAGTAGGTCTGTATTATTTCTCAAACTGTATCCACTTGAAGAGGATACACTACTTGGGACTAAACTAGACAGGTAGTCTGGAACTAATTTGTTAATCATTTTGTAAAAGAGATATAATTTTTGACGGCGTCTTCTTTCGTTTAATGAAGACATGTTTGTTTCAAAATATAATTTTTGGTGACTTGTGCCGCGAACAGCCCCGCATATGGTTCTGATTGCATCTAAGTTTAGTTTTTCCAAGATGAGTGCTTGCTCCTTAGTGCAGTACTCCCAAATATGACATGTGCTGTTATATAAATAAGGGGCGCAAAGAAGAACGAACATATAATGAATATAAACATAGAAAATAGGAATAAAAGGTTTATGTACAAAAGAAAGAGAGAAATCATTTGTTTTTAAGAAAGACTAGGCCTACAGGGTGGATGCATTCTTGCTTACGGGCCATCATTCAAAAATAAGGAGAAAGACTCGTGCTTTGCGTGTTAGCTAAGGTACATAGCTCTGACAGACGTCAGATGTAGTGGAAACGATAGGGAAAACGGAATACCGGTATGTTCTCTTAGCTATTTGCGTGTGTGAGTAGATTGCAGACACGGGTCTGTGTCGGTAGCACCTCGTATTTCTAGTTCAATTCTGTTGATCATCATATGTACAACAAATCTTCCACGTTTTTCAAAAATCAACATTAAAATTCATTTTCATTTAATACATGTAGTAATATATTTCAAATGTATGTCTATAGTAAGAAACTTGCAAAAAAACAAGCAAATTTCAAATGTTTGGCGTGTTTAATAGGTTTCACAGAAGTGTATAATAATTTTAACAGTGAGATAGGCTGTATCTATATATTCATGTAACTTTTATCAAATTCACTGGCTGTTTTAACTGTATATTAAAGGGGTAGTAGCACGTTTTTTTCGCTGAAAAAAGTTCATGAAATATATTTAAAAAATAATTTCACCAATTGTTAAACACCCTTCTGTCTTCGAAAAATCAGGTTAAAAATGAGTGTTAATAGCCCAGTAAAGCAATGCCATTCGAAATAATAAAATGTGTTCACAATAAAATGGCCGCCTGCATTTTTTGCCTTTTACGCAACACCGTTATTACAACTACGGATAATTGTTTGTGTATTAGGGTGTTTTACCCTCTGAAGTAAATTCAAATGGCACAAACTATCAGTATAAATAGGAAATTTGAAATTTTTTTTTGGCAAAAAACGTGCTACTGCCCCTTTAAGCCTATATATAGTGACTAAAATCATCAATTAAAATATACCAAACAATAACAAAAGCTTTGACTATACATGTACATGTATGAAAAAACTGTCAGTCCAGTACAAGTGCTTTCCTACATTCGGTTCTATAAATGCAGGGGAGAGAACTCATGGGGACTATTTATACTGGCATCAGTTTTTAATATTGAGCAGTCTTACCTTCAAGTTCAAATCCTGAACCTCTCAAAGCAAAACCTATTTTGGACCTTTTTTTCTTTTATCAAATGATTTATGATTATTTTCAGGCCCTCTTTCAAGTCAGGTAGAAAGATGGTTTTATAACTGTCTATTTTAATGTGACTCTCCCCAACCTTTTGCAATTATTTTCTTGACCCCTCTTTGTGAATGTATATATATATTTTTTACCCTCCCCTTGTAATAAATGACCAGTCCCTTATTGAGGTTCGAGCATTGTTCGGCGCGTTAAACTCTAGAAGTATTCCTAAAAATATGTTCATGTACTGAGGAACACAAATAAGACGTTGACCTCCCGTCTTTCACAGAGAGTCAAACGGTTTTCATGAATATTAATTTAACAAATACAATGTAAATGTATACATGTATCATATCTTCAGAAAAAAACCATAATGCGTTTTTCTATTGAAAGAATAATCAAGTTTTTTCGAATTTGGTTTTGAAAAGTCAGGTTACACTAAACGCCTATTGTAATTATATCCACTGGAATTTACCGTACTTATTTCTATTACATTTTACAGCGTTTTATTGCAATTTGCTGGAGTTATTACAATTAACGCCGCCAGCAAGCACTGCACAGGTGAAACTTTTGTAATGTACATCAAGAGTTACTTCCCTTTGTATGTTAACATTCCGAATGAACCATGACGAAAATGGATAAAGATCTGATGAGTAGACAAGTTTATCGATCGTATCAACATTTAAGATAAAGCCATTGCAGCGTGAAAACATATCTCCTCCACTGATGATTAACATGGCGTTTGGCCATGCTGATGCAATGTTAGCCGGAGGTTGTATTATATATATTGAAGTGACGAAATACCATTGCATAATGTTAAAATATTTGGGATATCTTCCTGGTTCAAGGTAGGACCTTATTTTAAAATATGTTTACTTATATATAATCTTCAAACCTGGAATGGATTATAAGCATAATTCGTGGCCGACTCATGATATGTTGTTCATAATTTAAGAGTTATGTTTGTGGCGCGTGATTTCAGTGTGATATTTTATGAGTGCTTCTATCAATTGCCGATTGTGGTTTTTAGGAGCTTCTGGGTTTCAGAGGCCCTATATAAAATATATGATTATCTTCAAGCCTCTCACTATTCATGATATTTTGAGAGTGACAACGATCGATTATACCTTTCTATCCTTGGGGATTAATTTCTATTTTGGATAATGAGCACATATATACATATATGATAATTAAAGTACATATTATCATGAAATTAATAAAACTCAAAGCAACGCTGTGTACCATATGGGCAAACAGTGGCTCACTTCAATTAGCATATACCATTCGATCGACCTCTGTATAATGTGTTTCATGAATAAAGACAAAATTTACTTTTAGGGAATTAGTCATTGAACATTTGAAAATATAGTAGCTTTTCGGCCTGTGGTAAATTTCCAAGCAGATCTTTACTTTCACCATTCTCGATAACTGACTGAGTTAAGTCTTGCTGCATTTCGTTACCTTTTCTATTCTAGCGACGTGCCACTTGTCACATATATTTAGCCTTCGATCACTCATCATTATGCCATCCCGCTGTTTTACTCTTATATAAGAGCATTTACATTCGTTTTAGAACACTCTTAATTAACTGAGGGGTATTATCTGGCAATTATTAACACTTACTTACCTTTACGTGAGATCATTTTATGTCAGTAATCAGAACGTGCTACAGCGCCAGGACTTAAATTAGCCAGTAATGGAGACTGGCGCGAATTATTCCTTTCGAAACGAAGTAGGTTTTAAGAGGGTGCCTTTAAACTTTAAGACCAAGCTCACGAATGTCTGTGAGGTTATCTGTATGCGTCGTCACAATGTTACATAGCGACCTGAATTCCAGAACTCCTATGTAGATTGTATGTTTTACAAGTAGGAGATTATTAATTAAACACTCTGTTTATGGTTTGCATTCTGTGTAACTTTTTTCTACATTGGTCGAACCCCACCCAATCTGGGTCCGCAAATGTACTGTGCCTTTTGATACATAAATATACATAAGGAAATATTAAATACTATAAAATCATACAAAATTATATTTTACTTATTTAACAAAAGTCCTCCGTTGGATCGTCTATTTATATTTTAACGTGTTCACCGCACAACTCACATTGTCGGATATGTCGCAACACTGTAATACATGAATATCCGATGAGATACACGAGGGTGTATTTTGACTGAAAATTAGATTTAAAAATAAGTAATTATTACGCTTTTATTTAGGTACCAGTATTTATTTACCAGTATACTTTTGTTCATTGACATCTACTGCTGTCACCCCGATGCTATGATTATAGTTAATAATGAATAGTTTATATAGATAATGGCGACCTTCATGAAATCGCACTCGATATAGGTCAAACAGGGTTACCTTGATATTACGAGGGACTCAAACCCGGATCTCACGTCTCGGGGTAGTGCACCCTGCCCGTTGTACTGACGTATATAACAGTAAGTTCCTTTGTATGGTAGTACAGTATGCTATGGTACTATTTGACATGATATAAGCTGAAATCTGAGAATTTACGATGCTATCTACACTGAACATAATGCACTTGTGATTTATCACGATATTTTTCGATATTTATACGATATGTTTATAAGAGTCATTATATCAGTTGTCATTCTAAACAATTAAATTAATCGCCACAAGTTATTCTCAAAATACATTCACGTTGAATTCGAATTGGTTGTTATTCAGATGAACGAGCTAAGCTGTGTAAGTGTTATGTTTATCTACCAGTTGAGTGACTATAAGTCAAAATGTCTACTTAACTGAGGACGTGTTTTGTATTCAAGTGTTGTTCATTGTTCAATGTTGACGGTTAGTTGATTAAAAAATGTTCACGTCAGTAACGGTAATGCTTCAAAGTGTGAACTGAATAAATTTGAATTGCAGTTTTTCTATAGCTCTTATTTTGCCCCCGGTGTACGTGTATTCTACTTGAATAATTCTGTCCAAAAATTGTTTACAATAAAAAAAAATTCAAAATTTAAAATATGGAAATAAATGCAGCTTAAACCCATAGCAATAGCTATTTTCTGAGTTTGCTTATTCAGGTTTGGTCGGCTTATTTTCGGATTTGCCTAGTTCTCTTTTTCCTAGATAAAGAACACATGTACATTTCATACTGAGCTGGTCATTCTGGCCTGACCTATATCGAACCTAACATACAGGTAAGGTGTTCAAAACAAATAAAGTTTGCTTAGTCACTCTTAACCTCTCAGTTTATTCGGGAGTTACTCATAACACGACCACGACACTTAGTGGAGCTTAAAGGAGGACTGTCGTCCCTTATTATCGAGAGTGACAAGTCTGTACTGTTTTCTGCTTCCGGTTGACATAAAACAAAATCTCATTTAAGTCTGATCTTATTTACACTAGAATCTCGATATGTTATGCTCTGACCACAGCTTGGTAAGGTCATTTAATTATATACATAGATGCCTTTTAATTTTTACATTTAGTAGAATGAGAGAGAAATGATATTCGGAAAAACAAAGAAAAAGTATATTTATTATGTACCTTTCATCAACATAAAAACAGTCAAAAGGTTACACGTCAAACGTCTTAATGTTGTCTTGATTGACTTAAAACTGACACTTACGCTGAAAATGCGGTGAAAAATAATTCAATTGGAATAAATCGATAAAAAACAGGACACTATTATAAAAATATAAATATGTTGCGAATGTTTACCAAATTAAGACCAATGATGTGTTTCGGTAACATTTAGTCAAATGCAGATAGCAAAGACATATTTCTTTCTACAGCCCGCAATGGTCTGAACATTTAAGGGATATTAATCAGAGATAATTATTTGTGAATATAATAGGCATTTAATTGCAAATAAAAAGCAGCTATTAAAAAAGCAGCTATAAAAAAGCTTGGTCCAAAATACTCTTAACATTTAACCGTTGAAAAGAAACACCCTCTTGCATTTATTATTTCAAATAACCTTACAATTGCCGTATCCGTAAAATGGCGAGGAAATATTGGCTCTGTTTGGTCAAAACATGGTGGATACCATCACAACTATAGAAATGAATGTTTTTTTTAATGGAACACACCTGTGTTCAGCAGCTGTAAGAGTCGGCATTGAAGGCACTGTAGGATGCGTCCTCCCTCGACAAGGTGAAAACGTATCGAGATAATTTCTACCCGTTTTTTTTTTACCTTGCCCTCAACGATATAAAAAAAAACCTGTGAAACGAAGCAGCGACAACTAGTGTGATCACGAGTTACGCCCCTTACCAGCTACCTACATACAGCCAATGAATCGCCCTTTACATTCGTTACTGCAGTACTGTAGAGTAGCATTGGTGTTCTCACATTCACAAACTGATTCTTAAATTTCGACAATTACATGCCTGCTCCGATAAAATTACAAAATATAAGTGTAATTTGACATTGGAAAGCTATCAAACTTGCAAATGATTAACCGTTTTATGAGAGTGAAATTGGCAACAAAACATAAGCTGATCGAGTCGATGTTGCAAATCGAAGTCGAATTTGCACATTTTGTTAAAGAGCCATCGAGTATGTTGATAGACATAGAGGGAAATTGCCAAAAACGCATCTCATTGAAATATATACATGTGGTGATATATATAATTTTACGCAGATTTGTGCAACCAAAATAAGCTTTGGACAAATTAGAAAAGGTATTTTCCAGTCTAGATATAGATCGAGTCTATTATATTCAAGCGTAAAACAATGTGGTCTAATACTTTTTTTTATTTATTTAAAACACTAACATCCTTGATGGCTCTTTAACCGAACCATGTACATTCGTTTTAAATCTCTTTTTATTGATTGGGAATGATTTAGCCATTAATAATATATATTTATCTTTTCGTGAGAGCACTTTATTTCAATAAGAACGGGGGGCTACAGTGTCTTTAAAGAGTCGTTTCTATATCTAAGACATCTTAGACATATAGAACGTCTTCCCTTTTTGAAGTATTCCCCACCATAGTTGTAAATAGAATTGTTAATGTCAAACATGTAAATACTAGTCTTCCGACATAAGTTCAAAGTGTTAGTGCACATGCATGTCTGTGATATGGACACTTTCCATATAAAAGCTTTGCTGTGAATCGGAAAACAACACACCAGAATCTACTTTCAAACACTGGTCATGAATGCAAGACCGTAAAAGAAACATCTCGACATTGGTCCTTTTACAAGTAAACATGATAATTTTCAATGTATGCTTTCAGTTCAGTAGAAGAATCAAGATGATCAAAGTTGGTGTGGTTGGCGCAGGCGCAGTGGGTTTGTCCTGTGCCATTAACGTCCAAAAACAACTTCCGGGCGCAAAGGTCACTATAATTGCTGACAAGTTCGGGAATGAGACGACGAGTTCTGGAGCCGGCGGTCTCTTCCGTCCTAACGTGTCTCATGTGAAGGGAGTTCCGATAGAGACGTTGAAGTGAGTGATGGATAGTTAAACTTGTATAAATATTGGAGCTGGCTACGTTGTTAAAACAGAATATTCCAGAATGAGTTGCTGACTTACATGTAGGTGACTTATGTATAATTGGTTTGATATGTGAACAATTAACTTATATAAATGATTGAGCTTGCGGCCATACCTGGGTTTGAATATCGCTTAAATTGCAAATTATAACCAAACGAATTAAATGTGCACGATTAAAGTCGTGTATATACTTCACCTTTAAGGTTAATTTTATTCTTTTAGTACCTCAAGTTTTTTAACGTTTTAGTATTAAAAAGGAACCATTCAGTTGTAACTTGTTCATAATTCAGCCCAATTATTTCTATCGTTATTATTAGAGATAGGTTTTGATAGTTTTAACATTATTTATCTCCTGACTTATATTTCCAGACGATGGTCCAAAGTTTCGTGGGAGCACTTTTCCCAACTCGCTTTATCTCCAGAGGCTGCCGTTTCCGGCAACAACGTCACCAATGGTTTTATCTTGCAGGATAAGTTCGAGGTTCGATGAATCGATATTTATTGTAATTCGTTTCAAGCGATGTAGTAGTTATATTCTGACATCTTACGCAAAAGACACGGGTTCCAGTAGGCCTACACTCAGACTCTGAAAAAAGTACTTATCCTAAAAATATCACCATTTTATTAAATATAGTATTTATCCCGAAAATATCACCATTTTATCAAATATTTAAAAGGAGACTGTAAGAAATAGAATTCTGTAAAAAGAGGCTCCTTTTCAATATTTGTTTCAAAAATACGAAATTCCAAGGATCGTTCTTTTTGACACATATACGTTATTATTGCATGCTTATAAAACAACCCGGTTGACACATGTTACTAAGTGCAATATTCTGAGCATGTATTGATAACACATATGTATCAATTCGACAATCCACTTGAATGTCATCTCCACAAAAAAATTCCGAAAGAACTGTCCCTTTAACTATCCCAACGCTGGGATCATATTATTTCAGAGTCTATGTGTTGGACTAGGGTTCGAGACACCTAAAATCTGTGATCTGAGTCTCATACTGTGTTATGTCACTATTCCACATTGCCTGAAACGGATGTACGGAACTACACGGTTTCCTGTGGCGCTTATGGCAGTTCGAAAATACAATTCTGTCAGGGTTATAATGCAACATACTTAATTAATATTATATTATTTCCATTAGAAAACGTGCTACAGCCCCTTTAAACATGACATTTATTATTCTCTATTCATCGTTATGTGACACGATTCCTCCCCAGCCTCAGTTCCTGAACGAGGTTGTGTTCACCTACCATAAACTGTCTCAGGATGAGCTCACGAGGATAAACTCTCAAGCCAAGTACGTTGACTAGTATAGTTACATGTGCATGTTTTAAAAATCCCTCATAACCCTATACAGGGTGGCTAGTTACATTGTATACATCAACTTTAACTTCAACCAGTTTATGTTTTTGTTAATTTTATTCAATGTTTAGCTCATCAATCACAAACATCTATATGCTACAAAGTCAATGGCTCTATTGTTATGAATATATTTTGAAAGGCTTCTTTTCTTCATGTTCGTTTATAGTCTTTAATTATTTGTATGAGTATTTTACTACATAATTCAGAAAATCTCAATTTATTTTGAATTTGTTCCTGTCTTTCCTCCAGATATGGTTTCAATGTGACCACTGTGATAACGGAGCCAAAGAAATATCTGGCATGGTTGACGAGAAAGTAGGTTTACTCAACAAGACGACGAGTTTCACAGTAACTAACACACCTGGTGTGATGAGTACTGACTAACATCGTCCTATCAGACACGAGTAGCCATCATGATTGATATCATGTACATTTGTAGATTTTAATTTACATCCACTTTGAAAAACCTGATTTCCACCATGCTGCATTCTCTTGTTACTCCCTTCAGATTTCCGATCCTAACACTGAAAGATGAGTTTTCATTGGTTAAGAAGCAGGGATACAGTAGTAGATTCCGTTTTCCTCCGCTTGGGGATTTTGCTTCTGCTCTCGATTTCAAGCGATATAGAACAGAGGTTAGGATCGGAAATCTTAAGGGAGTAACCTCTGTGGGAAGAGAATGACATAGCTGTTGAATGAGTGAATCTACACAATATACACTACTGTGCAGAATTAAGTACACCGTGTTCGTGAACATAGTTAGTATCCATAAAATGTTGTTTTCCTATGTATTCCACTTCTTAATGTCCATCAAAGACTTAATCAATTTTAACAATAATGTATTTGCATAATCAAACTCGCAATGAATTAAAACTATGTAATTTATTTAATTTCGTGCTCTAAACATGTCCATGACCTTGGTAAACGTTTATGTTTTCAATACAGTGTTGGCAAAAGGTATCTGACTCTAACGTCCCTCAGTCCCTGCTATGGACCTGTCCCCAAAACGAAATATGTGTCTTTGCTGACAGAGCCATCTGAAATATGAATATACTTACTCTTTGAGTTCTATTACAGATTCAAAGACAATGGTGGCACCCTGGAAGTAAGAACTTTAAACAGTTTAGCAGAAGTAAGTAAATATCCGCCATACACGTGAGTGTGACCATTTAGATCGTAAGAGAGGGTAGACACAGTTAGAGGCCTTATTCATTACTCTAATCTCATTAAATAAAATATGATTACACCAAACCTTAGAATAATCCAATTAACAACCACCGAAGAGGATTTAAAAAAACTAATTGTCATATATGCATTCAATTTAATTAAAATCATATCTTTGATTCGTTCCTATATCTAGACCTATTTGGGTTATCACTCATCCAAGATCTGACGGAATCCCGTAGAGCTCCATGTTCGCCGGAAGTTGTTACGCTACCGTTGAAAATGCACAGTAAAATTGTTTAAAGCTTGACCTTTGGAACGAATCAAAGATATGATTTAATGAGATTGTACATAACTTTAACTTTCAAACATTGAAGCGCATATAAAATGATGGACATCGTCAATATAAGGTACATTGTACATAATATCTCAATTTCTCCCCTGTGGCCTAAATTATTTTCCGTTATGAATAGCTTATAATCGTTTGGAAGGTTTATAAACATCTTATAATATTTTATTGTATGTTTTACAACTGAGGAGAGGATAAAAACGAAATGTACGTTTATACGACTAAGCTATCTATCGCTCATGTTTGTTCCAGTTGTGTGGTCAGTACGATGTGGTGGTCAACTGTTGTGGTATGAGAGCTGACCAACTGGTTGGAGACACCCAGATGAAACCAAACAGGGGTCAGCTGGTCAAGGTTTGTTTCTCATGGTCCCTCCCAGCTTTGACATATCGGATATCAATCCTCCCGGGGAAACAGCAAAGTTGAAATAAAACTCTTTTGTTAAACTTACTTTAAAATAATGTTTCTATTCAAAAGTATAACTTAACGAATAATATGTATATGAATATCTACCATGCGAAATGTAGGTCATCATCATCATCATCATCATGATGATCATCATCGTCATCATCGTCGTCATCATCATCATCATCATTAGAGAACTTATGTAACCCGAATCAATCCCCCAAAGCGATCATTACCATCATCATCGTTATCATCAATCATTACGTTTTTCATCACCATTATAAAATCATCATCATTACTTACTTCCTTATTTTCGTAAGATGATCTCATCTGGGTTATCAGGTTAACATGTTTATTAGTGTTGATAATAACAACTGTCAACGGGGATTTTACGTTGACATGGTAACGAGAACGACTAAATAGGCCTACTGATATTGTTCTGTTCTGTAAAGCTGATTCGTTAATCTAATTCGCTATTCTGTCTTATTCGTGATAGGTTTAATATATGCATTTATTACCCATATGGTAGAAAATAACCGAGTTAATATTATTGATATGAGCACATGTACACATATCACGTTTGTCTAGCAACCATTGTTTCACCGCGACTTCTCGTCTGTTACGTCATAAAACGATTGTTCGTGACGTCACTGTAGCTTGCCGTCGCAAGAGAAGTGGGTGGTTTACTGACTAATTTTACGCCATTCAAATGCAATAAAATGGTTAATAAAGAAATTATTACACTTGAAAGTGTGTCATATGACTTTAACGAAACTCGTGCAAATTTATGTATAACCCTCGCTCTCGCTCGGGCAATACAAAAATTCACACTCTTTTCGTAAAAGTCATATGACACACTTCCTCGGGTAATAATCTCTATTTATTACTCGCCCGTGTAAGATACTGCAGTGTAATATTTATACGGCAATACCGCCGCACGTATGACGTCACAATACATGTAGTTTGCGATTATGACGTCACAATGGGAGAAACGTCGTCACAATGGCACCGGGCTTGCGGGAATAATAGTTTTGAGAGCCATGTCGGCTATTTTGCTGGATTATTGGTGGGCGAGTAATAAACAGAATACTAAACTTCCTTCTATTTAATAACATTTTTATTAAACTCGTGAATGATTGGTATCAAACTCGCTTTCGCTCGTTTTATACAAAATCATTAACTTGTTTAATAAAAATGGTATTAAATAGAAGGTCGTTTAGTATCCTCTATTAGCTACCCTTATATATACATTCTCGTTTGTATCCAATTCCAAGGTTCGAGCCCCATGGATCCGAGGATTTCATTACATAGAGCACGATGGTTTCAGCACCTACACTGTACCCCAGTAAGTAAAAAAGTCACACTTGGTCTTAAAGGGGCAGTAGCACGTTTTTTGCAAATTTTATTTTTTCAAATTTCGCATTTATAAGGATGGTTTATGTCATTTATATTTACTTTAGAGGGTAAAACATCCTATTACACAAACCGATGCTCCACTGTGGTAAAAACGGTGTTGCGTATAATGCAAAAGATACATGGCGGCCATTTTATTGTGAACACATTTTATTATTTCGAATGACAAAAACCATTCCCATGGCTTTACGGAACCATGTAAACTCATTTTGTAACTTGATTTTTCGAAGAAGGAAAGGTGTTTTACTATTAGTGACATTATTTTTCAAATACACTTCATCAACTTATTTCACCGAAAAAACGTGCTACTGCCCCTTTAAACCCTTGACAATCAAACATTTAGTTAACTTATATAACATAATAATAATGAGTATACTTACACTCCATGGGATACTCATACTAACGGGACATGCTAAATACCGCACCCACCTTACTATTCTGGTGTAGGGACATAATTCCTTTTTGATCTCAACTCACTGACAGTTTGCAAATAGCTGCTGGTTAAGGTGCTCTAAGGTAATCATAGCGACACGGACTTCACTTCCGTACCAGTTACCTTACTCAATATTACTGTTGGGTAAACATAGGCTAAATTTGGCTAAACTTCACTGCTAGCAGTCATCTGAGCTAGTGGACCACATGACACTACAATATTTTACAATATTACTTCTTCGCTTTTATGAATGCGTGATGTGGAGCTTTTAAGGCAGACCAGGAAACCAGGTTCCGTTCCATTACAGCGAGCGCTTATAATCGCTCATTGATTGCTCAATGTAGCGCTCATGTAGCACTCAAGTGGCACTCAAGTAGCGCTCAAGTAGCGCTCAAGTAGCGCTCATTCTCTCCTGAACGATACGGTGCAAAACCTCAAAGTTCGCTTGCTTTGCTACGTAGCGCTACATTGAGCAATCGCGTTCAAGAGAGGTTTAAATTGAGCGATTACTTTGTAACCTCTCTTGAACACGGCCCTGATCGTAGCCCTAAGAACAATTTTAATCCCATATTTTAACATTGGCTAAGATTGATCTTAAGATTAACGTCGAATAGAGGAACGGTATCCTGTAGCTATATTTTCAAAGCTCTCTTAGCGCTATGATAGTCTTAAGAACCATTTATTAACGTTGGCTTATGACTTTATTAGTGTAATGAGTGCTTACAAATCGAGGTACAGAATAAGAACATAAATGTAATCTTTACAAATTGAAAGAAACTTGTTTCAGTTCATTTATAACATTTCTTGTGAGACTGTCACCTAGATCTAATACTTAGTTAAACATTGTTTTGTTTTTTAAATCGTCCCCAGCTCGGACTACTTGATAGTGGGTGGATGTAGACAGGATGGTAACACGAGTCTGGAGATTGATCCAGTCATGACCCAAAACATCCTGGACAGAGCCAACAAACTCATTCCAGGATTTCAGGTAATAGGAGTCGTCAAAATCATTCCAGGATTTCAGGTAACAGGAGTCGTCAAAATCGTTCCAGGATTTCAGGTAACAGGAGTCGTCAAAATCATTCCAGGATTTTGAAGTAAAAATCATGCTCATAACAAAAAAACTTAAATATTTAATTAATAATTTCGATATGAATAACTCTCATAGAAGATCACACTTGAGAAGTCATTTGACCAGTACTTTGGTAGGGGTAACCGTTGTCTTTCCTATAAGCTGTGTTGAATTGTAGATATGTTCTTCATAACTTTACTGGTAATCACGTACGGAGAAGGTTAATTTTCAGTTTCCGACATCCAAGTTATATTTCATTTCCATTTTGCGCAAAGCTTTTGTCAGAGCTTGGCCAAGATTTTGTTTTGATTTTCTGAAAAAGTACAGTTTCTAATATAGGTTAGCAAGAACAAAGTTTGTAAATAAACAGTTAGATTTGTTCATTGCAAAGACTTGTATGAGAAATTTTGGGTTCCGAGTTTGAAATCAGGGCTCCGTTCCATAACAGCGAGCGCTTATAATTGCTTATTGATCGCTCAAGTAGCGCTCATTATCTCCTGAACGACACGGTGCAATTCCTCGATTTTTGCTCGCATTGCTACGTAGCGCTACATTGAGCAATCGCGTTCAAGAGAGATATAAAAGTAATCGCTAATTGAGCGATTACTCTGAAACCTCTCTTGAACATGGCCCAGTACGTGTTCATAAACTTATATTACATCATTCTTCAGGGCGCTCAGGTGATTGGCCACTGGGCCGGAATTCGACCAGTTCGAGCACCAATCAGAGTCGAGAAGGAAACAATGACATTTAATGGAAGACAACTAAAGGTGAGGTAACTCAATGGTAACATATCAATGTTTCATTACATCTTAACTGTGAATAGTTATAGCACTGGATCTCATGATCGCATTCCTTCTTGTGCAATTACAAACATTTATCTATGACTATATGTACGTTATCCTATCTTTTCAATCTATTATCATAATGGTACTTTACAACTTTGACGTGATATAATAGCCAGAATGGGTCAACACACTTAAAAAATAATTTTCTTAATGAACATAATGAGAAAAATTACCCTCTCCCTTCAACAACCCCCTCCCCTCACCCTCACCTTCCCCGTCACCCACAGCACGTATATGCTACATACCCTGTCTTCTATCTCTTCTCTCTATGTCTCTCTGTGTGTATCTCTCTATGTCTCTCCGTGTGTATCTCTCTATGTCTCTCTGTGTGTATCTCTCTATGTCTCTCTGTGTGTATCTCTCTATGTCTCTCTGTGTGTATCTCTCTACATGTATGTCTCTCTATTTTCAGGTTGTCCACAACTACGGTCACGGAGGCAATGGTATTTCTCTGAGCTGGTCAACGAGTCTGGACGCTGCCCAGATGGTCAAGGATATACTGGACACTCGGACACCGACTTCCCGTCTTTGATCAGCAACTTATTATTAGTCTCAATATTTATAAATACAAATTAAGACATGCAGATATATATATACCATTGTTCAGAAGAATATTTATCAAAGCATTGCACTTTTCCGATGAGGTGGAACAATTACTCTAAAGGGAGCTGAGTTACGCCTGATCACTGAATTCATTCTCTGGAGAAATATTTTTCGGATGGAAATGGTTACCACTGAGAAATGGAATTGTCATTAACCTTGGGTTCTGTCTCTAGACTTGCGTTCAATCTCCTAAGAGACAATGTTCGATGATATTTCACTTATATTTATATTCAATGTCGTCACTAAGGAAATAATATTCGATGACATTTCACTGACAGTAAAAGTTCAATATAGTCACTTAAGATACAATCTTCGGAATAAAAGAGGTGCTATTGAAATAAGAGAATTTGAATGTATTGATCATTGAGTGACTGTGCCCGGAATGAGTTGTTGGTACAATCAGTGCTGGTGATTGGTGTCTGACTCTGAGGGTGTGGGTTCGAATCCGCATGGGCCTTGTCCCGAAAAAGCACAATGTGTACTATCGATCCAAAATACAAGTCGTCTTTCTTGACTTAGCTTATTTTCAAGGACATTTAAATATACTATAGTCATGTGTTTTCGTTTGTGAAAACCCTTTTCAGATTGTGAAAGTTTCGGAATACTGAAACCAAACAAACCAGTACAGTCATCACTATAAATGGAGTTACCCCCCTTTGAATAAAGAGACAAGAACGTATACAGAATACCACATGACTTTATTGCATATACACATAGCAACCGGGATACACGTATTAATGATATAACAAATAAGAACAGGCAGATATTCTTGATAACGACTTATTTAATGTGATTCCACCTGATGAAGGAGTGATTATATACTCCGAAACGACATTCCACCTGATGAAGGAGTGAGCATATACTCCGAAACGTCGTGTATTTTCAAATTAAAGAAGTCGTTATTCAGAATATCTTCCTGTTCTTATGTATGCCACTTCTAAATGCCCTTCAACGCCCTGACATGACCAATGCACAACATAATTTGTAGATACAGTTTCAGAGTCAAACATTTAACAAACTCACTCAGTTTGATGAAACTAACAGTTAAAGACTGTTTGGTCAATGGCTTAAACGATGCATGCATACTGATCATAGTTTCCAAACTCTTCCATCGCCGACACATTCAACGTAGTGATATCAGAAACTGACAATTAAAATCAGGGATTTGTGACGTTTTGATTGAAAAAAAACCCACATGTTCCACCCTTATTTAACGGAACGATGTATGAACACTGATCAGAAAGTTAGAAATGAGTATGACATTATTCATGAAAGCTGAACATACGGACTCCACGATAACAGACAACGGTGATGGGTTATAAACATTTGATTCATAATGGAGATTTTTTAAAATTAAAATTGACCAACAATACAACGTGGCTCTTGTGGAGAAATATTGACTAAGGTCTTGATAAGTTCCCTTCTGTTTGAAATTGTTAATTGAGGTCTCAAGATGACAAATCGTGTGTGTCAGAAACGACTGTACCCGCCTCAAGCCCGGATGTCGACATGCACCCATCCCCTGATGTCTCCATTCTCTTCCCACAGAGGTTACTCCCTTCAGATTTCCGATCCTACCCTCTGTTCTACATTGCCTGAATTCGGGTGCGAAAATGGAGTGTCCAAATCGGTTGCAATTGAATCTAGTTGTGCAATCAGCGACGCCGTTGTATAAGTGACATTTGCCAATGACACGTCATAATGAACTGGCGCAACTGCACCAGAAACATAACATTTCATAACAACCAATATGGAAAACTCTTTTGTTGCTCAAGAAAATGGTTTCAATAACCTTCTTGGCGGTCCTCGTGAACTGCTTCGTATTTGAAAATATTAAGTGAGTCCACTCCATTGATATCTTATTGCTTTCCCTATGATAATAATACAACACCATCTGCTGTAATGTTACAACCCTAAAAGAACAATCATTTTGGTTGGCGTTGTGTTAACAAGGCTTGCAAATGAAGTATTCCAAGTATGGATCCCTTTGAAACACATGTAAGTGTATGTATCTCAATAGATTGGCACTGACTGCTAGTTATATTTGTCAAAGTTTTGACAGTGATAGGTCCAGGAATAATTGCACTGTTATCTCGTGTGTGTATAGGGATTTAAAGGGTACTGTCTATTACCACTGGTTTCAAAAGTAGAAGGTGTAATGTGTAAAAACTACAGTATTACGTTTGTCACACAAACATACAGATTATTGCCTTGTGAAAAGTAGATGTTAACTTTAAGGAAAGTTTTTGTAATGTGTGAACAACGGTCACAAAATATTTTTAAAACTCAAGTTCACACATGCCAATCAAGTAACAAAAAGAGCAAATATATAAAGAGACCGAGACTTTGAATCATGGCACATTTCATATGCCAATGTTCGATAGTTCATTGATGGCATAGCACGTGCATATATCTCTCTCCAAGAGTTTAAAACAAACGTTTGTCGATTTATCGATTGCAAATGTCTATTTGCATAATTTCCCATATTGTAAAGATAGTAAAAGTCTTTAAGGGTTAACAAACAACCTCTGATAAGCAGAATGTATTCACTGGATATGGTTGAAACATGCGTTATAGGGTCATCTATCTAAGATCAGTAGTGTTCTTTTTAGTGGATGTCAATGGAACATGCTTTAAGGATCATCTATCTCCGATCAGTAGAGTTATTTACTGCATATCGATGGAACATGCTTCAATGGTCATCTATCTGAGATCAATGGTGTTTATATACTGGACATCGATGGACCATGCTTCAATGGTCATCTATCTGAGATCAGTAGAGTTATTTACTGAATTTCGAAGAAACCTGCTTTAAGGGTCATTTATCTAAGACCAATAGTGTTTATCTACTGGATATCGATGTAACATGCCCTGAAATGAAAAAGCATACATTATGTATGGGACCGTGTTTGTATTGGTAAATATGTATGTATTGATATGTAAATAATTGTAAATACAAAAGTTCAGTGCCCTGTCTTGAGTCGGCGCGGACATGTTGAAATAAATGCTTCATTTTAAAAATGTTTAAAATTTTATTTTGACCAGTGAATATTCTAATTTTATTTTTATAGCAATACTAGAGAGCACGTGTTTTTTTATTTAAAAAAAAAAGAACTGTAGTAAGGTTATTGATAAAGTTAAAGATAAGGCCACTAAACGTTTAATTCTTACATTTTTCAAGACATCCTCAGTGAATCTCCAGATAAAAGATGATAATATGATGATAATAAGATGACAAAAGATTATAAGATTGATAAAATCATTAAAATCCACAAATCTAAAACACTGATTTTCAAATTTATAAAGTACAAACATACAACCATTCTATTTGCTGTACACTTTATTTCATGTTTACTCTAAAACCGTACACACCAAAGAGCATTGTCCATATACTGCGTTTTAATACAATATGTCAGCACTATACATAGGAGAGGGTTTCATGTTGGATGACTTGTACCCAATCCTTTCAATTGAATAAATATGTTTAAATCAAACACCAAAATAAATCCCTGATATTTCTCAGTATATTCACCTGATGTCAGTGGAATAAGGTAGTCAGAAACAACGTGGTTTTCCAAAATAAATTACTTTGTGCCATTTCATGTTTGTGTTTGTGCATATCCTTCAGACTGTTTTCATTTATACTACACGTTTACCTGTTTATGGGAGCAAGATTCTGTTATTGATCAGTTTCTGCAATATTGTCACATCATATTATAATGTTATTAATTAAGTATTTCCGTAGTGGCCCATTTACAGGTCCGAGGTCCGTTGTATTGGCCCGAGACGAAGTCAAGTCAATACAACGGACCGAGGACCTGTAACTCCGCCAAAACAGAAATACTTAATTAATGACAATTTTATAAATTAATTTCGTTTCTTTCTTTTTGCACAACACTTAACATCATATTTATATTGAAAGAACTATGTAAACTACACTGTAAACTGTAAAGAATGTTCAAGATTTGTTCAATAGATTTGGAGTTTCAATGTATCACACAACGGATCGTTACAACCAGCAACAGGTACATGAACCATCATCTACGGGGTTTCTAACAAATCATTAAACAGCCAAATTGACATGGACACTTTGAATTGTAGAAAGGCTACTCTCATTGGACGAATTAAATAGAAGCCCACGGGCTTCTATTCGAGGCAAGGGTCAAAGTCATGAGTTCTGATATCACTTAAAAAAATCATGGTAAACAGAATAACTTTACAAAACTGTGCTATCAGGCTCTTATTTGGTATATATAAACTATGGAGAATACCAATATTTGAAAAGGCTTTCGCTAAAATCCATCAAAGGTCAAGGTCACAGCGAAGTCACAACGTAGACCTGCTTTTGTGAATATGCCTTATTTTCACTATGAACACTTCAAATCATTACATGATTATTATACACAATGAAAAATGATCATTGATTGTGTGACCTTAGATCAAAGGTCAAGGTCATGATCTATTGGTTAAGACCATGTTAACCTTTTGATCCACTTTTGAAATCAGAAATAAGTTTTAAGAACAAACTTGTGACCCAGTGATGATTCAACTTGTTAGTAATAACTCCAATGATGAACACATTTTTGTTTTAAAAGGTGCCAATTTTATTGTGACTGTGGAGAAGGCGGAACAGGGAAAGGCGAGATCCTAAGTTTCGAGGCTGCTCTGCTTTTGCCGTGTCCTGCAAACGCTCATCTAGTTGCATAAACAATTACAATTAAAATACATTAAGCGTGTACTACCATTCTTAAGTGATTTATTAGAGACGGTACATTTTAAATACTATTCTTAAAAAGAACATGCTCTAATATGTTCTTACATGCATGAGGTGTATACAGTGTTGTAAAGTTGACAAATGACAAATGGGTTGATATTTTAGAATTATGCACTTACCTATTTCATAATGGAACAGCCCAGGATATTTTTTAATGTAATTTGCCAAATGTTTTTATGTTCCGAACAGAATATTCATGTGTCTTGACCATTTTTTTTATCAGAAACAAAGTTTCTTATGAGCTGTATTTTTATATAACATATTTAAAAAGTTGCACGGTTTCAAAGCTGATAAAAACAAATGAGAAATATATACAATTTGACCTTTTAAAAGATAATAATGTACTGTATTTGAACACGTAACTCTGAGCGATTGATGATCTGGTGCTGGTATTCAGCCATGCATGCACTGTGCATTATAAGTTATAACATTCAGAGGAAGGTGACATCGTAATTTATCAGACCCGCGTAAGTGTTTATCCAACGAGCCGTGTATGCACTGTGCATTGTTATAAACAGCCAATTACCCCAGTACTGAAACTAGAACGATACATGTGGGAAGATTGTTTGAAACATTGACAGTATTCAATGAGTTATTGGAGATTCTCTTCCTTACAAAGACAATAAAAGAATCAATAATTGACGTATTGGTTACCATGGTCTGTAAATCTTCGCCTTTATGATATTCAAGTATTTCAGCAATAACGGATTCCTATACAATCATTGATATCCTATAGTCTCTACCGTAACGACACAAAAGCTAACACAGTGACTGAATCTCTGTTGCAAATAGCAACCGGATTTGACGACTTAAGGGTATACAAAACATAAGGACATGAATATACAGATAACGATGATTAAATTTCTTCTAAAATTAATTCATGGAACTGCTTTTTAGACAAAGGATCACGATTGTACTCTGGTTGCAGTATTTTTTCAAATTTGTATTGATTCATAGAGAAAAAAAAGTTCTTTTAGAAACAAAATATCATGTTTTTCAACATGATAATTTTAGTTTTGGTTTAAAAAGAAGAAATGATATAGAAATACATATATTGCCATAGCTAACAATCAATAACATGTAAGTATTATCCAGACATTATATTTATATTTAAATTTATATAACTTTAATCAACTCGTGTTGATAAATTTGATATCAGAAGACACTTGGGTGAGATTCCCTATTTATACAATTATTAACCTATATTCATACATTAACATAAAGTTGATAGTGTTACAAGAAGAATAGGTTTTTCAATTAAGAGATAAACCTACTGTGTTTGAAAATCAGAGACATGTTATACTGGATTGATAGCGAGTAAATTTAAAGTTGAAACCGAACGCGTACTACCACCCCTGATTCGCTAGTTCCAACCGATGCTGGCAGGTTTCACCGCAATGTATAACCACATGGCATTGCGGGCTTTCTCCCTGCCATAATACTAGCAGCCTCTTGAAAGCGGCGTTAAACCATAACTCACCTCACCTCACTCGACATTTCTCCTCCTATCAACAACAAATAGTAGCCTGCTGCTCCACGTAGCCATCTACCTGTATACATTATTTAAATTGAGACAGTGCTCTCCTGTTATTATTATTCACCAGTCATGTATCTTGAACTGTACCTTAGGCCTTCTGTTTACACAATGCTCTATCAGAGAAATCTGTACTAAAATTACTGGCGTGAGCCAATCAAACTGCTACGCAGCTTGGACCTGTGAGCCAATGACAATTCATATCACTTCGTCGCAAAGCACGCGAGGTCATTTTGTTAGCCATCCGTCACTGGTTATGTCCCTTGACCATTTCCATCTTATCCTATTGAGCATTTTCTTTGGTTACTGACTTCGTCACGCCGGCCAAGGGCGAGTAATTTTAGTACATATTCCTCTGATAGAGTTTCCCAGGGGTGATATAGTGGAGAGTAACGGAGCATATATAAAACCCTGGGTAACCGAGGATGATATGCTCTAACGTAACGACAAGAGAAGTTACACAGAGATAAAAAAAAAAAAAAAGTGATGAACACAGAAATATGACTTAATCTCTGCTGCCAATAGCGAACGGATTTGACGACTTAAAGGGACTGTTCTATCACCAATTTGTCGACAGTATCCATCATCTTGGTTTCTTGGCATTTAGTGAAATGAAAACACGCTGTATTTAACCCCATTTTAAATTTGTGTAATAATAAAACATATACACTGATAGAATATTCACATAGTAACACATAACATATAAAAAAAACCCCCAAACAAACACCATGCTATTAGGCCGTAGCGTACTTTTCCCCACTCGCAGCGCCGATGAATAGCTTCAATTCTCATTGTTTTTATTTTTCAACAAATGTGAGCTTTTCTTTATTACTTTGTGAAATGTAAAGTCATCAAAGTATTAACTTCATTAATATATTTCCATTTTACTGTGTTTTCATCGTGTATTGATAGCATATATGATTGTGTAAGCGGGAATATCCTCTTGAATTTCGTTTCCACAAAAAATACCCCGATAGAACCCTCCTTTTAAGGATTTAACAAAACAGGAAATGAATATACAAAATTAAAGGATTAAATCAAGTACTTTAAATAGGTCACGGAAATGCTTGTCCGACAGAGGGTCCCGATTGCATTCTGGTTGCATTATTAATTTTAAAATTTGGTTCATGGACAAAAAAGTAGAAAAAATTATCACGTCTTTCAACAAAATATCTAAGTCTTCAATTTATAAAGGAGAAATTCATTTAAAATGTTATCACAGATAATAATCTACTTATTCTTCAGACAATTCTATTTTTAACTAAACTACCGAGTAAAAGAAATGATACCTATAAAATGAGAGATATTTAAACCATTAATAATATATACAACTGTAACATGGTAATATCATGTTTCTAGAAGCCAACTGAACTCGATTTGTAATTTTAGAAACATCTGTTCATGATTCTGCACATTCTCTTCCACCCTTCTGATTTCCGATCCTAACCTCTGTTCAACATGATTTGAATCCGAGAGCACTTGAAAACTCCCCTAGCGGGGAAAAGGAAAGCCTCATACTATTACCCTGCTTCTTAACCAATGAAATCTCATCTTTCTCGACCGAGTGGCTTCATATTTAGGCATTTTGGGTCTTATTAATTAACATACGTCTTTCGAATATCTCTGATGTAAATAACGTAAATGAACTTTTTTGTTTGTTATTTGTCCCTCATTTGGTCCTCTTTATTTATAAGTATGTTTATGAGCAATTGTTTTCACAAAATCAAATCGCATGTTTCGAAGAAAACACACTTAACGAGAAAACGTTTATCTTACGTTAAATTTTATCATTATGACAGATTGGCAAATGTCACTTTTACAATGACGTCGCTGATTGCACAAATAAATTAATTGCAACCAATTCGGACACCCCATTTCTGCTCTCGGAACAGAGGGTAGGATCGGAAATCTGACAAAACTTCTCTGAATATCATCGTCATTCTGTCCAAAACGGATTTTGAAAAAGCACCCCATGTGTACCGAACAGGCATAAGAATCAAGTTATCATGCGCTGGTGATTGAATTGTTGTAAACATATCACTAATATCCACATATCCACTTTATCCGGAGACAGTATTTTCCTTTTGCAGAGTAGTTTTTAATAATAAATAATAATAATAATAAATGCATATTCATATTGCGCTAAATCCATGCTTAGCATGCTCTAAGCACTACACATATTATTACTCTGAAGGAAGTGTACTTTCAGGCTGCTACTAAGCGCTCCGCGCGACCAGATAGGTCCGTACTTTCCCGTGTTCAGGTAAATGTAATTAACAATTCCATTATTAACAGTTGCACTAACAAGATGGAAAACAGAAAAATCGTTTGGTCCTGTATCCACCAAAGGAAATTTCAGGATCATTTCTAAATCAAACGTGACTTCATTTCTTTCTAAAACAATGTGACAGCACTAATTCAGCCATCCCTACGCATGGCATTACTCTTGCCAGTCTCCACAAGTGGCTGATTTAAGCCTTTCAGTATTTCGCTGACTTTTACGGAAACTTTAGGAGATGCGCCAAGGCTTAAATCAGCCAGTTGTTGAGATTGGCAAGAGTTGTGCCCCTTGCGTAGGGAAGTTGTCATTCAGAAAGCACACGAAAAAGGATAGAACACTTATATTACAATCGTCACAGTGGTTAATGCAATAACTTGCAATATCAATGATGTCTGATGTGCAATGAATTGAAAATAAGTGCTCGGTCGTGATAGCTAATCGATACCATTTAATGGTTCAAATTGCGTTTGGCAGTAAACGTCCAATAAAATGAAATGTTTAATGGTATCACATATTCATTATCTGTTTATCTCCAAAGGATTAGATGTTACAACCTTTCCGCTAACATGTTCCTTCAAAGTATGCTATGTGAATGATATGCTCTGGTAAATATAGCGTTAAAGTAAAACTGCCAAATAAATATTGAATCACAATCAACATACTATATTTATCCACGTTTGATACCATAACAATCAGAAATAAACGTTCATATTAAATTGAAATACCGTTTTTAAACAGTGCAATAGCCACAGTATAGTGATTATATTGCATAACCTTCAATTTTATGTTCATTAGAATATAAACCGTCATAATAATGGTGATACTATGTTGTTCAATCTCTAGATTAGAATTTGTATACTGGAACAAGGAGTTTGGTTTTATAAGATACACGGTGTTTAACAGATTTACGAGACTTTAAGACCCTTGAAGATTTTGTATTTCCGAGACACTATTGCATGCGACGTTCATGTTTAGAAAAGTCTACACGATGAAGCTGTCGTATGGCGAAACAAGAGTGAATTTTGGTGTTGTCCGAGCAAGAGCGAGTGTTCTACAAACATGTGTACGATATTTGTAAAAGTCATAAGGCACACTTTCAAGTGCAATCATTCTTTTATTATTCATTCTATTCCAGATATAGCCAGAAAACGGTTATCTTTTCTTGCGACGGTAAGCAACAATGACGTCAACAACAAATGCTTTATGACGTCACAAACAACGAAATACCCTATTTGCGTTGTGTTTAGCAAACGTGATGTGCGCACATGTGCTCATATCGAACATATTAACTCGATTTTTTTCAACCATATTAGTATACTAACAAAAATTCATTTATACAATCATAAACCGATGTTCATACCTTGACATGAAATATATTGTTATAAGTCTACAAACAGAGAATAGGTTTTCTCTTCAATTTGCTGGACATTTCAATGCAAAATAATCCATTTAGATCACTCGGTGTAATCCAGGATTACCCTATTTACATATACAATAGCAACAGCCAATATCAAACTGTGTAACTTGTTGACCATATGACCTACATTGTACTACCGTATATAAAAGTCAGTTTCAGTCTTATTTATCATTCTCTATATAAAATATCTTGTGCTCTGTATGCAGACGTTTCTGTAGCACATGAACTTATTTTCATACTGTTAAAGGTCAATCCATTGTTATCTATACGTTATAAATGGTGTTATTTTATCGAGAAGTAATCACTATTGCCGAAAATTGCCATTTTGATCACAGTCGACTCGGTACACCGACGATATAAGGTAAAGTGTCGATTTGTGATCGAAAACCGGACAATGCACCGCGTATGGCGCGCGTCAATAAGTCAAGCGTAATTTTGGAAACATATTAACAACAGACAAAAACAACCTTGAGTTAATAATGTTAAATAGCTCTTATAACTACTGTCCATGTAAATGAGACTGTAGTTTCGGTTTCTGCACATGTATAATGATGTTGCGTGATTTTAATTGGAAACTAGTAATTATTATATATTTAGAGATTGGGAATGAATATGCAAGTTGAGTGAACTTATTTGAACTGAAATCAGCATATATCGTCTGTTGGCACGTAATACAGAGAAATAAACTTTTACGAAACCCAATGGATGCACCTTTAACATGATCCCAAACATCCAAATTGTCATTCGCGAAATGTCCGTATTTCGCAGACATTCATAAATAGTAATTGATTTAAACATATTATATTCGACCATTGAACTGGAAAGACAAAGCACCTGAGCTTAGGTAAATGCATTTCCAAAATAAATTACAAAGGTGAATCCAAAATGTAAGATTCAGTCACGTGACAAACCGCATGGCTAATTAATGTACAATAAAGAGAAAAGTATTTATCATTAGTCAGCAATTACATAACAATAAACTATATTTGACATCAAATCTTCCAGATGAGTTTCAGAGCTTGCAAGATCGTTGGTTGCTATGGTCACGGTTTCCATATACAACTGTTTTCAGGTTATAACCATATTGTAATATAACGCTTCAATGGAGTAGTTTGAGCACACGAGTAGATAAGGTGATGTGTCTTCGCGATTTGCGCCAAACGAATGGTCGTCATGTCTCTGAAATTTAATATGTTTTATTGCACCTGCTTCTGCATTCTAAAAACTAAATTGACAAAATCGGCATCCACAATAAAAGATAAAATCCAGGTGAATAAGTTACATTTTCAGTATATATTCTTTGAGATTGTATGATTTGAATATTTGATCTCAGTTTGTAAATCATTCTAATTAAATTTAGACCTAAATTAGTTGCATTACGTTACACAATAAACAGTCTCCAAATGGTGGTGTGTCAAAACACTTGCTTTTTAAAGATACTGCTCAAGTAGATAAAGCACTGAACTGAATATCGAAGCACAGTTCTGTAGAGCATTTCCTGCTTGATGTTCCAAGTTACTTTGTGATCTTAGAGATGGGTGTCGGGAGGCCTTCACTGCCTGACTGGTTTAAAAGCAACATAAGTCTAGTGTACAACATATTTCCTTCTCTCTCAACTCTACATTTTGCTACATGTTTTTTTCTACCGACAATGCACCTCCAAATTCCGAGAAGACCGTGATGATAAACATACCCTGATACCAGTTTATTTCAATGCGCCTTGCTGACACACCAATTGAATTGATTTCTACACATGACATGATTATTGTATATACCAAGGTAACTGACCGTAAAAGGAAACAGTGAAATGATATTACAATATAAACAGTATCTTGGAAAGTTCAAAGGAGACTCAACTCAACTACATGCCAATTGAAAGATTTCTACACACAAATTGCGTGTTGTACACATCTATGCAACGAACCGAAAAGGACACAATGAACCAATCTTGCCTTAACAGAAACGAGAATTTCAAATGAGACTTAACTATTAAATACATACTACTGCGAATACATCGATGTAAAACTTCAAACCAAACAAACACAGACAGTGCACGATGTTTCTTGTGCACGATGTATGGAGCTGTTTAAACTGAACAGTTCGTTCACTTGAAATCATGCCACATCGATATCCAGTAAACACACAATACTGATGAGCGGGTAATGACCGACCAGCACAATACTGATGAGCGGGTAATGACCGACCAGCACAATACTGATGAGCGGGTAATGACCGACCAGCACAATACTGATGAGCGGGTAGTGACCGACCAGCACAATAACACCACATTGAAGAAGGATACCACATGAACACACATTGAACTTTCACATTGCTTTCATACTTGTGATCGATGTTTTTGTAAATACAAACACGCATGGAAAATAAGATTAAAATAATTATTGCGTTTTAGTAATACATGTTTCTTCGCTGAACACCACAGATATTTTTTAAGGTTTATTAATTATTTATTAAATGTTCTTCTTCTTTAATCTTATGAAACATGTTGTTTCCATAGGTAATGGTCCATATGTTTCTGTAACACAAGGATATTCCCTGGCTCTCTTTAAATGAGACATCTGTATCTTCAAACGCATATTGATGAACATCGTGTGAACATATAACACCCTAAAGCATATTCGCAAGTCACATGACATCTACAACAATAAGGGTTTAAATGCCCCGTGCAGAAAACCCACTTTGAACGACCGAAAAAAAACGACTCGAAGACACTGAGGAAGAGCACATGGATATTACCGGATGCCTGATTGACATCATGTTCCTTTCACTGACAAACCTATCAAATGTTTTAGATATAGTCGTAAGATGTAATTAACACGTCTCCGTAGAAAGAGATATCGAAGTTATTGTTCAGTGATGACTGTAAAACTTTCACCCCAAGTTCATTGTCAGGGACAATTGTCAGAAACTGACATCTGGAATCTTAGAAGGTGGTTGGTATTCGTTAATTCCCAGATATATCAGAATCGGGTCATTGGTTACCAGAAAACACCATCTGAATGTCTTGCATTTCTGATCCAAAATAATTTTGCAGCAAAAAAAATCCCCTACTCATTTGCCAAGAGCCGTGGCTGATGTTTTGTTGGCCAGAACATACCATTTTTGGAATAGCCTTGGAATTCCGAAGACATAAACCCTATTTAGATTCTCTGGGACATTATTGGTAAACAGCTGCTAAGAGAATGCATAGTTTGAACCAGGAGTTTTGGAAGTTTGGTAAATAAACATTTGTATTTACATACCTGTCACAGTCTCCACGAATCAATGCCTAAATAAATACAGGTACTGAGAAACACAAAAGCCATCTACTCGTACATGTATATTCCTTATTTATATAATGTACTTTCTTTTGATACCGAATAGTGCTACAGTAAAACATTTAAAACTTGTTATTTGTGTCTTAAGTCTCCACAGCCATGTAAACATAGCAATGTAACAAACTTTTGTTCAGCAGCTGCATGTCATAGTGTTTCTAAAAAGAATGTTTTATCAATTATCGAAGGTAATACTAGTGTACAATGGCTGAGTGTCACATTGGCATTGGTCTTGTGTAGCTGCTTATCACATATGTGTTATTCAAATAATAGTAACTTGAAACAATATTCTCTACACAAAAATATAAATAGTATCGGACATTGTATTCATTTACATTTTTTCAATTACCAAAATAATAATAATGGTGTATTTACAATGCGCAAATATCCATGCTCAATGCATGCTCAAGGCGCTAAACAATTATTATCCTGAAGCAATCGTACTTCCGGTGCCGCTACTAAGCGCTCCGCGCGACCGTATAGCTCCATACTTCCCGTGTTCAGGTACCCATTTAAACAGCTGGGCGAACTGAGAGCAATGTTTATGAAGTACCTTGCCCAAGGACACAACACAATATAAGACCCAGGTCACAAATGTTTTGTGTCTCCACCGGGATTCGAACCCGTGCCGTTGGCGCGAGAGGCAGGCATGCTAACCACTACACCACTGTGCTCCAAACCGGGCATGGCACAGGTACATTGCAGGTAGTGTAAGGATACCTAGGTCTTCATGCTGCAATTATGATATGATACAGTCAGGCCTGGATAATCCGTACGCTTCCGTTTTTCATTAAAAACGTTCGGATAGTGAAATGTTAGGTTTTACTGAAATAAACCAAACAAGATCGAATTACTCTCCTGTAAATATTCAGACAAGAACGTGTGTAGAATATCAAATGATTGTATTGCATATACACATAACAACTGAGATACAGACTACAAAATTCCAAAATGTTTGCTAATGAAATCAAATTTCTCTCTTTTGTGCGGCAGTAATTTCAAATCGTTAATTGCTTAGGGGCAGGACTTGCCATCGTGACAACTGTCAAATGCAAGTGACCTCAATTAATTAAAATCACAAACTGCTCACACAAAACGAGACATTTCAATTTTAGGACATTAAGGTGTCTTCATGCTGCAAATATAAACTGATAATGTATACGTTAAGCTTAAGTCCTTATTTATTTAATGTTATCCAAAATTCCTGTTTGTTTAATACTTGGTGAAGTTTAGATATCCTTATATTATAATCATTCAATATCAATAAATAAAGAATGGAGACAAGTTCATGAATCTACAATTTCTTAATTGTGTAAAGTTTCGACATATAGTTAATGTCCTAGCCAAGGAAGTGATATATGAGAATAAATACAAAGAATACAAACGCTGTAGAACCAGATTAGTATTCATTCTTTATCATCTCATTTTCTAAAATTACAATCAATAAATGTCGATAAATAATGGTCTGGCAGAATGGTTCTGCTTGAAATTGTAATATCGCTGATATTAATCCATGAATGAATTATTTCCGTTTGTTTTAAAATAAGCCTATTTACGATTAATACAAGACAACGAAATGGAAGTATCATGTTTGATTATGTTCATCATGTTTGATTTGAGATTATGTAGGTTATGTTCAACACAAATGAACTATTTTCGGTCTTTGTCTCTGATTTGATCTTCTTTCTTCATTAGCACGTTTATGATTATTTGTTTTCACAATATCAAATAGCATATTTCGAGGAAAACACTGTTTCTTTTTCAACATCATTATGACGTGTCATTGGCTTTACAACGTCGCCAATTGCACAACTAGATTCAAATGTATCCAATCAGGCCACTCCCTTTCAAAGCCCGAGAGTTCTCATAGAACAACGGAGGTTAGAATCGGAAATCTGAAGGGAGTAACATGAGGACATGGTTGCTTGCATGAAGGTAATACTTCTTATGACAAATATCCGGAAGTGTTACGTACATAGACTTGTCTGAGAGTGAAACTATTCTCTTATTAAATATTTCTTTAATTTCAAGTTTATTGTACTTTACCGACCAACCAAAATTGATTTTGATTAAGACTGAAGACATTATAATTAAAAACTTCTAGTCTTTTAATCTGACTTGTGAATACACGTTTTTTTCGAATAAGAATGACAATGACAGCTTCCCGCGATAGACCTTATGAACATTTACAAACATCAGACAGCACAGTGGATAGTCTTCATTATGTTCTAACTTAATGATTCTGTTTAAACTTTCACAATTTATTTTTACCAAGTTACTTCCCTTTTCTTGAAATGATCAATAAGAAACGTCGTTCATCCTTGTTGACTCAAACGATTTGTTTATGGTAAGAGTTTAAACATGCAAAGCCTTCCTAGGAAGTACTTCAAACCTGACAAAATAACGGATACGGACATACCACCAAACATGCTGTGAGACAATGGATTGTTATATTTCCTCCTTTTCCTTTCAGAACTTCGATTAACGTGCCATATGCGATGAAATATTTGATTCATGATATTCTATTTCAAACCATATCAATCAATATCATATCAATATATTGTGACAAACAATATTCATCTAAGAGCTGCATTTTTACTTCATACATCATGACTTTGTATAAATAAAGCTTTTGAGTGCATAGTTCGATAACTGTATTCCGGATTTCCGGTGATTCAAAAGGAAATACATGTACTCTGCAGTCATCAAAAGAGCCAAATTGATTCTGTTCTGTAACTTTGAAAACTGAGGTTTAAAACAGCAAACAAAACCATTACTAAACTACTATATCCAGAATGATGTGAAAACAAGTATACATCTTGTTACGTTTAAAGACGCGCACACTGTCCGCAAGAGGTATTTCAAGGGTTGACTTTCTTTGCTGTATTTCAGAGTTAAAAATTAACGTATATGTAAAGACTAGAATTATGTTAATCAGTTAAAACATGTTCGGATAAATTGTTTAAAGTTAAGAAAAAATGCCATTCCTTTTGTTCAACCGTGACATTATAAATGATTGATGGAACCTATTATCAAGGCGTGGGGGGAAATATTCACAGAGTGACTTGATCGCAGCTGATCTGTAGTAAACAATTTAATCGAAAGAGAAAAACATGTATCGAAAATGGAATGCAAAAGG
This sequence comes from Gibbula magus, assembly GCA_936450465.1. Taxonomy (NCBI): domain Eukaryota; kingdom Metazoa; phylum Mollusca; class Gastropoda; order Trochida; family Trochidae; genus Gibbula; species Gibbula magus. Next base: position 62,480,183 of record OW388299.1, read on the forward strand.
TATATTTATAATGATTTTCTGAATGACTCTTGTCCAATGATATATAAATCAAATGCTACTTGCAAACAAATTATCTAGACTATTTTCAAGTCATCAGCTCTCGTGGGGCTCCGAGGCGCAGCCCCCACAGAGAAAACTGTAGGGTATAATTCGGTACACTCGGAAAAGTATAGGTATATCTATCATCTTTACGATCGAGCATAAACGGATGCTTTTTCATAATATTTCTTAACAAATACAGCTGTCTTGTGTATGAAACGCACAACCCATATTGGATGACAACTCCCGGGCATGCACAGCTCGTGCTGCGTGGCGTGTTTATCCATGTTCGGGGCTCGAAATCTAATTGATATGGCCCAATGACGGTATTGTCAATACAGACACGTTCATTGACTTCTTTGAGAGACATTTTTAGAAGCTGGTATGATGAATAATGTACCACTTGCTTGATAACGGTGCGAGTATCTGCATCGGAACGTCGCAGTCATATCAATAAAGAAGTTGACTATCCATAGAACTTGTTCTTACGTTCATTGAGCCGTCAGCTAACTTTTGATGCATGGGCCGACCGTGTTTCACATGCATCTCGCTGAAATGTACAGCTAACACCATAGACTGCATGGCAAATGTCAATGTAGCCAAAGGTTAGAGAAAAAAGGCAAGTTTTAATAAGTTCATTTTGCACCCAAGATAAAATAACGTTAATAGACAAAAAGAAATACAGGAATTTATGATATTATATCACGCATTATAAGAACCTTATTCATGTTGTCATGGATAAGGGTACAAAGTTTCAAATCGCCTCGTGGTCTTATGGTTAGTTCGTTCGGCCAGAAAGCAACAGGTCACAGGTTCGATCCCAGGTTGTAACATTTGTACATGTCTTATATGTTCATATATAATCTGACATTTTATAAAGTATCATCACTTAGATTTTGAAATTTAAAAAAGTGTAGGTATATCAGAAAAAGTGTAGGTATATCATAAAATACACCTAATACACCTACACTTACAATAAAAGAAACTATAGCAACGAGACTGAAAGTGGGACTTAGAAGAAGAAGTTTATTCAATTGAAGTATGCAGGCCATAGGCCCATAATACAGCATGTACATAATGCATGTGTTATAGAATTGGGTTATATGACGACATTAAAACATAAAACTTATGTCTGCTTGGAAATTGAAAATATCGTTTAGGAATATATATATATATATGAACATGAAATGAAGCCATAATGAAAAATTGTGTACAATGAAATTGATGAAAACGCTTAACAATATAATAAATATATGCCGCTTCGTTGATCAAAGGGCACCAATGAATACTATATATCCTTTTTGAAGTACAATACAAATATACCGTTGGTATTCTAGAAACATGGATTGTGGATGATCGATGTCTTAAAGTAGGAATTTAATAACTTTACAGATTTAGATATGTATTGTATTCATCACAGTGAAGAATGTATAATATCTCAAGCGTTGCAGGACAGTAGATTGATGTGTTTGTTGTTTCTTCTGTGTATGATGTATTCCGTTTGTTTTCCACGATTGCCGACACAGTGATGTAAGCAAATGGAGTCCGTATGGTTTTTAAAAATAAAAAAAATTATAACAAAAAGTATATAAACAAAAATATCTACCCAATATATAAACAATTCTAAGAGACACTTGAACTGATAGATAAATAAGACAAATATTAAGGCCAATTCAAATGGCAGCACTTGGGGTTGGAAAGTTGAGAAGGCGAGCGTATGTAAATTGTAAATAAATTGCAACCTCTTCCGGTTCCTTTTCAACGCAAGGTCAACGCTTCATCGTCCCTGTGACGTATTTAGTACGTAAAAGCTACAATAATTCCGAACATTGTGACGACGCTGTAGGCTATCACGTCATTAAACGTAGTAATGTAACGTTGACTTCGTCTCCACAAGGTCTTAATAACGTAAGTCTAAGAATATAAGATCACCCATTCTCGGTGAAAGTACACAGTTTATAAAAAGAAAACGTCCCCATCTATAACGTGTTACTCATGAATTTCTTGAATAGTACAATTTATGAGTGATTCAATATAAATTTAAAGTGGCAATGCAAATGTCAACTTGAATATCACATATCGATATTAATGAAACATATTCCAGCTTGTAAAGAACATGTCAAAATATGTTTCTCGACGATAGGAGAAAGTATGTTGTAAACGAGAATGAGATTCTAAAAGTTTTAAACAAGTTTTTAATGACAACATTTACCATTGAACGTTTTAAGCAGAATTAATTTAAGGATTTGGTAATGATATAAAAGATTTAAAAATTTGTCGCTACGTTATGGTATAAATTGAGTCGTAATTGATGAAGTATTATTTGAAATTAACATTTATATCACAGAGTCAAACATCTCTCATTACGGTTGGGAATTGGAAAACTTATCATTTTTAAAATATTTAATTTCTTTATGTTCTTTCATCTCAAAACTTTTTGTTGAAGCATATCCGTATGGTCAAGGGTGTATTCTTAGCTATGACTGCTGTGGTCAAATTGAGAAACGACAATTTATGCTAATGATTCATTATAATATATATGCTTCATTTATATATATGATACTATAAATGGTTAAACCTGCAACAAGCTGAAAATGTGTCAGTTGACTACCATTTATATCCGTCATTATATTCTACGTTATGGACATGTATGATAAGCTTTATATACGTGTACATTAACCTCAGGGGATGCATTGCAAAATATAGGGTGGTGTAATCCTCTAGAGTTGAGCAAACGCACGCGGAATAACGATAGTCCAATGTAATATTATCGTGTAAGACCATAATAAAATTTAAATTGACGCGCTCTCTCTCTCTCTCTCTCTCTCTCTCTCTCTCTCTCTCTCTCTCTCTCTCTCTCTCTCTCTCTCTCTCTCTCTCTCTCTCTCTCTCTCTCTCTCTCTCTCTCTGTCTCTCTCTCTGTCTCTCTCTCTCTCTCTCTCTCTCTCTCTCTCTCTCTCTCTCTCTCTCTGTCTCTCTGTCTCTCTCTGTCTCTCTCTGTCACTCTCTGTCTCTCTCTGTCTCTCTCTCTCTCTCTCTATATATATATATATATATATACATGTATATACATATATATTTATGCTAATGCTTCATTATAATATATATGCTTCATTTATATATACATGTGTATGATACTATAAATGGTTAAACCTGCAACAAGCTGAAAAGGTGTCAGTTGACTACCATTTATATCCGTCATTATATTCTACGTTATGGACATGTATGACATTAACCTCAGGGGATGCATTGCAAAATATAGGGTGGTGTAATCCTCTAGAGTTGAGCCAACGCACGCGGAATAACGATAGTCCAATGTAATATTATCGTGTAAGACCATGATAAAATTTAAATTGACGCTCTCTCTCTCTCTGTCTCTCTCTCTCTGTCTCTCTCTCTCTGTCTCTCTCTCTCTCTCTCTCTCTCTCTCTCTCTCTCTCTCTCTCTCTCTCCCTCTCTCTCTCTCTCTCTATATATATATATATATATATATATATATATATATATATATAGCTTTCACTTCATGGTGCCCATTTTCAGATTTAAAGATTGATTGGTCCATGTTACATGTTGATCTCGTAACCATGCTGGCAATATTTTGTGTACCCTTTAATGTCAGTTGGGCTTGAAACTAAACGTGATTCTGCGAGTATACAAAAGGCTAGTAACACGAACAAAAGGTAACCTATGAGGTCGTTGCTGACCTCATTTTTATCATATTCAGAAATGTTGTTTTTTCTCTCGACATATTTTAACAATTTTTTTTATTTCACCTACTGATTTTCTTCGTTATTTGTTTTACACTTAAACACAGTAAATGTGTCACTGTGTATTGTATACTACTTTCGATCGATATGCTTTTTTCTTTCTTTATCTTTCATCTAATTCAACAAAAGGTGCGAATAGGTTAAAGTTTGCAAAGATTCTCAGATTTGACTATCAACTTATTTGGTCAATAACTACATGCTGAAATACCTTCCACTAACAGAGCCATCATGATCAGTGCCGTATTGGAATGCCTCCTTTTGAAAATGTTTGCATGTAATTTAAATTTGATGTACCCTTAAACGTTTTCCAAAAATGTTCAATGAAAAACTCCGAAATACTTATCAGAATTAATTCCATTATATAAATCCTCTGCGTCCACATATGAATCTACATCCATCTAAAAAAGAGTATAACAAAAAGTATATAAACAAAAATATCTACCCAATATATAAACAATTCTAAGAGACACTTGAACTGAAAGATAAATAAGACAAATATAAAGGCCAATTCAAATGGCAGCACTTGGGGTTTGAAAGTTGAGAAGGCGAGCGTATGTAAATTGTAAATAAATTGCAACCTCTTCCGGTTCCTTTTCAACGCAAGGTCAACGCTTCATCGTCCCTGTGACGTATTTAGTACGTAAAAGCTACAATAATTCCGAACATTGTGACGACGCTGTAGGCTATCACGTCATTAAACGTAGTAATGTAACGTTGACTTCGTCTCCACAAGGTCTTAATAACGTAAGTCTAAGAATATAAGATCACCCATTCTCGGAGAAAGTACACAGTTTATAAAAAGAAAACGTCCCCATCTATAACGTGTTACTCATGAATTTCTTGAATAGTACAATTTATGAGTGATTCAATATAAATTTAAAGTGGCAATGCAAATGTCAACTTGAATATCACATATCGATATTAATGAAACATATTCCAGCTTGTAAAGAACATGTCAAAATATGTTTCTCGATGATAGGAGAAAGTATGTTGTAAACGAGAATAAGATTCTAAAAGTTTTAAACAAGTTTTTAATGACAACATTTACCATTGAACGTTTTAAGCAGAATTAATTTAAGGATTTGGTAATGATATAAAAGATTTAAAAATTTGTCGCTACGTTATGGTATAAATTGAGTCGTAATTGATGAAGTATTATTTGAAATTAACATCTATATCACAGAGTCAAACATCTCTCATTACGGTTGGGAATTGGAAAACTTATCATTTTTAAAATATTTAATTTCTTTATGTTCTTTCATCTCAAAACTTTTTGTTGAAGCATATCCGTATGGTCAAGGGTGTATTCTTAGCTATGACTGCTGTGGTCAAATTGAGAAACGACAATTTATGCTAATGCTTCATTATAATATATATGCTTCATTTATATATATGATACTATAAATGGTTAAACCTGCAACAAGCTGCAAAATGTGTCAGTTGACTACCATTTATATCCGTCATTATATTCTACGTTATGGACATGTATGATAAGCTTTATATACGTGTACATTAACCTCAGGGGATGCATTGCAAAATATAGGGTGGTGTAATCCTCTAGAGTTGAGCAAACGCACGCGGAATAACGATAGTCCAATGTAATATTATCGTGTAAGACCATGATACAATTTAAATTGACGCTCTCTCTCTCTCTGTCTGTCTCTCTCTCTCTCTCTCTCTCTCTCTCTCTCTCTCTCTCTCTCTCTCTCTCTCTCTCTCTCTCTCTATATATATATATATATATATATACATACATACATATATATATATGTATATATATATATATATATATATATATATATATATATATATATATATATATAGCTTTCACTTCATGGTGCCCATTTTCAGATTTAAAGATTGATTGGTCCATGTTACATGTTGATCTCGTAACCATGCTGGCAATATTTTGTGTACCCTTTAATGTCAGTTGGGCTTGAAACTAAACGTGATTCTGCGAGTATACAAAAGGCTAGTAACACGAACAAAAGGTAACCTATGAGGTCGTTGCTGACCTCATTTTTATCATATTCAGAAATGTTGTTTTTTCTCTCGACATATTTTAACAATTTTTTTTATTTCACCTACTGATTTTCTTCGTTATTTGTTTTACACTTAAACACAGTAAATGTGTCACTGTGTATTGTATACTACTTTCGATCGATATGCTTTTTTCTTTCTTTATCTTTCATCTAATTCAACAAAAGGTGCGGATAGGTTAAAATTTGCAAAGATTCTCAGATTTGACTATCAACTTATTTGGTCAATAACTACATGCTGAAATACCTTCCACTAACAGAGCCATCATGATCAGTGCCGTATTGGAATGCCTCCTTTTGAAAATGTTTGCATGTAATTTAAATTTGATGTACCCTTAAACGTTTTCCAAAAATGTTCAATGAAAAACTCCGAAATACTTATCAGAATTAATTCCATTATATAAATCCTCTGCGTCCACATATGAATCTACATCCATCTAAAAAAGAGTATAACAAAAAGTATATAAACAAAAATATCTACCCAATATATAAACAATTCTAAGAGACACTTGAACTGAAAGATAAATAAGACAAATATAAAGGCCAATTCAAATGGCAGCACTTGGGGTTTGAAAGTTGAGAAGGCGAGCGTATGTAAATTGTAAATAAATTGCAACCTCTTCCGGTTCCTTTTCAACGCAAGGTCAACGCTTCATCGTCCCTGTGACGTATTTAGTACGTAAAAGCTACAATAATTCCGAACATTGTGACGACGCTGTAGGCTATCACGTCATTAAACGTAGTAATGTAACGTTGACTTCGTCTCCACAAGGTCTTAATAACGTAAGTCTAAGAATATAAGATCACCCATTCTCGGTGAAAGTACACAGTTTATAAAAAGAAAACGTCCCCATCTATAACGTGTTACTCATGAATTTCTTGAATAGTACAATTTATGAGTGATTCAATATAAATTTAAAGTGGCAATGCAAATGTCAACTTGAATATCACATATCGATATTAATGAAACATATTCCAGCTTGTAAAGAACATGTCAAAATATGTTTCTCGATGATAGGAGAAAGTATGTTGTAAACGAGAATAAGATTCTAAAAGTTTTAAACAAGTTTTTAATGACAACATTTACCATTGAACGTTTTAAGCAGAATTAATTTAAGGATTTGGTAATGATATAAAAGATTTAAAAATTTGTCGCTACGTTATGGTATAAATTGAGTCGTAATTGATGAAGTATTATTTGAAATTAACATCTATATCACAGAGTCAAACATCTCTCATTACGGTTGGGAATTGGAAAACTTATCATTTTTAAAATATTTAATTTCTTTATGTTCTTTCATCTCAAAACTTTTTGTTGAAGCATATCCGTATGGTCAAGGGTGTATTCTTAGCTATGACTGCTGTGGTCAAATTGAGAAACGACAAGTTATGCTAATGCTTCATTATAATATATATGCTTCATTTATATATATGATACTATAAATGGTTAAACCTGCAACAAGCTGCAAAATGTGTCAGTTGACTACCATTTATATCCGTCATTATATTCTACGTTATGGACATCTATGATAAGCTTTATATACGTGTACATTAACCTCAGGGGATGCATTGCAAAATATAGGGTGGTGTAATCCTCTAGAGTGGAGCCAACGCACGCGGAATAACGATAGTCCAATGTAATATTATCGTGTAAGACCATGATAAAATTTAAATTGATGCTCTCTCTCTGTCTCTCTCTCTCTCTGTCTCTCTCTCTCTGTCACTCTCTCTCTGTCTCTCTCTCTGTCTCTCTCTGTCTCTCTTTCTGTTTCTGTCTCTCTCTGTCTCTCTCTCTGTCTCTCTCTCTCTCTCTCTCTCTCTCTATATATATATATATATATATATATATATATATAATTATATAGCTTTCACTTCATGGTGCCCATTTTCAGATTTAAAGATTGATTGGTCCATGTTACATGTTGATCTCGTAACCATGCTGGCAATATTTTGTGTACCCTTTAATGTCAGTTGGGTTTGAAACTTAACGTGATTCTGCGAGTATACAAAAGGCTAGTAACACGAACAAAAGGTAACCTATGAGGTCGTTGCTGACCTCATTTTTATCATATTCAGAAATGTTGTTTTTTCTCTCGACATATTTTAACAATTTTTTTTATTTCACCTACTGATTTTCTTCGTTATTTGTTTTACACTCAAACACAGTAAATGTGTCACTGTGTATTGTATACTACTTTCGATCGATATGCTTTTATCTTTCTTTATCTTTCATCTAATTCAACAAAAGGTGCGGATAGGTTAAAAGATAGTTTGCAAAGATTCTCAGATTTGACTATCAACTTATTTTGTCAATAACTACATGCTGAAATACCTTCCACTAACAGAGCCATCATGATCAGTGCCGTATTGGAATGCCTCCTTTTGAAAATGTTTGCATGTAATTTAAATTTGATGTACCCTTAAACGTTTTCCAAAAATGTTCAATGAAAAAACTCCGAAATACTTATCAGAATTAATTCCATTATATAAATCCTCTGCGTCCACATATGAATCTACATCCTCGGTTACCCATGGTTTTATATATGCTCCGTTACTCTCCACTAGATATAGTGCAGAGTAACGGAGCATATATAAAACCATGGGTAACCGAGGATGATGAATCTAGGACATCAAACATTCTTCAACATCCAGAAACATATGAAAAGTCATTCCTTCCATCGGGTGAGCATGCGTGGAATATGTTGGATTACAATGTAAGAAATATCGATCCCCTTGCTACATTTAAGAAACATGTTGATCGAACCTTACCCTGCAATGTGTATCATGTTATTAAAACAGAAGTACAAGACACAATCAAAGTATCTATTATAAAATGAGCTTTGGTTGTAGTGACCTAAATGCCCATAAATTCAATCGTTTTCTTGAAAATTCCCCCACTTGTAAATGTGACCATCACTATGAGGATGCCATTCATTATCTAATTATATGTACACATTTTGTTGAAATTCGATCAAGAGTTTTCTCTTATGAACATGGTTTTGACTTACAATCCATTTTACATGGAAAATATTCATTTTCTGATTAACACAGTATCGTCACTTCACTGCATTACTTTTTTACCCAGACAAAACGTTTCTAACTCAGTCTTCATTGCTTAATCAGATGTTATAAACTTCTGTCCTACTATTACACAACGATGTTTATTGAATGTTGTGCGTTTCTCAGTATTTATATAGGCCTAATGTCTGTTTACTAATACATTCATCATGAATAAATATTGTTTAAATCAATCGTTCTCTTTAAATAATATACAAACTTACCTTATATTTATATAATGTTTGTGTGTTTATGTAACATGTTAGAGTGAACTTTGTGGAATGCATATATGTTTCTACATCCTTTGTTTTATCTCAAACTCTTGATATTTTACACAATCCCTCATTAGAGTGTTTAACTGTGAATTTAAGAGACATGTCCAAATTTTATTTTTATTTTATTGGCTGTGATATCCATATGTATTTGATGAATGGTCCAGTTTAGTTGTGCTTTTGAAGCAATGATGCAACTGAGTTTTCGCGTTTATGTTTTGGCAGTCTGATTATAATCCCGATAGTATCCCGGTAGATGCATAATTTTGCAAATTGTATTCCTCGGACTGATTTTTTGAAGACTGTGCATTGCCATATTAGTCGAGGAAATTGAATGATTTCTCTTGTACAGTAATCATGATCAGGACCTACCTACCCCTTGCTACTCATTGCTATGCCAGGTATGTATCTTATAAGTTATCACAGTTTTCAATTAGTGATTGATTAAAACAAGAAGATGTCATAATTTGTGTTTGAACAAACAAGCGTGTTCACACTGCAACATCTGTTAACAGAAATCTAAAGAGATTGATCTGTCGTGTGAAGCGTCACAATGGGACATCATAGATTTTACTTCTTTATCGCATGTACTTTTGTAAAGAGTTGGCAATATTATTTATTTTTGCAATGTGATAAGTTTAATGTATAGCAACACATCATAATTGATGCTGTTGTTTAGATAGGGACTCGCTTTGTTGTGGGTTCCACTCATTGAGAACAGTTTTACGTATCTGGAAGAAATAAACAGTCAACGTTTTTTGCAAAATATTTTTTTTTCAAATTACCTGTTTATAATGATAGTTTGTGTCATTTAAATTTACTTTATATTGTAAAACATCTTATTACACAAACCAATTATCCGTATAGTAGTAATAACGGTGTTGCGTATAAAGCAAAAATTGCATGGTTGCTATTTTATTGTGAACACATTTTATTATTTCGAGTGACAAAAACTATTCCAAGGGCTTAACTTAGCAATGTATAGTCATATTAAACTTGATTTTCCGAAGACAGAAGGGTATTTTACTATTGGTGAAAGTATTTTTCAAATACATTTCACCGACTTATTTAAGCAAAAAAAACGTGCTACTGCCCCTTTAAAACATGAAAAGTTTAGCAATCATAGTTCAGCTCTACATGTGATGGTAGTAACACATCATGCCGTGTGACCACAAAGCTTTTCTATATGTGATTTACGTGAAATATTAATTATAATATTCCTACAAAGCATCTGAATATCAATATTGCTTCGGCAAAGGTCGAGAGAGTTATATGTTTATCTCATTCATCAGCACAGTTTGTTCGATTAACTAATTAACTAAAATACAAATCATGTTCATCAGTATGGTTTTGTGATTTTTGTCAGTTTCGTCTCACCGATCGATCAGCTCACTAAGACACATATCAACATGATGCCACCATCTGAATACCTCTATAGTACCGTCTACATGTATGGTAATCACTGTTAATATACAAATCTGCATTAACACAACAATTTTCTCTCTGCAGTGAATTTTTTATCACACATCAGGAAACACACGGACATTAAAATAACTTGAGTTAATGACGGTGTGAATCACGTCGTTTACACTTCTAAAAACGACTGTACACAATCGAATAACTTTAAGCCCACCCATTTGTCCGTTAATTAATCACTGCATTGGACCGTGGCACTGTTTTCGTTACTGATCGCAAACAACTGAGGCGTGTTCAGAATCGCAAGTACTCGCGAGTATTCACGTGACATGGTATCAAACTCCACGTGACCGTTGCAGAATCACACATTTCTCGTAGACCATGTTTTGAATATACGTTAATTGTGATTTATCATGCATTCAGTGCCTTAAGTAAGAGTAACTTTTAGTGATAAAACAATACGCGAAGGATGTCAATCTGCAATTCTGGTGTGTTGGTTTAAACAGACAGACATATTCTCTATTAGAAACTCACCGAACCATTTCAGTTAAATTACATTCAAGATATTGATAATACATTAAAACAATTAAGACCCACCCTGTAAATAAAGGCTACGAGAGAGTTTATACGTGTTATACAATTGATATGATGATACACAAGATATAAGATAAAATATGACGTTTAAATAAATACTAAAGCTAAAATAATGAAAATGCATTCATAAATATGTGGATAAAAAGGTACCAGATATGCAAAGAAATAAGTGCACTTAGAACATCACAAATGTTGCTTTACAGGTAGTGAAGCACAGGTGTTTTACCTGGAAAACAACATTTCAACTTTAGCACATATATACATGTACAGCTGCTTAACAAAAGTTTAATTCACACTTTGAATGCTACAGGTGAAATATCTATTCAATCAGAAAGTGTTTCGTTATCAATATGAATACTTTACTGTTCTAGTGGTTAAATGATATCTGAGACTGGTACTATTTGTTAAATGGTGTGCCATATTTTAAAAATAATACTTTATCTTCATTAAAACCAACAGTGTCAATTATTGCGAAAATTCTGAATGTCAGGCCTCCAATTGAAATTTAAATTTCCGGATTATCTGTAAACCATCACAACGTTTATTTTAAAATCATTTATTACTCACTGTGTGTCTCGACACATGTATTGTATCATCTAGTAATTCAAAGGTAATATTCTATCGTACCTCTTACGGTGTCAGGTTTGGAATTGACCGTTTTAGAAGTCAACGCAAACATAAGCATAAGAATTAAACCAATGATATGTTTAAAAAACAATAAGAGGGCAATGTTTGAGCAACCTACATATCTAGTTTACGACGTTGGTGTATACCATGAGAGGATGTGAACAAATAAATGACCGGGATTTAGTTTTGCAAGGTTTCAATTCAAGGGTAAGTTTACGTACAACAAGAATATCCAACCTGTAATATTTGTGAAAGACCATATACGGTTTGGTAGACCAAACGCTTAATGCTGCAAGAATAGATTTCAGAAAAGAGAGGTAACAGGCCATCACATGAACTCTTGGCATTATTCAAATCAACCAATCAGCGATTAAAGCCAGGGTTGTTTTCGGGTCACGGTTGTCCTCAACTTTGTTTTGATATGTATGATCTTCAGTACCTGGAAAACGAACAATTCCGAGTTTTTCTTTCGAGCATTTCCGAATGCAAATTTCAAATAGAGCTGCACATATATTGTTAGCTAAGTACAACTATTCATGGTCTGATTGTATGAAACTGTTTAACAAGCATACAATGTAAAATCCACATTGACCAATGTACCTGTACACATGGTTTTAGGCTTTTAGTTCTGACGAAGAAGACAAAAATAGGCCCGACCATTGAAGCACCAAAACTAATTCTTCGAATTGTGATGACATATATAGATATTTCTCTTTTTTATGTCACGACGGTAAAATGCATGGCCTTTGTTGGTCACACTAAGGACCTGCGTGTTGATCCGAATTCACTCTTTGAGACATGTGTTTGCACTTTCCTTTTGCAGGACAAGCTGAGGAGTTCCTGTTGCAGGAAGTCAGAGTTATCGCCGTTTGAAATGTTCTAAATGTTTGGTGGCGATGTCTTGCTTTTCTAACAAATGAAATGTATCTCGGGAATCGGCGTATACTTCTATTTCTGCGCGTGACAGCTTTTAAATAGCATTTTTAAAAATGAATAAAGAATTTACCGCATAATTTTATTTTTAGAACCAAACATCAGTTTGCTATCTCAATATAAAATTGATTTATTTACACTGTAGGCACTAGACGACACCATCGACTACAAGAACAAATTAACTAAAAAGTCATCCTCAAAGACAAATTCGATCAGTATAGGGCGTAACATATTGATATCACGCTCGCTCGCAAGTATAAGTTGTGCTGCGTCAGCATTTTGTTGAAAGGACAATGTAAAGTATCCTGACAAAGTTCTCGCTGATGAACGTTTTGATTAATTTGATGGTAAAATAAAATCATTACTCTGTGATGTCACCAGAGACATTTTAATTTACTTCATTAAACTCTCTGTTTTTGAAGATGTTATCGTCATCAAGGAAGACATCGTGTTGATATCTATTGATTCTTCCTTTCATCACTACTTTTATGAAGACTCTCTCGAATACCTATTGTCACCCACTTTTCCAAGAAACGCTGTTGAACCCCATCGTTATTAAAAAAAACCTATAAACTTGGTTGAAATTGTTTATTTATCTCAAAACAAAACGCTTCCTATTAGCCTGTGGTCTGCCTAAAATGTATCTTGTTTTATCTGTATGTTATATATAACTATCCTTATTTGAGTGATTGAAACAAATTACATACATAGTATGTTGATCATGAAGATCCTCTATTCCCTCCCTAAGGCATTAATCAGGCCAGTCCCAATCACTCACTTATTAATATTTAAACCTTGCCGCATATCCTGAATGTTTCCGTGAATCAAAGCCCATTTTGCAGTTCGTACAGCGCGCCACTATGATAGCACATAAATGTTAAGGAAATGCGACAAGGCTCCGATTATTTAGTGATGGAGAATGACGCGAGTTATACCTTGCTATTTAAGCTGGTTGATCCTATGCAGATAACAGCCACTTGTTGTAAACTCATCGGCAAAAGAAACTTATCACTTTTAAAATAAGACTTTGTGTTTCATAGAGACTGCTACAAATGTTCAAATATGCAGAAAACATTCACCAAAACGCATTTTGTGTATTAGTAACAGTCAGTATTTCATTTGTTTTTGGTAAATTTCGTGCAAACATTTAAAGGCTAAAAACAGAATAATTTGAATTTCTCATTTTGCACGTGGGAAATGTTTGCATAAACACCGACGTCTTTGAGAACAATGATGAAGTATAAAAAAGAACACGAAAGAAATGCCAAAACATTAACAACGAGAACGCGACAGAGCCATTTGTATGGCAGAAATGGGTGCTACACGACGTCTTATTGCAAAACCATTCAACTGCAGTCAAGCAACAATCAGCAACTTGTTGATTTGTTGTCAGCAGACAGAACAAAGACAAGACTAAATAGTGTATGTTATTTTGAATTTTTTTAAATTTGCTCAACCGTATAATACATGTAGTCGGGTCAATATTTGGAACATACCCCCTCAAACCCCAAAAACGTGCTACAAAAGGTTTTTCAACTGATTCTAGTAGGGTTTAGTGTACTTAATGACATACTAAATGTTCACCAAAGTTGGACCCCTGGAAAGTGTATTTTTCAAGATGGCGTCCAAGATGGCCACCGAAACCTCTTAACGATCATAACTGTTAACTCTCAACTCAAATGTGATAAATGGCATTCACATTATGAAATGTATAGATAATACACCAAGAATAACCACGAGCACATCTGTATCATCTTTGCTGACAAGAATGCGCCTTGATAAAAGCATCTTAAGCTTGTACATTGTTAGCATCCTTTACTCTTAAAAAGGTTGATTCACGGCCAATAGCAAACACCTGCACTTCTTTACATTTCCTAAAACGTAAAATTCATGTTTGTTGTTTGAGTCTTTGAGAAACATATGGACATTCTGTGGTAGTTTGTTTTGGTTGGACACATTGCGTCTTGATCCTTTGTCTCTTTCCTCTCTGGTTGCAGACTTGAGACTTCTTTCTTGTAGTGGTCCAATACAATGTCTATCCTTGAACAGTCAGTTAGTTGCCAGGTTAGAAGTGTGAAATCACTGAACTCTCCAAAGGATGACACAATACTCTTGGCAGTTTGTGAACAATTGATGCTCCATCAAATACGTTAGCATTTACTTTAAGAGTATCCTTGAGGTTTTCGCGCAATCCAAAAGTTCAGATTTGCAAGTTGGAAGTCTGAAGTTTCCATGATATTACATAGCTGGTGGCCATGGTGATATGGAAAATTGTGACAAATCGCTTTGGTGTGGCAAGATAATGTTAATTTTGTGGAAACTAGTACTAGACGAGGTACATCATTTGAACCAAGAAGTCTTACAAAACAGAAGTTATATGTTTCAAATGGACTGTATCAAAATTTAATGACCTACATGTATAGATTCCCCAGAATTCACTTTATACTGTATAGATACCACACATCATTACCAACATCACCGATTACTGGTAGTAGGCCGTTTTCTTTTGGCCTATGGCAGTGTTTATTTCTTGTAATGTGTGACCGCAAGTTATACTATTGTTAAGACAAATGAACAAGATATACATAAAGACTGTTTTTTTTTTTATATTAGTATATAGTACATTTTTTCCGAGCAGTGAAAGAGGTGTATTCATTAACATACAGTCATGACATTCTTGTAAGTCTTTATTATGCTGAAGGAATGAAAAATATCAACCTGTGTAAGGCGCCACAAACCTATATATGACGATGACGTCATTGTTGTAAATATTCGATTTCGGTATTCAAATATACACTTCCTTTTCCGAACAAATCAAGTATGTCAAGTCCTTTGCAGCAGGAGGATGACACTCACAACTGAAACGTATTCTATGAACAAAGTTGGTTGTGCATAAGTAGTTAGTGGATAGCTGAAGGTCATGGATTCATAATGTTTAAACAACTCAGTGATATTCAAAGTTGATGGACACCTAGATCATCAAATGTTTGTGAATAGTTATGGATTTGCGGTCATTTGGAGGTATCGGCGGCCATTTTTAATGCCGTATTAGAGTTTTGTGTTCCATAATGGACAAACACCAATTTTAATGATCTTAATGTGTTTGCTGTCCCCAAAACCCTACGATTTGACACCAAGATCGTCACATTTAGGGTTACATAATTATGATCATTAAGAGGTTTCGGCGGCCATCTTGGACGGCATCTTGAAAAAAAACCCCACTTTTCCGGGGGTCCAACTTTGATAAACTTATGGTATGTTATGAAGTACACTAAACCTTACCAGAATCAGTTGAGAAACCTTTTGTAGCAATGTTTGTGGGATTTCACTGTATTGTGACCTGACTAATGTACTATTGATAGAGCAATGATGGCTTCATGCAGTGTTTAGAAATTTGGTATTATTAAGTTGATAATAATACATATCATATACCTTATTGGCTCTTTTTATGAGCGACAAAAGGTGGTGATAAGTCTATTTTGCCGATGAGTCTACACCTCCCAGCCAGAAGATGTTATGGGGGTTCTGTAGTTACTAAGACCTAAGGTCATTGAATACGTTGTAGCTCAATGTGAGAAATATTGTTGGCCGGGATAAAAACCTCATGTTAACTGATTGGTTTCCGGATCTGTGATTGGTTTCTTCCATAGGTCAACGTTTACAAGAATTTACTACGAACCTGGTCCAGCAGTAAACTGAATTTCAGACAGACAACAACATGTTCTCACTTGTATTCTTTACGATGTATTTGATATCATATATCCAATTTGATTATACATAATAATTACCATCTTTTGTGGGTATATCTTCATATCTTCAAAAAAGAATTCTTTGTCATTGTATACAAAGTTAAACAGTGAAATAATAGTATTGAAATGTGGCATTGAGGTATTATACATGTTGTGAAGAGTATCCAGAGAATTAGCAAACAAAGTTTTCAAACAATGGTTTTCGCTTTCAATATCATTTACATCTACAATGAATAAAAACGGACCAAGAACTGACCCCTGTGAGACACAAACGCTTAGATTCCCCAGCTTGGAAAATGATCAATTGACAAGTAAACACTGGCTGCGATTAGTTATAAAACCACCTTAACATCCTAGTAACGGTCCAAGTACTCCATAAAGTTCAAGTTTTAAAAGTAAACACTATCGAATGCTGTCCGTGTAGGGATGATTTTATTTATTTCTTTTGAAATTTTAAAACGATAGTTTCTGAGGGGCATTTTAGAAGTGACAAACATAAGAACAGGGAGATTTCGTTGATAACAACTTCTTTAATGTGAAAATACACGACGTCAGGTCGAATGATCATTCCACTTGATTAATGAGTGGGTATATATACCGAGACGTCGTATATTTCACATTAAAGAAGTTGTTATCCACACAATTTTCCTGTTCTTATGCGAAAGCTTGATTTACAGCTTGGCAAATATTGAATATTTTAATGTGTTTCATCGATGATGTCATTCCACATTGCAGAGTCAGCATGTTTTTAAAATAAAATATCTCTGTGTAAACAATTGCAAGATGAAGTCAACCTGACAGAAATATGTTCACGATAGATTATTGAATTATCAAACTCTAGTGCTCATCAATCGATATCACTGGGGACATCACTGACAGGATCAATCAAAGTACTAATGTACTGTGTGACTCTTTAAGCTCCTGCACTAATGTTATTAAGGGTATTTTTTTGCAGCAAACTGAAATGCTGTCCTCAACTTGACAAAGAACCAGCATGAGCATGATTTTATTTGTAGAGTCTAAGAAATTTTTATCGATCCGATTATAAAATAATAAAGAATTTATTCTGGTCAATATTCTATGCAAATAATATATAATATAAAACTGTTTGAGAGGCATTCTAGAAGCTAGTGTGATCAAGCATGTTGATAACGGTATAAGGATCTTTTTCCGAAACGTCGCTATTGTTAATAAAGAAGTTGATCATCCATAAAATCTGTGTCTTCTTCATGTGGTTTTACTGGCAAATATTTGTATCCAAATTGTTTCATCATAAGTATTTTCAAAATCAAGCATTCTCGTAATGACTAAGCAGTTGTTCCATAAAGAATATCTCTTCAGTCGTTCGAGTTCCTGTTTTTTGTTATTGGGCCATAGCAATCCGACCAAGTTATGATGTTATCAATTCTCTGATCTAAATGAGTTTCTGTTAAACCAACAATCTGGTAAGCTGCTAGGTATTTACAAAGGAATTCGAATTTATTTCCTGTGCTTCACGTGTTTAAATAAAACATTGTCAATGTTTCCTGTGCCCTAAAGGCGTCTCAGGTTTTAAATAACTATCTCCAGCTTGCTGGAGTAACAATAGACCTGGAAAGATTTCATTTGTGTTACGAAAATTGTAGTGTACAGAGAAAACAACGTTTTTCCTACAAGATAACAACGAAAGAGAACACATGTTACGAAACTCGAAATATGGACTTTCAAATTAAAAAACCCACTTTACATGATTTGAATAATTACAGTTTGTATGTGCGTTCCTTTATCTCTGTTGAACTTAGAAGAGGAAGTCAATAATGGTAAAAGCCTTTTCATTGCTCAATTAACCAGCGTAGAGACTTGAATTATGAATCTACATACTTTAAAAACTTGAAACAATGATACGGTGGAACATAGGGTGTAACTTACCTTACAGACATCTTGGCCAACTTGGACTAAACTACCAGGCACAAGAAAGTACTCACCTCAGTTGATTTTGATTAATTCAATATTTAAAAGAAATCAGATTAATTTGACTATGGCACGATACAATAATACTTATCTGCAGTAGTTTGAATGAATTAATTGGTGACTGTGGTTAACTGTTAGTTAAAAAATCTTTGTTTAATGAAGCCAGGGGTAAGAAATAAAATTTACACCATATGTTGTAAATGTCTACAGAATTTTTCACATAGAATATGTCTTTTATATCGATGAACAATTTTTGCATCATCAAACAAAATTTAAGAAAAAATTTAAAATTGAATTTCTGTTTTAAATTTAAGAAAATGTAGAAGTATTCTTTGACTGCTGACTAAACACCTGTACTTTTCAGTTTTACATAGAAAACTTGAGATATTTGCAATTGAAAATCATACATATGATAACATCAACTGAATGCACTTCTTTTGTCTGGCAGTTTATAAACTGTAGGGTTGTTGAATGTCTGCTTTAGGAGTAGTTAGCACAGGATGTTGCCTCCTCAAATTTATAGAATGAAACTTTAAATATATATGGTAGTGCGGTTTTTTTTTTAAACCTTGACACAAAATGTACCTGAAAACTTTTTGACTTTTTAGTCAAATTTAGGCCATTTATGCTGTTTAAGCACTTTTTAGAGGTTCTAAAGACATATTTTCTGTATTTCATTTGCTTTTTAAAAGTCTGTAGGTCATGTGGAATATCATGAAGTAAATAAAAATGACAAAAAACTTTACTAAATCATATTTCATTTTTGAAGTTCAACAGGAAGGAGCAAACATCCTTAATGTCCCTTATGTTATGTGTTATATATAAGGCCTGACGTGTTACAGAGCCAATGAACAGATTTTGTATTGTTCAATTGTCATAACAGTAATTTAAACTTACTGTGCTTTTAGGGAAGGGGCATTTGTCAAACTGTTATCATTTTATCACAGCTATTAAGTGTTTGAAACAATACTTGTTTGTTGCTTGATCTACTGTTCAAGTGTCCTATACATTTCTGGTACTTTTTAATGGTCCATAGTAATTATTTGAATTAAGTGCAGCCTGGGGCATTTATGTTGTACTCGGTCTGCATCACTATACCTTTTGAATATCAGTCAACGTAGCGGCATATTCTGTGTTCCAAGAAACAGTAGAAAGGTTATGTCTCCTTTCAATGTTAGATTAATGTGCTTTACAATTACAAGTTATTATATAAATAACAAATGTTCTCTGATGTGTACGATGTGTTTTCCCCCGATTATTTGCCAATGATGAATTATGTATGATCAAAACTATAATGTGCTATAAGTGGTTTCACAGATAAACATTTAATAACTTTCGCTTTCATACTTACTCGATTTCATACTTAATGGACTTTATATACGTATTCGATTTCACACTAAATGTTTTTCGATTTCATTCTAAATTTATTTCGATTTCATACTTTTTTTTCGATTCCATACTTAATTTATTTCGTTTTCATATTTTATTCGATTTCATACTTTTTATTCGATTTCATACTTTTTATTCGATTTCATACTTATCGATTCCATCATTAATTTATTTCGAGTTCATACTTTTATTCGATTTCAAACGTATTCGATTCCATCCTAAATTTTTTTCAATTTCATAATTTTCATTCGATTTCATACTTTTTATTCGATTTCATACGTGTTCGATTTCACACTTATTTATTGACTGCAGGAACAGTTATTATTGTGATAGTTCACTTGCACCTACGCAGCTGGAAATAGTGTTTCATTAATTCACATATTGTTCTTTCAAGCGCCTTAAACATGTACACGACTTTGTGTACACCAGAGTAGTGAACAGTCACTGGGCAGAAACAACACGTACACTAATGTACGAGTGGTGTATGCATGCGATCAGCGTGGTAAAACATCAATGACAACACGGAATTGCTCTTAACCTTGTCATTGCCGTAGCATGATCGGGTTTTTCTGATGTTTCTCTTCCGACACCAAAGTAATAATAGTCCATTTATATAGCGCATATATCCATGCACATTGCATGCTCAAAGCGCTGGTCGACATATTGCCCCTGGTCAACGAGTACAGAACATTCCCTAAGGAGAATACAACCGGTCGCCTGTCAGGCGCTGAAGGTTCAAATTCAGATTACCATCGTATCATACCAGGTACCCATTTACTGCTGGGTGGACAGAGGCACACTTCGAACTAAGTCACTTACCCAGGGTGACACCATAAGTCTCTCAACTTATGTCTCAGTGTGGGGCAGGGAATAACCCTTCAACTCTCAGTTTATCCAGTAATGTAGCGTATAATGTAGACAAACATGTATAATGTGGACATGGACTTTGATTTCATTCAGATATCAAATATAACAGTATTTATCTTAAATCGGTTAATATATTCAAAGTACAAATTGAATTCCATAAACAGCTGACTCTCTTCCGACAGCCACTTTGGAAGAGAATGTTATAAATTGCACATGATCAAGGTATGCCAGTGAAAAGCATCATTGATGACTATCTCATTAATTAGGCAATACCCTGCTTAAAAAGGCACAGTATCACGTTTTTTCGCTTAAATAATATGATGAAATGTATTTGAAAAATAATATCACTAAAAGTAGAACACCCTTCTCTCTTCGGAAAATCAAGTTAAAAATGAGTGTTTATGGTTCGGTAAAGCCCTGGGAATTGTTTTTGTAATCCGAAATAATAAAATGTCTTCACATTAAAATGGCCGCCATGCAACTTTTGCTTTATAAGCAACCACTACGGATATTTGGTTTGTGTATTAAGATGTTTTACCTTCTAAAGTAAATATAAATGACAAAAACTATCATTAACAATTGGGAATTTGAAAAAAAAATGCAAAAAGCGTGCTACAACCCCTTTAACACCAATGTATATATTCATGAACATCGACACAGTCGCCATGAAGCCGTTACACATGGTCAATGTCTGGCTATAATGCGAATCTATCAGTCATCAGTGAGCATGAAGAGCATGTTTGTTGAACGGAAGTATCACCAATACATCCCCGTTTCGCCTCAAAGGGCGTCTAACCCCGTCATGATCACTGTGAAACCGTCACTCCATCTGTGATCATGAATAGTGGACACAGCATGCGTCTTGCTGATCTCACGAATCATGGCCAGCCGTTTCGTGATCGGATCTTTATCGATTACATAGATTCTAGATAGCATATACGCCGAGCGGTAAAGAGCTTTAATCAGAGCTGTAAAGAATTCACCCGAACAAGTGAGCGAAGCTACCTTTCTTAAGAAAATGATGTCGCGTAGTATTACTGCGGTTTTCTTCACCGGTAAGATTAAATATCATACTCTAAGTTTACAAAGGATGAAATCATTGTAGCTACCGAAACTTTTTATGTACGATACACACATGAACTGTCATAACATTTATCAAAATATCGTCTGTTGACATGTCTTGTGTAATATTAACGTTAATGTTGATCTAATGTTGATGTTGATGTTTTCTCGAAATAAACAGATAAAGATTTTAATTTTACCCATTCAACATTTCCTGAGAAGTTTGCACACGGTGTCGTTATTTAGACATATACAAGGTCTGTCTTTTCTAAATTTAATACGTGATATGAGCCTAAATAAATAGTTGTATAGATTCGTATAAATGTGATCAGTTTGCTTATGAATGACAGATTTAAACAGGGATTTATAAAAACATGTAGTAGTCAACTTAAAATATGACAGAGGGAAAAGTGGTATCGGACAGAGGGTAAAGTTCTTAACGAGGCAACGAGGTGTTGGACAGAGGGAAACTATTGAGTAAGCTTACTAATTCGAATTAGTAAGCTTACTAGTTCGATTTAGTAAGCACCTATTTAGTAAGCTTACTAATTCGATTTGGTAAGTACCTATTTAGTAAACTTATTTAGTAAACTTATTTAGTAAACTTATTTAGTAAACTTACTAACACCGTACGCGTGTTGTGCATGGGTGAAACGACGAGCTCAGCTCGAGGCGTTAGCTCTGATATCATCTTCGATGGTGATATTATTTAAGAAATAGAAGACGAGTTGACGTGCTTTATCGTTGAATAAAACATAGCAGGGAGCATAAACACGAAGAGCGCAGCCCTGAGTGTTTTATGCTCTCTACTATGTTTTATTCTACGATAAAGAACAACAACGAGTCTTCTATTTCTTATATGAGATGCCCTTAAATAGTTACTCGCTTTTCTATAAAAACCGCGGAGATATAATGTTGTTTGCATAAACTATATTTTGAAAATAGTAATGCCTCCCGTCGTAGAACACATTCTCTAGCATTGGACAATCAAAGTGATGTAAACTATGACGTCATTTGCTAAGCGACGCTCTAACTGTCGTCTAAAATCACGAGCATGTTTTATTGTCTCATAAAGCACGCTGTCGGTCCCATTGACCGCTTGTGTTTTATTGCCGTAGGTATCTTATATAACATCATAGATCGCTATTTCACCCATCATTAACTGCATATAACGTCATTTTGACCAGGACTGGTTCTGCACGTGTATCCCTACTCCAACGGAAAGCGGAAGTGGCAACTTGGAGACACGGCAGCAGCATGGGAACACGAAAAGGGCTACGACGCCATTTACCCAACGCTCTCCGACACAATCAAAGTTGGTTCGGGTCATCCCAGTCTCAACTTTAAGGCATTCAGCTTCGATGGAATCGGCGATTATGTGCATGTTAATATGGACAACACTGACAAGTTCAAGACGTTCTCCATCTTGATGTTCGTGAACCCGACAAGCACCACCGGACCCCTGCTACACTACAGGTACGGGTCAGGTGGACAGGACGGAATAGACAGTGTCAAACTTACAGCTCTGAACGGTGACGTGGAGGTTGAACTGGTATATAACTCGAATACCTGGAGTACCACACTCTCTTCAGCTCTACAGACGTCACAGTGGCAGTATGTGCTGGTCAGTCGGGACATGGCTAACACACGGATAGGTTTGGATATCAACGGGAACACCATTGACTTTGCGGGAGCTCACAAAGACACTGTGGAATATCTCGGCACTCCGGGCGAGATGTGGTTCGGACGTAATGACGACACAGGGGATCTTTACGATGGGAAGATGACCTGTGTCCTCTTCTTTGATCATGTTTTCGATCCTTCGGAAATTGGAAATGCTTACAGTGAATGCAATGGATTATCTGCACAAGGTACCTTTTTTTAAGAAATAAAGACTTACCCTTAGAATTACATGCCATTTGGATAGTGTAAAAATGTAACAACATTATATTTGGGATCTCACTATCTACAATAAAAAATGTTTGTGCCTTTTTTAATTCTTCGGACCAAGTCCTTTGCGGGTGTGGAACCCACACCCTCAGAGTCAGAAACATATCGCCAGCACTGACTGTACCAAAAACTTACCCATTCAGCCAAAACGTATTGGAATGTGTACTATTGCCGATAGTGTGGTCCCATATAAATCATTTTTAAATTTGTTACAAACGACGCCATGTCGTCTGCTGTTTATATATTATCATTCTACCTCATGTAAGAATATCCGTATATGGTTGGCCCACGAACCTTAAAATAACTGGTATGGCCCCTCTTGAACGCCGTGATCACTTTCATCAACTATAATATATGTTCTACTCTACCATTATATCAGCGTGCATCACGAACATGGAACATATTAGATCACATTTGATCAAACGATTTGTTAATTTGTTTCTCAAAATATACATATGATTACAAAACCAACAAGAAAAAACCCTTACTCACAGGTGGGCTAGAAATTGGTCAGTTTTTACATTAATATGGCCGTTGGACGGTAGTTAAAGTGATCTGACTGATGCAGCGATACCTAGACATTTAGAGTAGAGTTTATGTATGGTACAATGATAGAATGGTCAACAATCTTGCTGTCTGAACTCTCATATTCTTATGAGACCTACAAATCTACCTCTCACATTGTTTCTTCTAGTACGGCTAACCGTTTTCTGTGGATAGAGCTTATCGGGTCGTGTAATGAAATGGTTTTACCTTCCAACGTAAAACTATATCGTTTAAATCGACTTTTGGGAAAGTTTGCACATACTTTTTATGGATCTTTTGGCTCACATCCCTCCCCTCACTTGAGCGCTCATTCTCTCCTGAACGACACGGTGCGATTCCTCGAGGTTTGCTCGCTTTGCTACTAGCACTTCATTGAGCAATAGCGTTCAAGAGAGGTTTAAAAGTAATCACTCATTGAGCGATTACTTTTAAACGCTTATTGAACATGACCCATGATTCGCCAAATGAAGAGATCTCGTGATCAGTTCAATGAATGAGAATCAGAAATGCCTGGTGGTAGCAGATAAAACAAATAGTATTTACCCACTATTACATTGATAGCCTACATAAAGGATGGAATAAGTGAGTTGGGGAATATGCAAATGAAAAAATATGTTAAGATACCATGGCCCTCATAACACATTCGATAAGTGTTTACTGCATGAAGCGTATCTAGGTTTCGAGTTGGACCATTTCATCCTTAATCACGTGAGTATGGAGAATCGGGCCGCGCGTTTAGGAACCAAACAGAGATTTTGTCATGTATAAATAGTTTTAGATAAGTCTGAGAAAGGATTTCAGATAGAGACAAAGACATAACATAACATGAAGTTTCTCGCTAGATGCTCACTCAACATGAAGAAACCGGCATAACGGTGAACGTTCACTTGAAGTCACAAGGAACATAAGAAGAAGTTTAGTCATGAATACTATTTTGTCTAATTCTGTTACATCAACTTCCAAATTACTCTAAAATTATATCAAAGGGAGCTTGTTAATTTCAACCCAATCAGTTTCAACTGTTCATGTCACAAAGGCAGTCCATACTTGCAGTTGACAAACATCTAGTGTTAACGCAACGTTTGATTCATTCATTTGTAAATTATGTGTGCCTTCAAAAATGTTTATTATTTAAGTACATCTTTTGCATCTGATACATCGTTTGTGTATAATACAACTTCGTTACACATTAACTTCATCGGTATTATATAACTCGACATTATACTGGATTACAAATCTTCAATTTCAGGTACAATCGATGTAATTGATGTAGACCTTACTACTACTACTACTACTACTACTACTACTACTACTACTACTACTACTACTACTACTACTACTACTACTACAACTACCCCAACAACTACTACTACTACCCCAACAACTACTACCCCAACAACCACCACCACTACTACTACTCCATCAACAACAACATTAACTACAACTACAATAACCACGACAACGCCACCTTCAAACTACGTGCTCTGGCTGCTTGATGACAGAACGTACGCCTACCAGACGGACGGCACCGCACCACTGTATCCTCGTGGCTCTCAGTGCTGCCGTCTCGCCAGCCAATCCCCGGACATCCCTGGCCACCAAGCATTACTCTTTGACGGACACAGTGAAACCTTCTTTGAAATGCCCTTAACCTTTGGATATCTCCAAGGTGATTTCCAGATCGCTCTCCACGTCTACGGTGGATACCCATCTTCCGGGACCATCATCAACTTCACATATACTGGGGGAGCGGCGGGTATTCTGGAACTGCGGCTGTCTGTCTCCTCAGGTGACGTAGTTCTGACTCTACGTGACTCAACCCATGAGTGCGGATCTGTGACACAAACAGGGATCTTTACCTCAGATGTGTGGCATTTCGTTATCGCCGAGCGACACTCGTCACAGCTCACACTGTACATAGACGGTAGTACGTACACCTCTGCGGATACGTGTATTGAAGGGTCTGCAGGTGATGGTACTGAAGGTGTTATGAGACTGGGCAACTCGAGAAATCTGGATGACCCATTCAGAGGTCAGATGACGTGTCTTGGTGTGTACGATAGCGTGCTGACAAGGGTAGAGAGGAAAACAGAACACAACACTTTGTGTACATCTGCCTCGATTTCAGTTCCATTTTTAGGTATGTACTGGGAATAGTCCCTCTGCTTACCCCACCCCATTCCCTGTATAGTGTAGGCCCTGTTTGCGCGATCTCCAGGCGACCTTGTTTTACTGAAACTGGCATCACAGTTGTTCATATCTTGCACCAAGTGTACTGGTTGGATTTCCGAAACCACTTGGATTAGATTACCTTGAGATAACGTTCATAATCATAGCAACATCGTTTATGTCATACTTGTTAGTCCAATAGCTCACGATATAATAGATTGATATCTGCGATGATGGTACCAAGATATCAGTTTTGTGACGTAAGGATGATTGTGTTGGTCAGAGCAAGGAAAACGCTCGCCGTTAATATATATATATATATATATATATATATATATTATATATATATATATATATATATATATATATATATGTATATGTGTGTGTATATATATATATATATATATATATATATATATATATATATATATATATATATATATATATACACGGCGAGCGTTTTCAGCTACACAGCCTCTTCATACATAACGGATATTACGTTGTCAGGCAACGTTGTCGTGTATATTATGACGTCATTACACTGTTCTTTTGTTTCTAAAAGCGTGTTATTATCAACATTTAATTTATACATTGAGAAATCAGAAAAAATTCCCGTTTCCACATTCTGTCGAATGTTTACTTAATGAAAGTTTACGGTGTAAGTTCATTCGTAATTTCAACTTAAGAACAGATGAAGAGGCTGTTTAGCTGAAAGCGCTCGCCATTAAAATGGACGATTTCTACTTCTAAATCCATTAATTTTTCTATATTTACTACCTGAGAGTTAGATAATCATCCTGGATATTGGAGCTTTATAATGGTTCCGTTTGATATTTTGAAGCACAGTTTTCAGAGTACAAAATCAATTCCTCTCATTTGATGACAGTGGAGTACTTGTATTATCTTATGAATCACCGGAAATACAGTCAAAACATTTATTTCATTTCATAATGTGTAGATAAAATAATGCAGCTCTCAGATGAAGTTTGTTTGTCGCTAAGTCACGGCAGTCAATATCCAGATTTGGCGTAGGATTTGTTTTTATTTGTTTCAACTAAAATGTCATTTACCATATATTTCATCACATATATACGTTAATCGAAGTTCTGAAAGGAAGGAACTATATACAAGCCATTGTCTCGCAGCATGTTTGATTATATGTCTGTTTGTTATTTTGCAATTTTGAAGTACCCCTCAGGAAAGTTTAAAACTCTTACCATACATAAATCGTTTTGAGTCTACAAGGATGGGCGAGGTTTCTCATTGAATATTTCGAGAAAAGGGAAGCAAATTGTTACAAAACAATTGTAAAAGTTTAAACAGATTCAATTAGTTGTCTACAAGATTGCACTTCAATGTACATCACGTTATAAACAAACTGTACAATGGAAAACACCCGCTGTGCTGTCTGATACTTGTAAAGCTAACCTTGTTTCATAAGCTCTACAGCGGGAAGCTGTCATTGTCATGCTAATGCCGAACGTCTAATGTTTGTTAACGTATCTTGTTTCACGAGCACAGGAAGGTGTCGTTGAGTGAGTGAGTTGGTGTTTAACGCCGCTTTCAAGACTATTTCACTTATATCACGGCTGCTAGTATTATGGCAGGGAGAAAGCCCGCATCGCCATGTGGCTATGCTTTGCGGTGAAACCTGCGAGCATCGGCTCGAACTAGCGAACGATGGGTGATACTACGCTGAAATTCAGTGTAGCATTGCATCCAAACTAAACTGCGTGTAGAACAGTTCTCTACTGTAGACAAAATTGCCGTGGCGGGACTCGAACCCCGGATCTCTTGATCCGAGACCGAACGCGCTAACCACTGCGCTATCCCGCCCCTAGGTGTCATTGAAAAGTCATTGTCTTGCTAATTCCATTTCGTGTATCATCCAATCAGGTTTGAAGGCTAGAAGTTGTTAAATTGATAATATTTCTCCATGCTTAGTTAAAAACATTAATGGTTCTACCAAAATGGTTATGATTGGGAAGCAGACTAAAAAAAATACACATTTTTGTGTTTCGGATCTTACTACTTTAATTGCCTTGAAGTTTACAAATAACTTTTTGTACAATGAACTTAAACATAAAGAGATATTTAATAAGAGAATATTTTAACTTTCAGACAAGTCCATGTGTGTTACAGTTCCGGATATACGTCATAAGAAGTATTCTCTACATGGAAGCAATCGGGTACCTGATGTAGGACAGACTCCCATTGTGACGTCACGGACAATAAGCTTAAGTCACTGCGGCCGGTTGTGTATAGAAACAAGGTATTGTCTGACATTCACGTTTTCTGAAGATAGTGTTGAGGGCAAGATGTGTAATCTCTATGATTATGTGGCTCGAGATGAGGGATTGTCGACGGAACAGAAATCCAATTATTATGTTATTAATTTGTGATTATATATTTTATCAATTTGAAATATATATTTTTGAAAATACGTCGATTATATTTGTACTTGGATTTTAGACATTGTTAACATTTAGACATTAGTTAATGTTTTTATTTATTGTACAATGTCTTATTGTTTTACATCAAGAGTCTGTTCATCTGTCTGTCCGCCCGTCTGTCAGAAACTTTTGAGACAATAAGCTGAAAGAGTCTCGATGATAGGTATTGCTTTGTTTCGTCTGGAGAAATATGAAATATGTGGTTAATACAAATCATTAAAATATCGAAATAAATATGGATCACATGGATTAACATATTCTTAGCTGAAATAATACTTGTTGTTGTGTCTCATTGTCTAAGCAGTTTTCAAGAAGATCAGAATAACAAAACGTCCAGGTGCCTTTCCAGTGGAAATAGTGTAACAGATGTGTGTGTTCACAAGTTTTACTTTTAGTTTTTGTTCAATTTGTTTATTCATTTAAATATATATAATGTATATTCAATAAAGAAGTTATTACGATAACTTCTTTCTTATGTATTCAACTTTCACATAATTTACATAATTAACTCATTGTAATCCATTGTAATCCACGAGATCAAGCTTTGTCGTTCTCCATTTGTAGCAAATAAAGGCTACCACAATGTATTGTTGCACATAAGATGGGACTTGTTTTACATGTAAATGTAGAATTTTGTGCATTTAGGACAAAAAGACCACCCGTATATTTATCTCCGACTTAAAGCGAGTTCAGAGTTGGAAAGAAGCACACTGAACGTGAAGCTATACTACATCAACTAGGGCTATTTATGTATGTCAATAATGTAATACAGTACTATGTAATTCCATCATTTTGCTATGGCTGGAGTCTTTGGCTGCCTTTGAAGGATGTGTGGATGATAAGTCAAGTAAACTGCCAGGCATAACAAAGTTTACACCTCAGTTGGTTTCGATTAATCAAGTATTTAAAAGAAATCAGATGCATTTGACTACATGTATGACACGATACAATAATACTTATCTGCAGTAGTTTGAATGAATTAATTGGTGACTGTGGTTAAATTCTAGTTAAAATATCTTTTTTAATGAAAAGAGCGGTAAGAAAGGAAATTTACATCAACAAGACCCCTACATGATTAAAATGTTGCAAATGTGCAAAAAATGACCAAAATCAAACATAATTAACAAAATCAAACATAATGAACAAAATCCAACATGATAAACACAATCCAACATAATTAACATAATCCAACTTGATGAACAAAATCCAACATAATGAACTAAATCCTTTGATTTCCGTTTCGTTGTCTTATAAGAATGAGGTCAACATGATGAACAAAATCAAAGATGAAATAAATCTATTATGGGTTCATCTTCTAAATGACAATTGAAGACAAGTGTAAATAAGTTTGTATAAATATTTCAACGTTTGTAAAATGTATGTCTGTTGATTTTATGTAATAATATTGTCAATTCAATTGGTTACTCTGTTGAGTTTTTAAATATTCTTATCAATCATAACCAATAATGTTCAACATATACAACAGATTCGTGTTATACAGGGAAGATATCCACGTATATTTATTCAAGTTACTCGACAATGACATAAACATCTATGTCGAAACTTCGCCTACACAGCATAAAGAGGTTGTAGATATACAACATACATACATTTGTCTTCATTTATAGATATTGAATGATTATTATATAACTATATCTCAGACACACCAGGTATTAAATAAACAGGATTATTGGATTTATAACTAAGGATTTGATGTTTATAAAATATAATTTTACATTTGCAGCATTGAAGGGGCAGTAGCACATTCTTTCGCTCAAATAGGTCGATGAAATGTATTTGAAAAATAATGTCACCAATAGTAAAACAACCTTCTCTCTTCGGAAAATCAAGTTAAAAAATGAGTGTACATGGTTTCGTAAAGCCATGGGAATTGTTTTTGTCATTCGAAATAATAAAATGTGTTCACAATTAAATGGCTGCCACGCAAGTTTTGCTTTCTACGCAAAACCGTTATTACAACTACGGATAATTTGTTTGTGTAATAAGATGTTTTACCCTCTAAAGTAAATATAAATGACATAAACTATCATTATAAATTGGATATTTGAAAAAATAAAATTTGCAAAAAACGTGCTACTGCCCCTTTAATACATCTAAGTATCGTTTGGACAACGTGATACACTACCTGCAACGTACGTGTACCATGATGTTTTGATAATTGCGAAATGTAAATGAGTATGTCATTAATATTTATATTTGCGTGAAGTTAATATTGTTTCAAGTAACTATTATTTGAATAACATATACATCATAAGCAATTATACAGGACAAATGTCAATGCGCTACTCCGGTGCGGTACACTAATATTATATTCAATAATTGATTAAAACATTGTTTTAACAAACCTTGTGACATCGAGGGATGCACTTTCTGTTGCCATGAAGTGATCGTGTTAGGGTGTTGTATGCCAATAACAGAACATGCATGTAAATTACGAAAATCGTTTAATATAGATTGTGATATGTCCTCACGATGAGATAAATTATCAATTAATGCATAGAGATACAGATGTGTCTGTTATGCGAGTGATGGTAGATCCTTAGCTTGTGTTATAAAAACATATGGACCTTTATCTATAGAAACAATATATTTCATAGGATTAAAGAGGAAAAAATGTCAATAAACCTTTATACATAACCTTTATATATAATAAACAGGTATTTGTGATGTTCAGCTAAGATACATTTATTAGCAAAACGCAATAAGTATTACACTGAACAGCAACAGAAACGCGAATAGCAATTTCGTAATTACTGAAAACACTGTATTGAGCAAATTTATAATATCAGAGCATTAAAATGATGTTAATATGATGTTAATAACGTGTTGAACAACATGCAGACATAACGAAAAGTCAATGCTGGTGTGGAACTTCTGCAGAGCATTACCGTGTGCCATAGTCATTCTCTTGGAAACAAGCCACAATCCTGTTCAGATGATGAAGAGCCCAATGTGCTTTTAAATGCAATTGGAACTTGTGCAAACACACCAATGATGCAAAACCTCTTTCTTTGCTGATGGTGATTTGGCGTTATGACGTCATTTTGAATTTCATTCAGAATGGTTGTATGGGTCTCATTTTGTTAAAACATTCGGCATTGCATTCTTTTTCGGTACCAAGGTGTTCCATGAGCACATTTACAGTCCTTGCAAACTGTTCAGCATGCAATCGGTCAATATCCCAGTTTCCGAAAATCTCACGTTTCTTTTGCCAAACATTAAACTCTTAAACATTGAGGCTGTAGTCACACTTTGGGTTCCTTTTGATAGTGCAAGTGTCGGATTACAGCACGAGTAATTTGAATTTTACCAAGCTCATGCAGATCATGTTACCATGACAACATTTGTCGTGCATTTTCGCGAACTGATACCCTTGGACTTTGCAATGGTAACCATCTGCACTGTACAGTAGCAATAGCTCCACATGTTCGTTGACATTTACTAATGATATGACAAACCATGGGCTATAATCATTAAAACTCGAGGTTCTTTTGCTGTTCAGTTAGACAAACATATAGTCCCTGGAAAAATAGATTATAATATTTGATATGAAATAAAATAAAAAGAGATCTGAACAATATTAATTTCCTAAAGCTGAGGCAACTAGACCGGCCAACATTTTCTAGATGGCAGACTACTGTTCAGTATATAACCCTAACTTGGTCATGTGTTTCTTTGCAATTATTTACAACAGACCGATAAAGTTTCAATGGTTCACAATTTTAAGCAATGTGAAAGTTCAATGTTTGTTCATATGGTATCCTTCTTCAATGTGTTGTTATTGTGCTGGTCGGTCATTACCCGCTCATCAGTATTGTGTATTTACTGGATATCGATGTGGCATGGTTTCAAGTGAACGAACTGTTCAGTTTAAACAGCATGATACATCGTGCACAAGAAACATCGTGCACTATCTGTGTTTGTTTGGTTTGAAGTTTTACATCGATGTATTGGCAGTAGTATGTATTGAATAGTTTAGTCTTATTTGAATACTGTTTATATTGCAATACTGTATCACTGTTTCCTTTTTCGTTCAGTTACCTTGGTATATACAACAATCATGTTATGTGTAGAAATCAATTGGTGAGTCAGCAAGACGCTTTAAATAATCTGCAATTTTAGCTGCATCTTCCCCCATCAGGATATGTTTATCATGGTTCCTCTAAATACCCGGATGATCTCCTCAGAATGTTGAGGAGCATTGCGGATAAATAAAACACCCTTATAGAGCAATATGTATAGTTGAGAGAGATGAAAATAATATGTACACTAGATTTATTCTACTTATAAACCAGTCACGCAATGAAGACCCCCCACATCCATATCTTAGCTCACAGTTTAAACATCCACTTGGAACATCCAGCAGGAACTGACTGTCGTTTCAATGCTCAACAACTATGTTTCTATATTGAGTATTATTTCAAAGTAGCTTCCTGTGAGATTGTCAATAGTCGATGTATAGATATACGATTCACTCTCCGAGTCGGTGTCTTTTTGATACTGAGTGAAAACAATGGAAGGTACATTAACCTTCGAATGTTTTTTTAAATTCATCTTTACATAGAATACTGTCATTTTAAATGTCTATGAGGGTGTGTTACAGTGACGAAATCGATATTAAAAACAAATGATCAATCAACAGTACCTTTTGTGTCTCAAATAAACAATATTTGTCGACACTCAAACCGGCACGGACTTTTGAAGTACCTGAACCTCGTCTTCAATGTATTTTTTATTCAGTTTGATTGTTTATGTAATAAACTATATTTCAACTCAAATCTTTTACCAGGTCATGGCTGTTGCACTACACCTTCAGCGGGGTAAATGCATACATACATATCTTGTCTTTGAAATATTTCTGGATAACAACGTATTTGTTGCGAACATACACGAAGTATGCTACGAAGTGACGTAAAAACGCGGCATCACTTGTGTTGACTAGGATTGTAAAAAAATACATACTTACAATTTTCATCAAATACAAAAACATTGAGACACACAAATACATACAGAATTACGACTCTGTATGATTTTCGATCGTAACCGCTGTCCGAATTTGGCATTAGGCATTCTAAAAGTTTGTATTACAGAGAAAACAAGGATATGTATGGATATTGAACGCCTTTGTTTAACAATGTGGATGTTTCGGTATATCGGTTGGTCAGATAGAACATGTGTGTCGCGGAGACCCATTTCCGTTTCAGTTTCCGTTTCCGTTTCCGTACGCAGTTTATCTTGCCGGTGGACAAATGAAGCACCTAGTGGCTGCCTTTATATCCGATATGCCCCATTGATTTAAGGAGGGCGTGTTTTTGAAGATTAAATAATCATATGGGCAATTCTAACTGCAAGAAGGGGAAGGATATTTTATTAAATCCAACCACAGTTCTATAAGAGAGGCGTATAATGATTGGTCAGAGTAAACTTGGTCAGGCCAATGAGATAAATGGAGTCAAAGGTTAACCTTACGGCCTGTGTCACAGGGCTTTGTTAGACCGTATACTTTGTAGTGTTATACAAATAATTACGGTCTGATTTTAATCTGACTGCAAACATTCTAGATTATTCAGAGTACAAATTTTATCTACCAAAGAACCATTTGGTTTCAAACAAAACGAAACTGGTACCCCATGATTTGAACTCAAGCTTTGGTCACCATGGCAAATAAAAGTCTGACTGATTACAAATTATGGTAAAGTTCCTAGGGTATGTTTGTGTAATAATAGCAAGAAAAAAATGGTTAATCGCAAATCAATCAAACCACTAAATAGATAAATACCTCACAATTACATACGTCAGTTAAACAAATTCACAAAGAAAATTGATGCTCAAATATGGCAAATTAAACCACACTTACTTACTTCCAGACAAAGCTTCAGTCGGTAATTCCTACGAATTGAGGAATACAGCGAAGATACAACATCTTCAGTCGAAACATCTGCTTATGCAAAATCAGCTGTACCAAACATAGTGGTATGGTCTAAAGTCAAAGATTCAAATGATGCCATCACAAAGGATATTTTCTAGAAAAGTAACCCTTTCAGGGGGATTTTCTCAAATTATTAATTTTTTGCTCCTTTTAGGATTCAGCACTGGTCAATAAGGGGTGGAATCCGCTGTGCAGGATCCGCACAATTTGGGGCGGATCCAACAATATTTCTGGGCGGAAAACATATTGTATAGATGCACATAAAATAAATACAGACGCCGGCCTATGAGACACATTAAAACAATAAAACAATAATATCGTTGAAGTCCATTAAACATAAAGGCGCTGTGGCACATTTTTTGGATATTATGTTTTCTCAAATTTATCATTTATTATTAAAGTTTATGAAATATATTGGTATGTTAATGGATAAAATATCTTATTACACGACCCGATAAACCGTATCCAGAATTATCCGTATTCGAAGAAAATGATACGACTTTTAAAGTGACAATGGTGTTGAACTCTTCAGTGTGAGAGGTAAATTTGTAGGTCTCATGAGAGTTCACAAAGCAAGATGGTTGACCATTCCTTCATTGTACCATATTTAAAAATCTACCCTGAGTATTTAGGTATCGCTACATCAGTCAGATAACTTGCACCTTCGAGCAACCATTTTAATGTGAACACATTTTGCGGTTTAGGTCGCTTTTGTTTACATCATTGTCTCCGCGGTCAGGTATTACCAGAAATACAGAATGTTATTGCATTCCGGGCCAGTAGGCCTAAAGTATAGTTTAAGATACATGACTGATGAATAACAATGACAGTAGAGCACTGTCTTAATTTAAATAATGTATACAGGCTAAGTGGAGCAGCAAGAAATGTCGAGCTCATAGATACATAAAATAACACTTTGGTAGACGGTGTTCATGAATTTGAACATAATTAGGAAAACAAACAAACATGATATGTATCCTCTATACCTTCTCCGCAATATATGGATAATAAACATGTTTGAATTAAGTAACTTTGAAATAATTTCAACACCATTTGAATCTAGTTAAAGTCACTCTCACTTGTACAGATTTTATACGAAACAAATACCTTTCAGTATTTAAAGGAACAACATGTACACATGAGTGTAGAATTAGTAAAACCTTGATTCTAATATCAAGTAATATAACAAAACGTAAGATAGAAGACCACGTGATCAATAACGTATTTGACTATGGTTGTTACTATTGTATGTGTTAATAGGGTAATCTGGGATTAGACCGAGTGACCTAAATCGATTATTTGGCATTGAAAAATTCTTCTTCCAATTTGTTAGATGAATTACAATAGTTTATGTTAAATTATGAAAATAGGTTAATACTTGTATTAATGAATTTGTATAACCCATAGGGTTGAAAATTATCAACCTTTACAATTTTCGATACGAGCACATATCACGATTTAGCATAAAATGGATGGTGTTCTATATTTTCGATATCCGTTGGGGTCATATACGGATAAAGATGCAAATTACAGAGGTTAAGTGACAGAACTTCTTTTGAAACTGACGTCTCACGCGTTAACATTTCGAAGCGCTGTTGTAACAGCTTCATGTAAATATACATTAATTTGAGAAATGACAAAACAAACATTGTGCAATGCATAGTGCATAAAAATGTATTATGATCAGACAGTGCCAAAACGTTCATCGCGAGTTGAAATATACCGAGCAAACACTTTATTATTACGCACAGGTAACAAAGGCAGTTTGAGTCACATATTTATTTACCGAACGTCAATCTTCACTGTTCCATAATGTGACTTGCGTAAAGGGGATTTTAAAATTAGCAGCTTAATATTCTGTTTAGCTCTGCGTGTGATATGTGAGTTGCCCTTTGCAACCGAGCGTAACTCCCATCATGAGATGGACAAAGCTACAGGACACAAATTCGAATTCGCGGTCCTTACGACATATATTTTTTCATTTGAAAAACGCATTTTGAAACGTATAACAACATTGAAAATTAAGATCATGCCAAATGACAATTATTTTAACTGAAAGCATAATTTAGGATGCATTATTTTGTGTCATTTTACCGCGAGAATAGCACGCTGTTCATTCGCATGTATCAATACGCGTAGTTAAAGAAACGTTCAACTTTGAAATTAATGTTGTCAAGCTGTTTTGCGCAAAAGGAATGAAGAATGACATTGTATGATACAGTAAACAAGTTATCATACAAGGCTCGCAAAATACAATGTTTATTCCTAATGCAGGATATTGACCATCCCAAAACACTCTCATGATAACCTCTATTGCCTAGCAATCAACGTTTCAATGTCTGTGACGTCATTGAAAGGAATTCATGAAGTCGTTGTTGCTGACCATCGCAAGAGCGGTTGCCTGTGTTCTAGCTATTAACGCTATTCAAATGGAATAAACTGAATAATGAAGTAATGAATACACTTGAAAGTGTGCCACGTAAAGATTAAAAAATCGTGCAAATTGTTGTATAACCGTCGCTCTCTCTCTCGGACAATACACGAATTCATACTTGTGTCGCCATGCATACGACACGCTTCATGTTATAATCTCTTTACATGTATGTCACATACAAATCATCGAAATCAACAAGGGTCTTAAAGTACCGTAAACCTTTTACAAATTATGTGTGACCTATAACGTCAAACTACACTGTCGGCCAAAATAAACGCCTACTTGATTTTCCTTAAAATGTAAGATGAACTAATTTCTGAAATATAATTAATGATGGTCTCCACGTAATGCCGAAACAATAAATAATATGAAAGTCCATTAAAATTGTGGAAAAACTGTGATGCGAGTCAATAACATTCATCATGAAAACCACGTGCGCACCGCAACCACGTACATCGTTAGCATCATCACCACTTTAATGCGAATGCGTGGCTGTATTGTTGCCCGTGGTTGTATGAAAATCTGTTTCAAATGTTTTTCTGATCAAGCACTGATCGAAAACTTAACAATTTCTGTTGTCTTATTTCAACAATCGCCGGGCCTTTATGATTTGAAAACTTCTGAAATTTAAATATACTATGCAGAAATGGTGCAACTTCTTAATGCTATAATATGGCTAAACTGTTCATTATAGTTTTTACGAAATCTCATAAGATATCTGGTAGGCGTTTCTTTTGGCCGACAGTGTTCTTGTTCTCGTGTTCATTGCTCGTTGCTTTTTGATTGTCACGGGAGCGATTTACATTCTAATGAAGACAAAACTACAGATTAGGCAATTTAATCACCATATTGGCATGGCAAGTGTACGCCGTTTACAAACAAATTGCAATTGATTACCTATGTAATGACATCAGACGTGGATAAATATATATGATGATTATGGTTCACTATTTATTGACAGTTTTACTGTAACGGTTTATGTACAAGGCCAATCGTTTGTGAAACATTCACATCAAATACATGTTAGTAGAAAAGTTATGACTTTAAATCCTTTGAAAATAAATGAATAATTGATCTCTTATAACATCCCACCTTACAGGATGTACATTTTTTAATGCAAGTTAAACTATTTAAATGGCATCATTTCGCTATCACAACGACGTCAGTATTTCAATTTATTGCCCATCAGACATTAAGACATTGATATTGCATATTATTGTAACAACCACGGGGATGCTTGTTAAACAAATGTTCTATCCTGGACCAATGAGAGATGAGCTGTTGACCTGACTTGACCTAGATGTGGCTGCAACGTCTTATCGAAACGCCGTAAGACTCGTCTGGCGCAATTAAAGTGATTTAACTTTTATTAGAAAGGTGACATAGAGGTTAGACAGATTTTGAAAGATAGAGAAGACATTGGCGAACACGATGCAGACGATATTTACCGGATGTCACCTAACGGTTACGTTGAAAACAACATTTATATCGGAACCAACATTCCGGGTAAAAAGCCTTGTTAAATAGTATACCAATATCCATATTTCCTCCCCAGCCTCTGCCCGCAACATGAATCAAGCATACATTCAATCATTCCATGTCACGTGACACAAGTTAAAGGTCATAGTTTGCCGATCGATCAGCTGTTTTCTGTCAAAATTTTTCTTTGTTTTTTTTAATGATATTTTGAGACATACGGTAAGATAAATACGTTATAACATTCAGTTTGTTCGGGTGACATAGTAATTTATCAGACCCTTGTTAGTGTTTATCCAACTCGCCCACGGCCTGTTGGAGAAACACTAACAAGGGTCTGATAAATTACGATGTCACCCTCCACTGAACGTTATAACTTATAATGCACAGTGCATGCATGGATGAATGTATGTACCCAGCTTCATCAATCGCTCAGAAATACGTGTTCAACTACAGCAAATTATGATCTTTTAAAATATCAATATATTTTTCATTTGTTTATATCAGCTTTGAAACTGTGCAACTTTTTAAATATGTTATATAAGAATGCACCTCATAAGAAACTTTCTTTCTGATAAAAAATGTTCAAGACACATTAATATTCTGTTCGGAACATAAAAAGTCTAACATGTGAATCCAAGTTTTCTCTACCACTTTGTGTTTTCATCTTGTGTTTTTTGCATCCGATAACAGGCAGGGGGGTCTCTTTTCGAATCCATATGAATTAGACTACTCCAATATGGTATACATCGACCGAAGGACGTTACAGATAAATGGGCTTTCAGTTTAACAACACGAGTTTTAAGCAATACAAATGTTGCACATTGTTATCCAGTTGTTAATCAATTAATTGTTCACCTGGACAGTCGTTTTATAAGTTCCCTAATTGAAGTTTCTTTGCATTATGTGTTAGTATGTATTTGAATATTGTTGATACATGTTTTTCTACGCAACATACAATAAACATCTTGAACTGTCGTTAATTCAAGGGGAATTTGTATCTATTTGATCAAAGCCATATATTATTATCTTTGACCACTATTATTGATATTTGGTTATAAACTGATCAAGCAGAGCAGGATCTTATTCCATTAGATATGCAAACAGTGTAGTTTAATCAAAACAGCCTGAACGATGTTTACATACATATAAATGTGTAACAAGGATTGTCTGGACTGTGCATAGTTCAGTCGCACGTGATGTTCAGCAACAACGGGCACAGCTCGCTGGATGGGCTGGTCAGTGCAGGCAATGTGCCAGATAACCTTCGAGCGCCTTAATTGGTAGCCCAGGTTGCATACTCCAAAGGGAATGAAAAGTGCATCGTTTCTGACGAACTGATTACACTAAAATCTGGTGAATCAAGGAGCAATGTGTGGATGTACTTGGTTGAAAAATACGTCAGTAATTGTACTTTTTATAATTAATTGCTTTGCTAATATATTTTGCTGATGTTTAGGATTTTAATATACAAAATAAATAGTGTGTGTATCACAAACAGATTGATGTATTGAGATTTTGTAACGTGCTATTTAGAGGTAGAATCGTAATAAACATGACAGTAGACAGAGATAAATGTACCTTTATTTATTATGACGTACATCTACCGATTCAGATACGGTTATAGTATGATCGATGTCTTTTCAATGTGCTATCATATTAAACTTTCGGCAAAGAGAGTGTTGACAATTCTATTCTTACTTGTTTTGGCAATTCGGGGTACAACACGGAATGGGTAAGGTTTATGTTTGTGTCGATGAGTGTTATTTGTTTTTTGTTAGAAAATATTGACCATGTGAACAACCAAATACATATTTGACAATACTATTTTTTCAGGAATTTAAAAAATGCAATCAGAGTGCAGAACACTTCATAAAACCTATTAAAACCTTCATGTTCTTCACACTTCAGTTTATACAACTCTTGGCGTATATTGATACCTTCCTCATTTACCTGCATTCACACACCAATTTTAGCCAAGCGGGTTCTGTTATTCAGAATAATGGAAGACATTGGAGACGATTGTTTAAAAAAAATATTCATACAGCATAGGAAACTATAAAATACAATGCCTTGAGTATTAAGGTAGCAACATAAGAGGTTGGGGACAACTGAGACAACAGTCTCGTCAACGTTCACACGAACTTAAAAACTTCACACAACCAATGTTTGTTGAGGAATATAAGTTTAAACAGCACAGTGAGAAAATATTCAGTGAAGTCACAACAATAGATTCAACATTTAAATACCTACAAAAGTAAATGTAATTCAACCGATGTAATATTTAAAAACGGATTCATTATGTGATTGTAAAATGAGGGTTTATAGCTGGTACTGTTTATGTTTTAATTCAGTATTTTAAGATCACTCAGAAACAAACAAATGTACAGATGCAAACATTGTGTTATGAATTGTCACATACACGAAGTTGTTGCCTTATCACTGCAAGGCAGCGTCCATGGTATCGAGTAATACACAACGTGGTGTGGTTATCAGGTCAATATCAGTTTTTTTTTTAGATAACCACCATGGTCGGTTATGAGATATTCAACCTACGGAAACAGATGGACTTGTAAAATTTGGGAAATTTTGTCAAATTAGAAATGAAAATGTGTAAGTAGCGAAAGTGGGATTCGAACCCTGGACCTCTATATCGTTAGAGCAGCGCCTTTACCAATGTAGCTACCGAGGATCCATACATATGAGTGTTCATTCTTTTGTGTCTTGGCTGTATTTATATATTTTCTAGTATTATATATACATATTTATATATGGGTACCAATTTGTCTACTTTGTGTATGGAATGAATGATAACCATGTGGTGTATGTGAAATAATGACCTCGACCTCGTGAATATCTGTGATAACCATCTCGCGTACCGCTCGATGGTTATCACAGATATTCACTCGGTCAGCGGTCATTATTTCAACCATAAACACTATTGATCTGAGATAAATGACACCTGCAGTGTATGAGTGAGTTATTGTTTGACGACATTTGGGCAAAATCGAAGCAATTGTTGTAATTTGATTCATGTAAAATATAATGGAAAAAGCTAAATTTAAATTTAAATACCAGCAAATTATCACAATTTTATTAAAAGCTGATTTAAGTTAAATTTATAGTTTATAAAAAATAAATACGATGTTCCTCAACTTGGCTAAAACATTAGAATCTTCAAGAATTTACTCATCAGTTTCAACGTTAAGACTTTCAACAGGAGAAGTTCTGAAGCCCCAAGACAAAGCCTAAGACCCAGGTGGTGGATGGTATTTAGCCTTTTGACATAAGATGAGCGGGCAGATTCATAGTTTATGGATCCATAATCCAGTGTTGAGCGTATGAGTGATCATTTGATACGACCTTCAAAATATCTAATGCCTTTTAGTATTGAGCCTTGAGGTTTAATTGTCAACACCGGGGATGCAGCTCAGTTGGTAGAGCGTCCACTCATCACCCGGAAGGTCGGAGTTGGATTCCCGGCCGCGTCATACCAAAATACGTGAAAAGATGGGAGTTGTTGCTTCCTTGCTTGACGCTCAGCATTATAAGGATAGAACAAGGCTTGAACTGGAGCTGCACTGTGGCTGCCGGGTGCCATTTGCATTATGATTATTATTATTATTATTATTATTATTATTATAAGTGAAACCAAGAAACTTGGTCTCAGGAACGACCTTTATTGGGAGTGTTATCCAGAACTAGTTCTAGAACTGGGTGCATTCTGTGCATTTTAAAAAATGTTTAAGCTTTTGAAAATTTGAATTAAGATTTTGACAAAGTTTTATATTATATTGATGTAGTTCCTCTTCGTCAGGAGAGGGGCTGTCATTTGTCGAAAGTATTCGCTGCATTTTACCTGATGGACCCATACATGTAGTTAGGTGGATAAAATGTCATAAACCTGGATCCTCAGCAACCATAGAGTACCAAAAAAGATGATGTTGCATTTCAGCGGCTATACGAAGGACAATACCAAGGATACCACGGTTATATAGTCCAATTAAACGTTGTCAATGCTCACTGGATTGACCCTGGACCACCGTTATATTCGATGCACAATGGTGCTAAGTAAGGTGAGAAATATGTGCAAGATAGCACTAAGAAAGTTTGCAGAGAGTAGAGATAACTACATGGAGACTGGTAGCGTTGTGAGAAGGTGGTGAAGATATGCACGAGAGCACAAAGAAAATAAAGATGATAATTGAGACGACAGCAGAATAAGAAAAAGGATAGCATAGATGTGTGCAACCAAGTGCTTGGCATAAGCATATGATTGACCAGGCGGGCCAATCTGGTCCCCTGTTCAGATGAAGTCGGGGCCGAAGTAGTGTATTGGTCAATGGTAACTGTCAGCTACACACATCCCTCAACCAGACATCCTTCTTCCGCCCGATCGCAGCCCCTTGCAAAGGAACTGCCCCCTTTTAGTCGCCTCTAACGACAAGCAGGAGAGAACTGAGGGACTATTCTACCACCATGCCGGAACGATCGGAGCATGTTTCATGGATACCCTGTAAATACTAATACTAATGGCCTGAGATAGATGACCCTAAAAGCATATTCCATCGATATCCAGTAAATACCTCTACTCATCTGAGAAATATGACCCTGGAAACATGTTACATCGATATCCAGTAGATAAACACTATTGGCATGAGATAGGTGATCCTTAAAGCATGTTTCATCGATATCCAGTAAATAAACACAACTGGTCTGAGATAGATGACCACTGAAGCATGTTCCATTAATATCCAGTAAATAGCTCTACTCATCAGAGGTTGATGACCATTGAAGTTTCTCAAAGACCTTTTTTTAATTTACGCTGTACTTTTACCTTAGCAATCTTAGCAATATTGGAAATACTGTAAATAGACAATTAACGTCTGTCTTAAACACTTGAATGGAGACTGATACATTCGTCACTTCGTCATAAACGATTGTTTTAGTATCATCATACCTGACATGTGACATGGTTTGAATTATTTTAAGCAATCTCAATAAGTCAACTTATTTTGTTACCTGAATGCCTACATGAACAAGAGTTTTACATATATGCTCATTTTTAGGACCTTTGGACATATTTTGTGACCCTTGGTAAAATTAATACAAGTGCTTCCCTTGCTTGTTATTAAGGTGAACATCTGCTTATCACAAGCACTCGCAAGTGTTCTGTACCTTGTACAAATTATTCACCTCACGTTTGAAATAAGTGGTGGTTGACATTACCATTTTTAATCCCTTAACATACACGAGAAAACAGTACAACTAACTAGCTCACGGGAAAAAGGCATTTATTCAGAATCAACCAGCCCAATCAACATGCCAAGTATTGATTCTGAAAAAAACATCGTCATGTGAAGACTGTAGTCTGGAGTTTCCAATTCTCTGTTGATAGACGTCTGAATGTTACCCAG
The DNA here is from genome assembly GCA_936450465.1 of Gibbula magus. Classification (NCBI taxonomy): domain Eukaryota; kingdom Metazoa; phylum Mollusca; class Gastropoda; order Trochida; family Trochidae; genus Gibbula; species Gibbula magus. Next base: position 62,524,339 of record OW388299.1, read on the forward strand.
AGTAAGGCTTGCAGCTCGCTGTAACCAAGCAGGCTCAACAAATGACCGTCTCAATACAGAAATACCAAGCTAGTCCAGGACGCTAAACCAGGTTCCCCGTTTGCATGACCTTACTACTGGTGCAAGCACAGCGGCCACGGTAATCTGCGGTATACTGACATCAGGCCAGACTGTATGGACGAGCTGAGAGAACATGTACCAAGAGTCAGGACACCCTGAGTCGTGATGTGTTACGTCGCCACCATTGTACTCATCGTCTCCGTAAATGCAACAACGTGACTGCCTGTAACAGTCGTAACTGGCGACATGTTTGGTATTACGATGAGTCAATATTCCTGTTGCATAGAGACCGAATCTCGGACGTGTTCATGAATGTCATCATATGCAAGAATTCTGGACTCCGTTCCATAACAGCGAGCGCTTAATAATCGCTCATTGATCGCTCAATGTAGCGCTCAATGTAGCGCTCAATGTAGCGCATTCTCTCCTGAACGACATTGTGCTTTTCCTCGAGATTTGCTCGCTTTGCTACGTAGCACTACATTGAGCAATCACGTTCAAGAGAGGTTTAATGTTGCGCTCAATGAGCGATTATAAGCGCTCGTTGTTATGGATGTTATGGAACAGAGTCCTTGACATAGCTGAGCATGCCCTTGTGAAATCAGTGGAGCGTAAACCTATGATCAATTACGTAGTGCACGATTTTGCAATTAACATTAATAATGGCACAAATGTAATATCAAATTTGCTATCAAATTACAATTTATCTTGAGCATGTGTAACTGCTTGCGTCAGGAGGACAGATTCAGTGGAGGTATGCAATGTGTTCGTGAATAACCTACACCGATCATACAGATCTTGTAAACGTCCAGGGAAACCGGACGGCTTTACGCTTCAGAGACGCCATCCTGAAATAACACATCTACCAAACTTATACATCCAACGTGAGATAATCCAGTTGGACAACTCTCGGACCCGACATACTAGATAATAAGATAAATCAGAGTCACATTCGGCTTTGGTCTGTAGCTCCCTTCACGATAAGCAGATACAGGTCGAGGTACAGAGATATATATTCAAATGTGTTTGAACCAATGAACGTTCTCACTCACTGTATGTTTTACTTAACTTCAAAAGAGATAATGATCTATTCAGTTACAGGTTGTCACCCATAAACCAAATTTTCTATTGAGAACTGTCTTATATTGTACGTTCATCCATCATTCTCATTGGGCCCTTTACATACCATAGTGCATTTACATGTGTTTCTGTGAATGTGTGTTGTTCTGTCAAGGATATATTTTAGCTTTTATTTGACTTGGGATAGTCACTATCTTTTGTACCGTTACAGAGAGTCGTTATTTTCGTGTATAAATCGAGACACACAATCACACTGAACCTCGACCCATACCCACTTGACTGGCTTTCCCAACACAAGTTGTCTTACCAGAAAATATTGGGGCCATAGTCCACCAAATATCATTAAAGCCGCTATATATCATAAATACACTATACATCATGGGTATAATTTCATTGATCCTTTGCCTATTATGAACTGTTTATGATATTCTTAATTAATAACACTCTTTATTAACAGTGAACACGTCTATTCTTTTCTAACGAATTGTACATCATGAATGATGAAGGGACATGGTTCGATTATTGGGTATATGTCACGCGTTGCTCTTTTACTGCTAATATCCTGCACGTTTCTTATTGAACCGTAGATGACAGGAACGTGCTCCTAAATACTGCAGACTATAAACATACAGAGGATATCTTCTCGTACAACATGTAAAAAGAGAATACTAAACGACGTTGCGTTTAATAACATATTTATGAAACGATTGAGTGGTTTATGAGTGAGTGGTTTGGTATTTAACGAGCGAAAGTGAGTTTAATAAATATGTTATTAAACGGAAACGAATTTAGTATTTTATTTATTACTCACTAATTAAAATGCCACTTAATTCAACAAACTCGTCGATAAATGGGACACACTCCATTGCGACCGCGGCGCTAACATTGTGACGTCATATTTTTGCCATTATGACGTCACGTCGATCGGCAGCACGCAATGTTATTAGTCAAGTGTAATAACACGGTAGATTTATTAAACTGCGATATCTTCAACGGGTGAGTAATAAATCAGAGTTTACACAAACTATTTTGTAGATATCAAGTGACGCTAGTAACCATTTTAATCCTTCTGTATTGCAGTACATAGCATGATATAAAACATACTGTACAAAGATGATATAAAACATTTTATCATGATATACACAGAATGTATCAATTGATGAAAATATTCATTTGATATTTGATGAGATATTTGATTACATATATAAAGAGAGGAAACCAATTTCGTATTTATCGCACTTCATAAATTTTAAGTATGAAATGATTTGTCCTTTCAATTGTTTAAATGTCTGGTTTTATTCAGATACATATATTTTCTGGGTTATATACTAGATATGGACAAACATGTAAAGTATAGGTACCTGGCAATCATGGTTTCCATTACACCATTAAAACTATGCAAATATAGAGAATGTTATTATTCTAACGCTAGTGCGAGAGTCAGAGGGGTAGGACGTGTGTGAGCGAGCTCCGACAACAAGTGTTACAAAGAAGAAATTCCTGACTCTATACGTAAATGCAGTAGCTATCAGTTATTATATGAAGATTGCATGGAGAATATGCATCAAAGAAAGTACAGAAGAAGTCTGTGGTGTTTTGAAACCTAGATATTTGGACTGTTCGGGATTTCTACATTGAAGGAGGTATAGTGATTTCAAAATGGCGTCTTCTCCTCAATTCTATGCAACACAACCCCCTGATCAAATTGACTACGACATACTGAATGAACTTGATGGAATATTGAAGGAGTATGACAAGATTACATGTGAAAGAAAGTTAACTGAGATATATCAGAATGATGTTAAGAAAATGAACGACGTTAGACTCTCATTGTATGACATTGCAAAGAAAGATAATGACGACTTCCCAGAGGGTGTGCTAACACGAAGAGTCAACCGCGGGGGACAGAATGTGCCTCAGAAATATGCAGCTGACGTATATCATCTCTACAAGTACATCAAGGGCTCTATCCCGGGACATGTGATTCAACAAGAGGTTCTCAGCAGACACAAGCTACGTACTAAAAGTGAGTGTGACTTTCAAGCAAGTGACTGTAATGATGTGAATATTGATTCAGTTGACTGCAAGGACAAAGATATTTTGTGTCAAATCTTGAGTAAGTTGTTATCAATTCATGATGATATGAAAGATCAGTTGCTTTGTGTAAGTACTAAATTACAGAACCTTCAGGATACCTACGAAGGCGATATTAGGCGAATGTTAGATTCGTATGAGAGAAAGAATGAAGAAATCGCATTTTATTCATCTGAACTACAGAAATCAAAAAGTATACTTGAAATCCAGTATAAGGAAATCGTTTCACTGAAAAGCGAACTGAAGGACAAAACTACTGAATATGCATTGTTAAAAGACAAGCTATGTGAGGGCATCACTTCAGTTAACAAACGAGCTGATGCAATTGATGGCAAAATTGATTGTATGAACACGAGAAGCAAGCTTCTGTATTCAGAAGCTGTGAAGACCCCAAGCCCTTCTAGGCCTCAGACATCCCGTTCTGAAAGTCAACCAATTACACCAGAAGCCAACCCCACCAACCAACAAGTGAGTGTTGATGACGTCATTATTGAGCATGTTACACATGCCTCTCGCCAGGACGCCGACTATCAGGGGATAACAGTACAGGTTGATAACAGTAATGGTTGTGACGAGAATACACAACGAACTGTAAACTTCTCAGGTCACTGGGAGAGAGCTTTTACTCGCGCATCACGATCCAGAACGAAGCGTCTTGTGCTGTCTTATGTCAAGGCCAACCAGTCATTTGATGTTGTTCAAGATGCAATTCAAGATTATGCCAAATGCAGAGGCATTACTGTTAGTAAAATAACACTACTCAAACACTGGAAAGGCTACAATCCAACATATACAATTGTGATGAATGTTCCAGTTCAACGTGCAAAGATCATTCTTGATGATGTACAATTCTGGCCAGAAAATGTCAATTGCAGGGAATGGGTTCCTCGCAAGTATTGGTACGCTCAAGATGGTGAATATACGAGACCAGACAACAAGAAAGAATGAAGTGTTTAAAGTATGCTGAAAACGTATATATAATACTCATAACTATGTCTATATCTAGTCTCGCAGCATGGAATATGCGCGGTCTTAACAACAGCATACCAGACCTGAAGACTAAACTGATGCACGTGGATGTAATGTTTGTATGTGAAACATGGCTTGATGTAGTCAATTCTCGACAACTAATTGATATAGACCATGACTTTGATGTTACTTACAAAGGTTCACAAATCTCTTCTTACTCAAGGTGTGCTGGAGGGTTGGCTTTGTTTGCTAGGAAAAGTCATTCCTATTACATTAAGCCCATAGATACAAAAGGAAGTGATCGTATAATAGGTGTTGAAATAAGGTCTAAAACCTGTGACGATTCCATGATAATCATTGGAAATTATTTACCTTCAACAAATGCACTAGATGCTGAATACTATGAAGCTCTTGACTATTCTATGGCTGTGTACGACAAGTATTCAAGTGACTGTAATACAGTCATGTTGGGAGATTTCAATGCTGATATCAGATCCGGTGCCAGTAACCTGAAGAGACGAGCCAAGTACCTGCACCGCTGCCTACAAGAACGACACCTCCTATCTGTTGTGCCTACTGACGACCAGTCTCTGTATACATTCACCACCAAATGCAGATCATCACGTACCATGCTCGACTATATACTGATGAACATAGACTACGTGTCAGCTGTGACTGGATACATAATTGACACTAGTGTTCACTATAGTGTATCGGACCATATGCCTATTTTTGTATACATTGACCCTAGCGCCCAAACTAAGCATTACCATGGTGATAGACTGCAGTGGGGGAAAGCCAATGAGGTGGACCTAATGCTATACAGATATGAAACCGAGAACTATTTCAGGGATACAACTATAGACAGGTCTCTGTACAGAACTAATGAGGAGTATATCAGCTGCTATAATGACTATGTTGTCCAGTCACTCCACTCATCAGCATCAATAAGTATCCCATCTTCCAGGTACCAAGCACACCTGAAACCTTATTGGAAGAAGGACAATCTTAAACCTCTACACCAACAAATGAGGCAATGCAGACGAGAATGGCGTGAATCAGGAAAGTCACATGAGCAAACCGATGAACACTACATTAAATACAAGGAAGCAAAGAGAATATTCAGGAGACAACATCGTAGATCCAAAGTTCAACAATTGGACGACAAACTGACTGAAATTGCAAAGGCTGCCGAATTTGACATCCAGGAATACTTTAAAGTGACTAAGCGTAATTCGCGACAAAAAAGCTGTATTACCAAGCTCAAATACGAAGATAAATGCTCAACAGAAACACAAGATATCTGTTCAATGTTTGGAAAATATTTCAGTGACCTTGCTACTCCAGTCATGCTCAACAACTTTGATGAGGAATTTGCAGCGAAAGTATCGGATACTGTGGATTCTCTATGCAATGAAGCAATATGTGACACTATGAACTCACCTCTGTCTAAACCAATTACAACAAATGAGATATGGACGGTTGTAAAATCTCTTAAAACAGGCAAATCTCCAGGACCTGATGATATAACAAATGAACACTTGAAACGTGCAGGTAGATCACTATTTACTCACCTGTCAATCATGTTTAATGATATGATTAAATATGAATGTGTACCCTCCTCGTATCATATCGGTAAAATCCTCCCAATCCACAAAGGCCACGGCAAAACTAAGACGGACCCAAGCAATTACAGGGGGATAACTCTGACCTCGGTACTCAGCAAACTCTTTGAACGACTTCTTCTCAATAGGATCGAAACTTCAGTAAGCAATTGTCAGACCTTTCCACACCAACTCCAATTTGGATTTCGCAAGTACGCGGGAGCTGAAACAGCATGCTTTAGTCTCTTTGAAAACCTTGCATTTTACACGGAGAGAAAGTCCTCTGTCTTCTGTGCCTTCCTCGATAATGCCAAGGCCTTTGACAGAGTATGGTTAAATGGGTTATTTGCTAAGCTACATGATCTCGGCATTACGGGGAAAACATGGCGTTTGCTACGTCATATGTACTCGTCAATGCTGTCATACGTCACACACTCAGGGTGTCAATCAGAACTATTTCCAGTGAAGCAAGGAGTTGGACAGGGTCGCGTTATGTCTGCCTGGTTCTTCTCTGTATACATCAATGACCTTATAAATGACCTTGATAAATCTGGACTTGGACTTCAGTTACCATGGGGTCACTACCCAGGACAACTGCTTGCAGATGACACAACGGTTGTAAGTAGTTCACCTAACAGTCTCCAACGCCTACTCAATATTGTGTACCGTTATGCCTGCAAGTGGCAATTAGTGTACAATGTCAGTAAAAGTGCACTATTGACATTTTCACCCCATCGCCATAATGAACATCCACCTGTACTCTGCGGAGAAGATGAACTTCCCTTCAAGGATTCTGTCACATACGCGGGAGTCTGTGTCAGTAATGTAAAATCATCAGTTGAACGAACGAAAATGACCTGTGAAAAACTCAAGAAATTGATAAATATTAATCACAGCTCTGGACTTTACTTTGGGGGACTCAATCCTATAGCATCCACGCGCGTCTGGGAAAGAGTTATCTTACCCTGTGCTCTATACGGATGTAACGTCTGGGGACAACTCAGCTCTAAAGAGTATGACATGCTCGACACAGTGCAGAGGTACTTCTGTAAAAAGGTCCAAGGCTTTCCAAAACAAACAGCCAATCCAGTTGTACTAGACTGCCTAGATCTACCCAGTCTACAAAGCTATATAGACAAGCAAGCTCTACTTATGTTTGGAAAACTCTGTAGATCACACTGTGATATGTATTTCAAAAAAGTATTCACGTATCGACTTGGACAGCATCAATGTGAGTACTTTGACAGACCTAAGAGTAGGAATTCTCCCATGTCCAATATGCTAAGACTGGTGAAGAAATATGACATGTGTGAACTATTGCAGAATTACATGAAGCATTCCATCATTCCCACGAAACCGGTCATGAATCGTCTTATCACAGAAAGAATAAAACAAGTGGAGACTATGACATTACAGCATCAAATATCTGTCAGAGAGGATCTGAAACGATATGCAGTCATCAGACAAAATGGAATACATAATCTGTGGAGACTAGCTGTTCAGACTCCTAACTGTATTCAAGATCTCGCACTTGTTGTGAAACTCGGTGTATGTAAAATCAAATCTGGTGAATGTGAGTGTGGAAGAGTAGCAAACGACATTGTTAAACACATCCTTATGTTCTGTCCTATGACGATGTCCGACAGAAATGAACTGTTTGATCGATTATGTGACGCTATCGATGTGAATGCGTTTGTCGACTGGTGGTCTAATGATGACGATATTATAATGTCATTTATACTTGGAGGTAAACCCACCTGCTTCTCAGATATACCATTTGAAACATGGAGAAAGTGTATGTTACTTGTAGCAAGTTATTTCAGAACATTGTATTACCTGCTACAACCCCACTTCATTGTATAAATGCTGTCATTTGATTGACTTTGTTCCGATGTATAATGTTAATGTCATTGTATGATCTGTAATCTTCATTCATGGAGGAAATAAAGACAATCTATCTATCTACGCTTCAGAGACGCCATCCTGAAATAACACATCTACCAAACTTATACATCCAACGAGAGATAATCCAGTTGGACAACTCTCGGACCCGACATACTAGATAATAAGATAAATCAGAGTCACATTCGGCTTTGGTCTGTAGCTCCCTTCACGATAAGCAGATACAGGTCGAGGTACAGAGATATATATTCAAATGTGTTTGAACCAATGAACGTTCTCACTCACTGTATGTTTTACTTAACTTCAAAAGAGATAATGATCTATTCAGTTACAGGTTGTCACCCATAAACCAAATTTTCTATTGAGAACTGTCTTATATTGTACGTTCATCCATCATTCTCATTGGGCCCTTTACATACCATAGTGCATTTACATGTGTTTCTGTGAATGTGTGTTGTTCTGTCAAGGATATATTTTAGCTTTTATTTGACTTGGGATAGTCACTTTCTTTTGTACCGTTACAGAGAGTCGTTATTTTCGTGTATAAATCGAGACACACAATCACACTGAACCTCGACCCATACCCACTTGACTGGCTTTCCCAACACAAGTTGTCTTACCAGAAAATATTGGGGCCATAGTCCACCAAATATCATTAAAGCCGCTATATATCATAAATACACTATACATCATGGGTATAATTTCATTGATCCTTTGCCCATTATGAACTGTTTATGATATTCTTAATTAATAACACTCTTTATTAACAGTGAACACGTCTATTCTTTTCTAACGAATTGTACATCATGAATGATGAAGGGACATGGTTCGATTATTGGGTATATGTCACGCGTTGCTCTTTTACTGCTAATATCCTGCACGTTTCTTATTGAACCGTAGATGACAGGAACGTGCTCCTAAATACTGCAGACTATAAACATACAGAGGATATCTTCTCGTACAACATGTAAAAAGAGAATACTAAACGACGTTCCGTTTAATAACATATTTATGAAACGATTGAGTGGTTTATGAGTGAGTGGTTTGGTATTTAACGAGCGAAAGTGAGTTTAATAAATATGTTATTAAACGGAAACGAATTTAGTATTTTATTTATTACTCACTAATTAAAATGCCACTTAATTCAACAAACTCGTCGATAAATGGGACACACTCCATTGCGACCGCGGCGCTAACATTGTGACGTCATATTTTTGCCATTATGACGTCACGTCGATCGGCAGCACGCAATGTTATTAGTCAAGTGTAATAACACGGTAGATTTATTAAACTGCGATATCTTCAACGGGTGAGTAATAAACAGAGTTTACACAAACTATTTTGTAGATATCAAGTGACGCTAGTAACCATTTTAATCCTTCTGTATTGCAGTACATAGCATGATATAAAACATACTGTACAAAGATGATATAAAACATTTTATCATGATATACACAGAATGTATCAATTGATGAAAATATTCATTTGATATTTGATGAGATATTTGATTACATATATAAAGAGAGGAAACCAATTTCGTATTTATCGCACTTCATAAATTTTAAGTATGAAATGATTTGTCCTTTCAATTGTTTAAATGTCTGGTTTTATTCAGATACATATATTTTCTGGGTTATATACTAGATATGGACAAACATGTAAAGTATAGGTACCTGGCAATCATGGTTTCCATTACACCATTAAAACTATGCAAATATAGAGAATGTTATTATTCTAACGCTTAAACCAATCATTTTTTAAGATAAATCATAAATTGAAGCGAAATCTTTAATATTAAAGAGCAATACATGTATACGAGTTGATCTAATAAATCTCCAAATGTTTTCCCAAGCTGCCATGCGTTTTCTTCTTTACTGTTAGAAGTGGGTGGGGACATTTTAATCTTATGAGAGAAGACGAAGTCGATGCTTGACTGGCTTAGAACAAGGTGCATAGAGCCAGGATGCGCCACGCTCCCTTCCTGTTCCAACTCTATCATCACAGCTTTTATGTATACGTCAACATACTTCATGGCGAGCTTTTATTAATGAACAATTATGTGATTGTTGTGATAAATTTAGAATATGGGACGGGTAGTTTCGGATTCTGCACATGTGTAATGGTGTTGCTTAATTTTAATTGGAAACTAGTATTTATTATATATTTAGCGATTGAGAATGAATTTGCAAATTGAGTGAAATTATTTGAACTGAAATCAGCACATATCGTATGTGAAAACCAACTCAAATGCTATGAAACACAATGGATGCATCTTGTAGGAATGCTTTCTAATTGATTACTCCAAGTAACGAGATTGCCGCACCTTTATGTCTTTGTTTCCGTGACGGTTCCGCAACACATAAACAGCAAGGTGACATTAGGAAATTGCGGAATCACTGCACCGTGTTCTAGAATCAATAATGAATTGGTGCCTATACATTCAGTGTGTCACCTCGGGAAAATCGAAAGGAGTGCATACACACTTTGTGTTTGTGAACGCTTATTTCACGACTACTGACTAGCTTTACAGTTATGTACTGCTGGGTTGTGGCAATTATGATGTATATCTTTATGGAAAATCTTGCTTTCTGTTATGAAGACGATCATCAAGAGGAAGGCCATGCGGGAGACATGATTTGTGAAAATACAAAATCCATGATATGATATTTAGTTCTTGGTAAATTAATCCATCTTCATTTTTTCGCTAAACTTTTCATCAATGTATCCAGGTCATTTCTTACAATGTCGTAAATGAATTTTGTAAATAAATCAAGTGGCACAGGAAACAATACATTATTTCCAACAGAGCCGAACACCTGCCAGATAGAGCGAATTTGAATGATTAGTGATGAGGCTATATCGCGTGCAGAGTTACACACACTTGCATTCATGAGGGAATGCTACTTAATTTTATACACACATGAGGTGCTGAAATCGTTTATTTAAAAAATGTTTTTTAACCTTATTTTTGGTAGCTGAATTATTATTTACGACACGGAAAGCAAGTTAATCCAAGATGCTATCGGCATATTTTACCTTTATGTCGTCATAAAACAAGCCCAATGATTGATATATCACTGTCCCATCTGTCTGGTTAAGCAGATTCCAAAACGACAAGTTTTCAAAGAAGTGTTTGTCACAAGCATAGATAGATAATGCTTTAAAAATTATAAATTTAGCATAGTTGTCTTCTCGTGACGTGATGTTTATCACTTATGGATTACAATATCTTACCTTGTTGTACCTATAATTTATTTTTTCGGTTAGTTTACGAATATTTGAATGCTATTTACATGAATGTATATTGATACCTTAAAGGTGCATCCATTGTGTTTCATAAAATTTTATTTGGCTTTAATACGTTCCAACTCACCACATGTGCTGTCTGCAATACAAATAAATTCACTCAGCTTGCATATTTATCCCCAATCGCAAAATATATCATTATTACTAGTTTCAATTAAAATTGAGTAACATCATTATGCATGTGCAGAAACCGAAACTGCACGTCCCATTTACATTACATTCACATTACATTTTCTGTTATATATAAGATTCCAAAATTACGTTTGACTCATTGACGCGCTCCACACGATGTGTATTTTCCGGTTTTCGATCAGAAATCACTACTTTTACCTTCATATCGTCAATATGCTCAATCTACTATCATCAAAATGGTAGTTTTCGATAACAGTCGGTAGTTCTCGATAAGGTAACACCATTTATAACGTTTGCAATATGTGACCACAAACAACACAATGGATGTACCTTTAATGTTTTTAAAAGATAGATCCAATGACATATGGTCAAAATCGGATTCTTTAAAATGGGATGTCAATTTGACAATTGATCGATTTTAAATTTCTGAAATCGGTCCATAAATTACTTATATACGGCTTTTTAAAAACAATGCCTAATTTAGCCCCGGCGACCAGAATGAAAGTCTGCGGGGGTGTGGCCTCTGAAGAGATGATTTCTGTGACGTCACCGGAGTAATGTCATTATTGGCGATAGTCATAATTCAACGTAATTTAGCAATATTATGATTGTTAATTTCACTAACAAATCTTCAATCAATCAACTTAAAGTTTCTATATATCGAATGTTTAGATATCCAACTAGGTAATTCCGCAGATGGCAATTACAGAATTGTTGCATAAACATGTTGCATTAACACACCTCATAAATTCATCTAGCGGCAGTGATAATCATCATTAATTAATTAATTAGGCTCCACGGAGCGGGTCACACACGACTCGTCGTCTGTGGTTAATCAGTCACGCCTCAATGATTCATTTCAAAACGTTTCGTGGCAGTAATCGCGGTATTTCATCTACATTCAACATGAAATATATAAGAAATAATTTTCCTATTTTGACAACCCGATGTTATGTTGTTTCAAAGACACCTATCCTCTTGGTCAGCTAGTTTAACTGAATGTCATTATTTTCTTTATTGCATTCTTGTAATGTATGATGAAGAACACAATAACAAGGGTTTCACGACTGTGAACTTGTCAGTTGCACGTTCGCAATGGCAACACACGTGAAACTAAAGCTTCGACTATTTTGCACTCATTTCTGGTTGTGCCGTTCATTATATTTTTATGTTTCTAAATGTCTTGTAAATTAACAAATATTGGTATGTTAAAAGGTATTTATAATTGTGATATGTATCACTTTATCTCTTTCGTTTGTTTGTTTGTTGACAGTGTTCGAGTCGGCCATAATGTTTTGCGCTCGAGAATAATGGACTATATCGATCTTTATTAAGACTGGAAAACACCTTTACTAATGTGTGTGATTTCTCCGCTGATTTTGGCCGAACAAATCATATAGTGCATATATTTCAATGAGATAGATGTGTGGCAATTTTACGGTATGTTTATCAACATGCTCGATGCCTCTTTGAATAAATTTTGTCGCAACAAGTTTTATTTATGAAATTTTTTAAATAATTATTATGATTATACAATTATTATACAATGATTTAATTTTCGTATTATTCGACCAGTATTTATTCAGAGAGGTGACATTTGAAAGAGATTTCCAATCAACCACGATCAACAATACAGCCATCGACGTCGTGATGTCACTGCAGATGTACGTGGTCATTTAAAAAAATTATAACAAGTAGTTGTCAGTAAGGTGACATGATCCCCCGCCGCAAATTAATACTTCAAATTGAAAAATAATGTCAACATCAGCAAAATCGACTGTCAAACATGTCGGAAATGTCAAAGTTCCCATGTGAACTTGTGACCATGTGACCTGTGCCCTTTATGAACGCACCCTTTCAATTGTTTAATACATGTTCTTATATTGATTAAATGAGAACAATTTCATGACAAATGCATTAAATCGGTGTAAGAGTAAATATATGATGTATGTTTGACCCAGCAGATCACTAACTGAATTTTTCCCAGAAGAAAATAAAAACGACAGTTTTGAAAAGATTTACCCCTGGTCACTTCAAAGAGCTGCCAAAACTGTAATTATTTACTATGAAGTATGAAATCAGATTATGTTATGGAACACTCAACTGTCTACGTTTAATTAATGCAAAATGATCGGTCTAGTTTTCGCGTTGATACGATGCTTCAAAGACATGACACATTACATGATATTTGCACTGAAATTTACAAGTAAATGGACCAAAAAATCATGTGCCACCAAGTCTACAAATGATGTGTAGTGCAATTAACAAGTGAATTTGGTAAATCTTCATCACCAGTGATTGGAAGCAATTGCATTCAGCCAAAGACAAATACAGAAGACAATATTACCAGCGTCATCTCATTTACCCGATCAGATACAATTGTCATATAAAAATATCAGAACAAAAATTTGGTTTCGAAGGTAACACGTGAAGTTGTGATTTTATTAAAAATATTAAAAAAATATTGTATACAGGACGGGGGTCGAATATGTACTTTTATCATAAAGTTTGACAGCAGGTTTCTATGTGAAGTGTTAAGGTACCCACCAGGAAACCGTTACATGTTTGTTTTGTTCCTCGAATAAGTGTTAAGAGTTGAGGCAGCCTTATTGATTTAAGTCCTGTGACCAATAAATGTTGTCAACAAAACATATTGATCTCACTAAACAGTGTAGACAGGAAGTGCACTGTAAAAGCCAATTCTACTTTTATAAACAGAATCAATTATTGCATAAAACAAGCTGTAATATTGATTCTACAGAATGCATGTTTTGCACGACAAAGTTTACGGGTATAGAAATTACATTGACTTCCCCGTCTGTCTGTACGTCTGTGCATCGAGGCTTTTCATATCTAGACTATACCTCGATGTTCATGTTGTATTTATATCAAACGAACAGTGCAGCTGTGTCTTTTGGCACTTTTAAGTCAGGCAATAGGGAATATAGTTTCCGTGTCAGAACACAACTCATGTACACATGCTGCGATTATACTTTGGATTGTTAGTTTTTATGTCCAGTTCGTGTGTTTGTTATTGCATGTATGTACCTGTGAGGTATTGATATAAGCAAACGTTTGCTTACTTACTGAACCAGATTCTTTATTGAATAGAAATATGTTTAAACCACCCCTGTGCACCTTGGGACTCCTTTGGGGGTAGGCACCCACCACCTCCCTTCTGCATCCGCCAATGCCGTTTCCATTGACATTAGCTTCTAACTAAATAAATTAAGATCGACTGTTCTATATTATGTTACAGTCGATCGACAATATAACATTATAAACTATGTCGATCTAAATTTATGTGACAATATACGATTATAAAATATGTCGATCTAAATTTATTTGACAATAGAACATTATAATGTCGATCTAAATTTATTAAGACTGCAATAGCTTTGAACTTCCTTTCTAAAGGTGGGCTCAAAATCGCAAGGCCGAGCACAATGAAACTAGTGGCATTAGATCTTGTGTAGGTTGAAGTTATTACCAATGACTTGCATATTCATTACTAATTCTAACACAAAGCATGTGCAAGATCAAGTATCTGAGGGGGATATGGTTGGCTCGGTCTTGATCTTATACAATACATAACATGGAAGGTTAGTAGTATACCGTCGTTGAGTGCGCGGTCGCGCGAGAGACGGACTTTCCATCCTATTTAAATATATTCAACAAAATGTTACAGCGATTTGTAAGTATTTTGTTTTCCATTTGTGGGACATGCATTACTACCTGGGAATATACAATGTAGCTCAATGTGTTTCTTTTAGAAACTACTGACATGTAGATGGCTTAGATGTACATGGACTATTTGGAGCCGAATGAACCTTCACGTTTGTCTGGAGTTAACAATCAGAAGATGGCAGAAAGTGTTCTGATTCGGCTCAGTCCGATTAAAATAACCGTTTTCCGAGAAATGTAGTGGCAAAATAAAAGGCCTTGTGGCGAGGAATCTATATAACCAGTTCGTATCCCGATATGCACGATTTGGAATATTTTATTCCTCGAAACAGGGTCGATCTTAATCCGACTGTATTAGTCTAATAATTTGTTTTAATATATATTGGATCAATATGCATAACACAAATCTATACGCATTTGGTAGTCTAGACTGTTAGCAGAGGCCTCCTATTTTGATAGTTTTCCTTCGGTTCGGTGGAATCCCAATAACAGACACCCCATAAATTGATACTATATTATATGGGTGAGTGAAAAAATAGCACAAGGCTGTTACCCATTAGGAAAATGAAACAGTCCAACTCTTACCCCACTTGTTAGAAAAAAATGACAAAGATTAGATTTGATTTCTAGCAGTTTTAAGCACAGTACTAAGTACACAGTTTTACACTCAACCGCAAAAGAAACGCAGAAAAAGTCAATTTTAAATGCTTTTTATAGGGACATGATTTGTAGAGATGTAATTGCAATGTCATATGTTATATATAATACCTTTATTTTTATACCTGTTCAAGTACATTTAGGGGTTAAAATCGCTTTTTCAAATGTGTTTTGACCATAATGTTTGGCATTTAATTTAATTTACGAAAGAAAAAGATGTTGTCAACACATATAACCTTCGGTTTAAAGGGGCAGTAGCACGTTTTTTCGCTCAAATAAGTCGATGAAATGTATTTAAAAAATAATTTCACAAATCATAAAACACCCTTGTGTCTTTGGAAAATCAAATTAAAAATGGGTGTACATGAGTTCCGTAAAGCAATGGGGATCGTTTTTGTCATTCGAAATAATAACTTGTGTTCACAATAAAATGGCCGCCATGCAATTTTTGCTTTATACGCAACACCGTTAACTCTACTACGGACAATTGGTTTGTGTAATGGGATGCTTTACCCTCTAAAGTAAATTTAAATGGCACAAACTATCATTATAAATAGGAAATTTGAAAAAATAAATTTTGCAAAAAACGTGCTCCTGCCCCTTTAATCATTTAATTTATTTACAGTAGGATACACAATCAATTTACTCAACAAGTACAAAAAGACAAATTAATAAGCTACCTGATCCATTCCAAATCCAAGGTAGACACATTTATAGATTATATCTCCAAGAAAAACCAATAACTGTCAATAGCCAGATACTGATAAAATACGGATCTAATAAAACTTCTAACCGATCCATTTCCAAATCAACAGTATTGATACTATTTCTAAGAATATAACATTAACTGTCAAACTGATAATGACAAAATATTGATCTCATCAAATAATTAATGTCTTGAATGTAGGAATATAATTGAAATTGGAATGTCGGTTTGTCAATATTAAATAAACGATGATGCGAAACAAAACATAAAATGTTTCGGACAGCATACGCTTGTTAGGAAATAATGATGGTATTGAAGGAGAATGAATGTTTAGTAAGTCGTTACCCGACATTCGGTCGCTTGTTCAAAGACTCATAGATAGCCAATGTAGTGTGCACTCGTTAAAGATAAATCAATTGAAATAGATACCGAGGGGCAAAAGAAACGATACCAACTAAAATGCGAGCTATTTCAACCAACGAGGGACAGAAACGATTGAACCATAGTTACACCATGTCTCTTAAACTAAAGTTAATTTTTGAAACATTATCTATTAATGTTTCTGAACAACTCAGCTTTTCAGAAATCGTCGTTCTGAAATGATATTTTGTGTTTGACTTTGTTAAAGATTTGGTCTCGTTACCATTGCTCCTCGGTTTTTATTTTTAAATTCTCAAATGATAATTTATTTTCAGTTGGCAATGTTGGGGAGGGGGAGGGGGGGGGGGGGGGGGGGGGGGGTGTATCAGTAAATATCAAGATCTGTGAGACCCATTAGATCTCCGTTCTTGGAGATAGTCAATCGTTAACTCACATTGAATTGACGATATAAGAGGGGTGTCCCAAAAGTTTCGGGCTTGAATGAACAAATGTCCGAACACAACCATATTGTACATTCATTAACATTCCAATAGAGTGCAAATGGCTAAAACATAACGAGATGCATGTACGTCTGTTGCCTGTAATATGCTGCTCGTCCATGCTAACACAAACATAACGAGATGCATGTACGTCTGTAGCCTGTAATAGCCTGCTGTCCCATGCTACCACAAACATAACGAGATGCATGTACGTATGTTGCCTGTAATAGGCTGACCGTCCATGCTAACACAAACATAACGAGATGCATGTACGTCTGTAGCCTGTAATAGCCTGCTGTCCCATGCTACCACAAACATAACGAGATGCATGTACGTCTGTAGCCTGTAATAGCCTGCTGTCCCATGCTACCACAAACATAACGAGATGCATGTACGTCTGTTGCCTGTAATAGGCTGCTCGTCCATGCTACCACAAACATAACGAGATGCATGTACGTCTGTAGCCTGTAATAGCCTGCTGTCCCATGCTACAACAAACATAACGAGATGCATGTACGTCTGTTGCCTGTAATAGGCTGCTCGTCCATGCTACCACAAACATAACGAGATGCATGTACGTCTGTAGCCTGTAATAGCCTGCTGTCCCATGCTACCACAAACATAACGAGATGCATGTACGTCTGTTGCCTGTAATAGCCTGCTGTCCCATGCTACCACAAACATAACGAGATGCATGTACGTCTGTCGCCTGTAATAGCCTGCTGTCCCATGCTACCACAAACATAACGAGATGCATGTACGTCTGTTGCCTGTAATAGGCTGCTCGTCCATGCTAACACAAACATAACGAGATGCATGTACGTCTGTAGCCTGTAATAGCCTGCTGTCCCATGCTACCACAAACATAACGAGATGCATGTACGTCTGTTGCCTGTAATAGGCTGCTCGTCCATGCTACCACAAACATAACGAGATGCATGTACGTCTGTAGCCTGTAATAGCCTGCTGTCCCATGCTACCACAACATAACGAGATGCATGTACGTCTGTTGCCTGTAATATGCTGCTCGTCCATGCTACCACAGACATAACGAGATGCATGTACGTCTGTAGCCTGTAATAGCCTGCTGTCCCATGCTACCACAAACATAACGAGATGCATGTACGTCTGTTGCCTGTAATAGCCTGCTGTCCCATGCTACCACAAACATAACGAGATGCATGTACGTCTGTCGCCTGTAATAGCCTGCTGTCCCATGCTACCACAAACATAACGAGATGCATGTACGTCTGTTGCCTGTAATAGGCTGCTCGTCCATGCTAACACAAACATAACGAGATGCATGTACGTCTGTAGCCTGTAATAGCCTGCTGTCCCATGCTACCACAAACATAACGAGATGCATGTACGTCTGTTGCCTGTAATAGGCTGCTCGTCCATGCTACCACAAACATAACGAGATGCATGTACGTCTGTAGCCTGTAATAGCCTGCTGTCCCATGCTACCACAACATAACGAGATGCATGTACGTCTGTTGCCTGTAATATGCTGCTCGTCCATGCTACCACAGACATAACGAGATGCATGTACGTCTGTTGCCTGTAATATGCTGCTCGTCCATGCTACCACAGACATAACGAGATGCATGTACGTCTGTTGCCTGTAATAGGCTGCTCGTCCATGCTAACACAAACATAACGAGATGCATGTACGTCTGTTGCCTGTAATAGCCTGCTGTCCCATGCTACCACAAACATAACGAGATGCATGTACGTCTGTTGCCTGTAATAGGCTGCTCGTCCATGCTACCACAAACATAACGAGATGCATGTACGTCTGTAGCCTGTAATAGGCTGCTCGTCCTTGCTACCACAAACATAACGAGATGCATGTACGTCTGTAGCCTGTAATAGCCTGCTGTCCCATGCTACCACAAACATAACGAGATGCATGTACGTCTGTTGCCTGTAATAGGCTGCTCGTCCATGCTACCTCAAACATAACGAGATGCATGTACGTCTGTAGCCTGTAATAGGCTGCTCGTCCTTGCTACCACAAACATAACGAGATGCATGTACGTCTGTAGCCTGTAATATGCTGCTCGTCCATGCTACCACAAACATAACGAGATGCATGTACGTCTGTAGCCTGTAATAGCCTGCTGTCCCATGCTACCACAAACATAACGAGATGCAAGTACGTCTGTAGCCTGTAATAGCCTGCTGTCCCATGCTACCACAAACATAACGAGATGCATGTACGTCTGTTGCCTGTAATAGGCTGTTCGTCCATGCTAACACAAACATAACGAGATGCATGTACGTCTGTTGCCTGTAATAGCCTGCTGTCCCATGCTACCACAAACATAACGAGATGCATGTACGTCTGTTGCCTGTAATAGGCTGCTCGTCCATGCTACCACAAACATAACGAGATGCATGTACGTCTGTTGCCTGTAATAGCCTGCTGTCCCATGCTACCACAAACATAACGAGATGCATGTACGTCTGTAGACTGTAATAGCCTGCTGTCCCATGCTACCACAAACATAACGAGATGCATGTACGTCTGTAGCCTGTAATAGCCTGCTGTCCCATGCTACCACAAACATAACGAGATGCATGTACGTCTGTAGCCTGTAATAGCCTGCTGTCCCATGCTACCACAAACATAACGAGATGCATGTACGTCTGTAGCCTGTAATAGCCTGCTGTCCCATGCTACCACAAACATAACGAGATGCATGTACGTCTGTTGCCTGTAATAGCCTGCTGTCCCATGCTACCACAAACATAACGAGATGCATGTACGTCTGTAGCCTGTAATAGCCTGCTGTCCCATGCTACCACAAACATAACGAGATGCATGTACGTCTGTAGCCTGTAATAGCCTGCTGTCCCATGCTACCACAAACATAACGAGATGCATGTACGTCTGTTGCCTGTAATAGCCTGCTGTCCCATGCTACCACAAACATAACGAGATGCATGTACGTCTGTAGCCTGTAATAGCCTGCTGTCCCATGCTACCACAAACATAACGAGATGCATGTACGTCTGTAGCCTGTAATAGCCTGCTGTCCCATGCTACCACAGACATAACGAGATGCATGTACGTCTGTAGCCTGTAATAACCTGCTGTCCCATGCTACCACAAACATAACGAGATGCTTGTACGTCTGTAGCCTGTAATAACCTGCTGTCCCATGCTACCACGAACATAACGAGATGCATGTACGTCTGTAGCCTGTAATAGCCTGCTGTCCCATGCTACCACAAACATAACGAGATGCATGTACGTCTGTAGCCTGTAATAGCCTGCTCGTCCATGCTAACACAAACATAACGAGATGCATGTACGTCTGTAGCCTGTAATAGCCTGCTGTCCCATGCTACCACAAACATAACGAAATGCATGTACGTCTGTAGCCTGTAATAGCCTGCTGTCCCATGCTACCACAAACATAACGAGATGCATGTACGTCTGTAGCCTGTAATAGCCTGCTCGTCCATGCTAACACAAACATAACGAGATGCATGTACGTCTGTAGCCTGTAATAGCCTGCTGTCCCATGCTACCACAAACATAACGAGATGCATGTACGTCTGTAGCCTGTAATAGCCTGCTGTCCCATGCTACCACAAACATAACGAGATGCATGTACGTCTGTAGCCTGTAATAGCCTGCTGTCCCATGCTACCACAAACATAACGAGATGCATGTACGTCTGTAGCCTGTAATAGCCTGCTCGTCCATGCTAACACAAACATAACGAGATGCATGTACGTCTGTAGCCTGTAATAGCCTGCTCGTCCATGCTACCACAAACATAACGAGATGCATGTACGTCTGTAGCCTGTAATAGCCTGCTGTCCCATGCTAACACAAACATAACGAGATGCATGTACGTCTGTAGCCTGTAATAGCCTGCTGTCCCATGCTACCACAAACATAACGAAATGCATGTACGTCTGTAGCCTGTAATAGCCTGCTGTCCCATGCTACCACAAACATAACGAGATGCATGTACGTCTGTAGCCTGTAATAGCCTGCTCGTCCATGCTAACACAAACATAACGAGATGCATGTACGTCTGTAGCCTGTAATAGCCTGCTGTCCCATGCTACCACAAACATAACGAGATGCATGTACGTCTGTAGCCTGTAATAGCCTGCTGTCCCATGCTACCACAAACATAACGAGATGCATGTACGTCTGTAGCCTGTAATAGCCTGCTGTCCCATGCTACCACAAACATAACGAGATGCATGTACGTCTGTAGCCTGTAATAGCCTGCTCGTCCATGCTAACACAAACATAACGAGATGCATGTACGTCTGTAGCCTGTAATAGCCTGCTCGTCCATGCTACCACAAACATAACGAGATGCATGTACGTCTGTAGCCTGTAATAGCCTGCTGTCCCATGCTAACACAAACATAACGAGATGCATGTACGTCTGTAGCCTGTAATAGCCTGCTGTCCCATGCTAACACAAACATAACGAGATGCATGTACGTCTGTAGCCTGTAATAGCCTGATGTCCCATGCTACCACAAACATCACGAGATGCATGTACGTCTGTAGCCTGTAATAGCCTGCTCGTCCATGCTAACACAAACATAACGAGATGCATGTACGTCTGTAGCCTGTAATAGCCTGCTGTCCCATGCTACCACAAACATAACGAAATGCATGTACGTCTGTAGCCTGTAATAGCCTGCTGTCCCATGCTACCACAAACATAACGAGATGCATGTACGTCTGTAGCCTGTAATAGCCTGCTCGTCCATGCTAACACAAACATAACGAGATGCATGTACGTCTGTAGCCTGTAATAGCCTGCTCGTCCATGCTAACACAAACATAACGAGATGCATGTACGTCTGTAGCCTGTAATAGCCTGCTGTCCCATGCTACCACAAACATAACGAGATGCATGTACGTCTGTAGCCTGTAATAGCCTGCTCGTCCATGCTAACACAAACATAACGAGATGCATGTACGTCTGTAGCCTGTAATAGCCTGCTGTCCCATGCTACCACAAACATAACGAGATGCATGTACGTCTGTAGCCTGTAATAGCATGCTGTCCCATGCTACCACAAACATAACGAGATGCATGTACGTCTGTAGCCTGTAATAGCCTGCTCGTCCATGCTAACACAAACATAACGAGATGCATGTACGTCTGTTGCCTGTAATAGCCTGCTCGTCCATGCTACCGCAAACATAACGAGATGCATGTACGTCTGTAGCCTGTAATAGCCTGCTGTCCCATGCTACCACAAACATAACGAGATGCATGTACGTCTGTAGCCTGTAATAGCCTGCTGTCCCATGCTACCACAAACATAACGAGATGCATGTACGTCTGTAGCCTGTAATAGCCTGCTGTCCCATGCTACCACAGACATAACGAGATGCATGTACGTCTGTAGCCTGTAATAGCCTGCTGTCCCATGCTACCACAAACATAACGAGATGCATGTACGTCTGTAGCCTGTAATAGCCTGCTGTCCCATGCTACCACAAACATAACGAGATGCATGTACGTCTGTAGCCTGTAATAGCCTGCTGTCCCATGCTACCACAAACATAACGAGATGCATGTACGTCTGTAGCCTGTAATAGCCTGCTCGCCCATGCTACCACAAACATAACGAGATGCATGTACGTCTGTAGCCTGTAATAGCCTGCTGTCCCATGCTACCACAAACATAACGAGATGCATGTACGTCTGTAGCCTGTAATAGCCTGCTGTCCCATGCTACCACAAACATAACGAGATGCATGTACGTCTGTAGCCTGTAATAGCCTGCTGTCCCATGCTACCACAACATCACGAGATGCATGTACGTCTTTAGCCTGTAATAGCCTGCTCGTCCATGCTAACACAAACATAACGAGATGCATGTACGTCTGTAGCCTGTAATAGCCTGCTGTCCCATGCTACCACAAACATAACGAGATGCATGTACGTCTGTAGCCTGTAATAGCCTGCTCGTCCATGCTAACACAAACATAACGAGATGCATGTACGTCTGTAGCCTGTAATAGCCTGCTGTCCCATGCTACCACAAACATAACGAGATGCATGTACGTCTGTAGCCTGTAATAGCCTGCTCGTCCATGCTAACACAAACATAACGAGATGCATGTACGTCTGTAGCCTGTAATAGCCTGCTGTCCCATGCTACCACAAACATAACGAGATGCATGTACGTCTGTAGCCTGTAATAGCATGCTGTCCCATGCTACCACAAACATAACGAGATGCATGTACGTCTGTAGCCTGTAATAGCCTGCTCGTCCATGCTAACACAAACATAACGAGATGCATGTACGTCTGTTGCCTGTAATAGCCTTCTGTCCCATGCTACCACAGACATAACGAGATGCATGTACGTCTGTAGCCTGTAATAGCCTGCTGTCCCATGCTACCACAAACATAACGAGATGCATGTACGTCTGTAGCCTGTAATAGCCTGCTGTCCCATGCTACCACAGACATAACGAGATGCATGTACGTCTGTAGCCTGTAATAGCCTGCTGTCCCATGCTACCACAAACATAACGAGATGCATGTACGTCTGTAGCCTGTAATAGCCTGCTGTCCCATGCTACCACAAACATAACGAGATGCATGTACGTCTGTAGCCTGTAATAGCCTGCTGTCCCATGCTACCACAAACATAACGAGATGCATGTACGTCTGTAGCCTGTAATAGCCTGCTCGTCCATGCTACCACAAACATAACGAGATGCATGTACGTCTGTAGCCTGTAATAGCCTGCTGTCCCATGCTACCACAAACATAACGAGATGCATGTACGTCTGTAGCCTGTAATAGCCTGCTGTCCCATGCTACCACAAACATAACGAGATGCATGTACGTCTGTAGCCTGTAATAGCCTGCTCGCCCATGCTACCACAAACATAACGAGATGCATGTACGTCTGTAGCCTGTAATAGCCTGCTGTCACATGCTACCACAAACATAACGAGATGCATGTACGTCTGTAGCCTGTAATAGCCTGCTGTCCCATGCTACCACAAACATAACGAGATGCATGTACGTCTGTAGCCTGTAATAGCCTGCTGTCCCATGCTACCACAAACATCACGAGATGCATGTACGTCTGTAGCCTGTAATAGCCTGCTCGTCCATGCTAACACAAACATAACGAGATGCATGTACGTCTGTAGCCTGTAATAGCCTGCTGTCCCATGCTACCACAAACATCACGAGATGCATGTACGTCTGTAGCCTGTAATAGCCTGCTCGTCCATGCTAACACAAACATAACGAGATGCATGTACGTCTGTAGCCTGTAATAGCCTGCTCGTCCATGCTACCACAAACATAACGAGATGCATGTACGTCTGTAGCCTGTAATAGCCTGCTCGTCCATGCTAACACAAACATAACGAGATGCATGTACGTATGTAGCCTGTAATAGCCTGCTCGTCCATACTAACACAAACATGACGAGATGCATGTACGTCTGTTGCCTGTAATAGCCTGCTCGTCCATGCTAACACAAACATAACGAGATGCATGTACGTCTGTAGCCTGTAATAGCCTGCTCGTCCATGCTAACACAAACATAACGAGATGCATGTACGTCTGTAGCCTGTAATAGCCTGCTGTCCCATGCTACCACGAACATAACGAGATGCATGTACGTCTGTAGCCTGTAATAGCCTGCTGTCCCATGCTACCACGAACATAACGAGAGGCATGTACGTCTGTAGCCTGTAATAGCCTGCTGTCC
Organism: Gibbula magus; assembly: GCA_936450465.1. Taxonomy (NCBI): domain Eukaryota; kingdom Metazoa; phylum Mollusca; class Gastropoda; order Trochida; family Trochidae; genus Gibbula; species Gibbula magus. Next base: position 62,549,133 of record OW388299.1, read on the forward strand.
CATGCTAACACAAACATAACGAGATGCATGTACGTCTGTAGCCTGTAATAGCCTGCTCGTCCATGCTACCACAAACATAACGAGATGCATGTACGTCTGTAGCCTGTAATAGCCTGCTCGTCCATGCTAACACAAACATAACGAGATGCATGTACGTCTGTAGCCTGTAATAGCCTGCTGTCCCATGCTACCACAAACATCACGAGATGCATGTACGTCTGTAGCCTGTAATAGCCTGCTGTCCCATGCTACCACGAACATAACGAGATGCATGTACGTCTGTAGCCTGTAATAGCCTGCTGTCCCATGCTACCACGAACATAACGAGATGCATGTACGTCTGTAGCCTGTAATAGCCTGCTGTCCCATGCTAACACAAACATAACGAGATGCATGTACGTCTGTAGCCTGTAATAGCCTGCTCGTCCATGCTACCACAAACATAACGAGATGCATGTACGTCTGTAGCCTGTAATAGCCTGCTCGTCCATGCTAACACAAACATAACGAGATGCATGTACGTCTGTAGCCTGTAATAGCCTGCTGTCCCATGCTACCACAAACATCACGAGATGCATGTACGTCTGTAGCCTGTAATAGCCTGCTCGTCCATGCTAACACAAACATAACGAGATGCATGTACGTCTGTAGCCTGTAATAGCCTGCTGTCCCATGCTACCACAAACATCACGAGATGCATGTACGTCTGTAGCCTGTAATAGCCTGCTCGTCCATGCTAACACAAACATAACGAGATGCATGTACGTCTGTAGCCTGTAATAGCCTGCTCGTCCATGCTACCACAAACATAACGAGATGCATGTACGTCTGTAGCCTGTAATAGCCTGCTCGTCCATGCTAACACAAACATAACGAGATGCATGTACGTCTGTAGCCTGTAATAGCCTGCTCGTCCATACTAACACAATCATAACGAGATGCATGTACGTCTGTTGCCTGTAATAGCCTGCTCGTCCATGCTAACACAAACATAACGAGATGCATGTACGTCTGTAGCCTGTAATAGCCTGCTTGTCCATGCTAACACAAACATAACGAGATGCATGTACGTCTGTAGCCTGTAATAGCCTGCTGTTCCATGCTACCACGAACATAACGAGATGCATGTACGTCTGTAGCCTGTAATAGCCTGCTGTCCCATGCTACCACGAACATAACGAGATGCATGTACGTCTGTAGCCTGTAATAGCCTGCTGTCCCATGCTAACACAAACATAACGAGATGCATGTACGTCTGTAGCCTGTAATAGCCTGCTCGTCCATGCTACCACAAACATAACGAGATGCATGTACGTCTGTAGCCTGTAATAGCCTGCTCGTCCATGCTAACACAAACATAACGAGATGCATGTACGTCTGTAGCCTGTAATAGCCTGCTGTCCCATGCTACCACAAACATAACGAGATGCATGTACGTCTGTAGCCTGTAATAGCCTGCTCGTCCATGCTACCACAAACATAACGAGATGCATGTACGTCTGTAGCCTGTAATAGCCTGCTGTCCCATGCTACCACAAACATAACGAGATGCATGTACGTCTGTAGCCTGTAATAGCCTGCTCTTCCATGCTACCACAAACATCTCGAGATGCATGTACGTCTGTAGCCTGTAATAGCCTGCTCGTCCATGCTAACACAAACATAACGAGATGCATGTACGTCTGTAGCCTGTAATAGCCTGCTGTCCCATGCTACCACAAACATAACGAGATGCATGTACGTATGTAGCCTGTAATAGCCTGCTCGTCAATGCTAACACAAACATAACGAGATGCATGTACGTCTGTAGCCTGTAATAGGCTGCTCGTCCATGCTACCACAAACATAACGAGATGCATGTACGTCTGTAGCCTGTAATAGCCTGCTGTCCCATGCTACCACAAACATAACGAGATGCATGTACGTCTGTAGCCTGTAATAGCCTGCTGTCCCATGCTACCACAAACATAACGAGATGCATGTACGTCTGGAGCCTGTAATAGCCTGCTGTCCCATGCTACCACAAACATAACGAGATGCATGTACGTCTGTAGCCTTTAATAGCCTGCTGTCCCATGCTACCACAAACATAACGAGATGCATGTACGTCTGTAGCCTGTAATAGCCTGCTCGTCCATACTAACACAAACATAACGAGATGCATGTACGTCTGTAGCCTGTAATAGCCTGCTCGTCCATGCTACCACAAACATCACGAGATGCATGTACGTCTGTTGCCTGTAATAGCCTGCTGTCCCATGCTACCACAAACATAACGAGATGCATGTACGTCTGTAGCCTGTAATAGCCTGCTGTCCCATGCTACCACAAACATAACGAGATGCATGTACGTCTGTAGCCTGTAATACCCTGCTCGTCCATACTAACACAAACATAACGAGATGCATGTACGTCTGTAGCCTGTAATAACCTGCTGTCCCATGCTACCACAAACATAACGAGATGCATGTACGTCTGTAGCCTGTAATAGCCTGCTGTCCCATGCTACCACAAACATATCGAGATGCATGTACGTCTGTAGCCTGTAATAGCCTGCTGTCCCATGCTACCACAAACATAACGAGATGCATGTACGTCTGTAGCCTGTAATAGCCTGCTGTCCCATGCTACCACTAACATAACGAGATGCATGTACGTCTGTAGCCTGTAATAGCCTGCTGTCCCATGCTACCACAAACATAACGAGATGCATGTACGTCTGTAGCCTGCAATAGCCTGCTGTCCCATGCTACCACAAACATAACGAGATGCATGTACGTCTGTAGCCTGTAATAGCCTGCTGTCCCATGCTACCACAAACATAACGAGATGCATGTACGTCTGTAGCCTGTAATAGCCTGCTGTCCCATGCTACCACAAACATAACGAGATGCTTGTACGTCTGTAGCCTGTAATAGCCTGCTGTCCCATGCTACCACAAACATAACGAGATGCATGTACGTCTGTTGCCTGTAATAGGCTGCTCGTCCATGCTACCACAAACATAACGAGATGCATGTACGTATGTTGCCTGTAATAGCCTGCTCGTCCATGCTACCACAAACATAACGAGATGCATGTACGTCTGTTTCCTGTAATAGCCTGCTCGTCCATGCTACCACAAACATAACGAGATGCATGTACGTATGTTGCCTGTAATAGCCTGCTCGTCCATGCTACCACAAACATAACGAGATGCATGTACGTCTGTTTCCTGTAATAGCCTGCTCGTCCATGCTACCACAAACGTAACGAGATGCATGCACGTCTGTTTCCTGTAATAGCCTGCTCGTCCATGCTACCACAAACATAACGAGATGCATGCACGTCTGTTTCCTGTAATAGCCTGCTCGTCCATGCTACCACAAACATAACGAGATGCATGTACGTATGTTGCCTGTAATAGCCTGCTCGTCCATGCTACCACAAACATAACGAGATGCATGTACGTCTGTTTCCTGTAATAGCCTGCTCGTCCATGCTACCACAAACATAACGAGATGCATGCACGTCTGTTTCCTGTAATAGCCTGCTCGTCCATGCTACCACAAACGTAACGAGATGCATGCACGTCTGTTTCCTGTAATAGCCTGCTCGTCCATGCTACCACAAACATAACGAGATGCATGCACGTCTGTTTCCTGTAATAGCCTGCTCGTCCATGCTACCACAAACATAACGAGATGCATGTACGTATGTTACCTGTAATAGCCTGCTCGTCCCTGCTACCACAAACATAACGAGATGCATGCACGTCTGTTTCCTGTAATAGCCTGCTCGTCCATGCTACCACAAACATAACGAGATGCATGCACGTCTGTTTCCTGTAATAGCCTGCTCGTCCATGCTACCACAAACATAACGAGATGCATGTACGTCTGTTGCCTGTAATAGCCTGCTCGTCCATGCTACCACAACATTGTCTACCAAAATGGACAGAACTGTATGTGGAGGTGTGATCAAGTGTCCACGTTAAAAAAATACAGTCCAAGGGAAATTCATTATGATATGTCACTAACAGGTTACTCTGCCCCATCATATCACTGCGTTAAACAGCGGTATTCTGAATTTACTAGAGATACATCAAGCCCCCTTAGACGCCTGTCTTCCCTTGACTGAAAACAGCTTCGTGGCTATAAATTTGAAACGGATGAGAGCGCCATTGCAGCAGTAGATGAGTTTTAGTGTCACGTGACAATACGTGGTTGTCAGATGAGGGGAGGAGATTATGTCGAAAACACATTGTAAGTTATAAACCTTAAAACAATTCTTCAGTTTTGTCAGATCGGTTGAAGATGTTAGAACATCACTGGAGGGGGATTATGTCGCAAAATAAGTCCCAAACATTTTAAAGTTTATTCAGTTTTCATGTTCAGGTCAGGAGCTTTTGGGACACCCCATCGGAGTACGTGAGTCTTATTTGCAGTCGTAATTGCTGCCTATCATGTTACACTTGAGAACAACACTTTGTCAAACGTTAATCTAAAATGTTACGTCTGAGACTCAACATGCACATAATAATAAGTGTTTGTCAAATGTCAGAGTAGCAAGTGTTAAGTACTTGATACTGAAAGGATTTCTTACGTCAGGACATACTTAGGAGATTAACCTACTGTGTTTGAAAATCAGAGACATGTTATATTGGATCGATAGCGAGTAAATTTAAAATTTAAACCGAACGCGTAGCTTGAGGTTTCAATTTTTCAATATACTCGCACCCTGAGCACTAATGTAAAAAGGTTTGATTATAACCTTCGTGATGAATTTGTAAATAATATTGATATGTTTGTTGTAAAAAGGTTGTGTACATATATGGAAGATTTCGAATGTGATAATGTTGTTTCGTGTGTTACATCTACATGTGTGTAATGATTTTGTCAAATATGTTTGTTAGTGCTGCTAAGAATACATTTGGTACTTTGAAAGTTAAATCGATCAAAACGTCTAAAGGGCATACACCTTGGTTAAACAATAAGTGTAAAGCATTGAGGCGTAACTGTCATGTTTCAAAACGTGCTTTTGGACGTAATAAGAACATTTCAAACTGTTCCAAATTTATAAAAGCAGGTAAAAATTACAGTAAAATTTCCTAGTGTTATACAGATTTTAAATTAGATTGTACCTGAGTACATGCGATTTACCTGTATGTCGTTACAGCGCACTAAATGACGTTAAATCTGTATGTGGGTCACAGATGAAGACATATTAATTACTTTGTATTCTTGACGATGCGTTCATAACATAAGTTAAAACAAAGTAAATATATAGAGGATATTTGACATTTCGCGGCGAAAACCATGTTTATCTCACTGAATGAAGTAGAAATGGATATTTTCACGAGTGGCGCAGCCACGAGTGTATATGTATTATTTCAACTTCACGGAGCTTGGATATACATTGTATTCGACGAGAAATGTCATATGTTCTATTTATTAGATTTAAAACATTATCCATAGTTTGTAAATGATGCTCATCTTATAAATGGAGCCTCCGTGGTCGCCTTGCTTTATCGCGGTCTTCTCATGACGTCATCCTATTGTTAAGATGACGTCATATTATTGAAAGTGTTATTTCACTCTGTAGAATAACATGTTATTTCATTTAGTGATAATACGTATTTTATTTTAACCGATAAGCGCCGTATCTCACCACTGAAAATCTAATAAATGAACAATAATTAGATAAAATGGAGAGTTCCTCATATAGTTTCAATTAATTATTTTTAAAAGTCGCGACTGATGGTAAATTGGGAACTTTACATCAGTATTTAGTTATGACTTGAACATTACAACATATATTTGAGTTCCCTCAATACACATGGTTCATGGCCAATATACTGAACTTGTTAACTGGAAGTTTCACTCTTACGACTTAAACATTGATTACTCCTTAGTAACAGACGAAACGATTTCTCATTTTACTAGTTTGCTTCTGTAAGTCCATTCTCTTTCTACAGAGGTTACTCCCTTCAAATGTCCGATCCTAACCTCTGTTCTCGAAGGCCTGAATTCGCTGGCAAAAGGGAGTGTCCTGATTGGTTGCATTTGAATCTAGTTGTGCAATCAGCGACGCCGTTTTAATAGTGACATTTGCCAATGACACATCATAATGACGAAATATAAGTAAGATAAACGTTTTCTCCTTCATGTGTTTTCCTCGAAATATGCCATTTGATTTTGTGAAAACAATTGATCATAAACGTGCTGATGAAAAAAGACCTTTACAGAGACAAATACCACACATAGTACATGTGTGTTATTTAGATTAGACACATTTGAAGGACACATGCTAATTAGTCAAATGCCTAGATCTTTGAAGTCACTCGGTCGACAGGGCCGCTGAAAGACGAATTTATTATTCGTTAAGAGGCAGGGATACAATATGAGGTTCCCCTTTCCTTCGCTAGGGAATTTTGTTGGAGCCGAGATATTCAGATCATGTAGAACAGAGGGTGTAATCGAAAATCTGAAGGGAGTAATATCTTTTGGGAGAATGCTGTGAGTTGTCGGACGTGGAATACTTTAACACTGTTCAGTCAGTTGTTGACAGGGGAAGATTTTGTTCTATTTTTTATCAATGCCAAGTGCTACTATTTGTAATCGTCTCGGGTAAAGTTGATATTAATGATATATTGATAATCATCGACAAAGGTTTTAATTATGTCTCCCACGAAGGGTCTGGAGACACATCGTTTTTGGTTGAGTTTCCGTCGGCGTCGGCATCGGCATCGGCGTCGGTGTTGGTGTTGGCGTTGGCGTTCCCATTGTTTCATGAGCAGATCTCTAACACTACTTGACCAATCTTCACCAAATGTTATATACAGTCTCCTCATAGCACGTAGATGTGACTTTTGGGGATTTCATTTTTTTTAGAAAATATTTGTTTGTTTCCATGGCAACAATTTTGATTTTTATCTGTTTGAAAGGTAGGGTTTGTTTCCGGAGCTGATCTCTAAAACTACACGACCAATCTTAACCAATTCTAGAATACATCCTCCCCGTATCATGTTGATATGCCTTTTTGGGGTGTAACCTTTAAAATGTTTATTTTTTATGTTTTAATGTAAGAATTTGACATTGTCTCTTTGAAGGGTAGGTTTTAATTGTTTCCGGAACTGTAACTACATGACCATCAATTTGAGTCAAAAACCGTTCCTTTAAAGGGGCAGTAGCACGTTTTTTTAGCTGAAATAAGTAAATGCATTGGGAAAATAATGTTACCAGTATCAAAACACCTTTCTCTCTTCGGAAAATCAAGTTAAAAATGAGTGTACATGGTTCCGTAAAGCCATGAGAATCGTTTTTGTCATTCGAAATAATATATAAAAGTGTTTACAATAAAATGGCCGCCATTGCAATTTTTGCTTTATGCACAACACCGTTATTACCACTATAGATAATTGGTTTGTGTAATAATATGTTTAACCCTCCAAAGTTAATATAAATGACATAAACTATCTTAATTATAAATGAAACATTCCAAAAAATTTTTTTTGAAAAAAACGTGCTACTGCCCCTTTGAATGGGACATTCAGTTTGTAATTTGAAGTCAAATGTGTCAATTGTTATCAATGATGTTATTCTACCGAGAAGAACTGATAGCTGCTGAAAATTGTCATTTAAATACTATCCTGTTCTGAAAGTGACACTGTAGAGAATCGTGAATTTGATCGAAAATAATTGGATTCCGCGGCTGGCGCGCGCCATGCCACGTAGCCACCTAAAGACATATTGAATGATATCTCCAACAAATCATAATTTATATACACATTCCATTTACAACGGAATGCGTGCTTGTTCATTTTCTGAACCATGACCATTTTATATCTTTTCATAAATGTAAAATTTCATATTACACCGATATATTTCCCTGGAAGATAAATAATAATAATATGACAGTACATATCCCTTTGATTTTAGACAGTGAGAAAATATTTCCTTCAGCACAAACAACAAAATGCAATAACTCTGGAGTGAATAACTCATGTGATCATGTTTTCCCATCAACTAGAATCGAGGGAAAAAGGCTTTGTCATGCCACAAGGACGTATGAACGGTGAAAGAACCTTGCGAATAAATATTGTGCTTAAAGCAATTTACATTGATTATTTGCGATTTATGTGTTTGAGTCGTCTTTTGTTTCTAGTTTCAATTCAATATTCAACCAACAGCGATTGACAACAGATAGTTTACAACAACAAAAAACAACAATGAAGATTTTCCCTGGCCGTGTGTATTGCCGGCTGCATATTTCCTTGTCGTCTGAAGGTAGAGCTCATAAGTTCTGATCCAAACGGATTTCACAACATAGCGACCATTAGGTAATTAACGTAAACAATTATGGATAAATAACCCTGATGATCACTATGTTATAAAACTGGTTGGAAATGAACTTCTATGAATATATATATATATATATATATATATATATATATATATATATATATATATATATATATATATATATATATATATATATATATATATATATATATATAAATGAGTCGTTTCTCACGTGAAGTAAGGTTATATATAGAAATATATATATGTATGGATGAGTAAGCATACAGTGCCGGACAAAAGTCACTTCCCCTGTATTGCAGTCTGAAAGTGAAATTACTGCAGTATTATCGCAACGGGAATGCAGTCGGCTCGCAGGACTGACCCGTGATTTCTGCACTACTATCGCAGTAAAAGAGTGGGAGAGTCGCAATACAGGCGACTGAGCGGTTCAGTGGCTACCGGGAGGGCGGGGCTTACATGTACGCGCTAGTCATTACTGTGATCAATGCTTTTGCGGCCATAAATTGACATGTGCGTAAGATGGTCCTGGGTGGATGATTGACTCAATAAACTAAAGATATAGTGATATTTATCTTAATAACGAATTTATTGTTATTTATTTGTGGGTCTCGAAAGTCCTACATGTACATGTACGCCTGTCCGATTATGTAACAAAGTGAGACAGTTTGTAATAAACTAAATTTCTTATTCACTGTTATGTGAGGTAAACGCGATTGGAGAGAATAGCATTCCTGTAAACACATGCAATTGCACTGGGGAAATTCACTTTATATAAAGTTTGAATATTGTCGTCCACACAATAGTGTATTTAGAATTATATTCAGTTACACAGTGTGTACATATTGTGTAGTGTTTATTATTGTTCTTGTAAAAGTAAACTGCTTGGATATGATAACGGATACATATTTTGTGTAGGTGTTTGTGTGGTGTGGGGAAGTTGTGGGTCGGGTATTCCCCTGAAGCCGGTTTTGAACTCCGGTGAAATCCTAATAAGTTGTATATTGTTTTGACAATGCTTGTGGGTAATATTAGAACTGATCATTTTGATGATCCGGAAACGAAATGAAACCTGATTTTCAAAGTGATAAAGTATGCTGTTAAGTTGTATTATACATTGATTGTGTTCATTTAGAATTGCATAAACATATAGAACTGACGGCGGAAGGGTCATTTCCATAACAGCAAATGCATTTCAACTTTATTCACTGCCGATGATATGATCACCAAGCATCTCAGAAACGATTCGCCGAAACCATAATCATATTTCATTTACATTGAAGAATGTTATACAATAATAATGATTGATATACTTTTATTTATATTTCTATTAACATTATCAATTACATATTTGGTAAGGGCGTCGTTACATTTACATTGTAATCTTTCTTATAATTTGTCATAAAAACATTAAATTAGGTCTTCTTTCGGGGATGTTTCTTTCTGTATGTTTGTGGATTTGATTAAACTGTTGGCTTATCTAATTTCGCTCCCGTTTATGAAATGTGTAATTAATTATACAGGCAGATGCATAAATCAAAACCGTTAACATACAAGTAGTAATCTCTCAGTGATAAGAAATGTACTTTTAAACAAAACATTTTCAAGATATTGGATTTTAGTTTGAGGTAAATTTGACAGGTTAATCCGTTAAAGACACGCATATATACATTCAAGGTTCAAATATGTATTCCCAAATACATGTATGCATGTCTATAAGATACATGTAAATAACTATTACTGTACATTATAAAGATTTACATGTATGATGTGTATTGCATATAGATAGATGTGTGACGAATGTAAATAATTTTATCTAGATAGTAGATACTGTATGTTTGTGGACTATTGTTGCTTCGGTTTCTTAGTTTGTTTAGCGAATATATTTACACTTCTAAGTGGAATTTTGTATGTATCATCTAATGAATTAACTATGAACTTATATTCACATAATCCCTATGATATTTGATCTAAAATGTACACAACATTAGTTCAGTGTGATTTTATTTTGAGATTTTAAATAGATTGTTTTTAAAAAAAATTTAATACACAGTTGTCATGACCATTTTAATAAACATATATGGAAACGAATATTTATATTAACATGTCACCATACAATTAAACGGCGTTTTCCATTTACATTTATAGCCGGACATGTTATATCCTTGATTTTATTAACCCATGCAGACATCATTAACATAACCGATTCAATAGTATTACTTTAGTATGAGAGCGTACCGCTCATTCCCGCCAACAGAGCACTGCGTGTGTATGAGTTAAAAAGAAATCACTAGTGAAGAATTGGGGCTAGAAGAATGGGTGTTTAGGTTGATTAAGGGATTGTTGCTCTCTGACAGAAAAAACCCCGAGATACATGTACATGCTGAATGATCTGTAACAAAAGTTTAAATGCCAATAACTGTGTAGTGAATTTGAGATGCGTGTATCCTTTACACAATGTATCCGAAAGTATCAAATCATGTAGATTAAATAACTGGCTAATGCAATTATATCATCATTCGAAGATCAAAGTAAAGGAAATATATTGTCGGTACGACTTTAAAGAAAATGGCAATAAAAACACAAAGTATGTTATCATCGCGCGTCTTAGGCAATCCAAATAGACTCAGAATATCAAGGTACGATACTTGAACCTTTCTGATAATTACCCTATGCACATAATTTCTGAACTTCCATGTATAAGTAAATTTGCCTCCAATTAAGTGAATAAAACCGTAATATAAAAGCGTACCGTCACTGACACTATCAATGTATATAACACCTAAATGACCGTTAGCAAATCGTGAATATTTGGAATTTTTTAATTACGCTTGATCAGTGGGTGACCAGTGGGTCACGTAATGTGATAAACGCGCGACTACCTACATGTATGTTACGTAATCTGGTATATCATTTATTACTAACGACTGAATACACGCTTACAATACACAACCCACTTTCAATACACAACCCGTCCCTTGTTTTAAGCAGTGTGCTTATTCGTCTTCGTTGCGTCTCGCCGGGTTTATTGTCTCGCTCGAAATGACATGAGTCTGTGGATAGTATGTTTTAAAACGTAACATGTGTCTCATAAGTCAATTTGGCTGGGTATTTACTAATAATTTGTGCTATATTGTACAATTGTACAATGAGTTCTGTGCGTGACACTTTAATAAACTATAACTGTCTAACTCTCGGTCACAAGTAATATATAAAATTGGATTTTCCAATAGAATGTGAAACAAACGCATCGTCATTCGTTAAAACTGCTAGTGATGCTCTTCTATTAACGTGTAGTGTTCATATTTTTTGTCATCAAGCGATATTGATCGAGGTCACGGTTACCGATTGGTAAACTGTGCTGGTGGTTGGTCCCCTGCGTTGAGAAAAAAGTCACTGGTCTAGCCTTCAAATTCCAAATGCAATTCTTTCATTTTCGGTTACATTCAGTCTTTAGATTTGAAATGTTTCATTCGACTTGTGTATCGTCATATATTTGGGAAAATATCAAGACAATATTTCTACAGGTTGTTTATTTGAAACATGTCGAAATGTTTTCAGCACAAGGTCGAATTTATGGTAAAGCTGCATCCATTGTGTTTCATAAAATTTTATTAAGCTTTAATACGTTTTATACAACATAACATATGTGCTGTTTGTAATTACAGTGCAAATAAATATACTCGACTTGCATATTCATCCCGAATAACCAAATACTTGTTTCCAATTAAAATAGAGTAACATCATTATGCATATGCAGAAACCAAAACTAAACGTCCCATTTATATGTACAGTAGTTATATGACCTATTAAATATGTGACTAATTTATCAGTTTGTCTGTTATAAATAATATTCCAAAATTACGTTTAAATCATTTGCGCGCGCCACACGCGGTACATTGTCCGGTTTTCGATCAGAAATCACTACTGTTAGCTTTATATCGTCAATATACTAAGTAGACTAAGATCAAAATGGAAATCTTCGGCAACAGTCAGTACTTCCCGATAACATAACATAATCTAGAACACAACGTTTTGCATAGACAGACAGACAGACAGATGGATGTTCCTTTAAGAGCCGATATCAATTGTTTAATCAATGAATTAGACAAGGAATTAGATGGATATACGTCTCTGGTTTAATTTTGATAATGCGAGGTTATGGCCGACATCAAATGCGATGGTTTGCGACAAGGGGGGCGCGGGCGTAACGCCTGAGTGAATTTACCACCAGGTGTATTTATATTACATAACGATTTTGAGTGAACGGTGTCTCCCTCGTAATACACACAGAGAGAAAGATAACATGCTTAATTCGCCATAGTCAGGCATGCAGACAGACAAGTTTGTTTAAGTGTCACAAGTTGAAAACAAAAGAGCCATCATGAGAGGTGGTATATCTCCCCGGCCCCACATAAGTTGAATAATCAGTTTTAGCGGTATACAATAACACACCACTGGAAGATAGAGTATGTTTTAACTGCAACGATTTTATTGAAAATGAAGCTCATGTACTTTTACATTGCCCCTTATACAAAAATGTTACCAAAATTATGTTATCTTTATCTTCTACTTTGAATGTTAGTTTTAATAATATATCGGATGTGGAACAGCTTGCATTTATTATGTCATGCCCATATATTTTTAGAGTTACTGTTACTGCCAAAACCTGCATGGAAGTCTTAGATTTTAGAAAATCACTTTTATATATCTAGCAATTCTTTTTACCTTAAAAATTTACCTTGGGTTTTAATAATATAGTATACTATATAATATGTACATTTTATTTTTATTAAGGTCCTTTAATATGTATATACATGTATGTAGTCTCTCATAATCCCATGTGGGATGGCTCATCACGTTATATTTTATCGACTTGTATATAAACATTTGTATGAGGTGAGATTTTGTAATAAAATGTCTGTCTGTCTGTCTGTCTGTCCGGTATATAACTACCCCTCAGGGCTCATCTACAGGATATGAAGGACTACATGTTTGTACAAATGAAATATTAAAAAACTAACGTTTTTAAAAGTTGCTTTCTACAGTTAAAGTCATGTGTATATTTTATTATATGTGTATATATTGCACTACGTAATGCGTGATAAGACAAATCGTACCCTTCTCACAAACTTCAAAGGATTTATCTCATGTAATTGATATAACTGTTGGTTTCAATGTATTTATTATGACGGGATCGTTAAACAAGGAAGAAATCTCCATACAAACATATACTTAAAAGATGAGTGACGATTATAGAACAGAAAATGTTACATACACCACAGAAACAAAATAAACTAGTCAACAAGCATTAACAAAATGTGGGTAGGCGTTATATAATTTTTGCATTGTTTATTTTAATTTTCAGCAAACTTCGGTATGACTGAGTGTAAACAATAATGATAAGGAATTCAAATAAAATCTCAAGTCAGTAACTAAATTGTTTTCATAATGGTCACGAACGTTTACAGACAGATATTTTATTCAAATCTTACCTCGATTGCACTTTTATAAATATGTTGATTTATTGATAAAAAGAAACAGGCAGAACATCGAGCTACCCACTCTGGGGTTATGAGAGACGTGCTATTCGAAGTAGATCACGAGATCAACAAGTGTGCCGGTGCCTGACACGGCGGTATCCATTGATGTGATTAAATTGCCATTTGAATGGGAGTTGGTACACTCGGTGATGCAATGGGCATAGGGGTACCGGTGCCTTTGGACAATACGGAAGATACAAGTGTTTTACAGTTCCGTGCAACCTGTCAAAACACCGTGTAACTAACAGCATTATCAATCGGTTTTGCCGAACTATGAAACGTGATAATTATTACAAGTAAATAATCACAGACTTATATATCATATTTTGTAAGATATCTTCTTTAAGGAAATGTATAATATACAAACATACACACCCTATACACATGTATGTACTTTGAGAAACACTATACTAACATTAATCCATCTACATGCAACACTATTGTTTTACCGTTGGGAAATATATACAGGGAAAAAGGATTGTACTCATAAATGTCTGATAAGAAAATAGACAATGTATCAGAAAAAGAAACTGTGTGATATGACAGAAGCGTCATCGACCAGTGTAACAAATAAATTTGTTGTTGTAATGTGAGTAATATTATTAAACTGATAAACCTTTAGTACCTGTTAGAATAGAGTTTTATTCAGATCTTCGTTTTATTATTATTATTTAGATCCCCAAACGTACACTTTCACGAACATATCTTATAATGCTACCATTATACAGTTTAAATATATTTCGCTTAGACATTCTGCTTCTTACCGTTTTCCTTTTTTTCTTATATACATATATATATATATATATATATATATATATATATATATATATATATATATATATATATATATATATATATATATATATATATATATATATATGATACCTTTTTAACATTGTCTCATGAGCCAAATAAAGGCTTTTTTTTTAAACACATCTTAGTTATTTCATGTCGTATTTAAAATGAAGTATACACAGATGTTGAATGTGTGTCATTTTGTCACTATTACATAACATTATCTCATACAACATGTGTACAAGTAAGAAATGTTACCGCCGGTAAATTCCACAACATAACACTATGGTATTTATTCGACGTGAAGCAACAACTTCAGCAATCATTTGACAGTAAATGCACATTTCATCTTTACGCCCGCCCACTACAGTACTAGACCAATCAGCTCTCAGCAGCTTAATTTGGGACCTGGACGCATCGAAATAGCCCCGCCTACATTCACGCAGTCATCTCGCAATTATCGTGCGACAGAGACGCTAATTTGGCGGGAGACTGTCGCGTTCCTGTCGCAGGAATAACGCAGTCATGACCCAACTGTGCTCCGACACGATTGCGGGAATACTGCAATTTTACTCCCATGACTTTTGTCCGGCACTGTATACTCCGACATATCGTATGTTTTCACAATAAAGAAATTGTTATCAAGTAAATCTTCTTTTTTTATGTATTGAACTTTCAAAGACCTACTTCACTTCCGTTTGTCACGATTTGAGTAAACAGAAGTAGAATATCACCATAGTAACAACCCTCTGCATACAATGTATCGTGTCCGTCTATAGTGAGTCAATGTACCCTAATCAATACAAATTACTTAGGAATTACGAAAATCCTTTTAAGAAATGAATACACTTTAGACGATTGTCCAACCTTCTATTGAGTCGGTGTCGTGTTTAACAGTGAATCTCTTGACACAAAGGCACATCAGGAAATTACAGAGTCTTTTTGTGATATTTTTATCTTGCTGCATCCCAATGGAACACGATAGTTGATCGTTCTAGATACGTAATTCTGAACAATTTCGTTCATACCACAAGACCAGGCTGCCGTTTCACAAAGACCTCCTAAATTTAGGAGGTCGTAGCATATAGGACCTTGTTTACGACCCTCATACGACCTGGCTTACGATCGTTTCACAACGGGGTCGTATCAATGTCGTACGAAATGGACTTAAATCCACGTCGTAAATTATTTATGAGGTACTTGTTGCTAAGCAACATATGATCCCGACTGGAAGGGCACCTGTTAATCACGTCTATCGTTGAATATACATGAATTAAGGCTTAACGTTGATAAACTGTTACAATTTGAAGAAGGCAGACAAAGGATTAAATAAACAAACAAGTTTTGGAAGATTTTTATAGAAATTTCCAAATAAAGGACAATTAAATGGTAAAACGAAATCAGTCCATTAATTGCCTTAATTTCTGTCGTCCCAATTTGATTGCCTACTCAGCAAAACAAATGCAAATATGTCTTGTTTTCAAATTGAAGCGCTACTAAAATGTCCATATAAGGTTTTAAACAATATCCAACAGTTACTGTGTCATGTTAAAAACATCCCAAACTTGGCGGAAAACACGTTTTGATTAGCTTTTGTGATAAAAATTTAATTTAAAAGCGTCTAGATCATACACTTTCCGGTTCGAACTTGTGAACTTATTCACCTGTGACCAAAGAGCGAGTTTTGTGTTGGAAACAAGATTTGAAGAGTTAACTCCCTTTTGCAACAGACGACACAATGTCAACAATCGACATGGATGCCAAAAAGAAAACCAAGAAGCCCAATTTCACTCCAACTGAGTTGGAAGTGTTGGTTTCAAGCATAGAGATGAGCCTACACATTATAAATTCAACACTGACCAATACGGTCACAAATAATTTGAAAAAGAAGACATGGGCGGACATCACGTCGAAGTAAGTCTAGAATACCGTAAATCCCTAAATTATAAATAGGCCTAGTCCATATAACCCTGCGATTATTTTTCAAAGAGGGCTCGGACCCAGCAATTATTCAATGTAGGAAATTATTAAAGGATTAACGGCACTAGCCTTGTTTTGGGTCTACAATATTTTACTAGCCTAAATTTTATTCGATATCCAAATCGATTTCCAATTTAAGAATTGATGAAATCTTTCTTCAAAACACATCTCATTCAGACATTTTGAGGAAAATGAATTAAATGTAAATTAATTATCAATAATCTGCCATATTAAGGGTCTGTATTTATTTTTATTGCATGTTTTTAAAAAAATTAATTTTGTTTTCAAATTTCCCATTTATAATGATGGTTTATGTCATTTCTATTGACTGTTCTGAGAGTGAAACATCTTTTTACAATGTAACATGAACCAATTATCCGTAGTGGTAATGACAGTGTTGCATATAAAAAAAATCCATGACGGCCATTTTAATGTGAACACAATTTATTATTTCGAATTACAAAAACGATAGTCATGGCTTTTACCGAACCATGTAAACTCATCGTTTGACTGATTTTCCAAAGGGAGAAGGGTGTTTTACTATTGGTAACTTTATTTTTACATTTTGGAATTTTAATCTGAATATAAGCAAATTGAAACAATCTGTTTTCATAGAGTCAACTCTGTCAGCAAAACTATCAGGAATGAAGATGAAATAAGGAAAAAATGGACAGACCTTAAAGCCCAAACAAAAAAAGCAGAATCAACGAGGAGAGGCAAAATAAGCAAGACAGGGGGAGGGCCACCCCCTGAAGAACTGTCATCTTTAGAAAGCAAGGTTTGTTTTTTAAAATTGGTTCTAGTCTCATTAAAAAAGTTTAAAATTCTGGAAAATATTTCTTTGCAAAGTTAGAAATACACGAGGGTGAGATTCTATTTATCATCCAAAATCATTCTTAATTATGTTTCACTGAGAAAGTGTACATCTCTGAGCACAACTCTGGTTGACTTCAAATGCGCTGATGTCATAGCATTGTGACGTCATCATGTTTATGACGTCATAGCAGTATGATGTCATTACTCGATGATGTAAAAGCACTGTGATGTCATGTAGTTGACGGTGACAGGGCATTGTTCAAATTCTACTGTCAAAACGATATCTCCTAGGAGATATTGTTTGATCTCACACAAGCGATATCTCCTGTGGTACACAGTTTTGGATGATAAATTAATATATTACTACCCATTATTATTTATAAGTACTATTACTATCCAAATGTTATTACTTACATTCATCCAAAAAAAAATAACTTATTAAACTGATGCATTCTATGTATAATATATAAGTCACATAGACTGTAAATAAATACTTACCCTGAGTCTCCAAGCAGCCATCCCTTTTGATTTGCTCCTTCAAGATATCTTTTCATAGCTGACTGATTGAAAATGTGGGCATCATGTGTTGATCCTGGCCATGTTATCACTGTGTTGGTGAATCTAGAAAGGATAGACGGTATTGCATAGTCAATAAATGTAATTTATCATTGAAATTTATTTTACATTACCTACACTTATTAGAATATTAACATTTTAAGAACTTACACTTATAAATTAAAACAAATATTATTTCCTCAAAGAGGATTTCTGCTTCCATGCCTTATTTTAGTTTTATTTCACTGTTTATAAACTCGTATAACTCCAGGGCATCATCAGAGTGTTTATTCTAAATTTGTAAGTTAAAATGACATGTATCAAGTCTACATTGCGTACGAAAAATAGACCGAACAGATACACACGTTCAACTAGTCTACATGCAAATTCAGCCATGTTATATACGTCTTTTGTGAAGACTACATCGATTATAACAAGAACACGGTCATAGATAACAACATTATAACCCCTAGATAATGAGAATTTGAGATATAATGTTGAAAATACGAAATTCATAAATAACGAATCGAACATCCGGAAATGACTAAGGTGAAGGTCACAAAATGTAAACTTACCGGAGTTTGGCGTCACATATGGCTTGAACGTTGATGGCATGAAAACCTTTCCTACTCACATAGGCTACTTCATCCTTGTGGGGTGCCTGTATGGGGATGAGGGTCCCATCAACACATCCGATGACCCGGGGAAATCCACACAGGTCATGGAAGGCTTCAATAACCGGTCGAGTGTCGGAGGGGAAGTTTATGAGATCCAAACACTCGACCAGGGCCACTGTTGTTGAGTGAATTATCCGGGATACACTCGCTCGTGATATCCCGTGAATGTCCCCGATCTCACTAAAAAAACCACCTTTTGCGAGAAAACGCAAGGTGCACAACACTTGTACGTGGCAAGGGATGGCATGAGAACGCCGAGTCGCCTTTTCGATGTGCAGTTTTACACTTTCACTCAACTCTAGAATGACGTGACGTGGGAATCGGTATCGGGACATAATATCTACGTCGTCTAATGTGTCAAGCACATTGCTCCTGTCCCGAAATACCCTCTCTCGTCGTAATCCCCGTTTAGCTAACAGCTCAAGCACAATAGCCCTAGACGCCATCTTTGTTGTGTTTACGATGTCCTAAACCATTTACGACAGGTCAATCGGGGTCCTAAATTTTCAGCTCTTTACGACGCAGTGTAAATGTAGGAGGTCTTTGTGAAACGGGTAAAAAATGTAAGAGGTGGGGTACGACCTGCTTTACGAGGTCGTACCGGTAAGAGGTCTTTGTGAAACGGGCTACTGAAACGTTTTGAAATAAAAATGTATAATTTAATAGCTGTCATTGTCAGCACCTTCCTCGGCGTTTTCCTCTAATATTTCTTTCATAGATGAGTCATTCTAAAAAATGTGGACAATTCCTGTCCTCAATATTCTACGCTGTCTTGATCAGCGAGAACAGCCAAGATTGAGCTGTTTTTATGTTTAATATAAATATAAACATCTAATATGACTAAAACAACACTTTCATTTGTAGATAAACATCCCATTTATTTTTTTATTTGATTAATAAAATTTTAAAGTGGTTAATTTGCTGTGTCCCAGCAAAGAGAAATGCAGTTTCAAACGTCTGTCATTTGCAAAGTTTCTAAGTTTCTGCCAGGAAAAAAAGTCCTGTAATGGTGAGTGCTATATTTTGCTTCACAAAACTAGCCATATGCTCTGGAATTCAGACAGATACTTCTTGTAAAAAGTTCACTTCAAGGAATCAATTAAGAGGGTATTTTTTTATCGATGTCTTTCCTGTAACACTTATTTCCCATATGCTGTCCAGTTCGAAAGAAGTAGGAGTATGTAATTCAATCTTGGTTGTTGAAAGCAACACAGACTGTAGGTCTGGTCAAATGGAGGGATCAGTAAGCATTTTTAGTTGCAGTTTTGAAGATATATTGTCTTTCATGTAACAATCTTTTCCTGTAACAGAGTTGTTCGACACAGACATTTAATTTCTATTTGTTTACATTCTTATCACAGTAATTTTATATAGATAAAAATGAAAGATTCAATAAACATAATGCATCATCCTCATGTGCAATACTTCAAATTCCTAAGGAAATCACAGAGATCAAAGCATCACACGTTTACACTAGAAATTGTTACTGTAAAGACATGATATTGTTACAGCAAAGAATCTGCGGAAGATTATCACAACTAAAACAAAAAGAAAAGACATGTTCAAATTATGAATTTGATTATTGATAGTAGAAACAACCCCGGGGGGATCTAAGCAGATAGGTGCATTATTTTCTATTATCTAAAAGCAGCAAAGCATTATACAAAGTGTTAGAGCAAAGACCTTCATTGTTACAGTAAAGACCTAACAGTGTTACTGAATCTTTTGCAATGGATAAGACTTCTAAGCTACCTCATGTCTGTGTTTAAAATTAGAGCCTATATATAATATAGTGCAGATCTTTATTTTAACAAATCTAGACAAACTGAATACACACTACTGAAGCTTAAAGAAATAAAATAACATTGATGAAGGTAGAATAATTATTAAATTTCATAGACTTAATGTTGTCTAACGTGAACTAGACGAGATAGGATTCAGTAGCACCCAAGATTAGTCTTGAATTGATTTTATTTGTATTTCAAAGGAGAAATCATGCTGTGACAGTCTAATTGGTCCTGATGCTATTGATACATCTGCAATAAGAATCAACAATCTCGTGGACCAGTACCATTCACAGGAAATTAAGGATACCCAATATACTGCAAAAACTTATATGAAAGTATGATGCATCCACATCCCTCTCAGACTATTGTTTTGGGGAAGGGGGTGAGGGGTAGATATTTTTTTTATGTTACAGTAAGATATTGGGTATCGTCCATTCCTGTTTACCAGTTATATAGCATGATGCCACTGATTGCTGAGGAAACAGGTTACTGGAAACTACAATGGCAGGCTATACTGGTTTAACCATTAAAATGGAGTTACATTATGCTCATTGCAGAGTTGGTTATTTCAAAGTGTGTATCAGGTTTGATTGCCAAATCATTTAGTCCCTGCAATGTTTGAATGAATTTGCTTCAGTTTAACTTGTAGATAATGTGTTAATGTTCCAAATAACAATATACACATTCCTTAGATATTCTCCAAACACCTTTCAGCCTGTAACATTAGTGTCTGTCCTGTAACAAATCTTTGAAATAACGTATCTATTTTATTTTACCACAAAGTATGTATATGGCAAGAGAAGACGATATCCAGGTGTCAATTCAACCATAGCTTCAGTTACATTAAAATTTTTAGTCATTCTTCCCACAATAATTTTCAAACTTGTTCTTTAATGTCTTTCCAGTAACACCGATTTGTCTTTACTGTAACAAAATAGTTAAATGTGATCAACACCGAAAATAGATACAACGTATCATGAACTAGTTCATTGTAGATATAAAGCTATGATTGAAATTTATCGTTTTTGCTTGGCTTGTTATTGAATGTTATTGAATTGTTTTTTCCGTAACATGTAATGTCTCTACTGTAACATTAGTTTTAATATAATTGAAGTCGTTAAAGTCACATTACTAAAAGTTTAATGGCGAGTCATTCCTTTAATACTACACGTGTCTCAAACAATAAAATTTGCCAATGTCTTGAGATATCAGTAGAATTCTGGGATACTCGCTCTGGTTGTCTGTCCAGTAACCAAGGGTGTCTTTACAATAACAGTGTTGTCTTTCCTGTAACATCATTTATTTCTTAATAAGTTACATAAATATTAATGATATAATGTCGACAATATAGTGAAAAAATACATTAATATGTATGTGACAATGTCAGTAAAATTTTGTATTACAAAGTCAATTATTTAGGAATCTAAAGGTTTTGAAAATTTACTCCAACATTCTCTTTTCCTAGGCAAACAATTGGTCGCTATTATTTTTAATTCCTAAGTAAATTATCAGCACATTTTGTGATATACCTACTTCTTAGAAGACAAGGTTTTAACATGCTTTTGAATAATTTGAAATAATCACTATATTTAAACATTTTTACCACAAAATATATACTTTATGTTACAGGAAAGACACTAATGGTCACACTAGATATATAGCTAATTAAATTAATTGGCCACAGACTTATATATCTCATTAAGCCCTGCGTTTATTATTTTCTGATATCTTAATTATTTGTCTTCACATTTGTGAAAAAAAAAGTTCTGAAAAATTGCATTAAAAATTTTGTGTCCGGAATTGTGCACTTTTTTTTTTAGAATGACTCAGATATGATGATTTAAACATATTTATTCCATAAATTGATCCGGATTGGCAGACTCAGATATCATTAACTTCTTGCTATTCTCCATGTATTGTGTACAGCAACGTAAAAATGAAATCACCACGAACAAAAACTTAACTTAACTTGAAAGTTTATCGAATATCTGAGCACATCGGCCTATTCCATTGACTGCGGTATTAGCATTTACACTATTGTAACAAAGAAATTGTAAATCAACGCTGACATCTTTGGATTTTACGTGCGGTTCTTTTGGATCGAAACTTTCATTACGCTTTCATAAGAGAAGCATTTAATTTCTACTATTGCAACATGTAGCTATATCTATCACACGATGAGTTTACAGTACATATACATGAGTTGAATTATAGAATAACAAACGAAGTTTCGTAAGGAAGTATATACGTGTGTCATATTTTGATTAACACGGAGTAATAGGAGCTACAAATTCCAATCATTATGTATCTTTATTATATGATTGCAGGTGAAATACCGGATCTATCAATGAAAATAAACCTTGTTATCAGTCACTAGTGAAAAAAACAATGGAACGTGTCATCAGTCACTAGTGACTGATATAACAATGACCTGACATCATAAAACAATGCTCCGACTTAACGTAAATGCAAGTCGATTTCGGTGAATATGCAAGGATTTGGTCATATAATAAATATAAAATTTGTCTTTTCTTGACAAATACCATGTTTATCTCATCTCGTGAGATAGAAAGTTTAAATATTATCACACCAATTTTGCGCCACTCGTGATAGTATAAACTTTCTACCTCACTCGATGAGATAAACATGGTATTTATCAAGAAAAGCCAAATATCCTCTATTTCATTATAGATTTATAACTTGTGAAACCTCATACAAATGTTGTCCCAATAATTGATAAGTTGATGTTAAAAACATTCACTTTTACAGTGTCTGTCATCTACTTGTCAGTAAAATCGACAAAAATGACATAATTAGATTCATAACTATATATAAGCATGCACATAAAGTTGTGCAATTTGATACACTGTTTAAAATGGCAGAAGAGGTGGTAAAATCACTCGAAGCGCCTTGGTGTCCTGTGTGTAGGCTTACATTTTCTACGGTGAAACTGAAACTTTCCAGAAAGAGGTTATTTTGAGTAAAAAACATAGCTCATGTAAGATATCAATTATTAATTAAAAGCACTAGTTGATAGCTGTTTATGTATATATAGTTACAGGAAAGTTACTAGAAATCTAGAAATCCCCAAATCAATAATGGACTGCACCTTTGCGATATTACATTACTTCCGTATTTATGAAACTGATTGATAATAATATATCAAGCATTTGTACTCAAAGGTTGATTAGTGAAATAGCTACAAATTGGTGTAGGGCTTCGGTTGAGCTTGGATAATATTGTAACACCTTTCACATTGTGACCTTTACATGTATAATTAAAGACGTATATCTATATGACGTATGATAAAACTGACACAAACAGTTAATTAATCATAAAATGATAACTGAACTGAACTGAACTGAACTTTATTACAAGAACTCAGGCTGCAAACTGCAGCATAAGAGTTACATACATATTTACATACATACAGAAGAACAGAGAATATAAGGTCACAGCAATTAAATTAAAAGTAGAGACATTGTGAAGTTATGGACAATATTTTTTGAATAACGACATTATAATTTTACAGAACATTGACAGTTTTCTTAAAGTACCAAGCTTAGAAGTGTTAAAAAGGGAATTCATTTTGTATATATTTGGTTTAATATAATAATATTTATGAATATATTTTTCTCTTTCGAACGTTAACTTTGGGCATATAAATAAATAATGAAATTCGTCACCAATATCATTTAAATTACACAATGTACACTTTCTATTGCTAACTGGAATTCGTTGCCATCTGCCTGTCTCGATTGGAAGAAAATGATTAGCAGTTCGGAATTTCAACAAGGAATGATAATGTAGAAAATGAAGGTATTGTTCAAATTTAAGAGATGGATTTTTAAATATACTATAGATAGTTGCTTTCGAAGAGGTTTCTAAAGTTGTCATCCATGTTTGTAAAAACATATCTGTTAATTAACAAAGGGTTACATGAAGTATGTGGCAGATGCGGGCGGGATTCGTCATAATCTCCTGACCTGTCTACGTAACTGGACTAATCCTTGAAATTACAGATTAACAACATCTGATTTTATAGGTTTTATGACATAATATGTGACTTTATCATATGATTGCAGGTGAAATACAAGGATCTATCAATGTAAATAAACCGTGTTATCAGTCACTAGTGAAAATAACAATGGAACGTGTTATCAGTCACTAGTGACTGATATAACAATGACCTGACGTCATAAAGCAATGCTCCGACGTCATGACACGTTCATGACGTCACATTGTTGCTGAGACAACAGGCTCATTCTGGAACCGACTTAACGTAAATGCAAATCTATTTCGGTAAATATGCAACGATTTGGTCATACAAAAAATAGAAAATTTGTCTTTTCTTGACAAATACCATGTTTATCTCATCTCGTGAGGTAGAAAAGTTATATATTTTCACTCGTGGCTACGCCACTTTTGAAATTTAACCTTACAACCTCACTCGATGAGATAAACATGGTATTAGTCAAGAAAAGCCAAATATCCTCTAAATATAATGTCGAAAGCAGTGGAAAGTCATATTTTCACTGAAGTATTGATGATGATGTTGATCTTGATGCTGATGCTGATGCTGATGCTTACTGATACTGATATGGATACTGATACTGATACTGATACTGATACTGATACTGATATCGAGTGGTCTCCGATGGCTTTTCAAGGCAGGGTCAATATTTTGAATGAACATAGGACGATCACTGTTAATATGCTGTCATGAAGGAACCCCCTTCTAAATCTAAAGCTATTTTACTCACTATTTTCTGTCAGAATATACAACATTCCTTCTCATCCTCTACGTATAAGGATACCGGGTTATTTACAGTTGTGACTTGAGACGCTCAAAGAGACAGCAAGGCTCCGTTCCATAACAGCGAGCGATTATAATAGCTCATTGATTGCTCAATGTAGCGCTCAAGTAGCGCATGTGTGTAACCAACTCATTGTTATCTAATGAGTGATCTTACCACGGTTGAGTAATAAAAGTAATTATCACATATTGTGCGATTACAGATGAATATGCAGGTTAAGTGAAATAATTTGAATTGAAACGAGCAAATTCGGTATTTTGGCACTCATTACAGCCACATTAAATATCATGAAAATACTGAATATCACGATAACGTTTAACGTACGATCGTAAACTTAAATACCTGGGGGAGGGGGTGAGGGAATGTTGCATATTCAACTGGGAAATGTGAACATACTAATGAAACCGTCTACAAGTGACATCAGGGCTATGTTCAAGAGAGGTTTGAGCGATCAATGAGCGATTATAAGCGCTCGCTGCTATGGAACGCAGCCCAGCTGTTTGTGTCTCCTACCATAATGTAGACATATGTGCTGGTCCGTACGATGTAATCATTGGACAGTGATGCTATCAGACCTCATTCCTATTTAAAAATTCCACACATTGCGCAATTCAATATTCAGCCTCCGTACTTTGTCATCCAACTTGAAGCGCGCCATCAAACCAAATCCAAAAATAAACGAAACTGGAAGTGCTGCTTTGTAACCATTATCTCCAAGAAAGGTCCTAGACCTTTCGTCAGACACTTTTAGGTTTCCATAAATTGCAATCGGACGTACGGTCAAACCAATTTGAAACACAGTAGAAGATAATGAGTGTTTGCTATTCTCGGATTATCTTCCTAAGTGATCTCTACGCGTGTCTGGTGTATCGATCTGTCCTACGATCGCTGAGTCAGCATGGCCTCCCTTAGGCTGTGTGATGTTTGTGCTATTTAAGGGCACTGCATATCAATTGACGACGATTTAAAGCTAAATATAAGCTGTATTCTACAGACAGACACATTGCTTATTAAAATCGCACCTCTAATACAAGTCTAAAAAGTTATAAAGTAACTACGTAAAATGAGCCATCCTTTAAAGGATTATGAGAGACTATTTACACATGAAATATACAAGAATATATATATATATATATATATATATATGAGTATTGTATTAAAGAAGATTGATCCAGTCAAAATCATCTCATGTTTACTCTTTTCTATAGATATTAAATTGATGGTAAAGCTGGAGACGCCGTTCCCTCAAACTATCAAAGCAGATCTTGAATGTATATTTAAACAACAAAAGACTAAGTAAGTAAAGTAAACATGTTGTAAAAGACTGATATAAAGGGAAAGTTGAATAATGTATTTCATCTTCAACAACATTCAAACACGTCATATATATGATAGTTATAATCTGTGATATGTCTGTCATCACGCTTTCCATCTGTCTGGCTGATATTTGTGATGAATACTGGATCCTTGATAACTTGCATGCTTGATACAAGTTTAAAGGGGCAGTAGCACGTTTTTTCGCTGAAATAAGTTGATGAAATGTTTTTGAAAAATAATGTCACTAATGGTGAAACACCCTTCCCTCTTCGGAAAATCAAGTTAAAAAATGAGTGTACATGGTTCCATAAAGCCATGGGAATCGTTTTTGTCATACAAAATAATAAATTGTGTTCACAATAAAATGGCCGCCATGCAATTTTTGCTTTATACGCAATACCGTTATTACCACTACGCATAAGTGATTTGTGTAATATGATGTTTTACCTTTTGAGGTAAATATAAATGACATAAACTATCATTATAAATGGGAAATTTGAAAAAATAGAATTTGTCAAAAACGTGCTACGGCGCCTTTAAGATAATATCAGGGCGAAACTGCCCTAAAACACATATTTAACTATTAAATGAGATACATGTGGATAGTTTAATGTGTACAATTAACTTACTATACGCTTAAATAGTTTTATCAAAATATATGAAAAGTATGTGTATATTTTGATAAAACTATTGTACTATGTATTCCCATCTTTCAAAGGTTGTTGTACACAGTGCTTTCATTGATAAAGAAGGAAGAACTGAGTGGAGTAACCTCTGTTGGAATAGAATGTAAAGAGTCACATGGCGAGGGCAACATAACTCTAATTCCATATATACAGAATAATGAACCCATTTGATCGTGATATTTATCGTTATTAATCCGATAGAAAATAGGTTATTTATCATTATGAATTCGTTTTCATAAGTTTCTTCCAAGTCAATATTGAACTGAACATGACGTCTACATGAGCGTCATCAAAGACGTATATCACGTCTCTCTAATTGACAGACTTCCGGTAATTACTTGTTTCGGTTAGGAAGACTGTAATGCTACCGAAAATATTCATGTATATTGGAAACGTGCCTTTATATCCACGCCTCAATCATATAAAGGTGTGGAATCTATACAGCATCAAATGACACTTCTGTTCCGTTCAACATTGACTATCGATTATTTACGTCATAACATAACTAACATGTGTTTTTGTATATATTGTATGCATTTGGATTTACAACAGGACATGGCGTATAAATGTATGCAAGTGTAGTTCATACACTAAAGGTAAGATAATTAATATGGGTGTAACAATACATCGAACTATCGATGCATCGCAATAGTTGGTTTGGCAATAGTACCATATCGATAGTATACACAAAAACACTATCGCTATCGCAATAGAAAGGTAAACTATCGATACTTTCGGAACTATTAAATTTAATGATTTACACAAGCCTCACTGCATTTAATTCAAGATTTGTTTATTTTAGAATGTCAAAAGGGAAGAACTAGAGATGGGAATTAGCAAAATGACAAAACGTCTTTTCATTTATGATTTCTTTAATGATGTTGGTTCCATAGTCCTTAAATCAATTAAACATTTCTACTAAGATCTATAAGAAATAGTTATTGCAATAGTGAGTTACAACTGTCTATCGCTATCGCAATAGTAAGTGGCAATAGACTATCGCTATCGCAATAGTCTTTTTGGGTCAATAGTCACCCCTAATAATTAATACATGTCATTGCTACACGACGGACATAGATCACACGATATGTTTGCTTCATGATATCACGATGACAGATCTTCATTAGGCGTGACAGAAAAGCAGCTTTGGTTTTGGATCAATTGCTTAAAAGAAAAAAAATCGATTCTGTGTTCAAAGGTATCTGAACAGACCGTTACCAAGTAAATTATGTCATTTCTTGACTTTTAGTATAACCCATCTACAGTTGATGTTTGTTCACCTATTTCTGAATAGTAAATGAATTGTAGAAAACGCTTTCCATTTTGTAAGGAGGCAATTGTAATATATACACACTAATTAGACTTGCCATAATACAGCTTACATTCATACGTTGGCTGAGTATTGATACATTATCGTATTCACTGTTTGTCAACTTGGTATCACCATGGAACTCTTCTAATTACTAGCACATGTCGTATAGTGTTCTCTCTTTACAATAGCCTTCCAACTGTTGATGTAGAGTAACAGACAATCGCAACAATGTTTTTTGTGTATTTTCCAGTTTCTACTGCTAATGTAAAGTCATAACACCGAAATCTGGTAAATAAATTGTTTGAATATAGAGGGATGCCATTAAGTACCTCTGTCTCATTATGAACTGCTTAAAGACATTCATTATTATTATCCAATGATGATTGGCAAGATTGGCGTAAGTTATATACAATGTAATCTCTGCCTTATTATTTCAATAAATAGTTTGTGGTCACCAAATCCCTGGATTATTCAAACAAATGCAAATTGACAGACTATGTTTATAATCTTAGTTGCCCATGAACATCGATCTTTGTCTAATGGTAGCAACTTAAAATGATAATGTGTTGGGTATTTATATGTTTAAATTGCTTCACCAGTATGTGAAAGCATTGGTTGCATAAATCAGCTAAAGGCAGCTTTCAACACGTACGAAATGCATATTGCCACAAATGGATAGAGTCAATAGTATACTCATGGTAGTAATGGTTGCCACGCCCTAACAGTTATAGGAATGAACTTTCATATAAACAACATAACGTGCCAGTTTCGATAATTAATTTGGTAAAACATGTTACTACTGGATGTCCTTTTGTGAATAGTGTCCTTTAGCATTTGCTATTTCTCCACTTGAACTTTAAAATACCAAAGAAAGAGGAATATAAGAAAAATGAAATTTATTCAAAAGAGTTCATTCCTTGTGTCTTGAGATCTTGGCATTGGTATATTAATACAGTGTTTGAGTGTTCTCATTTTGGTTCTAATAAATAATGAAAAGTTTTAAAATACTATTAAACCCAAATATACACAACATCTTTCATGGAGTCTCATTCGCACACTATACATAAATGGCAAGTATGATATAGTTTACATTATGTGTTTGTGCCATTTGATTTCGAAAATACCATAAAATCGAACAATATTAATGATCCAAGCATTTAATTGGCTAGAATTCATTTTCTGTTTTAAGGTGACAACAATGTTTACCATGAGTATATTACAATTGGATGTACATACTATATTTCAGATCAATGATATAGGATAGGCGGTATCATATAACCATAACTCTGACATAAATATGTCTAAATATTGTTACCAAGTTGCCTTTGGACACGTTTAACAAGGAATATGTATTTATTATTTTGTGAAAATTTACTCCTGGCTTATTTTGGATTAAACAAAATTCCAAGGTACTTATAGAATGACACATTAAAGCTTATTCTGAGCCACATCATCCTTCAGCGACTCAATTGCCTGTTACCAGCCCTTCCTGTCAAGTACAGCTGCATACCGAAAGTTTGTTCACCTACTTGTGTATTTCAGTGCAAATATCATGTAATTTGGCAAATCTTTGAAGCATCATATCAACGCGAATACTTAACCGATCACGTGGTGTGTCGTCCCATGACATAAGCTAAGTTGATGGCTTTACACTTTTGGCAGCTCTTTGAAGTGACCAGGGGTCAATCTTTTCAAAACGACAGTTTTTATTTTCTTCTGTGAAATATTCAGTAATTGATCAACTGGGTCAAACGTGCATTATATGTTTCATCTTAAACTCATTTAAAGTATTTGTGATCAAATTGTTCTCATTTAGTCGATGTGAAAACTTTTATTCGAAAATTAATGAAATTCAACATTTTAAATGTGACCTTCTCCGTCTATTTTTTAAACATTCACATTCACATTTGAAAATGATCATTTTACTCGTGTATGTATGCAGATTCATTATCATTGTATTTGATGCAATTTAATTGACGTTACACTTGACGTGAATTTACACGATATTTGCACTTAAATGCACATATAGGTGAACAAACTTTCGGTATGCAACTGTGCAATAACTAGACCTTCCGGAGTCTATCGTCTCTTATCTTTCATCACTAACTATAGCTGTAAGAACTTCAATATTTAGACTGCAATGCATTCTCCTGACACAGAGGGATATCGTGATGATTAGATATAGCGAGTTCTTTTCCTTCTGGTGATTCTCCAACATGTAACATCAAGTTGCAATTTCATACCAGCATGACCACACAAAACCGTGTTGGAAAATAAATCGTCAATACGATCACAGATGTTTCTTGTCAAAGCCAGTCTTGCAGAAGATAAATCATTGCCTTCATGTTCGAAGCCTACAGTGGCACGGGTTAGCACGAAACGGGAGATACATACTCACGTGCAAAAGAAACGTCCCTACATATTAAAAAAAGTATAAAATTTAAAATTGTTCTCGGAAAAAGTTGATTTTGAATATATTTGATAGACACTTTTTTTTGGGCCACAATATTTTGAATTTAAATTTACAAATTCCAAAAAGTAGAAATTAATTATTGCACGATGGCGTCGATATAAATAACCTTTTTTTGACGAATCATTACTGTAGGACATCACAAAACAAGCCTAAATTCGCTTTTTGACGCTCCTATCTCGTCTAGTTAAGGAGATTCAAAGAGGCAATTTCTTAAAACGTTTTTTGCTGAGAAATATGAACAGATAATGCTTTGAAGATTCATATTCAGTATAGCTGAGTTCCGAAGAAATGACATAACGTTGTTTTAATCGTATTTATTGCCCGTGTATTAAAAAATCTAGTATGTTGTATGGGAACGTTTATTTTGCAGTGAAGTATAATTCGATAATGTAAGTCCGTCTGTAAGAACACCTTTTTCATAGTTTACACAGGTTTACCAAAGGCCAAAGTTTGGTTCACATTGAGATTGTATCACTTTGACTTTACTAATTAATGTTTCAGTTTTCTGAATAGTAATCATATTGCTTCAATGTATATATGTGTGCATGTAGGCTTATGTTTCAGTTCTGCAGAAGATAATATATTGCCTCCGTGTTCATCTCGGTGTATGTTAGGCTTCTCTATCTATATGACTACCAGGCACTCACGCGTAGCATTATCTAGAAGTATCTAAATATTCATTTGAGTGCATGCATTTAGTTTCATCCTAGGGTTTCCAAACTCAGAAAAACCTTCACTTACAAGAACGAACTTAACGTCAATGGCAATAAAAACACATCGTCAATCAGATTATGTATTTTGTTAGTATGTTTCAGTGTCTTTGTAGTCATTGATTGCCAGTATGGGTTTGCTTAATACACATACTTAAACAAAATAAATACAACTAAAAAGCAGATTATAGTGATACAGAACTTAATCGGATCCTTGACGTACATGTGTTAGTGTTCACATCCATGTCAATCTATGTACATAACTGACATCTTTATCATTTCTACCCTCTATCTTTAAGTATCTTGTTTATGTTCTAAACCTAAAGTTTTAATTTAAAAAACAAAAAATTATTGATCATCAAGAAACACATGGCATGCAACGTGTACAGGGAGATCACGCTTTAACCATTCATATTTGAATTGATGAAGACATGCCATCAAAATTGTTAGAAAACTCCAGTTTAAGAAAAACAAATTCGATAAAATCCTGTCGTATTTATTCCCTTGAGATTGTAAACATTCCAATCCATGTCGGATTTCATTTATTGTTCGTGATGCCTACAGGAAACATATTTTTATTTCCTTGAAGTGTTTTATTTCATTCGATTCGTATAGAAAAACATAATATGGTATTTATTTCATTGCGGTAATAACATATTGGTATTCATGTCAAGTTTTATTTCCTCGATCCATAAGTTTGCACTCAATTGAATAGATCCTGTTTTGCATATATGGTTGGCGTGTCAGTTTTATATGATGCTGATTACATATTAATCAATATGAAAAATACCTAATCAATCCGTTTCATGCAAATAATAGTCAGAAAAACATTAAGAATTCTTAAAAATAACTTCTCAGCGAATGTTCTCACTAACTAGTTGTTTGCAAATAGTGTGCTAAGACATCTGGATCAGTAAGGTTATATATTTTCTAAATAACCTCTCATCATGTGTAAAATCAGTTGACATGCATATGCTTACATTTTTGTATTTGACTAGTTGAACAATATATAATTACAAACGTCACGGGTCCACATCAGCAACGTCCACAGATTCTAATTTTCTATCAATTCTATATTGAGTGTCCTCAGATGAGCAGTAGCTGGCACCTATTTCATTCAGAATATATGCTACCGGTTTGTAAGGACATTTTAACCCTTTGCTTGGTTATCTGGCGTCATGATTGATATCACATTCTGTTTTTCTTATGGAATTTGCCCATTTTATCTATATCATTTCAATTGATATTGTTTTTTTTATATATCCTCACATATTTAAAAGGGTATAAAATGAAATATTGATGTCGGAGAAACTGAACGTATTTGATAGACACGTGCTTTAATTTCATACATCAGAATACGATACTTTTACTTTTATGTCTGTTCAAATACACATGGGGGGCTAAAATCATATTTTCAAGATGTGTTTTGGCCACAATGTTTGGTAATTAAGTTTAAACAAAATATTAAAAAGTAGAAATTAAATAAATGAAACATGTCATCGACAGAAATAACCTTCTTGGATTTAAATTTGTTGACGTATCATTACTGTGGGACATCACTAAACAAGCCAAAAATAGCTTTTTGACGCTCCTATCTCGTCTAGTTAAAGAGAATCCAAAACGACGATTTTGTTTTAACCTGCGTTTCTCAGAAATTTGAAACGATTAAGTTTTGAAAATTCATATTTAGTATTGTTGGGTTCTGAAGACATGATGTAGCACTGCTACAGTCTTATTTATCGGATTGAAATATATTGCATTTTAAAGGGGGACGTTTATTTTGCACGTGACTTTATATTCTTATTTCCTCAAGCATTAACCTTGACCCTTAATACCATAAGCCCACAGGGACCTTTTTGCACTTCTCCAAGTCTTATATGGACTTCCTGTGCTTATGTAACTGGTATCATGGAATCGCGTGCTCTGATACCGGCTCCTTCCTGGTGCTTATTGTTTAAGGAGTTCAGGTGGCTGGAAATATCACAAATGATCATGATCAGTTGTATCACTCAATCATGTATGTCATAAGCACAAGACATAAACAGCTCAAATAACCTTATCAGTCACCATAATAACAAACTTCTGTTACAGTTAATCAGAGCTACAGCATCATAATTTAACAAAACATACTATGACAATAACAAAAACATTTAAATTTCGGCATCGTGAAGTGGTTTCCTATTTCTTATTCGATATTAGATATTCGCTTTTTCAATTTATTCATTCAAAACAATGGTCCAAGTAGGCTAAAAATTAAGATCAAAGGTTTATTTATTTGAACACAATAGTAGTACGTTGACCCAATCCATAACATGCGCATAACCATTGTAATGGTTGCTCTATTTTACCTAATAAGAATTTCATTTTGATACAAACATGACGAGTACGTCAAAGTTTTTTTTAGTGAGATAATAGTTTCCTTGTAAAAAAAGAAGAGTTTCCTTTAATACAGGAAATCTGAAGAGCGAATGTTTTATCCTCATTGAATTTTCAGTGTGATAAAGAAAATATATCACTTTGTCGCTCTTATCGCAATTAATGCAGACGAGTTCATTGTTGGAGAAGTAACTAAAGCTAAAACATACAGCTGCTGCGTACCGAAACTCTGGTCACCTACATGTGAGTTTTAGTGCATATATCATGTAAATTGACGTCCATTGTAACATCAACAAAACTACATCACGAACAATGAGAATGAATCATCGTATATCCATGAGTAAAACAACTATTCTCAAACGTACCTTGTGATCGTCACGGCAGTGGTGCATGTTAATGAAATTTGGATTATTGAAAAAGGCAGAAGGGGTCAAATTTTGCAAATTCAATTTAAGTTTTCTTATTGACTAAATGAGTACAAATTCATCACAAATACATTGACCTGGTATAAGAGGAACTATATGATGTATGTGTGACCCAGTGGATCACTCACTGAATATTTCACAGAAGAAAAGAAAAAATGTAGTTTTGAAAAAAATTACCATTCATCACTTTAAAGAGCTGCCAAAACTGTAACTGCTTGCTATGAGGTATCAAATAAGATTTGTGTAATGTAAAAATGCAAAATAATCAGTCTAGTTTTCGCGTTGATACGATGCTTCAAAAACATGAAAAATTACATATTTGCACTAAATACACAGGTAGGTGAACAAACTTTCAGTACGCAGCTGTAGAATATACTCTTTGTTAACAACGGAGAAGGAAGAGTACAATGTAAATATTTCGTAAACTTTTACATTTCCTTAGCAAAGAAATACACCCTATTTAAACTTATCTTTTGAAATATGTTCTTCACTTGATTTAATGTTGACTTTTATAAATCATTTATAAAATCATGATCCCAAAATGTCAAAATTTCAAAGCTGGGTAATATAGAAAAGGGGTCCTAATTGGTTAACTTTCTTGCTAAGCATTATAATATAACTTTTATAAGTCTCTCTAAAAGTAGTCTCTACTAGTCTATATTGACAGTCTATGGTCACTAAATTGAAAGTCTTGTCAGGATATTCAACACGAGAGACAATATTTCTGTGAAATAACTAGCCTTGGCTTCATCGTCCAGCTGAGATGTATGTTTTTCTGATCTAACGATCTAAAATGTGATCATGGTTACCGCTTGCAGACGCTTCCTATCCAGAACAATCAGATTGGGCATCTTGAGCTAGGCTATCTGAAAGGAAGACAGTAAAGTGTGTTCCAAGTGACACAAATGTCCTTATTCTTTACTGTGAAGTAAAGCTTCACTCTGATAGGTATTTTGGAGAGCCAATAAATGTTATCAAGACAGTCTCGAGGATTTTTCATAGAAAGCATAGTCTAAGTCACACATATCTCCCAGAACTTTTCAATATTGCAACTACATCTGAGATGAAGACCTTTTCTCATCAAACAGTCTTAAGTACCATCACAGGTTCACTTGCAGAGTATGACATTTCAAAATAGACATAGCAACATGAGCCAGTCTGATTAAAATACGAGGACTAACAATTTCAAAATAGTGCATCTACCGGGATACGAACTCATATCGTTCAGGGGTGACCTTGTTGCAAGGAATCTACAGAACCTGTCCGTATCCCGGTAGATGCATTATTTTGCAATTATTTTACTCGGAACAAGGTCGATTTTAATCAGACTGCAACTTGAGCTTGATAAAGGACATGCATATAGCAGTAAAGTGCATTCAACAGAAACAGATATTGCAATGCTTTACTGTAATGTAGAGTTTAACTTTTCAATATGGTCATGGTGAGTACAAGACGATATACAAATTATTTCTGAGATAACGTCACTCATCGTTTCACTTTATATTAGATTTGCTGACACAAACTGATTAGAATATTGAAATATACATAAGTTATATTGCTCCCTCATAATGTCTTCGTTGAAGTTTAAACCTTGGTCTGTTGAATGAAAGTCATGTAACTTGAAGCAGAAGAAGAAATAACTAACAAACAAATATTGCAATATGGACAAATTTGAGCTGAATCATATGTGCATTTCAAGTATACATTTTAGTTTCCATATCAAAATGTTGATATCTGTCAAAGATTGTAAATCATAAGAAATAAAGAGACATACTTTGTAGCGAGAATGAAATCCTTAAGGTATCAATATCCCACCTTGCTTGTCTATATTTGTGGATGAAATGACTTATATTCTTCCACGAAATGCTTCTGTCTCTGCTGTTATTCAGTTTACAGGAGTCATTCACCTTGACATTCTAAATCAATTTCTTATCTCCCTTCCACGAAAACACTTACACATGTTGACAACTTTTGCAGGGGAAGTTTGTAAATATTGGCAGCGAGTTAACTAAATAGCCTTAAGGGATTTGTAAAGTCTGAAACGTAGAACGGTCACTCACCTTCAAAATAACATTTCAGCATTAATAATCAATAGCTTATCTCCATTACATCGACGGAGAGAACATTTAACCCTCACAAACAAACAACTCCTCTGCTTCAAAAATCAATTCACAACGATTTTTCAAAAGGAGACACACGCTTATTCCTTTCTGTGAAAGATTAATGTTTTTTTTTCAATCATCGTCTCACTTTGAGGTACTGTTTATCAAACTTATACAAATACACATGTTTCTTTGTTCAATAGATCATCATGCATACAGAATAATTGATTCCACGAAAACGTTGCTATTCCTTTGTCAATAAAATGTTACACAAAGTTATTGATCTGTCATATGACAGGCTTCACTTGGACATGATTTACATTTTTATTTTTTTATTTTATTTTTTACGATTTACATATTTGCTTGAAATGTCACTGCGCATCTTTTGCAACATCTTTCAAGTATCTATGTGCATTTTGAAAATTCCGCCCATGTTAATTTTCGGAATTTAAAAGGGAGATCACTCAAGGATAAAAGCTACTTCACTATACTTTAAATCCGCACACAAACAAGACCTGAGGCGCACATATGCAACTGTAGATGTTTTTTACTTTGGCGGAATTGTTCTTTCGGAGCTACACGAAGGCAGGTTAACCTGTTATTTCAGGTACCCACTTATACAGCTGGGTGGAATGAGTGTGGATTAAGTGTCTTCCTCAGGGACATAACACTGTTCGACACTGTACAAAGAGTTCACGCTAACCACTAGCCTGTCACCCAGACCCCCTTAATTTTTAAAGAGCCCAGACAAGTCTACAACAATACTACAGAGCTCAGTTTAAGGCTGAACATAATACATCTCAGAGGCTACTTTTTATTATAATATTTTTTTCAAATTTTGATTTTACAAAATATTCATTTCAGAGACTTAATGTTAGGACTAGCTTACCACTACGCCACTCTCTTCCACCTGTGTTACATTGGTGAATCTGTGTGGATACAACTTCCCAATGCAAGGCATAACTCTTGCCAGTTTCCATTACTGGCTGATTTAGGCCTTGCAGTATTTCCTTAAGAAATCTGTGTTTAGAAATCCAGGCCCGCTATGCATTTCCAGTGCAGCGATTCACTACCTCGACACAAGAAAGCGAGGGAAATACCGCAAGGGTTAAATCAGCCAGTAATGCAGACTGGCAAGAGTTATGCCTTGCGTTTGGAAGTTGGTGTGGATAAGGCAAAGCCAGGTATTGCAGCAATGAATTTTAACAGAGCTTGTCGCTCAACTAGTGACATTTCCACCATTGCTGGAAGTTGCCTAGGAAGTAGGCTATTATTGCGTTATATTGCTGATATTGTGGTTTTGCTTTTTAAATACTGTTGACCATTATTCATTCTAAAACGTGTGTTATTATATTCATTTAAAATGTTAGAGTTGGTATTAATGAATATTCCATTGTCGACTCCAATCATAACTAAATGTCATTGAATTATAATCTTGTTACCTTTTTTTTTTGGTATAACACATTCAATTCCATTGGAAATACTGAATCAAATTTTCCCGATTGATGATAAAGTAAACATTATAATCTTGTTACCTTTTTTTTGGTATAACGCATTCAATTCCATTGGAAATACTGAATCAAATTTTCCCGATTGATGTCACCGGGCCAAGTCACATGTGCATGCCATTCAGGATTCATCTGTCACCATATCATACCACTTCATTGGAACAGAGTGCAGCGTCTTCACGGGAAATAACTTCGACAAATAAGGTGACATAAAATATTGAGAGATACAATGACTAAACATTGAAGAGAACTGAGACTTCAAATTTTGTTTAGATAAAGAGCGTTTTCTGTCGCTATTAGCTGATACATTTGAAATAACGTTCTCAGCAGACAAGAAAATATATTTCATCGTTGTTAAATAGGAGTAAATAATCGATTTCCCATTCCTAAAGACACACAGCAGGGAATGACCGATTCATTGGCCAGAGGATATTCTTGGATGCCATACATAGAGATTATTGCACGGGGAATGGTGTCATATGACTTTTACGAAACGAATGTTGATTTTTATATCGAGGGTTATACATAAGTTTGCACGAGTTTCGCAAACCCATCCTATTCCATTTGATTCGTGTAAAATTAGTCATGAAAAGGCCCACCTTGACGTCTCGAACAATCGTTTTATGAAGTCACAGGCGACGAGATACGGGAAGTTGCGGTAAAACAATGGTTGCTAGACAAAGGTAATATGTGCACATGTGCTCATGTCAATAACATCAACCTGGATATTTTCAACTATATGAGTAATTAATGTGTATAACTTGTGGCGGTGTCAAGATAAAGAAAAATGAAATATTATAAATCTTCAACTTGTGCAGATAGACACGTTCTGGTTGTAAAAAGGATATGTCACAAGGGTAAGTCACAAAGAGTATTACACCAATCACCCAGAAACGTGTGGTGGTGCAGTGGACAAGATAGCAAACGTTTGTACACTAATTTCGAAACATTTGACCACATTTGACACTCTAATATCAAATCGATTATTTTCAACTATATGGGTAATTAATGTGTATAACTTGTGGCGGTGTCAAGATAAAGAAAAATGAAATATTATAAATCTTCAACTTGTGCAGATAGACACGTTCTGGTTGTCAAAAGGACATGTCACAAGGGTAAGTCACGAAGAGTACTACACCAATCACCCAGAAACGTGTGGTGGTGCAGTGGACAAGATAGCAAACGCGTGTCGCTAATTTCGAAACATTTGACAAAATTTGACATTCTAATAAATAAAAAAAATAAAAAAGAGTAAAATATATGTTCGTCCAATACGTGATAGAAGACATAGAAAACGTCGATGTTTCACTTCCCAATGGATGTGCTTTCACATGTAAGCTAAGATATCAACTAAAAACTTCTCAGTGCCCCATTTATTCTGGAAAATATGCTGCAACGAATGGATATATATTTCGAGTCAAAATAACCTTTGGACATTTTCAAATGTGATAAAGAGAAGTTCAACGATTGGTTTTTCATTCTAACGGACATTCAACAGAATGGGGCTGGTTGATTCTTTTACTTGTACACGTGACAAGAGTTAGCGGGATGGTAGGGCATGGTTTATCATGTTCGCCAACACCTTTTTACCCTTCCTATAACGATAACAGGTTTATGCTCAATCGCAAATTCATCTTGAATGCTTGGAAAAAATCGCTTGGCAAGTATTAGTTTGTGGATCGACACCCATATTTTATCACCTCTATTTCTATCTTTTTAAAAAAAAGTGGATAATGTTTGGTGGAGACAACACTTTATCTAAGAAACATTGTTTTATTTAAAGGTATGTATAGATGTTTCTATGATGTAGCACATCTGAACGCCAGTTTAAATGTTTGTGAGATGGGGACGGACAAAGAGAAATATTATATAGAAATAAATCTGACGAGGAGTCTAGATTAAAGTGGCAGTCGAACTGATATACTAACATTAATGTTTATCAAATAAAATGTATGTAAATAGTTGATAGAAATGCATTTCATATTTTTTAAAATCCGAGGTTTTTCAGTGTTGTTTCAACAAACAATCGATATTATTGGAAGATGTGCTGAGTAAGCAGAAATAGCTGGCTGTTGGATACTGTCGACAGAAGGTGAAATATAGAAAGCATCCAGGAAATTGATGTCTTTTATAGAAAAACAGTACACTTCGAACAGGAGGGTTCACGTGTAGATACACACTATTCATATTGTATATTGTATACAAAGGTGTATATACATATCGTGATAAGATATGCAAGCATTCCCGTGGGAAAACACAATTGTAACCTTTAAATTGTATTGATAATTAAACTATGAAATTGAAGGATCAAACACAGAGATGCACATCATAATTTCAGATACGACATTTCAAAACAACTGCAATTTATTAACACAAACTATTGCGACTGTTATACCTAAATCATAGTTGAGTTACTGAAAATTATAAAACTTCAAATGATCATGGTCAAGCATATATGGAAAGCATATTAGGAGATAATATTTCAAAAATAGTTTATATTACGTTTCCTTACAAATATCTTAACCTGAAAACCAGTTAAATGATATGGTTTCGTTGATATAGTTACTGCTTACATTAAAATGCATTCTTGCACTTTCATTAACAGCGTCTTCTATAGTCATATGAGGTTGGGCTACTAATCTACAAATTAGATATTAATATAATAGATTAGGTTGACATCATCAAAACTATAGACCTTATCAGTTCTTTGTCTATTTGTGTTTTTATGTACGTAATGTTTCATAAACGACTTTTATCAAACCTACTTCCTCATATCACTCCATCTGTACCAAACATTTCATGGAAATTGACCTCTAAACACGTCGATCAGAGAACAATTACTGTCTCAAAGATAAAGCATGTCATGCCAACTAACTGGTATCAAAGCTAAATCAGGTTACTGACCGACTACTGTCAGATACGTGGAACGTTTTCAGTTACTTAAAGGCGCTGTAGCACGTTTTTCTTACTGATGATACTAGTGATCTCACAAAAAGGTAATTATATTTCCTACGTTTGAAGGATGAATTAGGAGGAAATTGTTTTCTCCTAGCGGTATGTAACGAGAGTTAGTTGCCCCGTGAGGTGGCGCTGTTTAGGGTATATAAGGGTAGGTCATTTTGAAATGATCATTTTCGCTGAAAGTTCGCCACGGCCGCTGTACCACGTTGTTCAAATTTTGTTCTTACTTATATGCATTTGATAACGAACTGTTTATATGTTGCAGGTGCCCGGTATTCTGAGAGACATATCAGAGGGACATGTTGTGTGGGTACAGCTCGGCTGGGGAGCCTTGATAATACTCCGCGTAACAACTGAATGCTCTGTTTGGCTAAAGAGCCATTATAATACTCCCAGTCACAAATCTTTGAATTAAAGGGGCAGTAGCACGTTTTTTTGCAAATTTTATTTTTTCAAATTTCCCATTTATAACGATAGTTTATGTCATTCATATTTACTTCAGATGGTAAAACATCTTATTACACAAACCAATTATCCGTCGTAGCAATAACGGTGTTTTGTATAAAGCAAAAATTGCATGGCGGCCATTTTATTGTGAACACATTTTATTATTTCGAATGACAAAAATGATTCCAATGGCTTTAAGGAACCATATACATTCATTTTAAACTTGATTTTCCGAAGACAGAAGGGTGTTTTACTATTTGTGACATTATTTTTCAAATACATTTCGTCGAGTTATTTCAGCGAAAAAAACGTGCTACTGCCCCTTTAAGATACAGCTATATCATATAGTTAGGCTGGGTAGCCTTTATAATACTCTTATCCATATACGGATATGAAAGTTTATTTTTTTACCTGTATATGGGTTAGGCAGGAGAGCCGTTGAAATACTTGTGTGTATGCAAATATACATGTATGCAAGATTCCCTGATATTTGATTCCATATATTGCTGCATGTACATACATTCCTCTGTAAAGGGCATTGTGGCTGCCGAGCCGTTATAATACATTACCGTGATGTTTCGTCGGTGACTGATGAGTCGTTTAAATACTGATATATGATGTTATTTTGTATATATTCACTTTTATGGTATATGTCACCTTGTTGGATTGGAATTCAGCAAATACTGTACATGTATTATTGAGTTGGAATGAAACTCTCTGCTGTAGACCCTCCAGTATAAGGTTGTTGTAGCACACGTTGAGGGAACACGGTTCCAGAGTTTCTTCACGAAAGTTTATCTCTGGTTTTACGTGTCGGGCTTCAGCAACGGATTCATATTATAATAATGTAATATGCCATGCATTTTTGAAGTGTTGTCAGAGTGACATGGAATGTGATTGATTGTGGACGATAATAATGTTGATAAATACGGCCGCCGTGCACACTAAGCAGCGTGTCCCAATGTTGAATATGTGTTGTGTTGTTATTGAGTGGAATGGTGATATGAAGGAGACAATAAGTGCTTCCAATGCCTAAATAATACACATGAATCAATAAAAAAAAGTTCAAAACGAATGAACATCGTTTGGTTAAGTCATACGAGTCCATTTCCCTTCGGAAAGCGTGAAGGCTCATCTCTAGAGCAAGTCGCCAAAGCAACCTACGTGCTGCACGTGCTTCTGTTGGAAGTTAGGCAACCCTTGTCACACATTACTGAATGTAACGATTGGTTTATAAACACTGATTCTATATGTCCTGGGAACATACAAATTATTGCCTGTTTAAAGTACGTTTATTGAGCAGCAAATTATGACAAATATATTCTCCTTGATTATAAAATTCAAGCAAAATACCTATTTGGGTAAAACATGTATTCCAATATCTGTAGAAAATACATAATTAAATGAAATGGTAAATAAATCAACGGCAAAAATTTCGATTTCTTTCATTGCTCATAAACGTTATTTTTCTTTCGTGTCTTTTTATACGGTGTGTGATCTAGACCACACTGCTGTGGGCTTGAAAATAATAGACTTGATCTATATTTAGACTGGAAAACACCTTACAAATTAGTGCAATTTCTCGGCTTATTTTGGGTCGAAAACATCTGTGAAAAATTAAGTGTATTTATTTCACGGAGATAGATTTTTGGCAATTTTCCGATATGTTCATCTTTAATGTGCATAAATGCGCCATATAACGATGGTAAATCTATTTTCCCACCACAATTACTGGTCTCATTGTAGCAGATTGATTGGTTCCATGATCATCATAGTGACTTGAACGAAAAAAGGAGATATCGTTAATTAATTTTCTCTTCTTTAGCTTCGTACCAAAATGACATTCATTTCACAGACGAAGTCAACATCTAAATCAGACATCATATTTCATGGTGTTATGTTACGGTTCTCTCGAACTGATACTTTTGTTTCCCCTTGCAGTTCACCCTCGGTCTGTGGATGCTAAATCTTCTAGGGAATTGACAACTTATGTTACCGCTTGATATAAGTTCCTGTTGCTTCATCATCTATGTACTTAATCACACTTGGTGGACTTGGACATTGGTTTCCATGCTGTTTTGTTATGGTTCTCTCAAACTGATTATTTTTGTTTCCAATTGCAATTCAGCCTCGGTCTGTGGATGCGAAATCTTCGTGGGAATTTACAACGTACATGTATGTTACCACTTGATATAAGTTCCTGTTGCTTCATCATCCAAACTGAATCACACTTGGTGGACATGGACATTTGTTTCAATATTTTGAACGTTATTATAGCTGAAACTTGTTGCTTGTGCATGTTCAACCAGTGATCATTCAACGGCCCCGTAATTCCATTATGTGAACATCGTCGTGTACTATACACTAGACAAAGTGGTGCCACTGGTTAACGCAAAGTTGATTACTGATAATGAAACCGGGGACTCTCCACGTAGAGGGACAAGCAACTGCAAGATTCTCCCACGGAGCTCTCCTCGTCATG
The DNA here is from genome assembly GCA_936450465.1 of Gibbula magus. Lineage (NCBI taxonomy): Eukaryota > Metazoa > Mollusca > Gastropoda > Trochida > Trochidae > Gibbula > Gibbula magus. The sequence goes on from OW388299.1 coordinate 62,593,202, forward strand.
GTCCAATGTGCATCTTGACTTATATAGAGTCCCTGTTAAAACCCAGTCACACTAGAATAATATGGCGTGTGGGTTTTTATAGTATTTATGATATCATGAAATAAATAACAAAAACAAATAGCTTATGTGACTTACCATTGTGAAGTACCTTTCACGCTTGCTTTAGGTAAAACTAATAAAAAATGATAATGAATGACCTCTTGTAACACAAATTTATAAAATTCGGTGATTGATTAATAACAACTGAATACTAAAATACACTTTTACATACCACTTTTATGTTGAATACCAAAATCGGATTAAATACAGCAAAGTATTGAACGTACTTTTCAACAGTTTCAGACAAATAATCAAGTGTCGGTATTTCCTATCACAAGTGATTATATTGTGACATTCACATATAATGATCGACAGAGGATGAACTACTTTGATACATGTGCCTCATTGAAGTAGTTCAAGCAGTTTTAGAAGTCTAATGTAATACAGGAGAATATGTTCTGTCGCTGTAGAATTGAACAAAGAGGAAATGAACTACCCCTTGATACAATATATATATATATATATATATATATATATATATATATATATATATATATATATATATATATATATATATATATATATATATATATATAAAATAAGTAATAATAAGTAAGAAGTGTCAAACGTGGAGAAGTATATAAGCAATTTAAATAATACACTGAAGACGTATATCAACTTTCATAATCAATACTTTATATTCCAATATGCATATTTCTGCTTCTTGTTGCGAAGCTTCTTCGGGGAATAACTGTTGGAAGCATAGCGGTAGTTTTATAGTCCATGTACAAATGGCAATCAACAAACGTCTTTGTGAGGTATCCCCAGTATAACAAGAAGCGGAATATTTTTTTGTTCGACATATCATATTTGTTCCTTCATCTCGCACTGTAGCTGCCCCAGTGACTGCAGGAATCGTGATATATAGACTGATCTATAGATCAATGTATTTATAAAGATCAGGGGGGATAAACCATCTATAGAAGGGACAATGTTACACACCAGTTAACTTTGAAGGTTATATATTGTCACAGTGTGTCCATTTTGTTCGACACGGAGATTTTCATCCAGGTTTGACAGCCCTGGTGAGTCATTTCCCATATTTTGACAAGCCACCATTAACGATTAAAGTTGAAAGGTTACACGATAAAAGCGTACATTGACCGCAGAATTTATGTTTTATAAAATTGTTCTGACAGACTATCTTCCAAAAAGTGTTTCAGAAAAGCTGCTGTCACTTTGATCCTAGTATTCCACTTCATACTCAGTCTTCTGGAAAATAATTCATTGTCCCTGTTTTCATGAGCATCACGGCATATGTTACAAGTCTACCAGTATTACGTCCATTCAACTATTGTGTTATCAAGAATTATTTACATATTGATTTGTCCGCAAAGGAAAATTTATTCTAGTTAAGCTCCAAAACAAAACAAAAACTGTCCTGTCACCGTGAAAGGGCTAACGTTTATTGCCAGTGGACATCTGTACTCTTTGCAGGCTGGAAGGTTGAGTAAGAAAACACACTTGTTAAAAACGTTCTTACTAAATTTGCCCATACACTGGTAAATTTACAAGCAATATTCTGCCTAAGAATATAGTTTTGTAAAGATAATCTAATCATAAGGAAAATATGTCATATGGCGTCTTTATTTTATGATACAAGGTATAGTAGTCCATGCGTCCAAACTAAGTCTAAATAAACCATTGTAAAGATTGTGACGGGACTTACAAGTACTCCAGTATTATGAAGACTTCCAAAAGTTGTACTCGGTACATGGTGGATAGTACACATGTGAATCTCCTAATATCTTCATTTTTATTATATTCATTATTATTTGAGCATATATTATATGCATTAGCTGTGACTACATGCTATCTTTTTGAGGACAATGTACACAAAACACATGTAAGTGTGATACACGCATTCATTTCCAAATCTTTGTATCGAATGAAATGATGTTCACTTATCTATAATGAAGAAACCGAATAGGAACTTTCAACATATTCAAGTCAGAATTAATCTCACGTATCTGGTGACACGCATATTTGCAGAATCCATTGTAGATCAATACAACAAAATATTGAAGTTTCTAAGTGCTCTGGAAACTGAAGCATCTGTAATCATACACACCAAACCAACTACGATACCACTGAGCTGACAGACATATGAGTTTTGATATAATGTGGGATTTATCAGTGTCATTTCATAACCCATAACCACACGGCATAAACAAAGTATACACAGCCGAATCAATTGTCCTTAACAATACGGCTATGAAAAAGAAAACACTTAAGATACCAGATTTCAATTCGATTCGAATGATGGTAGGAAGAGTTAAATTTGAATATTTCATCAACTTATGTTCAAAGAAGAACACAATGCCTACGAGTGATTTCCTTCATTTTCGATGAATGCAGAGTTCTATTTAATTTGTTATTCATAATCTTAAAATCAACCTTTGTTGAATGAGAATAAAGTGCTCCTATCTTACAGGAGTCACATTTTGTGATGAAGTGTTAACTTATTATGTATCCAATATACATAACACTCTCTAAACGTGATTCTATTCTCGTGATGCCTTTTCCAACAGTTTATAGTAATATAGTTGCTAAAATATCCGGATATTAAAAGACCGGTCAGTATGTCGGAACATTTCTAATCTTGGCTATATAATTCAGCTGAGATGAAGACGTCTACTCATCACACAACCAAACCTGTGATCATCGGATTCCCCTTATAGAAGGGAATTCATTCAAAAATAGCCAGATTGGGTCATTGAGCTTTAGACCATCTAAAAGAAGACAGTAGAGCGTTCAACTTGACACAAATATTGTGATTCTTTACTGTGAGGTCAATCTTATATCATACATCATATCATCCACAGATCTCAAAGGAATTCCAAATCGTGGTTATATATTGCCTAGCTGAGACGAAGGCTTTTCCACATTTAACTACTTCAAATGAGCCCTACGTGTAGTTCCCTCATACACATCTTAAAGTTTGAATAACGTGAAAGAAAAACTAATGTGTATTCAACAGGAAAGCTCTTGGTGCGTAGTAAAGGTTTACAAGACGTCCTCGAACATATTTCAAACATAGTTTAGTTCGTTCATTCACATTCTCTATTGCCAATTGAAAATAAATGGAGGGACAAACAAAAGATATATTCCTACTCTGTCATGTTTAAGGATAGACCATTGTCTGTAGAGGGAAATGTACTAAAATGGATGCCGACTCTGATCTGTCGGCATTGGCAAGGTGAAGGACGAATAAATGATTATTGCAACATGAACAGCATTATTGGGACATAATGCTTCACTTTAGCTGTGTTTGTTTTGTGTTGTAAATCATCTGAAATTGAAAAGCAGAGAGTTTATCTTGACACACACCCAACATTGTGACTGATTTGTGGCTGACACCACACTTTCGACCATTAGGTTTGAAGAACATCCAGGATTCACTATTCTTGACATCCCGAGCCAATTTAATTTAAACCTCCCGCGTCAACAGTTGAACATATTAATAACTCTCTCAGACAACATATGGAAATATTATCAGTGACATAAATCAAATAACTCAAAGGCAATGTCTGAGAAGTTTAAAGGACATTCGAACCATGTGGTCAATAACAAAATGGTGTTTAAATAATCCTGTGGTGTACTCTGGCCACAGCTTGCCATACACATGTTGTAAGCGAACAAAGTTCCGATATTTACTAAATCTAACTCTTGATCACATGTTGCCTGTCGGATCCTATTAGCTGTTGTAATTCCATTGAGAGAAATTGATACATTTCTTACATTTGTAAGACCTCCTTGCCAAGAGTACATCCATAGGTTGTTTAACTTTGACAATATAATGTCAAGGATAACAATAGAGATATTAATGTTAGACTCAATAACTTGAGGATTTCTATCGATCATTATGTGTTATATTCATAGTGCCATTTATCTACATTTTGTACATGCTCATCTACATGTTTGTTTATACATACATAAAAGATTTTATATCTACATACGTTAGATGTCTACATACAAAGATATAATATCAAAGGGAACTGTACATGTGTTTTCTGTCGCCATATCTACTAAAATAAACATTAATGAAAGTAACCATTTTCCGAGTGCAATGAAGTTTTTTAAATGGTTGTTAAAGACTTGTAAATATTAAATAAACACTTGTAGCAATAAGGGAATGCCCGCTTCAATGGCAGAACAATGCTCACGGACGTCATAGTAAAACTGGTGATGTCATGAGAGATTTGTGTACCTGAAAAACAAATTGATAACTATTCTCGATATGCAGGTATTGCAGATTGACACTATAAAGGTGTTCTTATTGTCAATATTGTTACATATGTGAATTAAGACAACATACGAACTTAATACAAGCATTACCATAGCTTCTGATACCATGTGATGGTTTTATGTATCATACAGCAAACATTTGTTTCAAAGTAAACTTAACTACCAAAAATAATCAAAGCAAATGTAGACTCTCTTGATTAATCCTGTAGACACTGTCCATGTTTATGAATGTCCCATATGTATGTGGATGTTTATAATCGCAATCGGCTGAATCCCATTTATTAAGGAAATGATGCTGCGACGTGCAGATAAAATATTTTGATTCACGAATACACCCAGTCCCCGATTACCTTTAAGGGAATCCCGGATCAAATATAGTCTTTCTATAGTCCCTTATTAAATTCTCAAAATTTAAATTTCCAAGAAAACAAACTAGAATTAGATATATTGATGACAGACTTACGACCAATCACGTATTATTCATATAACATTGTCTAGAACGATAGGCTTAATTCAAATTATGCAAAGTCAACCAGGTATTATCAAATTTATCGCATTTATAAATAGGTGGATGCTGTCAAGTGGATACAATACTTTCCACTTTGATACTTTCAATGTTTTATCAAATATTTGTATAATTTTTTCGAGGATGTAACATATCTGAGAGTTTTTTTCATGTTTCGTTAGATCAGATCATCAAACTTGATCAGTTGTAGTGATATATTTACATCGATAAAACTACTAGGTGAATGGCATTGTCTAAATATAGGATATATTTATGTTGTTTTAGCAAATAGTACGGAATAGAGTAGTTTTAGTTGAGAAGAAAATCATTAACCAAATCCTGACACCGAATGAATCTATCCCTCATTTTATGAAGTGTACGGTAATTATGAATATAGCGTAACCATATAATTAGTATAACCCGGGAAAGATAGTCTGTCATTCCCCGACACTCACTGTTTGTTTTGTTAATCTCCTCTTTTGGTTAAGTAGCACGCTCTTATGTATGTATGTATGTGGTTATCAGAGGGATTATTCAAGGTATTGTGACATGACGTAGTGAGATGCATAGCTCTCTGTTGGACGCTGTTAGATCAAAGCAATATTTAGAAAGCCAGCAGGAAATTGACGCCCTTTATAGAAAAGCTGTATTCCACTCAACTTCAAAGACAGCAAGGATCACGTGTAGATACACGCGACTGATTGTGTTTACTATTGTCGTGTGTTTATATTGAAAGCAAAGGTCAATATATAAATCTAGATTGAATATAGACAGACAGACAGATTGTTTATTTAAGTCTCACCTCAGTAAAACATATATCGACCTGTAATATTAAAAGACCAATATTTGAAATTGCAACCTTGAATCATATTTATGATCAGTCACTTAAAACAATAATTTTTTTAATGAGGATTGTCACTTACAGAGGAAATAAAAAAAGGGATTTTTTGTATGAGGTTACTTCAAATGCATACAAACTCAAACAGTTTCTTGCATGATAAACAATTCAGTACCCGATTTGCTACAGATAAGATATTTTATATAATACATAGAGTTGCAATAAATACCCTTATGCTACAGATAAGATATTACATTCATTAAATGAGGTTGACATTATCACTTCAATAGACCTTATCCTAGTTTCTGTCTGTCCTTATTTTCGTATTTGTTTCATTTGAGTAGGTAACCATGAAACCTACTTAACTACTTCTCCATCTTTATCTGGCACACCGGTCTAACAATTTGATGATTCTAAATACATCCACACTACATCAGTAATTACTGTCTTAAAGATAAAACATGTTTTCAAACCTCAGGTCTATGACCGATTACTCTCAGACATTAGCATGCAGAGTCATTTGGAAAAAAAACCTGATGGAGTGAACATTATAATATGAACTTGTTAGAACCTGTAACTGATTGAGTTGTCACCATTTAACATGCAATGTGACTGTATATGATGTAAACCGTTTATTACCAGATTCCAAATCAATCAAAAGAATATATCTAGACAATAATTAACCAATAATATATACATGACGTCAATAGATGAAAGGTTCTATTACTGGCAGATCAATTGACTAGAAAATTATGGTTAATATCCATATCCCACCATAATGATATATCCAATCCATAAATAAGTGCTACACTCAATCACACCAGATAACAACAGTGCTAGATTTGCATCACTGTAATTACTGATCAGAAATAGGCTGCTGACCTTTAATTGTAGTAGGCTGGCGTATACATGATCAGTGTAGTGACTTAAACACAGAAAGGTCATACATCTATTAATCATCCATAAATATAGCTTTTTCATCCAACACAGGATATGGTCGTATAGAAAGCTCCTTATTTACAAATCTCCAAATTTAGTAAATCAAATTCGAAAAATATCGATTTTTAAACTTTATTTACGTCAAAGATGACATTCAACTGAGGCCACCCACACGGACATAGAAGTAGAGAATATAGCATTTCCATTTCCTCATTCGCATGTCTATAAGTAGTCCTCCAAAGGGGAAGGATAGTTCAATGAGCTCAAACGGAAAACTAAGGAGTCAAGCAACGAATGCCTGAAAATAGATACTTTACAGAACAATGGGCAATGATAATGTATTGGCTAGATGGTTTTTGGGGAGATCATGGGTGGAAATCTATCTGCGGGTTCTACTTTCATTTCCTCTAGACTCCAACTTCTTTTAAGAATAGACAACAATGATTTGTCACCGTGTCCTGCGATTAGATTTCATGGTTGATTTCAATTTTCAATTTTAGAGGACTGCATTTTGTAGGAACTTGAAAAATATCAGTGAATAAACACCATCGTTGAGAATTTCTTCACACCACAGTCTATGTTACTGTTAATTTATTAATTAGTTGTAACGAGGTAAATCAAGAGAAAGGAGATGATATGGAGAAGAGCAAAACTTGTAATGAACCTCGTGTGTGATGATCTGAGATGTTTTAAATATTTATATCAGATCTTGTTTCTAGTATTTCGCCTGAAAGGACAGTTTGGCAAGTTTTAAAACTGATGGGTCAAATGAAGAATACGTATAGCCAGAAAACTGTTAATCAAACTATCCTTCATGGTCTGTGAAACAAGTTGAGTTATTGTTCAGAGACAATGTGTATTCGGTATTTTAGGTAATTCATTTTAAGTTTGCTTTTAAAGGTGCCTCCATGCTCGTATAAACAAAGAGTAAAGACAGTTCTGAAATAAATGCCTGTTAGCCATGGCTGTTCCTCTAGCAAAATGATTGTCACATAACTACCACAATGCCAACAATTGACTCTTTTAGAGTGCTGACTCTCGGTACGATATGAAGGGTTTCCTTTCAAGTAAGTTAATATACCCACTTGTATCTGACAATAGGCTGTTTTCTATGAACAAAGGAAAGAGCTACATGTCCATGTCATCGTTTGAGTATCCTATCTGACAATCCCATGGTGCACCTCTCAGTAGTAGAGATCTCACAACATGGAGGGATCGTGAGGGCCTGTCCTTATTCCTTATTTAATTTGGTCGTACCATTGAAACCAAGTTTCAACCTGAGGAAGATCAGAATCAACACTCCAAATCTAACTCTACCCTTTAAGGAACTGAAACTTTTTAGTCGGACATGGTGAATTTATAAAGGATTCTAAGATTTCAAAATGTTAAGAAGGTATTTTTCAAATAGTATGAAACTGGCTTCTGAAGATAAACCTCACTAATATAAACATATCACCAGTAATCTGGGCTATTGTTATCAAGGCAAACTTCAATTCCCTTTAAAGTGCATTAAGTAAATAAAGTTTCTATTTTAATATAAAGTAATATTAATTCAGACACACACTTAAACAAACAACAATTTAAGTGTCTATGTATACAACAAATGAAAAGAGAGAGTAAGTAAATAAAATAGATGTTTGCGAAAATGCTTCATCCATATAAAGCTCAGATATACTATAAATGGAAGTCATATCCGGTAGATTTCCAAATCCAGAGTAATAAATGTACAATGACAGTAGGTTTAGGGAGTTCATTCAGGAACTTCAGACGTCCAATATACATAGAAAGGGATGGGAATAGAATCATTTATGTAAATTGCTATGTAAAGCAGTGTTTTATATATAGCGTTGATCTATCAGTTCTGGTGTACTCTCAAGAATGAATTTGGCTTAGGGATTAAATATAATTGTGTTCTTTAATTCAAATACGAGGAGAACATACGTTTCTACACATTCAGGACCTTTAATTTGTCATTAATAAAATATCAACATCATATTGACTTACAGTGAATTGAACAGTCAACTACATTGACATTGCAGAATGATTAATCATTGAGTTCCACAGGTAATACATATTGCTTTTATAATAATGATCAATTGTGACCTTGGAGATTTATGAACATTCTCTTCCATCTCACTTGGTTTATTGGTAATTACATTTAATTATATATATCTATACTTGTATACAATTAATAACACTTCTTGCACTTCCATATTTACTGACCAATCACTATATCCATCGTCCACCTTCGGAAGATATCAGAAGTAGCCAAGAAACGTCTTGAGTAGGACATAAAGAAGTCGTTTACAACGAGAATTGTCCTGTGTTAACTTTACTACATAACATCAGTATTGGTTTACATTTACCATGGATGAGACACATGTATTAAGTAATGTTTCCAATCAATAATCTCTGATAATTATCCACATCAGTAAGAAAACCAGAAGTAGACGAGAGACGTCTTGTAAGATATGAAAATGTTGTTTTCAATTAGTAGTGTCATGTTATATAGGTAGTGTTAACTTTATTGCCGAAAATATATATAATTAGTAACACTTCTGGCTTCGTGTGAACCAATCCATAACCACTGACCAATCATCTTAGTAAGAAACCAGAAGTACCCGAGAGACCTTTTGAGTAAGACAGAAAAACATTGTTTTTTTTCCAGTTAGAAGTGCAGGGCTGAGGGGAGGGCGTAGTCCTTTCCTGATAATTCATCATTACATTGTATATTCAAAATACAGATGATTTATTCAGTTTAAAAATATGTTTATTTTCTAGATTAAGGCATGTAAGTACTGTGACAAACGTATATACATCTCACGAGTTGATTAAACTTACAAATATCCCAGGTTTGTCAAAGATAATAGATATTTATCATTTAAAATCATTCTTCAATAATTATTAGCAAAAGAATGAAAATATCTGAAACACAAAACTGCCATTGAGCAGTGATCTCAATAAGGTCATAGCGTTGTGACGTCATCAGCATGATCACATCATAGTATTGTTATGTCATCAACTTTTTGAAGTCATAGTATTGTCAGCAGTGTTTTCATTGATGTCAAAGTCTTGTGATGTCATTTACTGATGACGTACTAGTATTATGACGATTTGATTGCAGAGATATCTACAATTTAGATATTGCTTGAAAATATCGATTGATCTCACACAAACAATATTTACTGTGAGAGTTTTGGATGATAAATTAAATTTGCAGCAAGATCTGATTCTCATTCATATTTACAATATATATTTCAATGTCAGATCACCAGTTCGTGTTATTATTCAATAATATTTTTTTTTATTGTTCATGATTATGGTAAATTTAAGACAATAACAATATCTTATGATTATGATTTCTCATAAACAATAAATGTTATTACTTTCCTACCGACATGGTTATCAGCAGAGTGATAATTTATATTTTCTCGTTAGGTTAAGACAAAATTTAGACTTTTAAAAACGAATTAACACACTTCTGTTACCTATTTGTGCTGATTTAGCTTTGACATACATTTTAGTGCTTTGAAACTTTGATTTAAATAGATAGATGAAGGGCACATCATTTATATAATGTGCATCATATCAAACACCTTCTTGAATGCATATCAGTTGAATTACACTAGATAGTATCTCAGTCCGAGTCTCATTTCTTAACACTTGCAACTGTCTTGTCCATCAACTATCTGTGCTGTCCGTTCTGAAGTTTCTGTACTTTACTTATTCAAAATAATAAAAGCAAAAAGCTCTGAATAAGCTTAAATGTGTCATTCTATAAGTACCTTGGAATGTTGTTTAATCCAAAATTAGCCAGGAGTAAAGTTCAATTTAAGCTTATTCAGAGCCATATCATCCTTCAGTGAATCAGTTGCCTGTTACCAGCTCTTCCTATCAAGTACAGCTACATTTGTACATACCGAAAGTTTGTTCACCTACTTGTGTATTTCAGTGCACATATCATGTAATTTAGCAAATCTTTGAAGCATCATATCAATGCGAATACTTAACCGATCAAGTGGTGTGTCGTCCCATGACATAATCTAAGTTGATGGCTTTACACTTTTGGCAGCTCTTTGAAGTGACCAGGGGTCAATCTTTTCAAAACGACAGTTTTTATTTTCTTCTGTGAAATATTCAGTAATATTGATCAACTGGGTCAAACGTGCATTATATGTTTCATCTTAAACTCATTTAAAGTATTTGTGATTAAATTGTTCTCATTTAGTCGATGTGAAAACTTTTATTCGAAAATTAATGAAATTCAACATTTTAAATGTGACCTTTTCCGTCTATTTTTTAAACATTCACATTCTCATTTGAAAATGATCATTTTACTCGTGTATGTATGCAGATTCATTATCATTGTATTTGATGCAATTTTATTGACGTTACACTTGATGTGAATTTACACAATATTTGCACTTAAATGCACTTATAGGTGAACAAACTTTCGCTATGCAGCTGTGCAATAACTAGACCTCCCAGAGTCATAACTGATCTTTCATCACTATAGCTGTAAGAACTTTAATATTTAGACTGCAATGCATTCTCCTGAAACAGAGGGATATCGTGATGATTAGATATAGCGAGTTCTTTTCCTTCTGGTGATTCTCCAACATGTAACATCAAGTTGCAATTTCATACCAGCATGACCACACAAAACCGTGTTGGAAAATAAATCGTCAATACGATCACAGATGTTTCTTGTCAAAGCCAGTCTTGCAGAAGATAAATCATTGCCTTCATGTTCGAAGCTTACAGTGGCACGGGTTAGCACGAAACGGGAGATACATACTCACGTGCAAAAGAAACGTCCCTACATATTAAAAAAAGTATAAAATTTAAAATTGTTCTCGGAAAAAGTTGATTTTGAATATATTTGATAGACACTTTTTTTGGGGCCACAATATTTTGAATTTAAATTTACAAATTCAAAAAAGTAGAAATTAATTATTGCACGATGGCGTCGATATAAATAACCTTTTTTTGACGAATCATTACTGTAGGACATCACAAAACAAGCCTAAATTCGCTTTTTGACGCTCCTATCTCGTCTAGTTAAGGAGATTCAAAGAGGCAATTTCTTAAAACGTTTTTTGCTGAGAAATATGAACAGATAATGCTTTGAAGATTCATATTCAGTATAGCTGAGTTCCGAAGAAATGACATAACGTTGTTTTAATCGTATTTATTGCCCGTGTATTGAAAAATCTAGTATGTTGTATGGGAACGTTTATTTTGCAGTGAAGTATAATTCGATAATGTAAGTCCGTCTGTAAGAACACCTTTTTCATAGTTTACACAGGTTTACCAAAGGCCAAAGTTTGGTTCACATTGAGATTGTATCACTTTGACTTTACTAATTAATGTTTCAGTTTTCTGAATAGTAATCATATTGCTTCAATGTATATATGTGTGCATGTAGGCTTATGTTTCAGTTCTGCAGAAGATAATATATTGCCTCCGTGTTCATCTCGGTGTATGTTAGGCTTCTATATCTATATGACTACCAAGCACTCACGCGTAGCATTATCTAGAAGTATCCAAATATTCATTTGAGTGCATGCATTTAGTTTCATCCTAGGGTTTCCAAACTCAGAAAAACCTTCACTTACAAGAACGAACTTAACGTCAATGGCAATAAAAACACATGGATTAAATCGTCAATCAGATTATGTATTTTGTTAGTATGTTTCAGTGTCTTTGTAGTCATTGATTGCCAGTATGGGTTTGCTTAATACACATACTAAATAAATACAACTAAAAAGCAGATTATAGTGATACAGAACTTAATCGGATCCTTGACGTACATGTGTTAGTGTTCACATCCATGTCAATCTATGTACATAACCGACATCTTTATCATTTCTACCCTCTATCTTTAAGTATCTTGTTTATGTTCTAAACCTAAAGTTTTAATTTAAAAAACAAACTATTATTGATCATCAAGAAACACATGGCATGCAACGTGTACAGGGAGATCACGTTTTAACCATTCATATTTGAATTGATGAAGACATGCCATCAAAATTGTTAGAAAACTCCAGTTTAAGAAAAACAAATTCGATAAAATCCTGTCGTATTTATTCCCTTGAGATTGTAAACATTCCAATCCATGTCGGATTTCATTTATTGTTCGTGATGCCTACAGGAAACATATTTTTATTTCCTTGAAGTGTTTTATTTCATTCGATTCGTATAGAAAAACATAATATGGTATTTATTTCATTGCGGTAATAACATATTGGTATTCATGTCAAGTTTTATTTCCTCGATCCATAAGTTTGCACTCAATTGAATAGATCCTGTTTTGCATATATGGTTGGCGTGTCAGTTTCATATGATGCTGATTACATATTAATCAATATGAAAAATACCTAATCAATCCGTTTCATGCAAATAATAGTCAGAAAAACATTAAGAATTCTTAAAAATAACTTCTCAGCGAATGTTCTCACTAACTAGTTGTTTGCAAATAGTGTGCTAAGACATCTGGATCAGTAAGGTTATATATTTTCTAAATAACCTCTCATCATGTGTAAAATCAGTTGACATGCATATGCTTACATTTTTGTATTTGACTAGTTGAACAATATATAATTACAAACGACACGGGTCCACATCAGCAACGTCCACAGATTCTAATTTTCTATCAATTCTATATTGAGTGTCCTCAGATGAGCAGTAGCTGGCACCTATTTCATTCAGAATATATGCTACCGGTTTGTAAGGACATTTTAACCCTTTGCTTGGTTATCTGGCGTCATGATTGATATCACATTCTGTTTTTCTTATGGAATTTGCCCATTTTATCTATATCATTTCAATTGATATTGTTTTTTTTTATATATCCTCACATATTTAAAAGGGTATAAAATGAAATATTGATGTCGGAGAAACTGAACGTATTTGATAGACACGTGCTTTAATTTCATACATAAGAATACGATACTTTTACTTTTATGTCTGTTCAAATACACATGGGGGGCTAAAATCGTATTTTCAAGATGTGTTTTGGCCACAATGTTTGGTAATTAAGTTTAAACAAAATATTAAAAAGTAGAAATTAAATAAATAAAACATGTCATCGACAGAAATAACCTTCTTGGATTTAAATTTGTTGACGTATCATTACTGTGGGACATCACTAAACAAGCCAAAAATAGCTTTTTGACGCTCCTATCTCGTTTAGTTAAAGAGAATCCAAAACGACGATTTTTTTTTAACCTGCGTTTCTCAGAAATTTGAAACGATTAAGTTTTGAAAATTCATATTTAGTATTGTTTGGTTCTGAAGACATGATGTAGCACTGCTCCAGTCTTATTTATCGGATTGAAATATATTGCATTTTAAAGGGGGACGTTTATTATGCACGTGAGTTTATATTCTTATTTCCTCAAGAATTAACCTTGACCCTTAATACCATAAGCCTACAGGGACCTTTTTGCACTTCTCCAAGTGTTATATGGATTTCCTGTGCTTGTGTAACTGGTATCGTGGAATCGCGTGCTCCGATACCGGCTCCTTCCTGGTGCTTATTGTTTAATGAGTTCAGGTGGCTGGAAATATCACAATTGGTCATGATCAGTTGTATCACTCAATCATGTATGTCATAAGCAGAAGACATAAACAGCTCAAATAACCTTAAATTAGCAGTTACCATAATAACAAACTTATGTTACAGTTAATCAGAGCTACAGCATCATTATTTACCAAAACATACTATGACAATAACAAAAAACATTTAAATTTCGGCAGTGTGAAGTGGTTTCCTATTTCTTATTCGATATTAGATATTCGCTTTTTCAATTTATTCATTCAAAACAATGGTCCAAGTAGACTAAAATTAAGATCAAAGGTTTATTTATTTGAACACAATAGTAGTACGTTGACCCAATCCATAACATGAGCATAACCATTGTAATGGTTGCTCTATTTTACCTAATAAGAATTTCATTTTGATACAAACATGACGAGTACGTCAAAGTTTTTTTTAGTGAGATAATAGTTTCCTTTTAAAAAAAGAAGAGTTTCCTTTAATACAGGAAATCTGAAGAGCGAATGATTTATCCTCATTGAATTTTCAGTGTGATAAAGAAAATATATCACTTTATCGCAATTAATGCAGACGAGTTCATGGTTGGAGAAGTAACTAAAGCTAAAACATACAGCTGCTGCGTACCGAAACTTTGGTCACCTACATGTGAGTTTTAGTGCATATATCATGTAAATTGACGTCCATTGTAACATCAACAAAACTACATCACGAACAATGAGAATGAATCATCGTATATCCATGAGTAAAACAACTATTCTCAAACGTACCTTGTGATCGTCACGGCAGTGGTGCATGTTTATGAAATTTGGATTATTGAAAAAGGCAGAAGGGATCAAATTTTGCAAATTCAAATTTAATTTTATGCAAGTTTTCTTATTGACTAAATGAGTACAAATTCATCACAAATACTTTGACCTGGTATAAGAGGAATTATATGATGTATGTGTGACCCAGTGGATCACTCACTGAATATTTCACAGAAGAAAAGAAAAAATGTAGTTTTGAAAAAAATTACCCATCATCACTTTAAAGAGCTGCCAAAACTGTAACTGCTTGCTATGAGGAATCAAATAAGATTTGTGTAATGTAAAAATGCAAATATAATCAGTCTAGTTTTCGCGTTGATACGATGCTTCAAAAACATGAAAAATTACATGATATTTGCACTAAATACACAGGTAGGTGAACAAACTTTCGGTACGCAGCTGTAGAATATACTCTTTGTTAAAGATAATATCATCTCTTTGTTTTTTTCGATGTTAATTCGTTTATTCATATAGACAATACTTTCAAGTAAGCAAAAACACAAACGATTATTTCGAAGCGTCACCTACTTATCAAGATATAGCCCTTCAAAGTGAGTAAATGTTGCCTCCTCATTATCTCATTCTTGAAACAGTTTTCCGCGGCCCCTCAGTGTAGCATAACCTTCGTTAGCGATGTGACGTCATACACAGGAGTTGCTTAAAGATAAAATCATCTCTCTGTTTTTTAGACGTTAATTCGTTTATTCATATAGACAATACTTTCAAGTAAGCAAAACACAAACGATTATTTCGAAGCGTCACCTACTTATCAAGATATTGCCATACAAAGTGAGTAAAATTGGCCTGCTAATTATCTCATTCTTGAAACAGTTTTCCGCGGCCCCTCAGTGTAGCATAACGATCGTTAGCGATGTGACGTCATACACAGGAGTTGCTTAATGAAATCCTTAGGTGATTTGTCGATTTTCGTTCATAATTCGTTTAAATCATAATAAGAACGTTTTGACATTACAAATTTCCGAAAGAATGGGTATTTGTGCGTCCGTAGGAAGTAATTTCGGAGTTTTAGGAGCATTTTTCGATATTCAATCGCTGATTTTAGATTTGTTCTTTTCCCAATCGAGTGGTATTAGTGGGTTTTTTTACTTTATTTTGTGTTTGAAGAGGCCTATAGCTTGAAATCTACTGTGTCAATATTTCTCATGGTGACTTTATTTTGCAAATAGAATAGTTGCATTACAACTAAGAAAATCCTATAATTTTCATCAATGTTACTGGTTTACACTTTTTCGAAGAACATATTCGGACTATCTTTAAATCTATAGGCGTGTACATTTACAATTACTTAGATTCAGTGTAATACCACTACCATTTTCCTAGCATGTTATATAAAAGGCCTTGCATTTTATATAACATGTAGTTTTTGATGGTCAATTCATGTGTTTGTGGAAATAAAATACTGTTTAAATCACTTCGGATAAAAATATGGAAAATGTGTCTTTCCCAATTTCAAATAAAAGTATTGGAACTATAGAACTTTGATCAATTCACCATGGCCGTGTGTACATGTGTTGTTTGGTTCGCAATTTAAAAAATATTACCCCGGCTATAGTTCAGTCGTGTAGATTTCCCCTCTTATTTAATATTTATTTAAATTAGAGTGTCAATAACGCAACTACATACATCACTTATTACATATCGCACATTGATAAACAAACATACTGAAAATATATATTGTTATTTTGCATAAGGACGAATGTGAAAACAAAACTTATTCAACATGAAGGAGGCGTGTTAGCACCGTTATTTATATAATCCGTATGAAATGTGTAATAGATCTCTGTGACGTTTGACCATCTTCATCATCTGACATGCGTGCCGCCGCCATATTGGACAACGATAAGAATTGTTCCAAAACACATTGCAGAATTACGAGTCCCGCAATGGTCACAGTACTAAACAGTGTTGACATCCGAGCCATATGTAGTACGTTTTACGGGGCGGACACAGGTAAATATGTTATTTAGGCAGTTATGTAAGGCTAATTCTAGTGGATTCTGTCATTAGACGCCAAGCGACTCCTGTGTATTACGTCACAAGGCCTAGCACGAGGAATTCGCTCTAGGCTAAAGTTTTATGAGGCGTAATTGAGCGGCGTTCTAAAAAAGCGTTCTAAAAGGTGTTTATTGGTTGAATTGACAAATATCAAGTGGAATCCTCGTCATCTTGGAATATGCTTGAATAAAAACCGAAAAGTGATATGGTCGAGGTTTGTGGATCTTTAATGAAATCCTTAGGCGATTTGTCGATTTTCGTTGATAATTCGTTTAAAACATAATAAGAACGTTTTGACATTACAAGTTTCCGATAGAATGGGTATGTGTGCGTCCGTAGGGAGTAATTTCGGAGTTTTAGGAGCATTTTTCGATATTCAACCGCTGATTTTAGATTTGTTCTTTTCCCAATCGAGTGGAGTGTTATGTTATCTTATAAGCTACAATATGTTTTGAAATGAATAACTGACAATTCAAAAATAAAAAAAGATCATGCAATTTTTTTAATATCATAAACGCCATTTTAGTTAATTTTTTTGATGTGCTTGATTATGTGTTTGAAGAGTGTCTATAGCTTGAAATCTACTGCGTCAATATTTCTCATGGTCACTTTATTTTGCTAATAGAATAGTTTCATTACAACTAAGAAAATCCTATAATTTTCATCAATGTTACTGGTTTACACTTTTTAGAAGAACATATTCGGGCTATCTTTAAATCTATAGTCGTGTACATTTACAATTACTTAGATTCAGTGTAATACCACTACCATTTCCTAGCATGTTATATAAAAGGCCTTGCATATTAGATGTTGTTGTTGATGGTCAATTCATATGTTTGTGGAAATAAAATAATGTTTAAATCACTTCGGATAAAAATATGGAAAATGTATCTTTCCCAATTTCAAATGAAAGTATTGGAACTATAGAACCTTGATCAACCTACCATGACCGTGTGTACATGTGTTGTTTGGTTCTCAATTAAAAAAAATATTACCCCGGCAATAGTTCAGTCGTGTAGATTTCCCCTCTTATTTAATATTTATCTTAGTTAGAGTGTCAATAACGCAACTACATCACTTGTTACATATCGCTACATTGATAAACAAAAATACTGAAATATATTTTGTGATTTTGCATAAGGACGAATGTGAACTTTTTTTTTGTTCAACATGAATGAGGCGTGTTAACACCGTTATAATCCGTATGAAATGTTTAATAGATCTCTGTGACGTTTGAACATCTTCATCATCTGACATGCGGGCCGCCGCCATATTGGGCAACGATAAGAATTGTCCCAAAACACATTGCAGAATTACGGGTCCCGCAATGGTCAAATCCAGTTCTAAACAGTGTTGACATCTGCTGCCATTTGTAGTACGTTTTACGGGGCGTGTATATATGTAATTTTGTTGTATAAGGACAAAGGTAAATATGTTATTTAGGCAGTTATGTAAGGCTAAATCTAGTGGATTCTGTAATTAGACGCCAAATGACTCCTGTGTATTACGTCACAAGGACAAGCAAGCGGAATTCGCTCTCGGCTAAAGTTTTATGAGGCGTAATTGAGCGGCGTTCTAAAAAGGCGTTATAAAAGGTGTTTATTGGTTGAATTAACAAATATCAAGTGAAATCCTCGTCATCTTGGAATATGCTTGAATAAAAACCGAAAAGTGATATGGTCGGGGTTTGTGGATCTTTAACAACGGAGAAGGAAGAGTACAATGTAAATATTTCGTAAACTGTTACATTTCCTTAGCAAAGCAATACACCCTATTTAAACTTATCTTTTGAAATATGTTCTTCACTTGATTTAATGTTGACTTTTATAAATCATTTATAAAATCATGATCCCAAAATGTCAAAATTTCAAAGCTGGGTAATATAGAAAAGGGGTCCTAATTGGTTAACTTTCTTGCTAAGCATTATAATATAACTTTTATAAGTCTCTCTAAAAGTAGTCTCTACTAGTCTATATTGACAGTCTATGGTCACTAAATTGAAAGTCTTGTCAGGATATTCAACACGAGAGACAATATTTCTGTGAAATAACTAGCCTTGGCTTCATCGTCCAGCTGAGATGTATGTTTTTCTCATCTAACGATCTAAAATGTGATCATGGTTACCGCTTGCAGACGCTTCCTATCCAGAACAATCAGATTGGACATCTTGAGCTAGGCTATCTGAAAGGAAGACAGTAAAGTGTGTTCCAAGTGACACAAATGTCCTTATTCTTTACTGTGAAGTAAAGCTTCACTCTGATAGGTATTTTGGAGAGCCAATAAATGTTATCAAGACAGTCTCGAGGATTTTTCATAGAAAGCATAGTCTAAGTCACACATATCTCCCAGAACTTTTCAATATTGCAACTACATCTGAGATGAAGACCTTTTCTCATCAAACAGTCTTTAAAGGGGCAGTAGCACGTTTTTTTGCAAAATTTATTTTTTCAAATTTCCCATTTATAATGATAGTTTATGTCATTTATATTTACTTTAGAGGGTAAAACATCTTATTAAACAAACAACATATCCGTAGTGGTAACAACTATGTTGCGTATCAAGCAAAAATTGCATGGCGGCCATTTTATTGTGAACACAATTTATTATTTCAAATGACAAAAACGATTCCCATAGCTTTTCGGAACCATGTACACTCATTTTTAAACTTGATTTTCCGAAGAGAGAAGAGTGGTTTACTATTAGTGACTATTTTTCAAATACATTTCATCAACTTATTTCAACAAAAAACGTGCTACTGCCCCTTTAAGTACATCACAGGTTCACTTGCAGAGTATAACCTTTCAAAATAGACAGATCTAGAGCAACATGAGCTTGAGCATGGACATACGTATAGCAGTAAAGTGCATTCAACAGAAACAGATATTGCAATGCTTTACTGTAATGTAGAGTTTAACTTTTCAATATGGTCATGGTGAGTACAAGACGATATACAAATTATTTCTGAGATAACGTCACTCATCGTTTCACTTTATATTAGATTTGCTGACACAAACTGATTAGAATATTGAAATATACATAAGTTATATTGCTCCCTCATAATGTCTTCGTTGAAGTTTAAACCTTGGTCTGTTGAATGAAAGTCATGTAACTTGAAGCAGAAGAAGAAATAACTAACAAACAAATATTGCAATATGGACAAATTTGAGCTGAATCATATGTGCATTTCATGTATACATTTTAGTTTCCATATCAAAATGTTGATATCTGTTAAAGATTGTAAATCATAAGAAATAAAGAGACATACTTTGTAGCGAGAATGAAATCCTTAAGGTATCAATATCCCACCTTGCTTGTCTATATTTGTGGATGAAATGACTTATATTCTTCCACGAAATGCTTCTGTCTCTGCTGTTATTCAGTTTACAGGAGTCATTCACCTTGACATTCTAAATCAATTTCTTATCTCCCTTCCACGAAAACACTTACACATGTTGACAACTTTTGCAGGGGAAGTTTGTAAATATTGGCAGCGACTTAACTAAATAGCCTTAAGAGATTTGTAAAGTCTGAAACGTAGAACGGTCACTCACCTTCAAAATAACATTTCAGCATTAATAATCAATAGCTTATCTCCATTACATCGACGGAGAGAACATTTAACCCTCACAAACAAACAACTCCTCTGCTTCAAAAATCAATTCACAACGATTTTTCAAAAGGAGACACACGCTTATTCCTTATTCCTTATTCACACGCTTATTCTGTGAAAGATTAATGGTTTTTTTTCAATCATCGTCTCATTGTGAGTTACTGTTTATCAAACTTATACAAATACACATGTTTCTTTGTTCAATAGATCAACATGCATACAGAATAATTGATTCCACGAAAACGTTGCTATTCCTTTGTCAATAAAATGTTACACAAAGTTATTGATCTGTCATATGACAGGCTTCCCCTGGACATGATTTACATTTTTATTTATTTTTTTATTTTTTTAAGATTTACATATTTGCTTGAAATGTCACTGCGCATCTTTTGCAACAACTTTCAAGTATCTATGTGCATTTTGAAAATTCCGCCCATGTTAATTTTCGGAATTTAATAGGGGGGAAATCTCAAGGATAAAAGCTACTTCACTATACTTTAAATCCGCACACAAACAAGACCTGAGGCGCACATATGCAACTGTAGATGTTTTTTTACTTTGGCGGAATTGTTCTTTCGGAGCTACACGAAGGCAGGTTAACCTGTTATTTCAGGTACCCACTTATACAGCTGGGTGGAATGAATGTGGATTAAGTGTCTTCCTCAGGGACATAACACTGTTCGACACTGTACAAAGAGTTCACGCTAACCACTAGCCTGTCACCCAGACCCCCTTAATTTTTAAAGAGCCTAGACAAGTCTACAACAATACTACAGAGCTCAGTTTAAGGCTGAACATAATACATCTCAGAGGCTACTTTTTATTATAATATTTTTTTCAAATTTTGAAATTTTACAAAATATTCATTTCAGAGACTTAATGTTAGGACTAGCTTACCACTACGCCACTCTCTTCCACCTGTGTTTCATTGGTGAATCTGTGTGGATACAACTTCCCAATGCAAGGCATAACTCTTGCCAGTTTCCATTGCTGGCTGATTTAGGCCTTACAGTATTTCCTTAAGAAATCTGTGTTTAGAAATCCAGGCCCGCTATGCATTTCCAGTGCAGCGATTCACTGCCTCGACACAAGAAAGTGAGGGAAATACCGCAAGGGTTAAATCAGCCAGTAATGCAGACTGGCAAGAGTTATGCCTTGCGTTTGGAAGTTGGTGTGGATAAGGCAAAGCCAGGTACTGCAGCAATGAATTTTAACAGAGCTTGTCACTCAACTAGTGACATTTCCACCACTGCTGGAAGTTGCCTAGGAAGTAGGCTATTATTGCGTTATATTGCTGATATTGTGGTTTGGCTTTTTAAATACTGTTGACCATTATTCATTCTTAAACGTGTGTTATTATATTTATTTAAAATGTTAGAGTTGGTATTAATGAATATTCCATTGTCGACTCCATTCATAACTAAATGTCATTGAATTATAATCTTGTTACCTTTTTTTTTTTTGGTATAACACATTCAATTCCATTGGATATACTGAATCAAATTTTCCCGATTGATGATAAAGTAAACATTATAATCTTGTTACCTTTTTTTTTGGTATAACGCATTCAATTCAATTGGAAATACTGAATCAAATTTTCCCGATTGATGTCACCGGGCCAAGTCACATGTGCATGCCATTCAGGAGTCATCTGTCAGCACATCATACCACTTCATTGGAACAGAGTGCAGCGTCTTCACGGGGAATAACTTCGACAAATAAGGTGACATAAGATATTGAGAGATACATTGACTTAAACATTGAAGAGAACTGAGACTTCACAATTTGTTTAGATAAAGAGCGTTTTCTGTCGCTATTAGCTGATACATTTGAAATAAACGTTCTCAGCAGGCAGGAAAATATATTTCATCGTTGTTAAATTGGAGTAAATAATCGATTTCCCATTCCTAAAGACACACAGCAGGGAATGACCGATGCATTGGCCAGAAGATATTCTTGGATGCCATCCATAGAGATTATTGCACGGGGAATGGTGTCATATGACTTTTACGAAACGAATGTGGATTTTTATATCGAGGGTTATACATAAGTTTGCACGAGTTTCGCAAACCCATCCTATTCCATTTGATTCGTGTAAAATAAGTCATGAAAAGGCCCACCTTGACGTCACGAACAATCGTTTTATGACGTCACAGGTGACGACATACGGGAAGTTGCGGTAAAACAATGGTTGCTTTACAAAGGTAATATGTGCACATGTGCTCATGTCAATAATATCAACTCGGTTATTTTCAACTATACGGGTAATTAATGTGTATAACTTGTGACGGTGTCAAGATAAACAAAAGTGAAATATTATAAATCTTCAACCAGACACGTTCTGGTTGTCAAAAGGTCATGTCACAAGGGTAAGTCACGAAGAGTACTATACCAATCACCCAGAAACGTGTGGTGGTGCAGTGGACAAGATAGCAAACGTTTGTACACTAATTTCGAAACATTTGACATTCTACACTGTAAAAATCGCGTTTAGCAATTAAACACCACCGTTACATGTTTAATGCTCCACATGTTTAGGATAGTGCTTAATGGCTAAGCACAAGAACGATATTACATCTGTTATTTAAACATGAAGAGCTTTTAAACACATTTCTAAACGTGTTTAGACATACATTACACCATTGGCTAAACACTTTCCTAAACATGTTTGAGAATTTCCCCAATGGGTCGGGTTACATTGGTCAGTTTGGGCGGGAGAGTTAATTAAGAACAGATGTGTACCCCTGTGACCGCCATATTTCTCCAGCATCCTCTTGTCTATTTACACGTTGTTGATGCACACGTTTCTGGTCATTCGAAGTGCACATGAAGCCAAAAGTTGATGTTACTGTGAATATATGTCTCTATGTTCCCTGAACGACACACTTATGGTTCCAATCAAGACTTTGAAAGGTAGGTTGATTTGAGATTTCACAACGTCGTCCGATTGCTTTCTATGTTGTTTTCATTTGTCAAAGGAGTTTGTAATGAGTCATTTAACG
The DNA here is from genome assembly GCA_936450465.1 of Gibbula magus. Taxonomy (NCBI): domain Eukaryota; kingdom Metazoa; phylum Mollusca; class Gastropoda; order Trochida; family Trochidae; genus Gibbula; species Gibbula magus. The sequence goes on from OW388299.1 coordinate 62,616,826, forward strand.
TACGTTTATTATATGCTTAGCACCAACAGTACATATATATTTTAGTAATATTTGTTATTTATATAAATGATATATATGAGAGTTCTGATAATGTTTATATATCTAACATGAAGTAATATCCATAAACCACATGTTACTATCGAATTCCATTGTAGTGAGGTTTGACTAGTGTAACTGGTTGTGTTTAATTACTTGAATTAAGATGTGTAATAAGGGTGTAGATGTTTAACAATTGTATTTGCTAAAATAAGTTCTGAAAGAAGCATATGACAATATGTTCATCATTAAATACTTGGTTGATGCTCATATAGCTCATTTAGGACCAGACCAGTATATTTAGATGTATCTATGTTATGCAGTTGGAGAAGGAATTTTCCTGATGACAGTCTGCCTTGACAAGAAAGATGATGTGATGAAGACATACAAGAAACTGTTAGCATTGACTCAGCTGTGGTGAGTAAATATTGAACCAAATTCCTTTATATTTAAAGACTATCACAAATACATAACAATTGTATGGATATATTTTGGTAAAAAAAATGTTGTATCTGCCATTTTATTTTTGACTCTTTTGTGACTTATTTTTGCCCTTTTTGTAGGAAACCAGAACTGACAGGATCAGTGATTACAGAACGTTGAAGTCCCACTAAAATAATGACAGTTTTTACTGATTGATCACTTGATTTGATGTCAGTTAATTTTTCACAACAACCATTTGTATATATCCATTTGAGTTATTCCATAACATGTTACACTTTACTACATTTGTTAAAATGTTTTCAGGAGACTGGATATGTTCATCTATTGTGTTAATTTTGTCATGTTGCATTTCGATGGTAAACTTCATTCATGTTTCAGGTGAAGGATGCCAAAGAAGATATAATGCAGTTTACAAAAGACCATCCTGAATCTCAACTACCTTTCCAAATCCTTTGACTTATACAGATCTTTTAAGGGAGTAAACTACAAAAGCTTTGTAAACATATATATTACTATAACATGTTTTCTCCAGAACAAAGGGATTGAGCATTAACCTTTTTTTTTTTTTAAAATGATTCTGATGGTGTGAAAATATTATGTTGAAAACACCCAAACTTATTTTAAAGGATTTAATTAGTTATTAATTCATATGCAGACACTCATTAATGTTAAACATTAGGTAATAATGATTAGAATGTTGCTAAATTGTCTTGATTCTAAAACCACTTTTTAAATATTTGTGTCTGAAAATTTAACTGCCAAATGAACATTGTTCAAGCATATATAAGCATATACATTATATGTAGATACCTTCTTATCCATGTATATTGTGAGAATAATGGTTGTCTTATAAATTTAATATTTGGTGGAATCGATGAGTTGATTGGTGTATATGGTTATTTTATCAATAATTTTTAATAAATCTTTTCGAGAAATTCCTGATTTTGAGTCATTATTAATCACCCCTATAAAAGGGGTGATGCAGACCAAATTTATTTCTTGTATCATACACTTATATATTATATGTACTTATATAATTTTTATTAAGCGCCATGAATTTTTTGGTGATGGCGGTGTGTAAGATTGAATTACAAGATATAACATTGGTCTTCATTGATTTAAATATGTTGTATAGTTGCAATGCTTTTATTTTCAGGCGTGCTGGAGAGTGTGGTTTTGTGTTGAAAAGCTAAACATAATACTAAGCGCGTATCTTGTCCTGTTTTTTTTACACGTTTAGACCCATAAACACGTTTAGATACCTAAATGTGTTTAGGAATGTGTTTAGTTGCTAAGCACATTAATAAACGTGTTTATGTAGCTAAACGTGATTAGTTGCTAAACACATTCCTAAACACATTCAGGTAGCTAAACGTGTTTAGGGGTCTAAACGCGTAAAAAAAACAGGACAAGATACGCGCTTAGTATTATGTTTATATGCTAAACACCATTTTTACAGTGTAATAAATAAAAAAACAAAGAGTAAAATATATTTTCGTCAAATACGTGATATAAGACATAGAAAACGTCGATGTTTCACTTACCAATGGATGTGCTTGCACCTGTAAGCTAAAATATCAACTAAAAGCCTCCCAGTGCCCCATTTATTTTGGAAAATATACTGCAACGAATGGATATATATTTCGACTCAAAATAACCTTTGGACATTTCATGTGATAAAGAGAAGTTCAACGATTGGTTTTTCATTCTTACGGACATTCAACAGAATGGGGCTGGTTGATTCTTTTACTTGTACACGTCACAAGAGTTAGCGGGATGGTAGGGCATGGTTTATCATGTTCGCCAACACCTTTTTACCCTTCCTATAACGATTACAGGTTTATGCTCAATCGCAAATTCATCTTGAATGCTTGGAAAAAATCGCTCGGCAAGTATTAGTTGGTGGATCGACACCCATGTGTTATCACCTCTATTTCTATCTTTTTAAAAAAAGTGGATAATGTTTGGTGGAGACAACACTTTATCTAAGAAACATTGTTTTATTTAAAGGTATGTATAGGTGTTTCGATGGTGTAGCACATCTGAACGCCAGCGGTTTAAATGTTTGTGAGATGGGGACGGACAAAGAGAAATATTATATAGGAATAAATCTGACGAGGAGTCTAGATTAAAGTGACAGTCGAACTGATATACTAACATTAATGTTTATCAAATAAAATTATGTAAATAGTTGATAGAAATGCATTGCATCTTTTTTAAAATCCAAGCTTTTTCAGTGTTGTTTCAACAAACAATCGATATTATTGGAAGATGTGCTGAGTAAGCAGAAATAGCTGGCTGTTGGATACTGTCGGCAGAAGGTGAAATATAGAAAGCATCCAGGAAATTGATGTCTTTTATAGAAAAGCTGCGTTTCAGTACAATTCGAACAGGAAGGTTCACGTGTAGATACACACTAGTAATATGTATTCATATTGTATATTGTATACATATATAGAACATCATACTGGTGCATTTGGATCGTTTGTATTGAACGAGAAGATGTCATAGAAGCGGAACGAGGTGTTCCTCCGCTTCCATGACAGCTTCGAGCTCAATACAAACAATCCAAATGCACAAGTATGATGTTCTATATTTATTATATACGCCTTTTTAGGTAAATTCTTGTTAAAAACATAGTTTCTCAAATTTCCTGGGATGTGGTACCACGCATTAATACACCGCCGGTTGCGCGACTAGCACGACTAGCACGACTGATGATTTCATATCTGAATTATAGCTTTATTTTCTCATTGATCAGCCCAGAAAAGCTTTAAGTGAAGATTTGTCAAGTGCGTTAACACAATGAAAACATCAAGTTTGCTTGATATGGTTATATGAGTGTCTAGTTTCCCACATGTGTTGTAAATATTATGTCTTAATCCAAGCTAATAATGTATATATGTGAAAGGTTATTTACCAGTGAAATGAAACATAAATTACGAAGATTGAATTGGAAACACATTGTTGCGTACGGAAAGTTCCTAGAAGTGCCGAAGTTTAAAGAAAGTAGAACCGTCAGTTGTGCAATACAGAATTCATCGTGAAATGCTTAATCGCCCATGGAAACCGCATTGCGCGCCTATATTACTATCTTAAGTTTACATGGGTATATAATAAAAAGGTGTTTATACATATCCTGATAAGATATACATGCATTCCCGTGGGAAAACACAATTGTAACCTTTAAATTGTATTGATAATTAAATTATGAAATTGAAGGATCAAACACAGAGATGCACATCATAATTTCAGATACGACATTTCAAAACAACTGCAATGCATTAACACAAACTATTGCGACTGTTTTACCTAAATCATAGTTGAGTTACTATAAAATTTCAAATGATCATGGTCAAATAAATGGAAAGCATATTAGGAGATAATATTTCAAAAATAGTTTATATTACGTTTCCTTACAAATATCTTAACCTGAAAACCAGTTAAATGATATGGTTTCGTTGATATACTGCTTACTTTAAAGTGCATTCTTGCACTTTTATTAACAGTGTCTTCTATAATCATATGAGCTTGGGATGCTAATCTACAGATTAGATATTAATATAATAATTGGGTTGACATCATCAAATTCATAGACCTTATCAGTTCTTTGTCTGTTTGTGTTTTTATGTACGTAATGTTTCATAAACGACTTTTATCAAACCTACTTCCTCATATCACTCCATCTGTACCAAACATTTCATGGAATCAACCTCTAGACACGTCGATCAGTGAACAATTACTGTCTCAAAGATAAACCATGTTGTGCCAGCTGACTGGTATCATAGCTAAACCAGGTTACTGACCGACTACTGTCTAAAATGTGGAACGTGTACAGTTACTTAAAGGCGCTGTAGCACGTTTTTCTTACTGATGATACTAGTGATCTCACAAAAAGGTAATTATATTTCCTACGTTTGAAGGATGAATTAGGAGGAAATTGTTTTCTCCTAGCGGTATGTAACGAGAGTTAGTTGCCCCGTGAGGTGGCGCTGTTTAGGGTATATAAGGGTAGGTCAGTTTGAAATGGTCATTCTCGCTGAAAGTTCACCACGGCCGCTGTACCACGTTGTTCATATTATGTTCTTACTTATATGCATTTGATAACGAACTGTCTATATGTTGCAGGTGCCCGGTATTCTGACAGACATGTCAGAGGGACATGTTGTGTGGGTACAGCTCGGCTGGGGAGCCTTGATAATACTCCGAGTAACAACTGAATGCTCTGTTTGGCTGAAGAGCCATTATAATACTCCCAGTCACAAATCTTTGAATTAAAGGGGCAGTAACACGTTTTTGATAAATTTTATTTTTTCAAATTTCCCATTTATAACGATAGTTTATGTCATTCATATTTACTTTAGATGGTAAAACATCTTATTACACAAACCAATTATCCGTCGTAGCAATAACGGTGTTTTGTATAAAGCAAAAATTGCATGGCGGCCATTTTATTGTGAACACATTTTATTATTTCGAATGACAACAATGATTCCCATGGCTGTAAGGAACCATATACATTCATTTTGAACTTGATTTTCCGAAGACAGAAGGGTGTTTTACTATTTGTGACATTATTTTTCAAATACATTTCGTCGAGTTATTTCAGCGAAAAAAACGTGCTACTGCCCCTTTAAGATACAGCTATATCATATAGTTAGGCTGGGTAGCCTTTACAATACTCTTATCCATATATTGATATGAAAGTTTATTTTTTTACCTGTATATGGGTTAGGCTAGTCTTACATTCAGACTATGAAAAAAGTATTTATTCTGAAAATATCACCATTTTATTAAATATTGAAAAGGAGACTGTAAGAATTGGTATTTTCATAGTCTTATGATATCTGGAGTTGGTGCTATTCACCATCAATTAGTTAGAACATCACATTAACAAGGAGGCATGAGATAAGCCCCATGACTGACAGGCAGATTTATTGGCCCCGTTGTTAAATTCTGACCTCTTGGATGGAGGGAGAGTTAAAGTGCCTCTGTCAACAAGACTCCTAGAGGAACAGGTTAGCCTTGGCATGGTCTCTTTTTCATTATATCATCCCTCTACCACAGCAGAATAAATACTACCAGATGGCCGATTACAGCAAGTCTATATTCCCCCTAGTGTTTGGCAGTTTTACAAGACTTAGTGATCCAAAACTTCTCAGATGACCATTGTTTTCTGAAGTGAATGGCTTACTCCAAGAATTCATCTGAGACCCCAACAAAATCATCGAAGAACTTGAATTTATCTCCATCTTCTAGTGAATCTATTTGTGTCATATGCGGAGAAAACATCATTAAGAACATTTATCGAAGGAAACTTTTCAAAGGTAAAGACAAAACCTGTGCGTGTCTACTTCTTGAAGATGTTTTAACTATTTCAATAACACAAGGATGTTCTACTGATATCGTGTGTAAAACTTGTACTGGTATTGCGTCTAGAGTACAGGAGAAGGTGAATCATTTGAAAACGTCATATGAGAAAACAATTAGTACTTTGTACACTTCCCATGGAACTACAGTGTATAAGAGACTCAGGTCCACATGTGATCTTTCCCCAACTTCCACTCGAGATTTACGAAGGAAGGCTTTGTTTCCTGATGCAACTACCCCGATATCAAACCCAAGTACGACATCAACCCAAAGTACGTCATCTGGACTCCGCTCTGAAGATATTCTGGTGAGTAAATGAGTTTTTCTTGGAAAGTGACAGTAAGCAATGACTAGGGAACATGTAATCTATGTTTAATGATAGTAAAACAGTTTGCTTATAAATTAACTAAGGGGAACATATTATTTGTAATTGCCAGTTTAGAACTTTATTCATGAAAGCCATCTTATCAGTCATACAAAGAAAACAATAATTTGAGTTTAAACCATTAATGAATTGTGTACTTGTAAATTTAAAAGACAATAGTCAATATAGTCGATACCATTATGTTAATGTCACCTTCAGTTAATATTAACAGTTAAGATAATTGATTACGAATTGCATAAAGCATTTATGCGAATATCAAATTGATTACTTATTGGCTTATGCACTGCATGAGTGAAAAATATCTACTAATAAATATAATAACAAATATCAATATTGGAAACCTGTCAAATCATATTTAAACACTAAGAAAAGAAAATTCTGTGTTTTAAGGGATTTAGTGTAACATGATAATCATCCGACACAAATACATATATATATAAAAGGTATTTAGCTGATAATTGAAAAATAACAAGTATTAAAGGGGCAGTAGCACGTTTTTTGCAAATTATATTTTTTTCAAATTTCCCATTTATAATGATAGTTTATATCATTCATATTTACTTTAGAGGGTAAAACATCTTATTACACAAACCAATTATCCGTAGTGGTAATAACGATGTTGTGTATAAAGCAAAAATTGCATGGCGGCCATTTTATTATGAACACAATTTATTATTTCTAATGACAAAAAACGTTTCCCATGGCTTTACGGAACCATGTACACTCATATTTTAGCTTGATTTTTCTGAAGAGGGAAGGGTGTTTTACTGTTGGTGACATTATTTTTCAATTACATTTCATCGACGTATTTCACCAGAAAAACCTGCTACTGCCCCTTTAATGTAGCCAAATAATGTTTAAGGCAAAAAGGTAAAATTAAATACCATTTGTAATTAAGTTTATAAACTTACATTTCTATGTATTTATAAACTTAAAAATTGCAGAAAAATATAGAACAGAGGAATTAATAATGTATAGCAATGAATTATCATAATGCAATAAGGATACCCTTACGTATACGAATACGTATGTCCAGATTATGCTTATTACTTAACATCTCGCAAAGCCGTGAAATACACCATGAATAAATGTACTGGCGTCTTACCTTCGAACGACCATTTTAATGTGAACACATTAAACTGGCCACTTGATGGGAAATAAACTCTCATGGCTTAATCTAACCATGTACATTTGTTTTAAAACACTTTTTATTGATTAAGAATTACTATTTAGCCATTGGTAACACTTATTTATATGAAACTATGAAAACATCTCTCCCGTCAAATATCACTGGTACTAAAAGTAGAATAACATGCAACAAACAAGTATTAATTGTTATTTGTTTATTTCATTATTTAATGTACTAAATTTAAATAACATTTTCTCTTTTTTGCATATCTCGAATATATTTTTTGTTAAATATGAAAAGTTCAATTATTCACCACACTACTCAATTTACAGTTTCTTAGTAAGGTAAATGAGGTGAAAGAAAATAACAAATGAATCAGTCAGTATATAATGCTCTCAAAATAAACCATATCTATATTGATAAGCAGAAATATTGTTTTCACTACTGTAGCTTCTCAATATTCAAGGAAGAAACTACAGACATGTGCATAATTAGAAAACCTCATTTTTCCATAGTTTCAATTTGCTTCATGGCAATACTGAATTGCTCACTGCTCAAAACAGAAATTTGAATATCTGTTTATTTTCAGGTAACTATCAAAAACAAGAAAGGAGAAGAGGTAACAACTGAAACCAAAGCACTCTCTCCTCTCGCTGCTCCCTTAACATCACCAAACTTGAGGAATATCTCATCAGTATTCTTGGGAACAGAAAACCTCAAACCACTCATCATCAATGATATATTCACCCAAGATGAAATAACAAGTATTTGCTCAAAGTCAAACCCATCTGTTTTAAGAAGTAGGAATATCAACAGTCTGTTGAATATTTCTTGGAATGGAATATCAGAGGAGTGGAAATCGAAAACTCCAACATTTTGGAGGTTCCTGAGTGTTTTCTTTTCAAATCCTGCCCTAAGCAGAAACAAACTGAAGAATGAGAGTACACTGTTACCAGGGGTTGTAACTGCTGGATCGAAACTGTTGTCTCTCTATAATCGAGAGTTAAATGCTGTACAGCATTTGAATAGTGTTGTCCTCTTGAAAGGTGGAGCCAAACAGTCCCTATTCAATAGGTTACAAGTTACAAGTGACTGCATAAGTTATAAGCAAACTGTTAACATAGTGGACAATTTTGCAAAAGAATGGGGACTTATTCTTCAACAATGGAAACATAGCTGTGAAGCAGACTTGACAAGAGAAGGTGTTTTTCTGGAAAACGTAAAAGCTTTGGAGGAAAGAATATCAGACTATGGATCTTCTCCAGACCTTGTGCTTTTATTTGAACAAGAGAGGCAAACATTGGCTGACCATCAGTCGGAGATGCACCCCGGCTACTACTTTGTAGGTGACAATGTTGACTTCTTCACAAAGGTTAGACACATGACCATGTCAAACCAAAATAAAAGTCAACACATGTTCAAGATGTGTGCGTACAAAAACAGGGTGGGTGGAAATCATCTTGACGATTCTCGACCTCAGGCTGATCCCGAAACTGTTCCATTTGATATAAAGCTCACTTTCTACCCAGTGAAGTTGAACAGGAACAGATCATCAATGAAATGGCTTTCCTTGTCGCTCAGATATGGATTGAATACATCCCAGCCTTTGCAAGTTTTAGAAATGCTTTAGAACAAAACATTCCTCACAAGTACATGGCAGAAATGAAGACTAAAACGGAGAGGGTCAACATGGGTGTTTTAGAGAAAAATGAACAGTACAATGACCAAATGACTGACATTTGCAAGTTTCTGCACGGATTTGTACCAGGCCATGAGAAAAGTAAAACATCTGAGAGAAAACCTGCAAAGGTAATGAGTGGAGGTGACTACCTCACATTCGAACGTCACAAAACTGCTCAAGATGGTGTACAGAACGGTACATCACCCTCCATGAGGCTTGAAGGGCTCATACCCAAGATAGAGGAATTTCATAATCAGGCAGAGCTACTGAAGGTTATATGGAGTCAACTGTACGACACAACGTCAGCCTATTCTGTAGGAACACTACATGCAGCAAGAAATGCAATAAATGCAAGAAATGTGAAATCCAATCCTCATGATGACTACTATGCATGTGCAGGATTCATTGACAAGGTGACATCTGCATATGTGATAGCTGGCTGTCTTCATCATTTCAATATGAAAGACCTTTCCTCAGATCCAACACCTCCTTATGATGGCCCAATTGGTGATGCAGAGGAAATGAAGATCTTCATCATGGATCATGCTACTGCATTTGTGAAGAAGCATTCCTTTCCTACAATACTGAGATTCCCAGCCTATGGTTCATCCTCAAGAGAGCTGAAATGCAGATACTGCAATAAAGAGTACCAGCGACCAAGAGCACTTCGTAAGCATGAATCATCAAAACATGGTCACCCTGATCCTATGTTCAACCCTGAAACTCCCATTGATTCACCTTCAGAAAGCTTAAAGTCATCTGTGTATGACTATACAAGACAATGTTTGGCCCTTGGTCTTCTCAGACTCAACCACAATGATGCCATTCAGATGGGTGATGGTGAAAGGATAGCTCGGTTATGTAAGATGTTTATGCTGTACTACAAAGCATGTAACTGTCCCAAATATGCCTTTGCAATGTTGGAAACACTTTCTCAAATGAATGTGTTTTTAACAGGGAGACAGTCCGAGAGACTGAAGTGGAACAGAACTGTGAACCACCTCGGAAAACAGAAAAGTAACCACCCAAATGACTTGGATTTGGAACATTGTAATCGAGTTTTCAAAGATGAGGTCCATACCTACAGGGGGAAGTATTCTGAAAGAACAATTCTGCGAGTCAGTAGAAGCGCTCAAACCACTGCGGCTATGTGCAAACATTACGACAGGGAGGGATCAGTCAGACAAGGCAGTGGAAAACATACCACCATGGATGTGACTCAGGACATTGTTCGACTGGCAATGCAATTTCACCTAGAAGGAGACGTGTTTGCAAGCAATCCAGACAAATTTCATGAACAGTTCACCTCCCTGAAGGAACCACTGAATAGTTTAGACATGTTAAAGATTAGACAGTGGGTATCAGACAGCTTGGAAACATTTGCTACACATGGATTTTACAAAATCTAGTTGCTATCAGAACTGTATGTAAGGACTATCGGTGACCGTTTTGTGAACTCATCAATGTCACTTTCAGATGTTGTTGTGATTTCAGATGATTCTTCTGTGGCAGTGATCAAATCATATACCAATGACGTATTTCCCGGACAGAGACTTTCACAATTACATTGGTGTGTACTGTCACAATGACAGAAACATTGACATGTCTTAGCACACAAGTCACAGCATGAATGAGCAGGCAACAGTGCAGATGGAGAGACCACAAAGTGCTTCAATAACTGTTTCCTTCTACAGTCTCTCTGTTTGCAATAGTCTTTCCCCTTCCTGCCAAACAGCGTTTGTACTTCATCAGGATAGCATGGGCCTGATCATCAGTACGACCAGCTCTACCAGTTTCTTGCATGTAGTCCTCAACATCATTTGCTGGCCCATAATGAACTAGAAGAGCGTTTGCGGGACACCGCAAAAGCAGAGCAGCTCCGAAACTTTGGGTCTCGCCTTTCCCTGTTCCGCCTTCTCCTCAGCATAAATAAAATTGGAATTTTTTTGGACAAAATGTTTTTCATTATTCAAGTTATTCTAACAAGTTGAATCATCACTGGGGTCACTTTTCACAACTTTGTTCTTAAAAACTATTTCTGATTTCAAAATTAGATCAAAAGATTAACATGGCCTTAACCAATATCTCATGACCTTGAACTTGACGTTAAGGGCCACCATTAATGATTACTTTTCATTGTGTATAACAATCATGCAATGACTCAATAGTGCTCATTGTTAATATAAGGCATATTCACAATAGCACGCTTAAGTTGTGACCTTGCTGTGACCTTGACCTTTGACAGATTTTAGCAAAAACGTTTTCAAATCTTGGTCTTTCTCCATAGTTGATATATACCAAGTTAGGGGCTGATAGCACAGAAGTTGTTGAAGTTATCGTGTTTACAAGGATTTTTGTAGTGATTTCAGAACTCATGACCTTGACCTTTGACCTTGAATGTGAACATGTCAAAATCATTCTCCAGGTGTATAAGAAAGAAATTAAGCTGAGGTGTTAATATCTCCATGGAAAAAAGTTACTTAGTGACCAGTCAGTCAGTCAGTCAGCATGACCATATCTCGTGACCTTGACCTTTAAAATTCAAGGTCACACAATCAGTGATCACTTTTCATTGTGTATCACAATCATGTAATGATTCAAAGTGTTAATAGTTGAAATAAGACATTTTCGCAAAAGCCTGCTTAGGTTGTGACCTCGCTATGACCTTGACCTTTGACGGATGTTAGCGAAAACCTTTTCAAATCTTGGCCTTTCTCCATAGTTGATATATACCAAATAAGAGCCTGATAGCACAAATATTTTTCAAGTTATCGTGTTTACAAGGATTGTTTTAGCAATTTCAGAACTTGTGACCTTGAATATGAACATGTCAAAAGAATTCCCCAGGGGCATAAGTAAGAAGTTATGTATATGAGGTGTTGATACCTCCTTGGAAAGAAGTTATTTAGTGATTTCAGAACTGGTGACCATGACCCTATCTCGTGACCTTGACCTTTAAAATTCAAGGTCACACTATCAGTGATCACTTTTCATTGTGTATCACAATCATGTAATGATTCAAAGTGTTAATAGTTGAAATAAGACATTTTCGCAAAAGCATGCCTAAGTTGTGACCTCGCTATGACCTTGACCTTTGACGGATGTTAGCGAAAACCTTTTCAAATCTTGGCCTTTCACCATAGTGATATACCAAATAAGAGCCTGATAGCACAAATATTTTTCAAGTTATCGTGTTTACAAGGATTGTTTTAGCAATTTCAAAAAAATTAGCGATTTCAGAACTCGTGACCTTGACCTTTGACCTTGAATATGAATATGTCAAAAAAATTCCCCAGGGATATAAGTAAGAAGTTATGTATATGAGTTCTCAAAACCTAATAAGGAAAAAAGTTATAGCCAATACAAAACGCGGCGGCGGCGGCGATGGAAACTGCACAAAAACTGATAGCAGCTCCGACTTAGTCGGAGCTGCTAATTATATTACCAGATAAGAACAACGAATTATCTATGTTAATTTAAAAAAGCAGTGAATAAAGAGACATTTCCAACATTATGTTTAATCAACATATTGCCAAAACTGTAACTGAACAAAAGAGATTTCGCCTTTAAGGCCCAAGTAATCTATACCATTTTCAGCAAGAGAACAATGGTAATTATAAAAATTTTTTAGATAACATTCTCACCTTGAGACAGGAGTTTTTGGGGTCTTTATTAGTTTATAAATGGTATGGTATCTATGTTTACAAAAAAAAAGAAAAATATGTTCATATACACCTGTGAAATTCATATGCAAAAATGTCTACATAACGGTTTATTACTTTATAGATTATTTGTGAATAAACGATTTAATTCAAGTAAATGTTTTTGTTATACTCACAACTTTGTGATGCAATGTGCTTCATCAATGAAAATGGTCTTCAGATACTTTAATCCGTCCAACTCAACAACCAAATCCCGATATTTTCCTAGAATTGATTCCGGACTTGTAAATATGATGTCAGCTTCTCCATCTTTGATATCCTGAATGCTTAACTGTTCAACAGTTGATATCAAATCGTCCTCAGTGTATGAAGCATTATGTTCATCGTTGATGTCATGAAGATAAACAGATTTAAGTCCAAGTTCCTGTGCTCTGTCGTGTTGATTTTTCATAAGTGCAATGAGGGGTGATACAACTATAACTAACGCCTTCTTAGTCCTGTGAATCTCTTTATAAAGAAGTGGCGCAATCTCAAAAGTCAAGGATTTTCCACTGCCTGTTGGTGAGCAAAACAGCACATCCTCTCCATTCAAATAGGCTTGAATCACAAGTCGCTGATTTGATCGGAGTTCATTCTTCCCTAAACTTGTTAGACATTTCTGTAAGATGGTTTCGATGTCAAGTTCCAACGCCATTTCCACAAAGAATTGAATCTATCATACTAAACAGCTCAAATGCTTAATTCTGTTAGCATGTGAAGCAATTACGCAGTTCTCATCAGAGGGAAGCTTCATATGCCACTATAAGCAGAGACATTCAGCCAGGTTCTGTATATTCATAATAATAAAACATATATTTAAAACAATCGAATGTTTATACACCAATCTAATGTAGTAAAAGCCCATGCTGACATAAGGCTTGTTTATATACTGGTAAGAGCCTTATACCCTAGCTGGGACAAACTCTCTAAGCTCACACCAGATGTTAATGAGTTGTGACACCATCAGATTCCAACACGGTGGATACACGCGGGATCGACAATTCGATTTCGGGAATACACGCCGGATCGACAAGCGGCATGCTTTGATGTAAGGTGTATTTATACAATGGATTAGCCCCAGCGCGTTAATCCCAGCGTGTTGTTTTAGTAGTCGACATCAGCTAGTCAGTCACAGAACACATTCACATTTTGATGTGAATTCATTTATGATATCAATTTTATCCTAAAATATATTCACATTTTGAAAGACAGACCACATATAAAATCCATCATAGGTTAAGAGCCAACCGTTGAGGGTTATGAGAGACTACAATATATAAAATGCAAGATAAAATATTAATACATTAAAATGGACTCTAAAATCAATTAAACTTTATAAAAATTTGACATTGTGAAGTAAAATAATAGAGACACACACTGTTGACATATTTCCACACTATAGATACAATTTCTTGTCTAAGGTCTGTATACTGTGGACAATTAAGTAGAAAATGGCACCGATCCTTAACAGCTTTACGAAAACAATTAAAAAACTCTTTCAGCTAATGCTAAGTTAGTAAAACGTCCCATTTCAACTCATATTGGGGCTACCCCTCATCTGAATTGCGCCATGTATGTATATGTATGCATAGTATAGTATGTACATGTATATGTCTACATGTCTCGGCGACGTCTATTTGATGATTTTTATCATATACTTGTACATGTTACATGTAACCCGACAATGCAAATAAATTATATGTATTTCATACATGATACAATAAACAAAATAATAAATGTTATATCCCTGTATATTCTTATGTTTGTAGTTTTCAATGTGACAGACAGACATGTTATTTTTGAAGTCGCACCTCACATGTTTAATACAGGAATTAATATATACATGTAAGAGTACAGGAGAAAATATGAGCCACCCAAATAGGGTTACGAGAGACTATAATATAAGAAAAAATAGGTGTCTACCTGATGTCTACCACAGATACTGTCTACAACTGTTTTCATAAGGGTCAGGATTATCCTCGCGTTAATCCCCCTAAGCCAATCGACTTTTCTCGATTAGGAGAGGTGCCATACACGCGTGATCGACAATATTTTGCCCATTTTTAATCCGCAAACTGAAATTGTCGATCCCAAGTGTATGAACCTCCAACACGCTGCCTGAGACATTCAGCTTGTAACCTGATCGAAATCCTGGTCAAAACTTCACCCTCATGTCATTAGACTGTATAAAAAAAGTCTCCTTTTCAATTTTTTTTTTTTTTTTTTTTACAGTCTAAGTGTTAGACTAGGGTTAGGCAGGAGAGCCGTTGTAATACTTGTGTGTATGCAAGATTCCTTGATATTTGATTCCATATATTGCTGCATGTACATACATTCCTCGGTAAAGGGCATTGTGTCTGCCGAGCCGTTATAATACATTACCGTGATGTTTCGTCGGTGACTGATGAGTGAGTGAGTGAGTGAGTGAGTGAGCTGTTGGTTTAAGCCGCTTTCAAGAGTATTTCACTTATATCGCGGCTGCTAGTATTACGGCAGGGAGAAAGCCCGCAACGCCATGTGGCTATGCCTTGCGGTGAAACCTGCGAGCAACGGCTGGAACTAGCGAACCATGGGTGGTACTACTCTGAAATTCAGTGTAGCATTGCACCCAAACCTTACTGCGTGTAGAACAGTTCTCTACTGCAGACAAAGTTGCCGTGCCCCTGGCGGGATTCGAACCCCGGACCTCTTGATCCGAAGCCGAACGCTGACTGATGAGTCTTTTAAATACTGATATATGATGTTATTTTGTATATATTCACTTTTATGGTATATTTCACCTTGTTGGATTGGAATTCAGCAAATACTGTACATGTATTATTGAGTTGGAATGAAACTCTCTGCTGTAGACCCTCCAGTATAAGGTTGTTGTAGCACACGTTGAGGGAACACGGTTCCAGAGTTTCTTCACGAAAGTTTATCTCTGGTTTTACGTGTCGGCCTTCAACAACGGATTCATATTATAATAATGTAATATGCCATGCATTTTTGAAGTGTTGTCAGAGTGACATGGAATGTGATTGATTGTGGACGATAATAATGTTGATAAATACGGCCGCCGTGCACACTAAGCAGCGTGTCCCAATGTTGAATATGTGTTGTGTTGTTATTGAGTGGAATGGTGATATGTAGGAGACAATAAGTGCTTCCAATGCCTAAATAATACACATGAATCAATAAAAAAAAGTTCAAAACGAATGAACATCGTTTGGTTAAGTCAAACGAGTCCATTTCCCTTCGGAAAGCGTGAAGGCTCATCTCTAGAGCAAGTCGCCAAAGCAACACACGTGCTGCACGTGCTTCTGTTGGAAGTTAGGCAACCCTTGTCACACATTACTGAATGTAACGATTGGTTTATAAACACTGATTCTATGTCCTGGGAACATACAAATTATTGCCTGTTTAAAGTACGTTTATTGAGCAGCAAATTATGACAAATATATTCTCCTTGATTATAAAATTCAAGCAAAATACCTAGTTGGGTAAAACATTTATTCCAATATCTGTAGAAAATACATAATTAAATGAAATGGTAAATAAATCACCGGCAAAAATCTCGATTTCTTTCATTGTTCATAAACGTTATTTTTCTTTCGTGTCTCTTTATACGGTGTGTGAGCTAGACCACAATGCTGTGCGCTTGAAAATAATAGACTTGATCTATATTTAGACTGGAAAACACCTTACAAATTAGTGCAATTTCTCGGCTTATTTTGGGTCGAAAACATCTGTGAAAAATTAAGTGTATTTATTTCACGGAGATAGATTTTGGGCAATTTTTCGATATGTTCATCTTTAATGTGCATAAATGCGCCATATAACGATTGTAAATCTATTTTCCCACCACAATTACTGGTCTCATTGTAGCAGATTGATAGGTTCCACGATCATCGTAGTGACTTGAACAAAAAAAGGAGATATCGTTAATTAATTGTCTCTTCTTTAGCTTCGTACCAATATGAGATTCATTTCACAGACGAAGTCAATATCTAAATCAGACATCATATTTCATGCTGTTATGTTACGGTTCTCTCGAACTGATATTTTTGTTTCCAATTGCAATTCAGCCTCGGTCTGTGAATGCTAAATCTTCTAGGGAATGTACAACTTATGTTACCGCTTGATATAAGTTCCTGTTGCTTCATCATCTATGTACTTAATCACACTTGGTGGACATGGACATTGGTTTCCATGCTGTTTTGTTATGGTTCTCTCAAACTGATTCTTTTTGTTTCCAATTGCAATTCAGCCTCGGTCTGTGGATGCGAAATCTTCGTGGGAATTTACAACGTACATGTATGTTACCACTTGATATAAGTTCCTGTTGCTTCATCATCCAAACTTAATCACACTTGGTGGACTTGGACATTTGTTTCAATATTTTGAACGTTATTATAGCTGAAACTTGTTGCTTGTGCATGTTCAACCAGTGATCATTCAACGGCCCCGTAATTCCATTATGTGAACATCGTCGTGTACTATACACTAGACAAAGTGGTGCCACTGGTTAAAGCAAAGTTGATTTCTGAAACCGGGGACTCTCCACGTAGAGGGACAAGCAACTGCACGATTCTCCCACGGAGCTCTCCTCGTCATGGTCTTGACTTATACAGAGTCCATGTTAAAACCCAGTCACACTAGAATAATATGGCGTGTGGGTTTTTATAGTATTTATGAGATCATGAAATAAATAACAAAAACAAATAGTTCATGTGACTTACCATTGTGAAGTACCTTTCACGCTTGCTTTGGGTAAAATTAATAAAACAAATGGTGATGAATGACCTCTTGTAACACAAATTTATAAAATTCGGTGATTGATTAATAACAACTGAATACCAAAATACACTCCAACATACCACTATTATGTTGACTATCAAATTCGGATTAAATACAGCAAAGTCTTGAATGTATTTTCCAACAGGTTCAGACAAAAAATCAAGTGTCGGTATTTCCTATCACAAGTGATTATATTGTGACATTCAAATATTATGATCGACAGAGGTTGAACTACTTTGATACATGTGCCTCATTGAAGTAGTTCAAGCAGTTTTAGAAGTCTAATGTAATACAGGATAATATGTTTTGTCGCTGTAGAATTGAACAAAGAGGAAATGACCTACCCCTCGTGGATACAATATATATATAGATATGAGTATACCAGACAACGTATCACGTTATGTAAACTTGGGGTCTAGATCTGCCGGAAATCTTCAAGCTACTCTTCTGTTCACCAAATTGTGTTTTCCAAATGCAGGTCATTCTTTAGGAATCAACTACGACTAACTGTTCATATGTAGCACAATTACTGGACATTCCAGAATCCTATTTGATCCTTCATCTCGCACTGTAGCTGCCTCAGTGACTTCAGGAATCGTGATGTATAGACTGATCTATAGATCAATGTATTTATCAAGATCAGGGGATAAACCATCTATAGAAGCTCAAAGGGACACTGTCATACACCAGCAAACTTTGAAGGTTATATATTGTCACAATGTGTCCATTTTGTTCGACACGGAGTTTTTCATCCAGGTTTGACAGCCCTGGTGAGTTATTTCCCATATATTGACAAGCCACCATGAACGATTAAAGTTTAAAGGTTACACGATAAAAGCGTACATTGACCGCAGAATTTATGTTTTATAAAACTGTTATGACAGACTATCTTCCAAAAGGTGTTTCAGAAAAGCTGCTGTCACTTTGATCATAGTATTCCACTTCATACTCAGTCTTCTGGAAAATAATTCATTGTCCCTGTTTTCATGAGCATCACGGCATATGCTACAAGTCTACCAGTATTACATCCATTCAACTATTGTGTTATCAAGAATTATTGACATATTGATTTGTCCGCAAAGGAAAATGTATTTTAGTTAAGCTCCAAAACAAAACAAAAACTGTCCTGTCACCGTGAAAGGGCTAACGTTTATTGCCAGTGAACATCTGTACTCTTTGCAGGCTAGAAGGTTGAATAAGAAAACACACTTGTTAAAAACGTTCTTACGAAATTTGCCCATACACTGGTAAATTTACAAGCAATATTCTGCCTAAGAATATAGTTTTGTAAAGATAATCTAATCATGAGGAAAATATGTCATATGGCGTCTTTATTCTATAGTAGTCCATTCAATCATGCGTCCAAACTAAGTCTAAACAAACCATTGTAAAGATTGTGACGGGACTTACAAGTACTCCAGTATTATGAAGACTTCAAAAAGTTGTACTCGGTGCATGGTGGATAGTACACAAGTGAAAATTCTAATATCTTCATTTTTATTATATTCATTATTATTTGAGCATATATGATCTGCATTAGCTGTGACTTCATGACATTTTTTCGAGGTCAATGTACACAAAACACATGTAAGTGTGATACACGCATTCATTTCCAAATCTTTGTATCGAATGACATGATGTTCACTTATCTATAATGAAGAAACCGAATAGGAACTTTCAACATATTCAAGTCAGAATTAATCTCACATATCTGGTGACACGCATATTTGCAGAATCCATTGTAGATCAGTACAGCAAAATATTGAGGTTTTTAAGTGCTCTGGAAACCGAAGCATCTGTAATCATACACATCAAACCAACTACGATACCACTGAGCTGACAGACATATGAGTTTTGATATAATGTGGGATTTATCAGTGTCATTTCATAACCCATAACCACACGGCATAAACAAAGTATACACAGCCGAATCAATTGTCCTTAACAATACGGCTATGAAAAAGAAAACACTTAAGATACCAGATTTTAATTCGATTCGAATGATGGTAGGAAGAGTTAAATTTGAATATTTCATCAACTTATGTTCAAAGAAGAACACAATGCCTACGAGTGATTTCCTTCATTTTCGATGAATGCAGAGTTCTATTTAATTTGTTATTCATAATCTTAAAATCAACCTTTGTTGAATGAGAACAAAGTGTTCCTATCTTACAGGAGCCACATTTTGTGATGAAGTGTTAAATTATTATGTATCCAATAATACATAACACTCTCTAGAAGTGATTCTATTCTCGTGATGCTTTTACCAACAGTTTAAAGTAATATAGTTGCTAAAATATCCGGATATTAAAAGACCCGGTCAGTATGTCGGAACATTTCTAATCTTGGCTATATCATTCAGCTGAGATGAAGACGTCTACTCTTCAAACAATAAAACTTGTGATCATCGGTCAACTTATAGAAGGGAATTCATTCAAAAATAGCCAGATCGGGTCTTTGAGCTTTAGACTATCTAAAGGAAGACAGTAGAGCGTTCAACTTGACACAAATATTGTGATTCTTTACTGTGAGGTCAATATTATATCATACATCATATCATCCACAGATCTCAAACGAATTCCAAATCGTGGTTATATATTGCCTAGCTGAGACGAAGGCTTTTCCCCATTAAACTACTTCAAATGTGCCCTACGTGTAGTTCCCTCCTACACATCTTAAAGTTTGAATAACGTGAAAGAAAAACTAATGTGTATTCAACAGGAAAGCTCTTGGTGCGTAGTAAAGGTTTACAATATGTCCTCGAACATATTTCAAACATAGTTTAGTTCGTTCATTCACATTCTCTATCGCCAATTGAAAATAAATGGAGGGACAAACAAAAGATATATTCCTACTCTGTCATGTTTAAGGATAGACCATTGTCTGTAGAGGGAAATGTACTAAAATGGATGCCGACTCTGATCTGTCGGCATTGGCAAGGTGAAGGACGAATAAATGATTATTGCAACATGAACAGCATTATTGGGACATAATGCTTCACTTTAGCTGTGTCTGTTTTGTGTTGTAAATCATCTGAAATTGAAAAGCAGAGAGTTAATCTTGACACACACCCAACATTGTTACTGATTTGTGGCTGACATCACACTTTCGACTATTAGGTTTGAAGAACATCCAGGATTCAATATTCTTGACATCCCGAGCCAATTTAATTTAAACCTCCCGCGTCAACAAGTGAACATGTGAATAACTCTCTCAGACAACATATGTAAATATTATCAGTCACATAAATCAAATAACTCAAAGGCAAAGTCTGAGAAGTTTAAAGGGCATTCGCACAATGTGGTCAATAACAAAATGGTGTTTAAATAATCCTGTGGTGTACTCTGGCCACATCTTGCAATACACATGTTGTAATATATTTACTAAATCTAACTCTTGATCACATGTTGCCTGTCGGATCCTATTAGCTGTTGTAATTCCATTGAGAGAAATTGATACATTTCTTACATTTGTAAGACCTCCTAGCCAAGAGTACATCCATAGGTTGTTTAACTTTGACAATAGCGAACAAAATAATGTCAAGGAAAACAATAGAGATATTAATGTTAGACTCAATAACTAGAGGTTTTCTATCGATCATTATGTGTTATATTCATTGTGCCATTTATCTACATTTTGTACATGCTCATCTACATGTTTGTATTTTTGCCAGGACACATAATAGATTTTATATAGATGTCTACATACAAAGATATAATATCAAAGGGAACTGTACATGTGTTTTCTGTTGCCATATCTACTAAATTAAACATTAATGAAAGTAAACATTTTCCAAGTACAATGAAGTTTATTAAATGGTTGTTAATTTTAAATAAACACTTGTAACAATAAGGGAATGGCCGCTTCAATGGCAGAATTGATGTTAACTGACAGCGTTCCATGAGAGACTTACGACCAATCACATATTAATCATATAACATTGTCTAGAACGCTAGGCTTAATTCAAACGATGGAACGTCAACCAGGTATTATCACATCTATTTTCCTCGCATTTATACATAGGTTGATGCTGTCAGGTGGATACAATACTCTCCACTTTGATACTTTCAATGTTTTGTCAAATATTTGTAGACTTTTTTCGAGGATGTAACATATCTGAGTTTCTTTTCATGTTTCGTTAGATCAGATCTTCAAACTTGATCAGCTGTAGTGATATATTTACATCGACAATACTACTAACTAAGTGAAGAAAAGCTCATACATGAATGCCATTGTCTAAATAAATTATATATTTATGTTGTTTCAGCAAATAGTACGAAATAGAGTAGTCGTAGTTGAGAAGAAAATCACTAACTGAATCCTGACACCGAAAGAATCTATCCCTCGTTTTATGAAGTGTACGGTAATTATGAATATAGCATAACCATATAATTAGTATAACCCGGGAAAGATAGTCTGTCATTCCCCGACACTCACTGTTTGTTTTGTTAATCTCCTCTTTTGGTTAAGTAGCACGTTCTTATGTATGTATGTCATTGTTATCAGAGGGATTATTCAAGGTATTGTGACATGACGTAGTGAGATGCATAGCTCTCTGTTGGACGCTGTTAGATCAAAGTAATATTTAGAAAGCCAGCAGGAAATTGACGCCATTTATAGAAAAGCTGCGTTCCACTCAACTTCAAAGACAGCACGGATCACGTGTAGATGCACGCTACCCATTTGTATTTACTATTGTGGTTTATTTATATTGAAAGCAGAGGTCAATATATAATGCTAGATTGAATATATCGACCTGTAACATCACTAAAAGACCAATATTTGCAATTGCAACCTTGAATCATATTTATGATCAGTCACTTAAAACAATAATTTTTTTTAATGAGGATTGTCACTTACAGTGGAAATAAAAAAGGGATTTTTTTGTGTGAGGTTACTTTCAAATGCATACAAACTCAATCAGTTTCTTGCATGATAAACAATTCAGTACCCGATTTGCTACAGATACGATATTTTATATAATACATAGGGTTGCAATAAATACCCTTATGCTACAGATAAGATATTACATTCATTAAATGAGGTTGACATTATCACTTCAATAGACCTAATCCTAGTTCCTAAGGTAGTGTTTCTGTCTGTCCTTATTTTCGTATTTGTTTCATTTGAGTAGGTAACCATGAAACCTACTTAACTATATCCATCTTTATCTGACACACCGGTTTAACAATGTGATGATTCTAAATACATCCACAATACATTAGCAATTACTGTCTTAAAGATAAAACATGTTTTCAAACCTCAGGTCGATGACAGATTACTCTCAGACATTAGCATGCAGAGTCATTTGGGAAAAAAAACCTGATGGATTGAACATTATATTATGAACTTGTTAGGACCTGTAACTCCACCAGCACTTATTTATTGAGTTGCCATTCAACATGCAATGTGACTGTATATGATGTAAACCGTTTATTACCAGATTCAAGATCAATCAAAAGAATATATCTAAACAATTATTAACCAATAATATATACATGACGTCAATAGATGAAAGATTCCGTTACTGGCAGATAAATTGACTAGAAAATTATGGTTAATATCCATATCCCACCATAATGATATATCACATCCATAAATAAGTGCTACACTCAATCACACCAGATAACAACAGTGCTAGATTTGCATCACTGTAATTACTGATCAGAAATAGGCTGTTGACCTTTAATTGTAGTAGGCTGGCGTATACATGATTAGTGTAGTGACTTAAACACAGAAAGGTCATACATTTATTAATCATCCATAAATATAGATTTTTCATCCAACCCAGGATATGGTCGTATAGAAAGCACCTTATTTACATATCTCCAAATTAAGTAAATCAAATTCGAAAAATATCGATTTTTAAACTTTATTTACAGCAAAGATGACATTCAACTGAGGCCACCCACACGGACATGGAAGTACAGAATATAGCATTTACATTACCTCTATCGCGTGTCTATAAATAGTCCTCCAAAGGGGAAGGATAGTTCAATGAGCTCAAACGGAAACCTAAGGAGTCGAGAAACTATGGAAGGGGATTTGTGCCACAAATGGAGACATGTTGACTTGTAACTTGTAAAGTGTAACATGTCTTTCTCAACCATACAAGTCTCGAAAAGACAAGTCCAACCATGCAAAACTAACATTTTAATTCTGTCAATCGTAACTTCGCATTCTCAACTTTACAAAGTTGAAATGTAATTCTAGAAATCGTCAAAGTCGAACTTGTCATTTTTAATTATCAAATCTTAATAATATGCACATTTTGTAATGTTACAAGTTACGTTTGACAAATGAAAAATGGAAAATGAGGAGTTGCAAAGTCAGCTTTGTAAAACGGACTTCAGCATTTCGAGACTGACATGACTTGTATAGTTGCGAATGCAATGTTTCAAAATACATCTCTACATGAATTCGCATTGACCATATTTGGAAGTTTCCCGAACATTGCCGATGTTTTCCGAGGACGAGAGGCATTTGCAAAAAAAACAGACCTCCCTTGCCGCTGTCCCAGATGGGGAATCCCTTAGTCTATTTTGAGCCCAAAGCTGGACGGATTGACCACGCCCCCTGAAAATCAAGGGACATAACTCTTGTTATGTCCTACAAACAAACGCACGTTGTCAGTTCATGGAGCGCTACTGTCACTTACATTCCGTTTGATAGTGTCGCTTAGTAATTAAATGCCAAACGAAAATACCAATTGAAAATTCATTCTTAGGTATTCATATTATTATTTCAAAAAAAATTAAGGACATTTGACAAACAATTTTGTTTTGCAACGCAAAACGAATGCGGAAGTAATGTAAATGTGGGATGACATTGACAGACATAAAGGATCGCATAGCTTGATTGCCATTGATGCTATGATAAATGTTTCCCATCCGTTATCATAAAACTTCTTTCACTTACATATACAACTGCAGATTTACAAACCATATATAGACATCCTACACCCGAAAAAAATAATTACTTTCTGTGCGTTCATTTACACATTATCTTCTCTCAGTTCAATCACGTCAACATTCACTTTTTTATACTCCAATTTTACGTGTATTCAGTAAAGTCTTTTGCATTCAGAAATGAAGATCAAATTTTTTATAAAGAATATCCAGATATTGAAAGCATATAAACGTTAGTGGGGAAGAAATTGAAAGAAATACATAAGCCAGTGTTGATAACTTTATTATTAATTTTAAAATATGTTAAATGTACCACAAAGCAATGATCTAAATCAGGTAACTTCATATACTTGTTTTTTAAAAATGCATTGCACTTTAATTATAATTGGAACTGTTCTGAGTGTCAATACGTCTTATTCTTACAAATAAATAATCAAGGGGAAATGTTCTTTAGCTGAGTTGAATTTATCTCTTTTAACTTTTCTCAACTAGTTTAAATTATTTATTGGTTTTGAATATGTTAATTTATCTATTTTCATTTACTTATCAAGCAAACTATATTTTTAGTATTTGAAGCAGTGAAAAGTGTATTGTTGTGGGACAGAAATATATTTGTCCATGATTCATATGTCCATTAATTCTATATAAAGAATCGCATTACTGAATTCAAGTATTAAATGTAAATCATAAGCCTAGATCAGTTGTTTCACACTTTAAACAATAAACATTCAACTTCTACATGCAATATTTTCAATATGAAAATAATTATGAATATAGAATGCAAAATGAAAATAGAATTGTATCACTGGTAATTTCAAAAATATAATTGCACTGTTGAATTAAAAAATTGAATCGACTGTAACATATACAGGATATAAAAAATATATAAATAAAACGTAAAATTTCACTAAAATGGTCATTCATGAATACATTGACATGCGTATTGTTTTTAATAAATTAAATATGTGTTTTATTAACTCATATATGAAACGATGATAATTTTTATTTAGATAATAGTTCCTATAATTTATGTTTTACAACAATATGTCTCCCATAAACATACGTCTTTGCCGTGTCTATTAACACTTTTGTTTGTTAGTCTTTAGTCTTAGTCTTACTCATTGTAGTAGAAATATATATCAAATTATTAATTTAAAAGTTCAAAGAAAAGAAATGATCATTCAATTAATGTGTTGTCAAGGAAAAACACAACACAATCCGACTAGAAGTTGCAGAATGGGCTTCTTTATACACATATTTCAAGGATTAGTATGTTTGAAAAGTCCAGAAACTGTACTAAGAGTGTGACATTTTAGATGATCAGTATATATTTATAAATAGAGCAATCTACACAAGAGAGCTGCTGAAAATGAAAATAAGTCATTCAAATATGTGTTCTTTCTGTAAATCTGAACCAGAAAGTTTGCAATATGTTTTCATAAATGTAATCACGTAAATGAATTTTGGGGAATCGAAAGTTCCATGAACAATCGTCTTTTATCAGCCAAAACTGGCTCCCTGCTTGTGTGAGATCATGCGATATCGACAAGCGATATCTTCATTGTAGATAACGCTAAATCGCTCGGATATTAAAAACAACGCCCTTTTTCCATGCGAAATGGATTTTTTTAAACAATATTTCCAGGTTTAAAAATTGTTTCTTAGCTCTGCACTTCCTTTATGTGTGTTTCACTTTTGTTTGTATACCTGGGCCGTGTTCAAGATAGGTTTCAAAGTAATCGCTCAATGAGCGATTCTTTTTAAATCTCTCTTGAACGCGATTGCTCAATGTAGGGCTACGTAGCGAAGCGAGCAAACTTTGAGGAATTTGCACTGTGTCGTTCAAGAGAGAAGAAGCGCTCATTGAGCGCTACATTGAGCGCTACATTGAGCGATCAATGAGCGCTTCGAAGCGCTTCATTTTGTTGAACCGCCGGCTGCATTCTCTTCCCATAGAGGTTACTCCCTTCAGATCGGAAATCTGAAGGGAGTAACCTCTGTGGAAAGAGAATGGTATACCTGTGAAATGAACTTAATAAAACATGTGAAAATAATGTTTCATTGAGCTATACCTTACGGATTTTTAGTTCTGCCCCAGAAAGGAATACAAGTTGCGTTTCCATGGAAACGGGGGAAAAAATACCGAACTGTGACCAGTGTTACGACGATCCCAAAGCTGAGACAGGAAAATGACAATAATTTTGTAGACCCAAATCAAAGCAGTCCGTGACACTGACAGTAATTTATGTTTCGAAACCACTTGAAATTACGTAAGGTTTATTTTGAAAAGTTACAAATATTTACCATCATGTATTTATTTTAAAAATGTCGATAAATTATCTAACAAAAATCGAATGTGAAAAAATTTCCCGACCAACTGTTTGTTTGTGTTATTAATTTTTGTTTACAAAAGACTCAATGTTTTCTTTATACTCATTTGATACAGAGTGTTTTACTTATGAAGGCATTAAACATGTAGTTTTATATTATGCCAACTCTTTATACACGTATAGATATCATTATACCCGAGTGTAAACTGTGCAATCCTGTATACCCTTTTACAATCAAATGCACACAAAACAAAATCAACACCCTTCTGGGTCACAAGAAAGTGTACGATTTATTACTTGACTCACTCATTTTGATGAAGTAATGTATCATAAATCATAAATGGGGATACGTCACTGATTCAAAATATACTGATCTGGATTGGGAGTGTTTTAGCTTATACATATACAACTGCATGTAGCAAGAACGGATTTACTCCAACTATCTTGTATATTTAAAAAAACAAAAACAAATCATACATACATACATACAATACTAAAATATCACAAAATACATATATATTAATCTTGACCAGGAAGCATATTTCTTAAAAGTGTGGTCTAGCTATTCCTATGTTATTTAGAACAAATGATTAGACAATTTACAACTTTTCTGTAAATGTGTTCAATTATTTATGTTGATTCTGCTTGCAATTTGAACTGTAAACTTATTGTATGGTCTACCTGGAAAGAATGTAGATAAACAAATGTTTTATTTTCCTTTTTTTGTGTTTGACCAGTACCTTCCTCCACGTGAAAATGTAGATTGGCCCTCCACATATAACAAACACATTTGCTGAAACTGCGATGTCGTATATTTGGATTATTTTGATCATTCTGATGCAAGAATGTATTGATTATATCATAAACATATTTTATGAACATACAGTGGCGAATTTTCTGCATGGGGGGAACAATTGGAGGTCATGATTACACAATGTGACATTTAATATGTGCCCGACCATCGGGCTCGCAACAGAAATAACCGCGTCTCGAGCGTTCGGGCGGGCAGTTTCTTCCTCCACAGTAAAATGCGATGGTCTCCTATAATGTTTTAGTCAATATGCTTTTGTCAACAGTATGCTAATAGTGGGAAAACTAGTACTATGCAACTTTCAAATATGTGTTAGTAGTTGCTGAGAGATGCATGCCAAGGGAGAAGTCATTGTTGAACATTGTGTTTATCGGATCGGGATTATTCGTTCCTTTCCGCTAATTTCCGTAATATTCCAAATATGGTCAATGCGAAATCGTGTAGAGATGTGATTTGAAACATTGCAATCGTAACTATGTAAGTCGTGTCAGTCTGGAAATGCTGAAGTCCGTTTTACAAAGCTGACTTTGCAACTTCTCATTTTCCATTTTTCATTTGTCAAACGTAACTTGTAACATTACAAAATGTGCATATTATTTAGATTTAATAATTAAAAATGACAAGTTGACTTTTCGACTTTGACGATTTCTAGAATTACATTTCAACTTTGTAAAGTTGAGAATGCGAAGTTACGATTGACAGAATTAAAATGTTAGTTTTGCATGGTTGGACTTGTCTTTTCGAGACTTGTTGAGAAAGACATGTTACACTTTACAAGTTACAAGTCAACATGTCTTCATTTGTGGCACAAATCCCCTTCCATAAGAAACTAATGCCTGAAAATAGATACTTTGCAGAAAAACGAGCATTGAGGATGTATTTGCTAGCTGTTTTTTTGTTATTATAGAGATCATGGGTAGAAACCTATCTGCGGGTTCTACTTTCATTTCCTCTAGACTCCAACTTCTTTTCAAGTATAGACAACAATGATTTGTCACCGTGTCCTGCGATTAGATTTCATGGTTGATTTCGATGTTCAATTTAAGAGGACTGCATTTTGTAGGAATATCAGTGAATAAACACCATCGTTGAGAATTTCTTCACATCACAGTCTATGTTACTGTTAATTTATTAATTAATTGTAACGAGGTAAATCAAGGGAAACGAATTTCTTCACACGGTAAATCAAGAAAAAGGAATTTCTTCACATCACCGTCAATGTTACAGTTAATTTATTAATTAATTGTAACGAGGTAAATCAAGGGAAAGGAATTTCTTCACATCACCGTTAATATTCCTTTTAATTTATTAATTAATTGTTATGAAGTAATTCAAGAGAAAGGAGATCATATGGAGAAGAGCAAAACTTGTAATAAACCTCATGTGTGATGATCTGAGATGTTTTAAATATTGATATCAGATCTTGTTTCTAGTATTTCGCCTGAAAGGACAGTTTACATGGTTTAGGAAGTTTTAAAAGTGATGGGTCAAATGAAGAATACGTATAGCCAGAAAACTGTTAATCAAACTTTCCATGGTCTGTGAAACAAGTTGAGTTATTGTTCAGTGACCCAGTTCCTTATATTACGAGGGAAGCTGTAAAATTGACAATCATTTTGTGTAAGGATCTTTGATTTTAGAACCTACTATCTCTTCATCTGGTTTGAATGGGAGAGACTGGATATGACAGGAATTATAGAAACACTTCATGTTGAACCGTATGAATATAGCACCCTATAAATCTTCATCAGACGTGAATGTCGACAGAGGGACGAGAAGGCAGTGATCAGTGGTTGTTTGATTGTCACCTGGGGAAGGATTTATTGTTTATTTGATCTAGTATCTGCTGTTAGGAAATGTCTGGTCAGATACAGAAATTTATCTTAGGGCAGTCCACGACAAAAGGACCGAGGTTGTCTTCATCTGACGTTGGCCTGTAAGTCGAATGAAGTGCAGAAAGTATTCAGAGACCATTTGATATTAACCTGAATAAACCACAAATCAGAACAAGAAATAGCTATCCCTCTGTTGTATATGTATGTTGATATAGATGCGGTAACAGAACCACTATTATTGTTTAAAATGTGTATTCGGCATTTTAGGTAATTCATATTAATTATGCTTTTAAAGGTATGCTCTCATAAACAAAGATTTAAAACAATTCTGAAATAAATGCCTGTTTGCCATGGCTGTTCCTCTAGCAAAATGATTGTCACAGAACTACCACGATGTCAACAATTGACTTTTTTAGAGTGATGATTCTCGGTACGATATGAAGGGTTTCCTTTCAAGTAAGTTCATATACCCACTTGTATCTGACAATAGGCTGTTTTCTATGAACAAAGGATAGAGCTACATGTCCATATTATCGTTGAGGATCTCACTATCCTATCTCACAATCCCATGGTGCACCTCTCAGTAGTAGAGATCTCACAAAATGGACGGATCGTGAGGGACTATCCTTTTTTTGAGACATGATATTTCTTTAACACATTCTGTAACACATTTAATGTGGTCGTACCATTGAAACCAAGTTTCAACCTGAGGAAGATCAGAATCAACACTCCAAATCTAACTCCACCCTTTAAGGAACTGAAACTTTATAGTCAAACATGGTGAGTATATAAAGGGTTCAAAGATTTCAAAATGTTAAGAGGGTATTTTTCAAATAGTATAAAACTGGCTTCTGAAGATGAACCTCACTAATCTAAACATATCACCAGTACTTTGTGATATTGTTATCAAGGTAAAGTTCAATTCCCTTTAAAGTGCATTAAGTAATTAAAGTTTCTAATTTAAAATAAAGTAATATTAATTCAGACACACACTTAAACAAAAAACAATTTAAGTGTCTATGTGTACAACATATGAAACGAGAGAGTGTTTTGCGATGTTTGCGAAAATGCTTCATCCATATTAAGCTCAGATATACTATAAATGGAAGTCATATCCGGTAGATTTCCAAATCCAGAGTAGTCAATGGACAAGGACGGTGGATTTAGGGAGTTCATTCAGGAACTTCAGACGTCCAATATACATAGATATGGACGGGAATAGAATCATTTATGTAAATTGCTATGTAAAGTAGTGTTATATATATATAGAGCGTTGATCTATCAGTTCTCGTGTACTCTCTAGAATGAATTTGGGATTAAATAAACTTGTGTTCTTTATTTCAAATACGAGGCGAAAATACGTTTCTACACATTCGGGACCTTTAAAGGTGCATCCATTGTGTTTCATAAAATTTTATTTGGCTTTAATACGTTCCAATCCTTTCGTCTGTTACTAAGGAGTAATCAATGTTTAAGTCGTAAGTGTGAAACTTCTAGTTAATAAGTTCAGTATATTCACCATGAACCATGTGTATTGCGGGAACTCAAATAAATGTTGTAATTTTGAAGTCATTACTTAATACTGATGTAAAGTTCCCAATTTACCATCAGTCGCGACTTTTAAAATTAATTAAAACTATATGAGGAACTCTCCATTTTATCTAATTATTGTTCATTTATTAGATTGTCAGTGGTGAGATACGGCGCTTATCGGTTAAAATAAAATACGTATTATCACTAAATGAAATAACATGTTATTCTACTGAGTGAAATAACACTTTCAATTATATGACGTCATCTTAAAAGGTGTATGAATTGTGTTTCATAAAATTTTTTTGGGCTTTAATACGTTCCAACACCCTATATGTGCTGTTTACAATACAAATAAATTCACTCAGCTTGCACATTTATCCCCAATCGCCAAAAATATCATAATTACTAGTTTCCTATTAAAATTGAGAAACATCATTATGCATGTACAGAAACCGAAACTGCACGTCCCATTTACATGCACAGTAGTTATTTGACCTATTAAACATTATCAACTCAAATTTGTCTTTTTGTCTGTTATAAATAAGATTCCAAAATTACGTTTGACTCATTGACGCGCGCCATCATTGTGCATTGTCCGGTTTTCGATCAAAATCATAACTTTAACCTTCATATCGTCAATGTGCTAAGTCTTCAGTCTTTAAAATGGTAACAGTCAGTACTTCTCGATAAAGTAACACCATTTATAACGTTTGCAATATGTGACCCCCAACAACACAATGGATGTACCTTTAATTTGTCATTAATAAAACATCAACATCATACAAAATGTATTGACTTACAGTGAATTGAACAGTCAACTACATTGACATTGCAGAATGTTTAAAGCATATAGTTCTACAGGTAATACATATTACTTTTACAATAATGATCAAGTGTGACCATTGGAGATTTATGAACATTCTCTTCCATCTCACTTGGTTTATTGGTAATTAAATTTTACTATATATAACTATACTTGTATACAATGAATAATACTTATTACACTTCCATATTTACTGACCAATCACTATATTCATCGTCCAACTTAGGAAGATATCAGAAGTAGCCAAGAAACGTCTTGAGTGGGACATAAAGAAGTCGTTTACAACGAGAATTGTCCTGTGTTAACTTTACTACAAAACGTCAGTATTGGTTTACATTTACCATGGATGAGATTCATGTACTAAGTAATGTACCCAATCAATAATCTCTGATCAATCACTATGTTCATTATCCAGATCTGTAAGAAAACCAGAAGTAGACGAGAGATGTCTTGAGTAAGAGAAGAAAACGTTGTTTTCAATTAGTAGTGTCATGTAATATAGGTAGTGTTAACTTTATAGCCGAACATAAACTCACTCGAGATTAGACTATTCCTGATCAGTCCAGGCTTTAGGACGAACACGCATCAGTTCACGCAACCGTTCAGTTTATCAGTTAAACAGTCATAACAATCGTAGTCAGTACAGGGTGGAGAGGGGGCGTAGTCATTTCCTGATAATTCATCATTACATTGCAATTCAAAATTTAGATATTGCTTGTAGATATCGATTGATCTCACACAAACAATGTGAGAGCCAGTTTTGGATGATAAAGTAAATTTGCAGCAAGATTTGATTCTCATTCACATTTACAGCATTCAATGTCAGATCACAAATTCGTGTTACTTATTTATTGTTCATGAAAATGGTAAATTTAAGACTATCACAATATCTTATGATTATGATCATAAACAATAACGGTAAATACTTTCCTACCGACATGGTTATCAGCAGAGTGATAATTAGGTTAAGACAAAATTTAGACTTTAAAAAACGAATTAACACACTTCTGTCACCCATTTGTGCTGATTTAGCTTTGATATACATTTTAGTGCTTTGAAACTTTGATTGAAGTAGGTAGATGAAGGGCACATCATTTATATAATGTGCATCATATCAAACACGTACTTTGAAAGCATATCAGTTGATTTACACTAGATACTATCTCAGTCCGAGTCTCATTTCTTAATACTTGCAACTGTCTTGTCAATCAACTATCTGTGCAATTATAATACCGTTCTGAAGATTCTGTACTTTACTTATTCAAAATAATAAAAGCAAAATGCTTCATCAAAGTAACATCTTCTGCAATGATTATTTTACACGGATTAACCATTGGCCATTAATTAGCCTTAGAAAATACAATTAACTGATGCTTGATGGAGGCTTACATGTCCATGTACTTGGAAACATAATGACGCGTTTAAATATTTTAAAATTGAGTCAAAATACAAGCACAAACAATGAATGATTTAATCACTGTAAGTAACATTTAAAAAGTGACCAAATCTTGTTAAACGAGAAGCAACCTTTGTATTGTATATGTCAATCTTATATTTTGGAACATTTACAGATATGTTAATCTTCATTGATCTGAACCCATGTACAGAGATCAGAATACGGTCTCTTTGAATTATGGTCACACGTCTCAAATGTTCCAAAGACCCGACCTGACTGTAAACAAGTTCCACACAGTGCTGAGCTCATCTAAGAAGTCGAAAGATCATGTTATACCAAGGTGCAAAGTCAGATATGTTTTTTTTATCCTGAGAAATAATTGGATGTTTGATAGACATATTTATCGTCATGTACAACCAGCGTATCAACGTCTGGAGATCACTATCTGAGGGGAATCCCTTTGGACTTACAGTTTTTCCTTCTTAGGTGAAGATATAGCTACGTTATTGTTAATTAATGTCTACATCGACTTCATTTGCTAGTTGATATGTAGCTCACCAGTGAACAACGTATTGTCTGCTTTGAGGTTTACAATTTTGCTGTCCTCGAAATATTTGGCAAAGTTTCACGATAATCGACGCGTTCGATATAGAATCACTAAATTACAGTACACCATGGTGTAGGTCACGACCACCTGGCAGCTCTAGGGTCAGAGCTGTGTAAAGGTTTAGCGGGAATAAGTGGTCTAATCTCATTGCCTGGAGGACATTGAACCTTGAACATTGGAACCCAGACATCCCTTTGTTACCTCTGATTACTGCAAGTCAACATCGCTTTATTAACTTATTGATCCCCTGTGATATACCCTCGTCCTGTGCATACATGGTGCTAGATGAGTGGGCTACTCTAACCTCAGTGACTTCGGATTTGTTATAGATGTTTTATTCTATAAACTGAGAGATGGATTGTCTATGAGGGCAACATATGAAGGCTTATAATGATCATACATTATACTAGGGCAAATCATTGTGTCATGTTACTTCTATACTCAACTGCCAGTAACTAGGCTAATACAGTTTTTCGGTTTTTTGGCAATGTAATAATTAATGTATACAGCATTCTATTCATACCTTATTGTGCTCATGACCTCATTTTTGATAAACCCAGTTAGTGCTTACAGTATCGAGCATTTGGGCACTGTGTCAATAGTAATTTTTATTTGTGTTTGCCTTTATGATTCCATTTATTCGTATTATAAGACACAAATCTCGCCCCTTGGTATTTACTTTGTAAGATCATTTTTTAAACAGCTATCATCATTTTCTTCGAGTAGTCATTGAATGCATTTTGCAGTTGAAAGTTTAAAATTGTGCACAAAAGTATTAGAGATATAGCTGATTTCACAATATCAACGCCAACGGAAAAGCCCGAAGAACTGATATTAAACCTACAATGTTCAGAGAGCATGTAGAGGAGATCGACCCG
Source organism: Gibbula magus (assembly GCA_936450465.1). Lineage (NCBI taxonomy): Eukaryota > Metazoa > Mollusca > Gastropoda > Trochida > Trochidae > Gibbula > Gibbula magus. The sequence goes on from OW388299.1 coordinate 62,651,472, forward strand.
AAGAGCTGAATAATGAACCTGTCAGATGTTGACAAACTGATTTTGCTGTATGGTGTTGATTCCTTGATTTTCTTTTCTCATTGCTACTGTAATCATAGTCTGCAAAGTTATCCTTATTGTCCAAGTTGAATTTCATCTATGAAATGTGAACGTATAAAGATTGAGTATTATCCCTAACTGTATTTAAATGTTATTTAGCTCATATGAGATTAACTGATTATAGAAGCAACTCCGCTTTACGTCTGTAAATATCATGTCAATTGTAGCTAATACCGTTTCACCTTATATTTGAATTACACACTTTTATCAACAACTGTATTTGTAAGTGAGTATTAGATTTGTACTAAGTGTTATTTCATTTATATCAAAGTCGTAAATATAAAGCATACACTTAGATAAGCAACTTTTCTGTCTTACCCTCTTACAATTAGCTATGAATACAAAATATTACAATTGCATTGTAGAATGTCAAAGTAAACTGTGGATATTACTTCTGAGTTTACCATGACCCCAGCTAGAAATCTGTCTTGAAACAAGTTTAAGGAATCGAGCTAAACTATGCTCTCCTGCTATCAATATACTGGTTATTTTATCGGAAGCAGCACAGAATGAGGCACAACTTGAAAGTTGCTCAAGGCGCTATAGGAGTATTATTACCCTGGTGTAACCCAAGCTGACAGATTTGTTGCCAGAAGGCCACCTCCATCACACGCATTGCCAGGTATCCATTTGCTGCTGGGTGAATAGAGGAACGTTTTGGACGAAGTCACTTACCCAGGGCGACACCACAAGTCTCTCCACTCATGTCTGAGTGCGGGGCAGGGAATCAACGCTTGAAACTCTTTTACCCAGCAATGAAGCGGGTGTGCCAGCCATCAAGCGAGCTGCGCCCGTTGTTGCTGAACTAAACTGATAGCTATGCACAGCACCACATGACAGCACGAGATATCGAGAGAGCTACGCCCGCCTGCTATCAATATTAATGGTTATTTTATCTGAAGTGGCACAAAATGAGGCACAAAATGAAATTAGAAATGAATGGGTTATATAAGACATATGTTCAACATGCCCTGTGATTCAGGGATTTTACAGTCCCGCAATGTTATAACAAATGTTTACTATAAAAGGAGACCAATAAAATAGAAATAAGGAGACTAGTTAGTTTATAACTGACAAGCGTTACTAAATCACTATTCCAGTACATTATCTGTTCACTCAGTAGTCTGAACATATGGGAATAATCAATGGGCATGCAAGCACAGTATGGAATGGTAAGAATGGATTTCTTATTTTATAGCACAGAAATAATCATAAAAATCCCCAGAGATGGGTACTGAGACCTTTATGAGTGGGGATATAGGGCATACCATCTGGTATCCCTCAATTGAAACATCGAGAATAACGAAATGTAAAAGTTTCTGTGAAATCCTATCCGGATTGCAGCTTTATAACTGTTACAAAGTTTAATAAGATAGTCAAGGGCTCTACCATATATAAATGTTTGAAGACTCTTTACAACTAAATATACTAGTTTTCAATAAAATGATTGGTCTTTTGATCATCAAAGCAGTTATTGATAGCAAGTCCACTTACAGATTCACGATTCATAACTTCTTTCTGACAAATATTCCTTTGGAAGTGACTTTTAGATTAAAATCTTGCCCAAAATTTCAGTCATCAAGATGTAATAGTACGTTTTTGATTAAACGTCATTATTTATACTCACCGTTGATTACTCACCGTAGCCATTGAGTCTCTCTCAATTTATCACTCGACCAAAATAACTAAGTTAAAGAGGAAGTAACCTCCCCTATCGCCGCTCTCTGGTGCTTATCCCCAGTGACGTCACTTCTTTCTCCTGGAGCCTGGACGTAGGTAGCTCTGAGATTCGCAGGAGGGGAGGTGGGTGGGGTTATCATCGGTGAGTATTAATAATGATGTTTAATCAAAAACGTACTATTATTTACATAATCTAGTTGATAACTCACCGTAGCCAGCATGCCACTGAAGGCGGCGGGCTGCGAGACAACCCGAGAGCAACAAGAGGTTACTCTCCCCCTTACGGGGTGAATTGGCGACTGGTCTACTAAGATTAGCAGACCGTAAGTCACAGTGTTAAGAGCTAACTACAACCCTATACTAAGGATTCCACTACCCCCGCCCATGAGGAGTCGGTGGTCCAGACCATAGGGGTCGCCAATTAACTACTAATGAAAAGACAACACAACAACGAAGAAAAGTGCGATGCGAAGTTTAATAACGCACTTTAGATGGGGACGAACCCCTTAACGTGACGAATGAAAACCCCTGGCCGGGTTCCCAGAGGTGGTACCGTGTTGGGCGAACGCCATGTCTCCCAGATCTTCAGTTGAGATGTCTTGTAGGTAGTGGTTGGCGAACACCATACCAGACCTCCATAAACATCCCGCCATGATGTCCGCTACCGGAATGCTACTATGGAGGGTCATATTAGCTGATACCGAGAGAGCGGGAGGAGGAAGGTCCGCTGCCAAGTGTCCAGGACTGCGGCTCTCACATACACTCCCAACTGCCTCTTGTCAATTTCCTTGACGCTCGTTTGAGAGTGAGGCAGGAAGAGCCTGCGCCTCCCTTGGCGTAGAGTTCGGGTTCGCTCCGTGTAAATGCGTAGGGCCCGCACCGGACAGAGGAGACGGTTCTCCTCATCCGAGGGCTCTATTGTGGATGATACAGTCGATATGGTGATGGTCTTGCCGCGCTCTTCTCCAGTCTGGTTCTTGCAGATGAACTCCGGCGTGGCCAGGCCGCCGTCCCTCACCTTGAAACGGAGCAAATCAGCTTGCAGAGCATGCAGTTCCTAGCAGCCGATGCCATGGCTACCAGGAAAGCCGTCTTCACAGAGAGACGCAGAATGGTCGCCTCGAGAGAGGTTAGTAATAGTCGGACTTGAGATGGTTCATCACCACCGCCAAGTTCCACTCCGGAGGTCTTGATTTCTGCCGTCCGTCCACCTGGCGGTAGGTATTGATGATCTCCTTGAGCACGGATATATTGATACCCGCCTCCCGCTTACATGATAGCAGCCAAGTAGGTAATGGAGGAGGCCTTGAGACCTCCCTCCTCCCTGATCAGGTGAACCAAGTAGTCGGCGATTTGGGGAACGGAGACTGACTGACCTCGCCTCTCTCCATCCGTTCCCGTGTTACAAGGGCCTTGTACTGGATGGTGTCCAGGTGTACGCCTAGGAAGGTGAGTGACGTTGCCGGTCGCACGTCTGGCTTGTCCAAGTTGATCAGCCAACCCAGGCGTCTGAGCAACCCAATTATGAAATGCCGTTGGACTGCGAGAACCGAAGGGGAGTGGTGATGACCGAACCCGTCGTCCAGATAGATCGCAAACTGCACATCGTGATGGGGAAGAGACGTGAATACGAAACCACCGTTCCAGTACGTTGCACACAAAGTCGTCCATGCCCAGCTGTCCCCACGGGACCATCCCAATTGTCTACGTTCGGTAGAGGAAGAGCTGGAAGGTGCCACACATTATGATTTCCTGAGGGTGCCTCCGTAGGCTCGTCCCTTACCTCCTCGCTGCTTGTTGTTGTTGTTGCTCCGCTTGGGGCTGGGGCCGGCCTGGAAGTCGCGAGAGTTGTCCGGTTTACCCCCCTGGCGAAAGGAAACGCCGCCTGTTTTCCCATCGCGCGGAGAAGGAGAGGGCCCATACTTCCTCTTCTTTGGGGTGGCCGAGCTAGCAAAATGGACGTCCAATCTTGCTGGCAACAAAGAAAGAAGTGACGTCACTAGTGATAAGAACTAGAGAACGGCGATAGGGGAGGTAACTCTATTCTTCTTTAACTGTGTTATTTTGGTCGAGTGATAATGGCTATGGTGAGTTATCAACTAGAGATTGTGAATAATAGTTTTCAATAGATGTGTCCCCCATCGAACACCTCGCACACAACAGTATACCATTGTGACATGCTAGAATTCTGTCGGAAAGCCGACAAAATGACCTACATATCATATATTTGTTATTGACAAACAAGCTTTAACTGTAAATCGAAATGCAAATTGTCAATGACACAATTCACAAAATACCCCGAAAACCATTTCAACTACAGTTGAGAACACAAAAGTCATCATAAACTGAACAAATAAATTGATTTAAAGTTTAAATTATATAATATCTGGGTGAAATTACATTTCCAAGAATTATGTGAGTTTCAAATACACGTTTTTACCTGTTTCCGTCAGCGAATCAGTTGAGACAGAAGTTCAAATACTGACAGCCACGCTGTTTATATTGTTGTTTGCCCATTTTAACTGTTGAGTTTCCACATAACTTTAATATCGCTTAGTGGTGTGCCAGAGTTATTCATTACACTGAGAATCCGTTCCCTTTTCGGGATCAAACACTCAGTGGGAGTGCTATAGTTGAGTCATGATATAGTTATGAATCACAATTCATGGTGTCATGACGTCTCATATATTATTATTGTGAACAAAAACTGGTGATGACAAGCACTTTAGTGCATCATCTGTTCAATACGACCCCTGGGCTTTTAATAATATCGTATGAGTTCAGTAACCGTTATCATGTAATCATCCGTAGTTGGTTGTCAGCCAAACACGAAATATCGCCATTTAATATCAACAACTTTTGCTCAGAAATTATTTTAAATGTTGCTGTCTGCAAGAAACGAAGCAAAGTCGAACGAATCACCTAAACATTGGAAGGTCAAGCTGAGCAATACACTTTAATTTCTAATACCACGAGGGTTAGCAAAGTGTTTAGAGTAAAGTCTGGTGTGAGTAAGTAATCAAGACGTCGACTTTAATTGCTTGGAGGACAGTGACCAAGAAAGTAGACAAAGTCCCGCCAAACTGATTACCTCCAACACTGTAGAGCCAGTCCTCGACCACCAAAGGCATCAACTAGTCCAATACTCTACATATAAATTATATATCATCCTGTTGACTTGTCTTCATCAGCAAAACTCATACTCAAACTACCGAACTTGATTTGTGCAATTCAATAAAACTGCTACATGTACGTAGATTGACCATACGAGCACCTTCAATTTATCTTACATTGTAAGTGTCAAATTTCCATTTGCAGGTTGGTTTTTACCACATTATTCCATCGTCTCATACCCTCCCTATCTCTATTTGTTTTCCATATCAAGACTCAGGGATCAATCTTTAAAGTGATGATTACATGTCCCAGGGGTGATTAGTGAAAAGTATTTTGTCACACCACGGCATAGATGACCGGAGATGTGTAAAAGCACCATCCACTTCTGGTGTTGGTCAGGTTTATATTGAGGGTACAGTGGCGGAACCATGTTTGGGACCCCCTCCTTTCAAAAATCCTGGATCCGTCCTTGGGGTAGAATCTGGTGAGAAAGTATCCAAAACATAATCCCCTGGTGACCATTGACCGGCTGAGAGTACAGAATCTGCAGACAGGTCCTTGTTTGGTTATTGATTCTTCTGTAAAATTTAAACGTCCTCTGCATACAATATAACATGGATGGGCTGGGGCAATCAAGTTCATGGAACATTCATTAATTTTAGAACCGGTTGCAGAATCCTTTGATAATCATTGTTGTGGCGATTATATTGTATCTTGTATTAAATCATAAGCGTGATTGTTCAGCAACTGTCAACAATTGTGTGTATAATTTTTATAGCTCAATACATGTAGAGGAACGGTGATGATTGTATTTCATTATTAACCTTGTCATTTCCCCCACAGTATTTTCAAATTTATTATTAAACACTTAATATCTTTTCAGCTTGTATTGTATTATCACATCAGAGGGTTTAGTATGTGTAGAAAGATCCGATTTCAGTAACTGTTTATGAATCTAACACATTCAAAATACATGCAACGCAAGTGCCTGTAAGGTCATAGAAATTGAATAATTATGAAATTTCCTTAAATCAACCATGTTGATATTAACAAAAATATAGTTGTTGTGACAGTTGTGGTACCGTCATTGCAGGAGTCATCGTGACACTGGTCTCCAGGAAGATATTCCCCCAGACATAAACTTGAAAGCAGTTCTCCAGGAACCGGAAGCGAAATGCTCTGGCTGTCGCAATATTGATGGATATTTTAACTTCATCATCACAAACTGATCTCGATGGAATCCGGACGGGGGTGGTTATGGAAATGTAGATGAACTGGGACATATGCTGAACGCATCTTATGTCTGATCTTTAGTAGTGTGCAACACTTTGTTGCAACACTCGCAACGTGCAAGTGAAAACAGAGATTACACATGCCAAAATTACATTATATTTCTTCATGAGGCCTTAACAATGTATGTGTAGATTTAGAAAAAAGTATGAAATACTAAATACTATGGAAGAGAGTTGTGAACGTATGCAAATTGTTATGGTTCTACGGTTTAAGACTAAATACTATGGAAGAGAGTTGTGAACGTATGCAAATTGTTATGGTTCTACGGTTTAAGACTAAATACTATGGAAGAGAGTTGTGAACGTATGCAATTTGTTATGGTTCTACGGTTTAAGATTAAATACTATGGAAGAGAGTTGTGAACGTATGCAAATTGTTATGGTTCTACGGTTTAAGACTAAATACTATGGAAGAGAGTTGTGAACGTATGCAAATTGTTATGGTTCTACGGTTTAAGACTAAATACTATGGAAGAGAGTTGTGAACGTATGCAAATTGTTATGGTTCTACGGTTTAAGACTAAATACTATGGAAGAGAGTTGTGAACGTATGCAAATTGTTATGGTTCTACGGTTTAAGACTAAATACTATGGAAGAGAGTTGTGAACGTATGCAAATTGTTATGGTTCTACGGTTTAAGACTAAATCTACGGTTCAGAGCTTCGTCAATTTAATTTGTTAATTTCAAGATGTGTAGATTGTTGTATCATCCTTTTAAGATTGTAAATATTCTCTGTCAGATAATAGGTTTGGAAAATACATTGTAGATTTTTTAGAACTAGTTCAAAACAGAATTGCCATGGCTGTAAATAAACGCTCATTGAAAAACTAGTAAATCAATGTGAAAATTAATAAATACAACTTTATGTGCTGCCTCAAAGTAGGATTCGCGTGTATCAACAGGGAGTCTGTTCATATATAAGTTAAACACATGTTCGGTGATTGATGGCCATGTGCAAAATCTGTATCTTATCAGTATTAATGGATATTATATATTTCCGTAGCAATATTTCTGCTGATAAATAAAATCTTGACATGAACGGAAACATTTCACGTCTCAGGGGACTTTCTTCCACTCGATTATTATCCAATATGGGAATCCTTGTGATATGAATGACGGATTTGCTGGATTTCAGCCAAAAACTATTACTTCTGATATAATCATTGAAGAACACGAACTACCTATTACATAAACCACTAGAAGTAAAGTGAGTATCTATGGTTACCGTAAGTTAATCTGTGTGTCAGATATTAAAGAGCCATTGAGTATGTAAGTGTTTATATTATTTCTTTTACTTAAAAATTATATCAATTGCTAGAGAAGTTTTTCAGCAGGAAGACTTATGAGAAATAAATTGCATATCATGACACTCCAATGAAAGGTATAAACATTTCAGAAGTGTGCGTGTTCTCCATTGAATAAGATTTAACTAGACGTAAATGTGAATGTGTAAAATCTAAAAATAAGGAAAATCTGTGGTATGATATATGTGATTATTTTAGATTTGAAACAATAAATTTCAATTATGGAATACCAAAATCAATTATTTTTCAAATTTCGGTGCTCATGCATCGGATATTGTACAAGTAGCTGCGGCCATCATGAAATGGATTCTTCCACGCACGTGTAGCGCAAAACTTTCACGCGAAGCGAAGTGTGTGACAGCTGAAACTATGCCTTCCCATGCCTTCCGTGCCTTGAATAGAACGTTGGATTCTTACTGACAAACAATAATAAAGTTTCTAACAGCGTCTTGTGGTTTAATGGTCAGAAGCGCTGACTACCAAGCAAAGGGTTGCATGTTCGAATCCAGGTTCATGCATTACAAAAATTAACTTGTCTAGTTGAGAAATATTTTGGGATCCTATTCATGTACACTAAAACAAAATACATCAGTCTCGAAAAATGTACTCGATTAGCCAATAACTGAAAATATCTAAACCTAACACCCCTCCTGACTGAGACAGTCAATGAACAGTTGATTCCTAAATAATAATCAACTGAAAATACAATAGAGTGACGTCATGGCCATGTATTAATGTCGAGATAATATTGATTTTGTATGCATTGCACAAGCGCTCCAATTAGATCTTTGGTGTATGATAACAGGCGACTAGGATAATACCATTCCCTCTATAGTTATCTCCAGATAGATTCAATCACTTGCTAATAGCGTTAACGTTCATAAACAGATTTATAGGAGTCAGACTGACCTCAAGCAGTTACCTTGTAGACGTCAATGGTCTGTCCTTATCGATATGATACAAAGTAAAGAAGTCCATTCAATCATGCATACAAAATAAGCCTAACAAGCCAGGTTGTAGTTTGTGACTGAACTGTGTATCCCTGGTCCAGATATCTGCAGTATTTTCACCGCTTAAATAGTGTAAATTGTACGACTTACACTTTCCTCAGTATTTTGAGGAATTCCACCATCTAAACTGCATGGTGCATATGTTAATGTTTTAATATGCATCAATTTCGTATGAATCAAATGTGACTTTTAGTGTTCTAGAACGGGCACACATTCATTCCCAAAACTATTTGTATCCTATGAAATAAGCTTCCATTACACACGTTCAACTGCAAAAGAAACGTCACTAACATATTCAACGAAATTCAGAGAAATACTGCTGTTGTTGATTGGTATATTGAATGCTTTGAAAGAGATGTGTTTTGTAACAGGTACATGCAATTTCAAACATCAGAGTAATACACTTTTTTTTTATTGTCTATTCAAGTAAACCTACGGTGTTAAGATCCCTTTTTCATAATGGGTTTTGGCCAGAATCTTTGGCATTTTACTAAATAAAATTAATAAAAGATGTATTGACATAAATTACCTTTTTGGAGTTAATTTTGGTGACGCATCAGTAGTGTAAGGTGAGCACGCACATGCTCCTTAACCGGAGGGAGAACCGGAGGGAGATTAATGTATGCAGCGTAGCTCATTAATAGGCTAATATATGCATGACGTCACGGGTCAGAAAGGTCGAAGAATCATTAGACTACACAATGCACCAATGCTCATGAACCTATCAATGATCATTAGCGAGAACAATGGTCTTTTATAACACTACCCATCAAGTAATGAAGACCAGTCGAACGAGTTTATAGTTTGGCGCAAAAAAACTATTTGTAGGTATGACGTGTCATGAGCCATCGCACCGTAGCGCGCCTGTATTTACCATATCGCCGAACAAATACATTTAAGCCCGTTCTGACCTACTGGACATGAATGGATTGTTTATTCTGTCAACACAGGCGAGCTAAAAACCGAGACATTATAAGCGTCTATCAAAACACCGTAGTCTTAATGTGTTGACGCGTCTATCTCGTATTAGATACATGTTTTAGCATTACATTCATTCGCTTACCCAGTTCATTCAGACATGACCAGCATTGCATTACATTCGTGTTTAAATTGTTACAGGTTTAACCTCGTTGATGCTACATATATTTTAGGTTTTAAATTCAGTTTAATACATAAAGCAGTTCTTAACTTACTAAGCTTTAAATATTTCATTTGAGTTATATTCACACTGATGATATGTTAAAGACATAAGACATCGATTTTGAGTCCAGGTCGTATTTTCTCCAAAATAAAAAGACGGTATTCTTAAAATATAGCCGTGTTCTGTCACGTATGGCTTCACAGGTGAAAAGACATAGGGAGTATCTATTGATTGAATGATTGCCCATATACAAAGGCCATGTCCTGACCTACTCCACAACAATGAAGTTTTAGTCTGTAAACATGTTTTCGGACGTAGATGTCGCCTTTAACATGGCGATAAAATATAGGTCATTTCTTCTAACATAATATTCTCGTTCAGTAAATTCAATATAGAAAGAATCCCCCCATATGCTATGGTTTTATCACTGTAGATGTAGACTTGCTCAAGATAGTGAACGGAATTAAGTCAAGGGGATAATACAGGCTATATATTTTTATCAGTGAATATCCTTATCATAAGGTGTCATTGAGACATCATGAATTGTGTTGTGCTTTCATATATATCGTGTTTAACATTAGGAGTTTATGAAACGTTTGATTGGATGGAGCATAGATCATATACAAGTGTAGATAGTCTAGTAGTCTACTAACCGTCACGTAGCAATAAGAAATGTGATGCGGTTTAATAATAATAATAATATAGGTAGTTATTACTGATATAAGGTGGAATGAAGGCTGTCTCGTCAAAAAACCTATTTTATCATCATAGAACTCAAGCATGTTCAGACCGAGACAGAAAGGTGTATGTTTTTGACGGCTTAATAACACGCTGTTTTCATAGTAAAACATCCATATATGGGTATTGTACTATAGGGGTCAGAGTTCGGGTGTATTACTCATTGATGTAAACATCTAGGTTCGAGCTACATGTAACTGGCAAGGTCTAACAGGCAAGACCTACCTACCTACGTTAAGCAAACAATGACCAGTGAAGCTTGACACTTGAGCTGTCAATCTACCCATTATGGTTCACATCCCCGTTATAACACTGTTATAAACACTGGCCCATTTCGCCCTCAATATATCGCTTTTCTTTCATGTAATAGGTGCATTCGACTTACACCTTGGTCTGTGCACTATAACGGGGCAGATTAGCCCTCTCCATACATATATGGAGGTGTTTTATTATCATTAGAAAAGGCCGGTCCTGTAATGTTACTGTGAGAATGTATAAGCCTTTTTTTAACAAATAAAACTCAGCACGTGCACTCTGTCCCTCTAGATCACAATGGGTGGTATACATTTAAGAGGAAAGCCTGCAACACCCCTCTGGTTTTGCATTCTGATGAAACCTGATTTCATGGGATGGGTCTAGCAAACTAATCAAGATAAATGCATGACTTTCGATGTATCATACAATCATAAAATCAATATAATCGTGGTGTTATTCCAATACTTATGTACAATGTAATGTCTTATAATACTGTGATGTTTGGTATGAAAAGTGTGTCATTGCAAGGCGTTGTGCAATAACCAGGCTATTAATAGAAAGGGAAATCCCAAAGAGAATTGAATGGGCGCTTGATTCAAGTGAATAGTGATACAAGACTCATAAACAAGCATCGAAGCAGTTATCTCCCGTTTCTGTTTATTCTCAATGGGTTGGTTAAGAGATATCAACGTTTCTTAGTTCGGTTATATTATCCAAACGTTCCCTTCATGACTGTGTGTATTGCTTTGTGGTGGCTTGAATGATTGGATTATGAAAGTAATGACCCTGCTATCCCGCCGAACAAGTATAGGAACCTTATTGAATACAGAATATGTCCCGCTTCATCGATAGCACAGGGTTTGTGATTGACTGGATACGGCTGACGTGTATTGCCATGGCGACATGTCTAGTACTATCGTAGCATTGTATGGACTGCACTGAGGGTGGCAACGGCGGCGGCGGCGGCGGCGGCGGCGGCGGCGTCCACTACGCCGCCGCCGCCGGCCGTGATGTTATGGAAGCTCCAGGCGGCGGCGATAGTGGCGGTGGTGGTGCTGATGATAACCATCACGTCACGTGATCAACATCGTTCAACTAGACAAACATACAATGCTACGATAGTACTAGACATGTCGCCATGGCAATACACGTCAGCCGTATTCAGTCAATCACAAACCCTGTGCTATCGATGAAGCGGGACATATTCTGTATTCAATAAGGTTCCTATACTTGTTCGGCGGGATAGCAGGGTCATTACTTTCATAATCCAATCATTCAAGCCACCACAAAGCAATACACACAGTCATGAAGGGAACGTTTGGATAATATAACCGAACTAAGAAACGTTGATATCTCTTAACCAACCCATTGAGAATAAACAGAAACGGGAGATAACTGCTTCGATGCTTGTTTATGAGTCTTGTATCACTATTCACTTGAATCAAGCGCCCATTCAATTCTCTTTGGGATTTCCCTTTCTATTAATAGCCTGGTTATTGCACAACGCCTTGCAATGACACACTTTTCATACCAAACATCACAGTATTATAAGACATTACATTGTACATAAGTATTGGAATAACACCACGATTATATTGATTTTATGATTGTATGATACATCGAAAGTCATGCATTTATCTTGATTAGTTTGCTAGACCCATCCCATGAAATCAGGTTTCATCAGAATGCAAAACCAGAGGGGTGTTGCAGGCTTTCCTCTTAAATGTATACCACCCATTGTGATCTAGAGGGACAGAGTGCACGTGCTGAGTTTTATTTGTTAAAAAAAGGCTTATACATTCTCACAGTAACATTACAGGACCGGCCTTTTCTAATGATAATAAAACACCTCCATATATGTATGGAGAGGGCTAATCTGCCCCGTTATAGTGCACAGACCAAGGTGTAAGTCGAATGCACCTATTACATGAAAGAAAAGCGATATATTGAGGGCGAAATGGGCCAGTGTTTATAACAGTGTTATAACGGGGATGTGAACCATAATGGGTAGATTGACAGCTCAAGTGTCAAGCTTCACTGGTCATTGTTTGCTTAACGTAGGTAGGTAGGTCTTGCCTGTTAGACCTTGCCAGTTACATGTAGCTCGAACCTAGATGTTTACATCAATGAGTAATACACCCGAACTCTGACCCCTATAGTACAATACCCATATATGGATGTTTTACTATGAAAACAGCGTGTTATTAAGCCGTCAAAAACATACACCTTTCTGTCTCGGTCTGAACATGCTTGAGTTCTATGATGATAAAATAGGTTTTTTGACGAGACAGCCTTCATTCCACCTTATATCAGTAATAACTACCTATATTATTATTATTATTAAACCGCATCACATTTCTTATTGCTACGTGACGGTTAGTAGACTACTAGACTATCTACACTTGTATATGATCTATGCTCCATCCAATCAAACGTTTCATAAACTCCTAATGTTAAACACGATATATATGAAAGCACAACACAATTCATGATGTCTCAATGACACCTTATGATAAGGATATTCACTGATAAAAATATATAGCCTGTATTATCCCCTTGACTTAATTCCGTTCACTATCTTGAGCAAGTCTACATCTACAGTGATAAAACCATAGCATATGGGGGGATTCTTTCTATATTGAATTTACTGAACGAGAATATTATGTTAGAAGAAATGACCTATATTTTATCGCCATGTTAAAGGCGACATCTACGTCCGAAAACATGTTTACAGACTAAAACTTCATTGTTGTGGAGTAGGTCAGGACATGGCCTTTGTATATGGGCAATCATTCAATCAATAGATACTCCCTATGTCTTTTCACCTGTGAAGCCATACGTGACAGAACACGGCTATATTTTAAGAATACCGTCTTTTTATTTTGGAGAAAATACGACCTGGACTCAAAATCGATGTCTTATGTCTTTAACATATCATCAGTGTGAATATAACTCAAATGAAATATTTAAAGCTTAGTAAGTTAAGAACTGCTTTATGTATTAAACTGAATTTAAAACCTAAAATATATGTAGCATCAACGAGGTTAAACCTGTAACAATTTAAACACGAATGTAATGCAATGCTGGTCATGTCTGAATGAACTGGGTAAGCGAATGAATGTAATGCTAAAACATGTATCTAATACGAGATAGACGCGTCAACACATTAAGACTACGGTGTTTTGATAGACGCTTATAATGTCTCGGTTTTTAGCTCGCCTGTGTTGACAGAATAAACAATCCATTCATGTCCAGTAGGTCAGAACGGGCTTAAATGTATTTGTTCGGCGATATGGTAAATACAGGCGCGCTACGGTGCGATGGCTCATGACACGTCATACCTACAAATAGTTTTTTTGCGCCAAACTATAAACTCGTTCGACTGATCTTCATTACTTGATGGGTAGTGTTATAAAAGACCATTGTTCTCGCTAATGATCATTGATAGGTTCATGAGCATTGGTGCATTGTGTAGTCTAATGATTCTTCGACCTTTCTGACCCGTGACGTCATGCATATATTAGCCTATTAATGAGCTACGCTGCATACATTAATCTCCCTCCGGTTCTCCCTCCGGTTAAGGAGCATGTGCGTGCTCACCTTACACTACTCGCATCTTTAGTGTAGGATGTCATACAACGAGCAAAAAAAGCTTGTTTAACTTTTTTATAATGCACTTGATAATAGTTCTTACTAACGTGAATACACTAAACCTATGCTAATGCATTTCCTATAACCCATATACTTGAAGTCTTATGTCGATTGTTTCAGGCTTATGTAAGTGTTATCATGGAATCGTGTGCTCTGATATGAGATTTCTCCCCAATGTCTGACGTTTTAGGTACGCAGTTGACTGAAAAATCACAAATGATCAACTGTGAGTTTTATCGTTGTCATTTAAGGTTCCATAACCGCAAGGCATAGGTGGAATCAATAACACTGTCATTGTCAATTCGGCTATAAAGAAGAAAATACTTAATATAGGTTTACGTAGTTTCGTGTATGTCTGTCTGTCTGTCTGTGAGTCTGTCTGCCTGTCTGTGTGTGCCTGTATGTCCGTCTGTCTCTCCTTAATTAGTTTATACTGTTGCTGCATTATTATTATAAACTACACAAATTGCTCACCAATCCCAAATTATTACAATGAATAATAATATGTTTAAATCAAAATATAACCTACCTTAGCACCTCTCTGCGTGAGCCTCTCTCTCTCTCTCTCTCTCTCTCTCTCTCTCTCTCTCTCTCTCTCTCTCTCTCTCTCTCTCTCTCTCTCTCTGTCTCTCTCTCTCTCTCTCTCTCTCTCCAACCTCAGGAAACAAATGGACTTGTAAAATTCGGATTTTTTTTTTCAAATTAGAAATGAAAATTTTGCATGTAACGAAAGTGGGAATCGAACGCTGAACCTCTCTGTTGTGAGCAGCACCTTTCCCAATTACGCTAACGAGGATTCATACCACGAAGTGTACATTTCGTTATATCATGACTATATTGTTAATTTTTCTAGTATTATATACATGTATACATACATATTTATAGGTGACAATATATGTTTAGTTTGTGTAAGGAATGTAGAATTTAGTTTTAAATCTTCCTTTCGAGTCAGTCATAGGAATATTTCATTGATATATTTAAGTCATATCGTATAAATCAGTTGACTATCCCTTTAAAAGACATGTATCAAATTATTTTAGAAAAAGAGTATTCCGCGGGAGTGTAAGGCAAATATTGACCCGATTGCCTCGCGTTATGGCAATAAACTCTGCTCGGGCCGACGCCCTCGCGAGTTTATATGCCGTAAGCGCTCGGTCATTATTTACTACATACCATGGGTGCAAGACCCAGTTCATCGCGCTGTGACCTGCGAGATAGAAACTATCTAAAATTAAACGAACAATTGACCGTGCCTTAAAAGGCGAGTCGACAATATCTAGATGGATCACAGCGGAAATATTACAGATTCCCGAAAAGTCTCATTAAAGTTTACCGCACTTACTTTGATGAATTCAAAAATCATTTCAGGATAAAATGTGCATGATCTTCTGTAATGAACTCAACCGCATAGCTAACTTGAACTCGGATATGATAACCATTTGCCGATCGGATTCGATTGGTGGGATTCGAACCCCGAACCTCTGGATCTGAAGCCGAACGCGTTAACTACTGCGCTATCCCGCCCCTCGGTTGTTTTTGTAAAGAATCTACTAGTCATTGAGTGTACAATACAGGAGATGTGCCTGTGGTCCTTACTTATTGAAAATGAAATATAATTGTTTAATATACACGTGTTTCGTGACTTCATATACGGATTAAGAGGGAGAATGCATGCCGAGCATTGGATTCGTTGAGATTAATCAACGAGTCGCTTGTTCGAATCCACTGTTACGAATGCATTATCAATTACCGAAAAGATAATGTACTATTTATAATGACCAATTAAACACTACCAACCGATATCTGCAGAGTCGCACTATTTAGACCAGTCGGTCCTGTAACAATTTGAGAAAGGACATGTTTTGCGTATAAGGAAGAAGTTGTCTTACGATGTCATTTATAAGATGCTACAAACTATTAATTGTTTTAACGCTGTGAAACGATGTAGGACGTAGTGCCAGTTTTATACTACGAGGCCCTTTAGTATATATGTCCTTTAGCATCCAAAATCGTTTTTTTAAATGTAAAAAAGTGTTTCCTTTATGGTTCTTAAATTCGCTATAGCACGTTTCCTTACTGAAATAAGTGATCTCCCGAAAAAGATAAATAGGTGTTCCCAATGACTAAATAATAAAGTAACTCCTGAATCAATAAAAAGAGTCTAAAACGAGTGTACATTGTTCGGTTAAGACATGCGTGTACATTTCCCTTCGAGCGGCCAGTGTTCCCATTAAAATGGCCGCTCGAAGGTGGTTCAGGTGATCTGACTGATGTAGCGATACCTAAACACTCAAAGTTTTTGAATATGGTACCATGATAGAATGGTCAATTATCTTCCAGTCTGAACTCTCAATTCGCATGAGACCTACAAATCTACCTCTCACACTGAGGAGTTTCACATCACTGTCGCTTTATACGTCGCACCATTTTCTTATAATACGGATAACCGTTTTCTATTGATATGGCTTATCGGGTTGTCTAATGAGATGTTTTACCCTCTAACACAACAATATATTGCATAAACTATAATCATGAATAACAAATTTGAGAAAACAAAATATGCAAACACGTGCTACTGCCCCTTTAAAGATTAAAGCTCCATTATCATGTCTTCAATATATTTGAAACTTTTCTCACTTTGCGGGGGATATGGTCGACTCTGTTTGCTTGTTGATTCAGAACCCTTTTGAGTATGAAGTTAGTTTATATCTGTTATGACATAGCTCGCCTTAGTTGTCGGTAATCTCAAGTATTTCCCCGTCTTGAAAATCGAAATTGCATTGCAAATTGTAAATGACATGCCACTGCAGTTATACTGCAATGCAGTATTAAAGAGCCATCAAGGATGTTTGTGTTTCAAATAAATAAAAATTTGTCGAAAATACACTTTTAACGTCAATCGCCAATGTGACATGTGATAAATAATTTTCAAATCACGACAATGTAATGCAATTTGGTTTGAAAGAGAAGTACGCCTTCGAGTAGAGCACGTTAAGGGTATCTGATTTTATATAAACAGAATCCCCTTTATTGCATAAAACGTACTACGCAACAACCAGCGTTTCAGAAGCGTGAAGGCTCGTCTCTAGCGAAAGTTGCCATAACAACCCATGTGCTGCACACGCCGCACGTGCTTCTCTTGCAAGTTACCTTTGTCACACATTACTGAATGTGACAATTGCTTTATAAACAACGTTTCTAAATGTCCTGAGAATATACAAATTATTGCCTGTTTAATGTATGTTTTTTATTGAGATAAGATCAGCATATTATGACACATTTGTATTCTCATTAATTATAAAATTCAAGCAAAATATCTAGTTAGGTAAAACAATTATTTTAATATCTGTAGCAAATACATAATTAAATGAAATGGTAAATAAATAAGCGCCAAAAATTATATATTTCAATTTCTTTCATTGCTCATAAACTTTCTTTCTTGTCTTTGTATACAGTGTGTGAGTTACACCACAATGTTTTGCGCTTGAAAATAATAGACTGGATCTATATTTAGACTGGAAAACACCTTTACTAATTACTAATTTGTGAAAGATTAAGTGTATCTATTTTACGGAGATAGATTTTTAGCAATTTTCCTATATGTTCATCAACATCCTTGATGGCTCTGTAAGCGTTTGCTGTTTTCCTATATTGTTTGTCAAATTGTGTAATATTTTTATATTTATTACTAATCTTTGGGGAATTCGATATGACACAATTTCCCATTAAAATAGAAATACACATGATCTTTAATAGCTGCATGTAAACTACATATACACAGATAATTAACATCTTTATTCAATTCAATCATTTGTATTTCGTAGTTCAGGCCACATGGCATATGGTACACTTGTATTTGAAGAATGTATTTGTCGCGTGACCAATGTTGTGGAAGAACTAAAATAACTGAATATATTAAAGAAGGTATAACGATGTTAAACGAAGTGTATTTACATAATGTATGTAAAGTATTTGCTGCAGTGTTAATCTGTTTTTTTTTGTATGGACAGGCAAAATAGTCTCTTCACTGGACAAACAAAATTAGGGATATTTTGAAATTTCGAAATTATAAATTCTGATGTAATCATAAAACACAAAATATCCCTAACTTATTTTGTCCAGAATATGACATATAATGAAAACAAGGTTCCCATTTTCTACAGCATATTGTTACAGTATAAACAGATATAATCGATATCAGATAATACATCGATGTTCTTCTTACGTTGATTTAGAGTCTCTGAGTTTCTGAAATTTACACATTGATCTGTTAAGTTTCTATTTTCAAGTTTATGGATGTCTCACGTTGAAATACATTCTATAATGAGATCAGTAACGTTACGAGCTGAAGAACGTTAGTATCTGAGTATGCTATTGTTCTTCACGATGAGGTGTAAGGCACTGTAAGGACTTGTTCCAGGAGGCGTGTTCAGCAGCACGACTACTGAACGGAAACTGGGGTCGCGAGTACTTCCCAGTGTGCTTTCAGAATATCATGTTAAAAAATAGCAGGTGCCTTGCGCATAGCAAATGACCATATTCAATAGAGGGGGAAATAAAAAAAATGGGGTAATCAAACTTTGTGACACGCGACTCCATCTTTGATCGTGTATACTCGCTTAGCGAGACTGCTCCACGTGTTCACGTGTATATTCGCACGAACTCTCGATTTCTTTTTCGTTCAGAAGCGGGTATTTGAAAAACTGGTAAGTATTCAGCAGACCGAGTACTCTCTTGACATGTACGCGAATGGCTGCTGAACGGCAACTGAGGTCGCGAGTATTTCCCGAGATGGTTTGAGAACATCATTACCATTTTGAAAAATAGCAGGTGCCTTGCACATAGCAATCGACCAATTTCAATGGGGGAGACAATAAAAAAAGGAAAAATGAGGTAATCAAATTTGTGACACGGGGCTCTATCTCGGCTCGTGTACACTCGCTCGGCGAGGCTGCTTCAGAGTGTTCATACGCTGGTTTTCTCGATTTAGTTTTCGTTCAGAAGCGGGTATTTGCATAACTCGCAAGTATAGTGAGTCTCCGTTTATCCGCACAATTTGGTTACATTTGAATATCGTCCGGTAATATTATATTGCGGTTAAGTAAATCCTCATTTGCATAGAAATGCATAGAGAATTTGAGAAGCTAATGTGCGGATAGTCGGGTTTCCGGATATACGGGTACGGATAAACGGGGTCTGGTTGTATTCACTCTCCTGAACACGCCTCTAGGAAAGCTCTATTGAGGGGGAGGCAATTCGTCTTTCAACAGGTTTCTATATGCCAGGCTGTTATCCTCAGGGACCTGTGAACAAAATAATTTAAGAATTCATAGCGGCTTTGAAAAACATGTCCTAAACATGAGACACCATTGTCGCGTGATTTTTCAAATACATATTTGTCAGTTTACAACAACACCATTTAAATGTTTTGAAGAATGTTAAAAATTAGTTGAAACACTTTAAAATCACATATTATCCACTTGGATGACGCTTCAGTGAACATCCTTATTACTTGTGGTGTAACCAAAACACTCTTTATGGAGAAGGTATTCTAAGTTGGATTACTTGTTGCTAATCCTTTTCTTATTGTTTAAATATATATATATATATATATATATATATCATCTTCCCACGCAAAGCCTAACTAGCGCCAGTCTCCAACTGGCTAATTTGGAGACTGGCGCTAGTTAGGCTTTGCGTGGGAAGATGTATATATATATATAATACTAAACTCGGTCCCGTTTGATAACATGTTTATGAAACGAGTGGATGGTTTGGTATTTTAACGAGCGAAAGCGAGTTAAATACCGATGCCATTCACGAGTTTCATAAACATGTTATCAAACGGGACCGAGTTTAGTATTTTATTTATTACTCAATGATGTAAATAGCGCTGAATTGCAAGAAAATCGTTTTTAGTGACGCTCACTTGCAAAATGGTCACGCGCTATTGCAGTCGCGCGGCTAACATTGAACACATGCTATTTTTGCCACACAACCATTAGTTCTTGACTACGTCTCTACGTCATCGTCTGTGACGTCACAATATAATTGAACGTGGTCGAAGGAAAAGGGGAAATAACTTGCCTTGTCTTTCCTGCAGGAAATCATATCCATGAACTTATGATATTATTAAACCCAGAGGCGTATCCTATACTGTAACAAAACGTTTCTAAATTGTGCGAAATACTTGCTCGCACACTCGTTTCGTAACAATCGCATGACTTGATTGCTTGTATTATGTATATAGATAATAACCCAAAAAAGTGTATCATATCATTTTATCTAACGAGACTGAATTATTTACACGAAGTTACTTTAATATTACTTTAATCAGTTCTTAATTCACAATCTATAACCCCTCTAGAAAGAGTCAGAAATCTAACAACTTCTCCTGAGGCATACGTATGCGCTACGACTGTCGCTTTTAACCATACGAGATTACTCTCTAATACATAAATTTAAACATAGACACATGAGTTGCTTACCTTGGACGACCTTGACCTTGACACTTTAACTGCAATGGCGACTATAACGATGATAACGAAGATACATGCAGCAATGCCTCCTACAACAGCAGCTACGGGGACACCACCTGGTTCATCACTGGGTGCTTGAGGAGGTTGTTGTGCAGGTACTGTTGTTGATTGGTCGGCAAATGTTGTTGCAGATGGTGTTGGTACGTCCGATTCCTCAGTCGACGGTGGTGCCTCTGATGTGGGTAGCTCTGGCTTATTGGTTGTTGATTCGGTGGCTGTTGTTGTTGTTGGTGTTGATGTTGTTGTTGGTGGTGTTGTCGTGGCGGTGTTGGTGGTGGTTGTTGTAGTGGTGGTTGTTGAAGTGGAGGTGGATGTTGTTGTAACGTCAGCAAAATTTGAAATCATTACAAGTTCATAATAAGAAACGATAAGAAAATATTTATGTTTACCTTAAAGGGGCAGTAGTTTTTTTCGGTAAAATAAGTGGATGAAATGTATTTGAAAAATAATGTCATCAATAGTAAAACACCCTTCTCTCTTCGGAAAATCAAGTTAAAACAATGTCATTCGAAAAAAAGTTTGTGTTCACAATAAAATGGCCGCCACTGTTTTTACCACTACGGAAAATTGGGTTGTGTAATAAGATATTTTACCCTCTCAAGTAAATAATGACATAAAGTATCATTATAAATGGGAAATTTGAAAACATAAAATGTGCACGTGCAACTGGCCCTTTAAAATATGTTCAAGCGTTTGCTTCCTGTCAATATTTTATTCCATTTACAGGGAGGATTTCAAGATAATAGGGAGGATTTAAGAAAGATTAGAAAGTGAAGAGTATGACATGAATTGAGAAAACAATTTTAAAACCTCTTGTATTTCTGCATTGCACCAATCATAGTAGTAGAGAAGCTTGAACAGAATCCGCTGTTTTAATTTAGAAAATACAGCAATTCGTAAAAAGAATTAAAGTCACAAAATTACTTGTTATTTTGTACTACATCTCTGGCAGTGTAGACACTTGTGCTAAGATTGTTCGACTGGTCAAAAAATGTCCTTGGACAGAAGGACGGACCGACATAATCCTTAGTATTACTACATACCCCGGACCGTTGGTCTGGGATATAAAAGTTGTATAATATTATGGAAATTAATGGCTAAACACAAAATTTTGGCTGATTAGATGAAATATACTCACCGATAGTCTCGCTTGCAACGGCGACCATTCCATGAGGATATTGGAATGTCTTGCTTGTTTGGATCACCTCCACGTTGCTTCCATTTATCAACATGCGCTGCACCCTGGAATGACAACAAATATCGAAAATATTAAACGAGTTCCCGTTCAATCCCATATTATTAAAGGAGACCATGTGTTATCATTTTGTGTTCGATGATAAGTGGCAATTAAGTATGTTGCGCCATATTTTCGAGGATGCGCGTGCAAAAGAAATGTCCCACATATTTAAAGAGTATAAAATGAAATATTGATGAAAGAGAAAGTAGATGATGAATGTATTTGATAGACACATGTTTTGTAAAGAAATACTCAGAATGTCATACATCAGAGTATTGGTTTTTTTTTTTTTTTTATGTCAGTTCAAATATACAGAGAGAGATAATTGTTTATTTAGGTGTCACCAGTTATACAATCATATAAAATCAAACAAGTAGCATACTAAAAGTATAACATACGGCCATTCTTGACCTATGGGACACTGTAAAACCGACATTCAAAGTAAATAAATAAATAAATAGACGTAATACATACCAAATTAGCATATAAATACCATACATTTCACACATTCATACTTACTATCATACAGTAGGATACAAAATTAACATTTTCATACATATACAAACATACCAATATACACATAAACCGGCGTACATGTAGAGATAGAGACAGACAGACAGACAGAAAGATAGATAGATGCGTGCGCACCCATCCACCCAACCATCAATCTGCCCACCTATCCGTCCATCCATACACCCATCCATCCATACACATACATGCTTGCTCACATACAGACAGACATATACAAAAACAAACAAACAGACAAACAAACATACATACATACACAAACACACACACATATATACACTTACACACATACATACATACATACATACACACACAAACACATACACACATACATACATATATACAAACATACATACATACAAACACACATACATCCATACATACAAACATACACACATACATTACTGCTGCATACATTGCACATATCCTCACATCTGCTGTATACAAACAAGCATACAAGACATACACATCAAAACAAATACAAAAAAAAATATATAAAATTCAAACATAAATGTTCATACATTCTATAAATAGCGTACAGCACACGTCATCCATGTACAAATATGTACACAATATTTAAACCGTGTACAAACATACATTCCACTATAAATACATTGTACAAAATAATGACATTAAAAGATTAAATTGTAATGATACAAATACTTTGTTAAATAAGCATTTTTCTTCTTAAAAACATTTTTAGAATTATTTTTGCTGTATTAAAAACCATGTTCTGCATTAAATAGACAAATAAGTCACTGACATCCAAATTGTCAGTTTCAGGCACTTCTTTGGATAGTTGGGAGAGTAGTTCATATCTAATATCACTGTAGAGTGGGCAAGATAAAACAAAGTGTTTCTCATCTTCAACACTCTGAGTGTTACATAGTTTGCAGTAACGTTCATCAGCTGAATCTGCCCGTTTCTAAGGCTAGTTTTAAAGATCCACACCGCAGAGATGCGACAACTGATCTTTGTGGTCGTGGGAGTGTGACATAAGATTCAGTACATAAATCATGTTTAAACAACCTGTATGTTCTTAATTTTGGTAGATTGTTAATTTCATTTTTCCAGTTCAGTTTATCAATATTTAACAAATTTTCTTTAATATTGTTGATCATCCAATGAATGCTGTTTGTTGAGTTGGTCAGTAAATCAGTTAAATTAAGATCATTGAATATCTTTAAGACCTTCTTTTCCCAAGATTTCCCTCTGGTTTTAGACCACTGGTGAACGACACTGTTGATCCTACTCGCCTCCATTCGTTCAAGTCTACACCACAAGCGCGCAACCTCAATATAGACCTTGTACTGGGGATGGAGCCATCCCATGTCACCTCGAACCCCTGGGTTAGCTGAATTCTTGCTGACTCCAAGGAAAAGCCTACACGCTCGGTTTTGGATCACATACATTTCTTTATACTTATTTACACCCCAGATACCAGAGCAGTAACTTAACACAGGGAACACAATATTATCATAGAGCTGGGTGAACACTTGGAAGTCCATGTCGCCTGACCGGTAGTACTTATCCATCACATATCCCAGAGCTCGCGATGCAGACTTGATAAGTTGCTTCACTGCAAAACGTAGATCACAGTGTTCCGTGAACCAGAGGCCCAGGTATCGATAGGAGTCTGTATATTCCAGTTCATCCTCTCCCATATGAAATTTGTGTTCACACTGTCTTACAGATGGGGCTCTGAAGTGGATAACTTGAGTTTTTGACATATTTATACATAGTCTCCATTTTAAAGTCCATTTATGAAAGATATTTAGCAATCGTTGCAGTGAGTTTTCATCAGGGGATAGTATCACAATGTCATCTGCATATAATAGTACAGATATGCTTGTGTCATCATTAATATTTACACCACAGTTCTCATTCTTTAGTTCATGAGCAAGATCATTTATGTAAACTGCAAATAAAGTCGGTGATAATTTACACCCCTGTTTCACACCAGCTGTTACAGGAAAAGAGTCTGTATAATAAGTGTTCAATTTAACATCACATGTAACATTTTCATATAAAGAGCGGATGGCATGAATCATCTTACCACTCACACCACAATTCATCAGTTTAAACCAGAGGAGATCTCTATTGATGGAATCGAAAGCTTTAGTAAAGTCAACGAAGCAGGCAAAGGTCTGTTTTCTGCTGTTCTTCCTGTTGTTTACAAGGTTGTATAGGCTATGTACATGGTCAACACAGGCACGTTTGCTACGGAATCCATTTTGTTCATCAGCAAGAATGTTATTATTTTCAAGAAAAGCTGTAAGTCTTATGTTAAGGACATCAGCATATATTTTGGAGCATACCGAAAGTAGTGTTATTGGTCTATAGTTCAAAGGGTCTCTTACATCTGCATTCGTGGTGTTTTTTGGAATTGGTTTAATTGTTCCGTGGTTCCACAAACGTGGTACTGAACCGGACTCGAAAGCTTTTTGAATGATTTTTGTTAACAGTTCTACACATACTTCATTACGGAGCACTTCAGCGGGGATGTTGTCAGGACCACATGCCTTACCAAGTTTACATCTGAAAATCGCAGTACGCACTTCTTCTTTACTAACCGATCTGTTCAATGCAGGATTTATCGTTCTTTCACTGTACAGATTTTGGTCATCATAGAGTTGTTTCTGGATATTCTTTAAGTGTTCAGAGTCATATCTGTTGTCATCTTCTAAATCAGAGTATAAGTTAGAATATTTTTCTCTCCATGTGTTTAATACTGTATCAGTGTCTCTGATTATATCCCCAACGTCGTTGAGTATTTCGAGAGGTATGTC
This sequence comes from Gibbula magus, assembly GCA_936450465.1. NCBI lineage: Eukaryota > Metazoa > Mollusca > Gastropoda > Trochida > Trochidae > Gibbula > Gibbula magus. The sequence continues at coordinate 62,676,851 of OW388299.1, forward strand.
TTGTTTTCTGCTATTTGCTGATCCAATTTTTCCGATTTTCTTCCAGAAGTCGCAGTTATTTTGCATTAGGTTTGTGGCTAGTTCTTGTTTCTTTTGCTGCTGGTACTGACGTTTTGATTTTCTTAAGAGTCGATTAAATTGTTTTCTATGTTGACAGTATTCACTCTTCAGAGTTCGTTTGACGTGAGTACTTTTACACCGTAACCAGACCTTCTCTTTAATGCACATATCATTGAAGCTGTTTGTCAATTCTGGAGTCCAGTATGGTTTTGTTTTACATCGTCTCTTTTTCAAAGAACAGTTTCCAGTTGCCGGAGCTAGTGGTCTCAGCTTTTCTCCCATTTCTGACTCAAGTAAATTATTAAGGTGACTGTAAGCTTGATCTAAGTTATTGTTTTGGATAGCTGTATTAATATCTTCCAGGGTACTGTTCAGTTTTTCCCTTAGGTTTTCAGTATCATTATTCAGAAAATCACTTGGAACTGAATTAAGATCATATTTAAGTTTGCTTGGTTCCTGTGTATTCTGTGACTCGCCTGACGTAAATGTTGAATTTGTCATGATGGTCCACTCTATAAAACCATGATCAGGTATCTTGTCGTTGAATTGTATGTCAAAGTGTTGAATCAGGTTACTTAGTCTGTGAACTTTAAAGTCTTGACAGAATTTCAGTTGTTCATAAGGGACTGCAACATAGTCTACGACTGACTGCCCCCTATAGGACACATGAGTGAAGTCATTAACTCCCAGTCGGCCGTTTAGCATACACATGTTACTATCTGTCAGGAAGTCTATAAATAAATCGCCGTGTTTGTGTTTGTAAATGCAGATGGTGTTGGTACGTCCGATTCCTCAGTCGACGGTGGTGCCTCTGATGTGGGTAGCTCTGGCTTATTGGTTGTTGATTCGGTGGCTGTTGTTGTTGTTGGTGTTGATGTTGTTGTTGGTGGTGTTGTCGTGGCGGTGTAGGTGGTGGTTGTTGTAGTGGTGGTTGTTGAAGTGGAGGTGGATGTTGTTGTAACGTCAGCAAAATTTGAAATCATTACAAGTTCATAATAAGAAACGATAAGAAAATATTTATGTTTACCTTAAAGGGGCAGTAGTTTTTTTCGGTAAAATAAGTGGATGAAATGTATTTGAAAAATAATGTCATCAATAGTAAAACACCCTTCTCTCTTCGGAAAATCAAGTTTAAAAAATGTCATTCGAAAAAAAAGTTTGTGTTCACAATAAAATGGCCGCCACTGTTTTTACCACTACGGAAAATTGGGTTGTGTAATAAGATATTTTACCTTCTCAAGTAAATATAAATGACATAAAGTATCATTATACATGTAAATGGGAAATTTGAAAACATAAAATTTGCACGTGCAACTGGCCCTTTAAAATAAGTTCAAGCGTTTGCTTCCTGTCAATATTTTCTTCCATTTACAGGGATTATTTCAAGATAATAGGGAGGATTTAAGAAAGATTAGAAGGTGAAGGGTATGACATGAATTGAGAAAACAATTTTAAAACCTCTTGTATTTCTGCATTGCACCAATCATAGTAGTAGAGAAGCTTGAACAGAATCCGCTGTTTTAATTTACAAAATACAGCAATTCGTAAACAGAATTTAAAAGTCACAAAATTACTTGTTATTTTGTACTACAACTCTGGCAGTGTAGACACTTTGTGCAAAGAACTTTCGGCTGGTCAAAAAATGTCCTTGGACAGAAGGACGGACCGACATAATCCTTAGTATTACTACATACCCCGGACCGTTGGTCTGGGATATAAAAGTTGTATAATATTATGGAAATTAATGGCTAAACACAACATTTTGGCTGATTAGATGAAATATACTCACCGATAGTCTCGCTTGCAACGGCGACCATTCCATGAGGATATTGGAATGTCTTGCTTGTTTGGATCACCTCCACGTTGCTTCCATTTATCAACATGCGCTGCACCCTGGAATGACAACAAATATCGAAAATAGTAAATGAGTTCCCGTTCAATCCCGTTTTATTAAAGGAGATCATGTGATATCATTTTGTGTTCGATGATAAGTGGCAATTAAGTATGTTGCGCCATATTTTCGAGGATGCGCGTGCAAAAGAAATGTCCCACATATTTAAAGAGTATAAAATGAAATATTGATGAAAGAGAAAGTAGATGATGAATGTATTTGATAGACACATGTTTTGTAAAGAAATACTCAGAATGTCATACATCAGAGTATTGGTTGTTTTTTTTTTTATGTCAGTTCAAATATACATGGGGTGCTAAAATCGCCTTTTCAAGTCACATGACCTACAAGCGTCCGAGTCTTTATGAATTTGTTAAAGGTGCATCCCTTGTGTTTCATAAAATTTTATTAGGCTTGAATACGTTCCGACACACCATATGTGCTGTTTACAGTGCAAATAAATCCATTCGACTTGCATATTCATCCCGAATCACCAAACATATCTATCTTACTAGTTTCCAATTAAAAAAGAGTAACATAAATATGCATGCGTAGAAACCGAAATTAGACGTCCCATTTACATGCACAATAGTTATACGATCTATTTAACATAATCAACCCAACTTCCCGATAACATAAAACAATTTATAACGTTAAGCATATGTGACTCCGAGAGAGAGACAGAGACAGAGACAGAGACAGAGACAGAGACAGAGACAGAGAAATCTCATCTGTGTGCCCATGATAAATGTGGGTGGGTAATAAACGTGTCATGAAGTGTCAGAAGTTAAGAGGTAAATTAGAACAATGCAAGGCCTTCCAGCACCAAAAGGGCTTGATGCCAGCTTCGATGTCACTACGGCATGGCGGAAATTCAGTCAAGAACTTGAACTTTACATGACCGCGACAGGTTGCGTGTCCAAGAGTGATGGTGTAAAGAAGGCAACACTTCTCACGCTGATAGGTGAGGAGGGCAGACGGGTTTACAATAACTTTACGGTGCCAGCAGACGCTGAATTTAAGGACCTAGTCACCAAGTTTGATGAACATTTTGTAGGCAAATCAAACAAAACTTACGAAAGACATTTATTTCGTCAGATACGGCAAGGTGATACGAATTTTGACATTTTCTTACAAGAATTGAGAACTCAAGCAGGCAAATGTGAGTTTGGAGACAAAACTGAGGAGAACATTTGTGATCAGGTGATAGAAGGCATTGCTAGTAGAAAAATTACTGACAACAGAAAAACTTGATATCACTAGTCTGAATGCATTGTGCAAATATCATGAAAGTGTGTGTAGACAATTAAAAGATATGAACACTGAAACAAATGTGGTGCATGCAACACACAAGAAAACTAACACAAGATCATTCAAACCAAATGAAAGAGGGCAGAGACATGAACATAGAAATGAGCACACACGAGGCCACCAAATGAAAGGAAATGAAAGAGAGAAAATGATAAATAACTGTACTAGGTGTGGTAACACTCATCCCCTAAATAAATGTCCTGCATACATGAAGAAATGCAACAGGTGCCAAAAGTTAGGACATTTTCAGAAAATGTGTAGGTCAAGACATAACACCGTGAATTATGCACAAGAATATCACCAGTACAACAGGCCCTACATGTATGGACCACCTTCGACAATTGATCCTCAGGACAGTGATTTTTATGTGGGATTTGTCTCCGATGGATCATCGGTAGACAGTGTGATGTCTGACAAGTCAGAGTGGTTTGTGAAACCAGTAGTAGGTTCCAGAAATAGGACTGTTAATTTCAAATTGGACACTTGATCTGATGTCAGCACCATTCCCTATCATGTTTACAAATCAGTCACAAATAAACCGCTAGTGCAACCTAGCAGGAAGTTAACTGCATACAATAACTTGGACATCAACATTGTGGGTGAAGTGAAATTACCTGTTTATTTCAAAACACAATCACAAGTGGTCAATTTCTCTGTGGTAGTTGATTAAACATGGCTGCCCAGAAGACCACGTTGTTGTCAATTGAAATCTCTGAAGTTAAATAATACAAATAACACAATCTTGCAGGTATCCTGACTTCTCTCCCTGAGTGAGTTGTTGTTGCGCTGTTAGGTGGTGGTATGGGTTGCGCACCCGGTGGCACTTGACTTTCGGGAACTGTGCAGGGGATTGATTCCTGCGTCATCTCAAGCTTATCACGAAGCTTGACCGGTTTGATGTGTTGCCGATTTCTTCGGTATTCAGCACCATCTGGTGTCTGAATGATGTATGACCGTGGGTACCGGTCACATTTCTGGGTTACCTTAGCTGGTGTCCACAATCGTTTGTTATCATACCAGACAACAACAGGTTCGTTGTGGATTAAAGGTCGCAATGACCTATTAGCACCATCATAGTACTTCGCCTGAGTTTTCCTGCATGTGTTTCCGTGCATTTTCCACTGACGACTGCTTCTTAGCATTCAGGCTGTTTTTTAGCACTGGTAGCCTTGTCCTCAGCTTTCTCCCATAGAGAAGTTGTGCTGGCGATTTCCCATTAACCACTGGTGTGTCTCTGTAATTCAACAGAGCAAGGTATGGGTACTGCCGGAGTCTTTGGCCTTCTTTAACAAACTTTTAACGATTCCCACATACCTCTCTGCTAGTCCATTTGAACAAGGATAGTGTGGACTTTATGTTCTGTGAGTAATTCCCCATTCTACACAAAACTCATTGAATTGTGTATTCACAAAATTTGTGCCATTGTCTGACATCAATTGTTCTGGTATTCCATTCCTGGAAAATATTGACTTCAGGTGCAGAATTGTTTGAGCGGCTGATAAGTTCTGCAACTGTGCTGTTTCAAAGAAGTTTGAGTGGTAGTCCACTACAAGTATGTAATCCTTTCCCTCAAAGTGAAAGAGATCACAACCCACTTTCATCCAGGAATATGGCGGACTTTCATGCGGTTGCATTGATTGTTTGGTGTGCTGAGGTGCAAACTTCTGGCAAGTTTCACAAGATTGTACTGAATTTGTGATGTCCTTACCCATGCCTATCCAGAACATGCACGATCTTGCTCTCTCAAGGCATTTTTCAGTCCCCATGTGTCCTTCATGTACTCTGTCAATCATTTTACTCTGCCAAACTTTTGATCCCTTGAAGACAAGTCCATCTTCATGTGAAACTTCATCTCTGATATTGAAGTAGTCTCTGACTTTCTCAGGTACTTCATTGATTTCTTCCGGCCAACCTAATTTGATTTGTTTTATCAGTTCCTGAATTTCACAGTCTTGTTCAATTGCTGTCCGAAACTTCTTCAGATATTCTTCTGAAAATGGTAGTGAAGTTTTGATCATGTTCACATGACTATCCAACACTTGTCCTAGCTCGGATTCCTTAGAGCTGCTCTGCACTGGCGCTCTGGACAATGCATCAGCCATTACTAACTGTTTGCCTGGAATCCACTCATACGTGAAATTGTATTTCTGCAGTCTCAATAATAGTCTCTCAATGCTGGGCGGTGCATTCGCCAGCGGCTTGTTGAAGATGAATTTCAATGGCTTGTGGTCATTCTCCACCACAAAGTGACGTCCATAAACATACTGGTGGAATTTCTCTGCTGCATATGCTACAGATAAAAGTTCTTTTTCTTTTTGAGCATAATGTTGTTCAGCTGATGTCAAAGATCTGGACGCAAAAGCAATTGGAGAGCCATTTTGCATCAATGTAGCACCCAAGCCGTACTTAGATGCATCACAGAAGATCTTCACATCCTTTTCAGGATTGAATAGCTTCAACACTGGTGCACTGGTTAACAGTTTTTTCAATTTTTGAAACTCTCTTTCATAGTTTTCATTCCACACGAATGCAACTTTGTCTTTCTACAAACTTCGGAGAACTGCAGTCTCTGTTGACAAATTCTGTATGAACTTGCCTACATATGTCATCATGCCAAGGACTCTCTGTAGTTCTTCTTTCGAACTAGGGCTGTCCATTTCCTGAATGGCTGAGATCTTGGCTGGATCAATCCTTTGACCTTCACCACTGATTATGACACCTAAGTACTTCACTTCAGTCATAATATCTGTACACTTTTCTTTGATGAGTTTCAGATTTTTACTTCTGATTATCTGCAACACTCTAGTCAGTCTCTGTGTTAATTTTGCCTCTGTTTCAGCGTGGACTAGAATGTCATCAACATAAATTTCAACTCCTTCACAAGCCGTGAACCAGTTTGAGACAGTTCTCTGATACACCTGAGTGCATATGTTCAGTCCGAAAGGTAAGCGATGGAAACAGTAATTACCAAAAGGTGTGCTAAATGTGGTTAGTCTAGCACTTTCATCAACCAGCTTTATCTGCCAAAAGGAAGATCTTGCATCAAGCTTCACAAAATACTTTGAATTACCAAGGTTTGCTGTCATCTCCTCAATTGTAGGGATTCTAAAGTGGTCTGACTTCAGATACTGATTCAGGTTTCTTGGATCCAGACAGATCCTCAAATCACCAGAGGGTTTCTCTGCTATCACCATGGAATGTATCCAGTCAGTTGGCTCTTCAACTTTTGATATCACCCCATCATTTTCCATTCTTTCTAACTCTTTCTTTACCTTGTCATGTAAAGCAAAGGGTATCCTCCTCGGAGGATTCTGTACTGGTTCTGAATTGTCCTTGAGTTCAAGCTTCACTGGTTTCTCATTTATACCATCAAGCCTTTTATCAAACACCTCCTGATATTGTTCATACAATTGTCCCACAGAACTGTCTTGAACCTGATTGACACGCTGGACAAGATTAAACATCAAACACTCCTTCAATCCCGGCAATGAAATGTTTGCATCATCTACCACAGAGAAATTGACCACTTGTGATTGTGTTTTGAAATAAACAGGTAATTTCACTTCACCCACAATGCTGATGTCCAAGTTATTGTATGCAGTTAACTTCCTGCTAGGTTGCACTAGCGGTTTATTTGTGACTGATTTGTAAACATGATAGGGAATGGTGCTGACATCAGATCCAGTGTCCAATTTGAAATTAACAGTCCTATTTCTGGAACCTACTACTGGTTTCACAAACCACTCTGACTTGTCAGACATCACACTGTCTACCGATGATCTATCGGAGACAAATCCCACATAAAAATCACTGTCCTGAGGATCATTTGTCGAAGGTGGTCCATACATGTAGGGCCTGTTGTACTGGTGATATTCTTGTGCATAATTCACAGTGTTATGTCTTGACCTATACATTTTCTGAACTTTTGGCACCTGTTGCATTTCTTCATGTATGCAGGACATTTATTTAGGGAATGAGTGTTACCACACCTAGTACAGTTATTTATCATTTTCTCTCTTTCATTTCCTTTCATTTGGTGACCTCGTGTGTGCTCATTTCTATGTTCATGTCTCTGCCCTCTTTCATTTGGTTTGAATGATCTTGTGTTAGTTTTCTTGTGTGTTGCATGCACCACATTTGTTTCAGTGTTCATATCTTTTAATTGTCTACATCCACTTTCATGAGATTTGCACAATGCATTCAGACTAGTGATATCAAGTTTTTCTGTTGTCAGTAATTTTTCTTTAAGTTGGATACTAGCAATGCCTTCTATCACCTGATCACAAATGTTCTCCTCAGTTTTGTCTCCAAACTCACATTTGCCTGCTTGAGTTCTCAATTCTTGTAAGAAAATGTCAAAATTCGTATCACCTTGCCGTATCTGACGAAATAAATGTCTTTCGTAAGTTTTGTTTGATTTGCCTACAAAATGTTCATCAAACTTGGTGACTAGGTCCTTAAATTCAGCGTCTGCTGGCACCGTAAAGTTATTGTAAACCCGTCTGCCCTCCTCACCTATCAGCGTGAGAAGTGTTGCCTTCTTTACACCATCACTCTTGGACACGCAACCTGTCGCGGTCATGTAAAGTTCAAGTTCTTGACTGAATTTCCGCCATGCCGTAGTGACATCGAAGCTGGCATCAAGCCCTTTTGGTGCTGGAAGGCCTTGCATTGTTCTAATTTACCTCTTAACTTCTGACACCATGTGTTATTTGTATTATTTAACTTCAGAGATTTCAATTGACAACAACGTGGTCTTCTGGGCAGCCATGTTTAATCAACTACATGTGGTTACAGTCATATGATTGGCTAGTCTGGTACTCGTTTAACCCTAATGGCATTAGCCATATAAGTGAGGCTAGACTGTATATAAGGATATAGTGACAAGGGTACTACACTCCCTTCTAATAAAAGCCGCTCCTAATACCTCGTGAATTACCCAAACGAAGGAGAGCAGATAAATGTGTATTATATGGGAGATCGATTTGTATCGTCTATGAAAGATATCATACCGGTTATTCCGTGCTGTGAAGTACAGGGTGTTTCCTAGGAGAACGATGTCGTACAGGTTCTTGCGGCCGCCATTATACAGGATCCTTTTATTAGTTCCGTTCAAGAAGACTGAACCGACTTTGGCAGTTGAAGACTCGCTCCAGTACAGTAAATCGTCTGGGGAAGAGATACAAGACAAACAAAGTTATGTTTGCGATATGAAGATATATAATACGCCATTTGGTAAGAATTATGCTGTTGGACGTTGGACACACGTTGAACAAACGTCGACGTCATTCGACACACGTTGGACAAACGTCGCGGACATTCGACAAACGTCAAACATACGTTGACGATATTCGACAAACGTAGCACCTACATCGATGATAACCGAAATCCATTCAGCAGACACTAGCTGCAAATCGGTATGTTATATCAATATATCAACATGATTTGATAAAATTTACATATTTTTACTTTTATCAAACTCTTGGGTCAGATTTTATTTTGTTTTCTATTATGACATACTATTTATCGTCCAAAATCACTCTTCATTTACTTCAATGAAACCTGTACATCCCTGAACACATGACTGTCATAGCTGTTGATACGGTGATGTCATATTTTGATGACGTCATCACATTTATGACGTCATGGAATTGTGATGCCATCCGTATTTCGCGTCATTGCGGTGTAAGTCACAAGAACATGAAGGTTTTCTTAAAGTTGTTATTCCGAAAATCTTCCTGTTCCTATATATGCCACTCCTGAATGCCCTTCAAAGTGTGCGTCATTATATTATGATGCACCTATGTATTATGATGTATTTAAAGATAGCACGATATTGTAGATAATCTACTGTCTATATGATAACACCTAGGGGATATACAAGTGAAATCGCCCATGGAACACAGTTCCCAATGAAAACAACATCTTCAGAAATGACGATTGAGTGTACCACTATATAAACTGAATATCACCCAGTGTCAAATATATCACCACGAGATCAAATCAAATTTGCAATATCATAGTTTTAACGATGGATTCAATCTCATTAAAATCAAATTGAACGTACCACGTGTACCTTGCTGCGTTTTTGTTTATCTGAGTACTGGATCAGACAGGCCATCTCAGGTGACCTTTTACTTTAGCCAATCAGTAATGAGGCTAGAAAGAGATCCGAACGACTTGAGTTGACATGCGAAACACCACATTCAATGGCTGATTGGCTGAGTTTATTGAAGGTGAAGGTCAAAGAAAAGGTCTCCTAACAAGACCTCTGCGGGCTAATACCCAGATCGACGAACGAGGTACGAGTGTTACAGTCTGATTAAAATCGACGGTTTTTCGAGAAATAAAAATTGCAAAATAGTAGATCTCCCGGATACGAACTCATATCGTTCAGAGGTTTCCTCGCAAAACCGTCTGATAACAGCCCGTAGACTCCCTTGTTCTGACGCAATTAACCAATCACAAGACGTCCAACAAAAGCTTTCGGTGGGAGAAGGTAGGGCCAGATAACTCCTAACAGGTATCATTTCGTCTGTTCCGAATGCTTTCAAAACAGCAACCGTTTAAAAACTGATGTGATTGATCAGCTATTTGACTGGGATTTGGCTGCGCTAAACTGGTCGGAACACACGCCTATATGGGGTGTTCTCAGACCTTGGCGAGGAATCTACAGAACCTGTTCGTATCTTGGTAGATGCATTATGCAAAGATGCAAAGTTTATACCTCGAAACTAGGTCGGTTTTAATCAGACTGAGTGTTACACAAAAAGAATGCGAGGATATTAAGACTTTTATAGACGAATGTTGATATATTTTATATATTTGAACACAGCACTGCCATTACACTTTTAGTGCTACGATGTCATATGATTGTTACGTCATCATGTTTATGATAACGTGGCATTTTGATGTCATCGGAGATTTGACATCATAATTACTTAAAAAGTAAAAGCATTGTCATGTAATGTGGTCGACGATGACCCATTCTGTCTATTTCATGTTGTCGAAGTTCTAAAATGTAAACCGCTGCTCTGACGATCGACTGTTAAACTTACGAATACTTGTTGTATACTACAGTGCGGATGACCGGATTTCCGGTTATACGGGGACCCGGTAAATGAGCGCGAGGTCTGAATATACATGGATAGTGGATGATTCTTTGTCAGTACACTTGATGCAATACAATTGACGGCCATGTGAAATCAAAGGTACCTGATATGTCCATTTAGATGCACAAGTAGGTGAAAACACTTCAGAATGTAGCAAAATCCTCGCAAGTTATACCTCGAGCCAGTATCCATTTCTCACTAATTTAAGTCTTGCTGCATGTCGTTAACTTTTCTGTTCTAGCTTAGCAGCGCTGCACTTGAAATTCACAATGCGCGTTACTATTTGAAAGATGTATTTGTATTCCTGTTTTTTAAGGTCTGTTGATGTAAAGCAAATTTCTGATAAGGCAATAAAGTATTATTATTATTACTACTACGCAAGCAGCGAAAAGTATTAGCCGCAATATGGCGGTATCTATTTTTGATAAAGATACAAACTCACTTCCTTCGTCGACTGCCAGCCCAAAAGCATATCTTGTGACGGTCACTATCCTCTTGATATCAGATCCGTCGAAATTTGACGAGCTGATTTTGTATCCCGTTTTCAAGTCACTCCAAATGATAATCCTTGGAGAAGATAAAAAAACTATTAGTTTCTTGGATGACAAACCTAGAAAACTAGAAAATGATGCTGATGATTTTACAGGCGCTTCCAGCTGATATGATTTCTCAAGAACAGTTGATGCTTTGAGGTCATCTAATATTTCGCTTTCAAATACTAAAACATCAGACGTACCACTTGGTCAAAGGAGTATATAGGTCAATTTGACCCAAAGGTATCCCTTAAATCAACAAAATATGATTGCTTTTCCTGCTGCAGATTGTTTTTCATTTCATGTTTTTGTATCAAGTATTTGATGTGAGCTATGTAAAATTGTCTATCCAACGGATCTATTCAAACACTTTAGTTGATCTCGATGTACTACCATTGTCAAACCCTTCTTAACTCCTGAATCAGAAATCTATCAATGCTCTCAGGTTTATCTTTGGAAATCCGGTCCAGTCGCGACAATAAAAGCGCGATACTAACATTTTGTTACAAACAAATTTCAATTTCAATTTCAATTTTTTTCCCCAATGGAAATACGTGGAAAAGGGTGGTAGGATTAGTCATTGAAGGCAGTTTTGATAATAATTGATTTATGAAATATTATAATTCTATTTTATTGACTTTGGTGAAGTTTTCAATGAAATGTTGATTTTAATAATTAGATTGAGTTAGATGAAATATTGAATGTGGAAAAAATATAATGTTTGTGAAATGTTTACTTATATGACTTTGGTGGAAGTTTAACTTTAATAAAATGTAGAGTTTGTAAAAGATATTTTGAATTTAGTGAAATGTTGACTTAGATCAAGTATTTATTTGGTGAAATATTGACTTTGAAAATATTTATTCACTTTTGGGAAAGTTTAAATGAAAAAAAATGTTGACTTTGAAAAAGATATTTTGAATTTAGTGAAATGTTGACTTTGATCAAGTATTTATTTGGTGAAATGTTGACTTTGAACATTTTTTATTGACTTTTGTGAAAGTTTAAGTTAAATAAAATGATGACTTTGAAAACGATTTTTTTAATTTAGTGAAATGTAATGTTGACTTTGATCACATATTGACTTTAGTGAAATGATGACTTTGAATTATTTATTGACTATTGCGAAAGTTTAAAATATATAAAATGTTGAACTTGGTGACATTTTGGTTTTGAATAAGATAATTTGAATTTAGTGAAATATTGACTTTGGTCACATATTGACTTGGTGAAATGTTGACTTTGGAAATATTTCTTGACTTTTGTGAAAGTTTAACTCAATAAAATGTTGACTTTGAAAAAGAATATTATCAAGTGTCCTTCCCCTACTAGATATCTTATCAGATATGAACAGTTTAGCAATATTATAACATAATGAAGTTGCACCATTTCTGCATTATATATTTGAATTTCAGAAGTTCATGTCACGAAATAAGGTTGATTGTTGAAATGAGAAAACAATAATTGTCAGTGCTTGAACAGAAAAACATTTTTAAAAGATTTTCATACAACAAAAAAAACACGCATTCGCGTTAAAGTGGTGATGATGCTACCGATGTACGTGGTTAAGGTGCGCAAGTGAATCAACCGAAAATAGCAGTCTTCATTGGGCGTGCTTTTCATGAATGTTATTGACTCGAATCACAGTTTTCCACGATTTCAATGGACTTTCATATTAGTTATAACGTGGAGACCGGCATTAATTATATTTTCATTTTAAGGAACATAAAGTAGGCGTTTCTTTTGACCGGGGGTATACATCGGTGCATGTATATGTAGGCCATACATTTCGTTTTATTAATTTCAAGTTTCTCAATGAGCACTCTCCCTCAATGTATATGTACAGCCAGGGGCAGTTTTGTTAGTTAGCTGGGTTCAGGAATGGAAACTATTTTCCGAAATAATTTTACCTATTTAGGTATTGAAATATTTCAAAGGACAATGAATGTTTTTTAATCTACCAATATTCATATATAAAGGATGTTAACAAATAAACTAAAACAACATCTGCAAAAGGTTTCTGAATAACTTTCAATAAGAAGGAAATGTCAATGTGTAAAACATTAATGCCAAAATAAGTTACGAAGACTAACGTTCTGATTCAAAGATAAGACACATTGAACCATACGAATAGTGTCTATCATCACAACTCTCTTTCATAGATTAAGTCATTACATGTTAAATGTGTTTTTCTAAATCTACACACAAAGTTTCTTTATGTGTCATGTTGGGTAATGGCCACTGAAAAGGGAAAATTAATCACTTTCATTTTGCAGGTCTCATTGAGAAATTAGAAACAGTTTGCATGAGCATATATAATCTCTGTATCCATGTTACAGGTGACCAGAGTTGTGACGAAATGCTACACACTCCTTGATTTAAGATGCGTTTTGCGTATGTAAATACCTAATATCCCAGGTATCTCTATTTGAATTACCACCCCCATCCAGATTCCGGTGAGATCAGTTTGTGATGAGGAGGATAAAATATCCATCGATATTGCCGACAGCCAGAGCATACTCTCCTGGTGGAATGGGATTTCAAGCTTATGTCTGGAGAGATTTCCTGATAGAAACCAGTGTCACGATGACCCCTGCATTACTGTAACCACAACTGTCAAATTGTAGGAGCAAATGAACCTTCATATATTTAACTCATACATACATCACATACATGATTTTGCTTTTAGAGTTGTTATTTTCAAACAATGAGATTAAGCATGGCACCATGTCGCTATGTTTGTTAGATGTACTTGATTGCCCCAGCTCATCCATATTATCGTGAATGCAGAAGACGTTAACATATCACAGGAGGAATCAATAACCAGACAAGGACATATTTCGTACTCTCTTGTCCAGTGCTCATTGTGGGAAGAGATTCAGTGTTATTTACTATCAGCAGACTTTACCCTCAACATAACCCTGACCAACCTCGGTCATCTAAGAGTTAATGTTTCGATACTCTTCACAAATCACCCTGAAGAGTTTTCATCAGGAAAATTTACACTCAAGATATGAGCTCCTGGGTCTTGTTAATGAAAACAAATAACCAATAAAAGACTAAGTATGAGATGATGGAATTTGACTGGAGTTTAATACCATCCTATTCAGCGCATGTTTTGGGACTGGACGTTGAAAATGCAGATACAAATGCTACACTTGATTGGCTTATTAATTATTATTTATTATTATTTAATTATTAATTAATTTAATGTCAATGTAAACTCAATGGAATATACATGTATTCATAGGATAAATCGACGCGGTATGATTGAATTACGCCCATTCAGGGGGCGTAGTTTAAGTACGAGTGTGCCTGATGACTGATGAAATATTGAACCTATGTTGACCGAGGATGGCTTCTAGAGTGATGAAGTTGACCAGCTTGGGGGGACTTTGTAAAGTTGCTGGCTGAATTAATCTGACGCCACTTTTCTCCAAGCAAATATAGTCGTGATTATTACTTTCACCAGACTTTACCCTATACGCGTCGCTGACCGTGATGGTGTTAGAATGACCGACACCAAAGTTCATTGACATTCGGTGTTTTCAATTTGGAGGTGATTGTCTGGTTATACTTTGATTCATTTCTGGCGGACAACAGTGTTATGAGTTATCTTTGATCATAAGTTGTTGATATTAATTGGTTCATCATTTTATTTCGTTGAGAGCTGACAATCGACCACAAATGATAGCTTGAAATAGAAGCGAATAATATACATCACTCATCGCTAACATATGGAGTTTCCCATATATATATATTTGAAATAAGGTGTTTCTCCAAGTGTACAGTAATCATATATTAAAATGAGTTTAAAAAGAATAAACCTCCCTGAGGAGTAAAACGAAAAATGTAGGAGGAAATCGGAGTTAGTTATTCATTTAATATCGATTTATATCGATTCATAATAAAGTATCAGTTAAAGTAACAGCCATAAACAAGATAAATAAAAAGTTGCATTGCCTATCAGAGCAAACATAACTAGTTGTATATAGATCATATGACATACGAGGAGAACGTTTCCCATTGCCATTTTCACTTGAACTTCAAACACTTTGAAATGGTATGGTATCTATATTGGGGTATTTTTCAGCTCGTATATTCTCAAGTCAACAAAAAGATACTGTTAATGAAACTACAACTTCAGAGCAGTGTCCTGCTTCAATGTTATACATGTTTACCAACGATGGGTGATTTTATACAAGTTCGGAAAATGTCTCTGTGTAAATTCATCCAACATCGACAATGACGTCATCATCAGAATCGCAATGCTAACAGAAAGGAGATGGAAGCAGTCTGTGGTAACTTTAGCAGTCGGGTAGAATGGGTACTAACAAAGTTGAAACATATTGTCATGGATCGCTGACATTATGTCTCATGTCTGATTTCGATTATTTGTCAAAAGTCTTGGTACACATCGACTGCTTAAAATAAAGATAAATAATGTAAGTGATAACGGAAAGCACTCGCTTTCTTGACTATAACTCACTCTGTACGTTTCCTGTATCCACGTTAGCATGGAATTTAGTATTGAATGATATACAAGAGAAATAATGATATATCAATAGCTTCTTTTTTTCACTCTTTTAAGTCTAGTCTGTTTATTATTTTTCTTAAAATATTGTTCATCACCGTTACACATCAGTTTAATAAAAAATTAAACATTGATTGCAAAGTAAATCCCAAGTCTCTGAGGTTCGAATAAACTGTCTTATTTTGTACCATGTATTCAGAGGACGAGGGTATATCATAGGGGATCAATAAGCAAATAAAGCGACGTTGACTTGCAGTAATCAGAGGTAACAAATGGATGTCTGGGTTCCACTGTTCAAGGTTCAATGTCCTCCAGGCAATGAGATTAGACAACTTATTCCCGCTAGACCTTTACACAGCTCTGACCCTAGAGCTGCCAGGTGGTCGTGACCTACACCATGGTTTATTGTTATTTAGTGTTTCTATATCAATGGGTGTTAAATATCTTATCTCTCGAAGACAGCAACGTTGTAAACCTAAAAGAAGCCAAGAAGTAATTCACCAGTGAGCTGCGGATCAACTAGCAACTGAAGTCGATGTCAATGTTAATAACATTACAGCCATTGATAAATTATAACACTATAACTAGATTATACACACTCTTGAGAAAAGAAACCACAAGTCCAAAGGGGTTTTCCTTAGATAGCTTTGCACGTTGGTATAACATGATCTTAATACGTTTTAGATGCTATTACAGTAAACATGGGTCTCGTTTATTGATTGTATAGCGCTTTTGTAATTAACTGATAATTTTTTAAATATTTAAAAACGTCATATTGGTTTTAACGACTTGATAATGTAAGCTTCAGTTAAACATTGTTTCTAAAACCTAACAATGCCAACTACAGTTTAATCAATGTAATAGGAATTATTAAAGCGGTTGTTTCTCTATCTCGCATTTTGCTATACACCATTCGTTACTTTAACTTATTTTGGAATAATGAAAGTACAGAAATCTCAGAGTGGTGATATATGCACATATGTAATGACAAGACAGGTGCAGGTATTTAGAAACGAAACTCGGACTCAGATAGTTTCTACTGTAATTCACCTAATTGGTATGAGAACAGGAATATTTTCTGGATAACAACTTCTTTAATGTGAAAATACACGACCTTTCGGAGTACATACTCACTCCTTCACCGCAAGCCAACACACACCGACCAGTATATCCACTACAATTCCTGCCATCACCCTCAAATCAAGCAAGCCATTATAGCCACACTCACAAGACGTGCCAAATCCATTTGTCATCACGACGCCCTCAATCAAGAGCTACAACATCTGAAGAAGACATTCACCTCACTCAATGGGTATCCTACAGGCCTAGTCACCAAGACCATCAACAAAACACTCACCATCAGAGACACCACCCACAAGCCTGAACCATCGCCTATCCGGGTCACAATTCCCTACATCGGCCCCCTCAGCCACAAGATCGCTCGCCTCATCAAGAACAAAGCCAGCATAGATGTAACATTCACAAGCGGCAAGACCCTCAAGCAACTACTCAAAGCAAACGGCAGAGGAACCAGCACCGCAAGCCCCAACCCAAGAGGATGCATCTACAAAATTCCATGTCATTGTGGCCAAGAGTACATCGGAGAAACGCTTCGACCTATCACCACAAGGATCAAAGAACACCAAGCATCCGTCAACAAACTTGACCAGAAATTCGCCCTATCTGAGCATACCCTGAAAAACAAGGATCACATCATCGATTGGGAAGTCCTGTCAACCAACAACAAGAACTGGCGCCAAAGAAAACTCCAAGAAGCGATTGATATTAGAAGGGAAAAACCTGCAATAAACCGCGATCAAGGCATCTTCCTACCATGTGCATGGGATTCACTGATCTAGAACTTCCATCTCCTGTCGGAGGAAATATCCGAGGAGAACTCAACCAAACCAAATCCAAGTATCCCTACCTTCCATCCACTCTTGTCGGAGCAACTTATCCGAGGAGTCCCCACCAATCAACGCCTATCAGCTCCAATCACCATGCAACAACTTCAAAGCCACCCACATCAACAATTGGCCTCTCCTCCAATCAACTATAATTAGTATTTGCTTAACAATTTCAATAAAGCCAATTGGCCTCCCTAGTTTCATCAGGTGTGTTTATTTACATCTTCAATAAAGCCTACAAGCCTTTGTTTATATTCTTACCCCCATTCATGTTTGTATTGCAAATCCTCATCATTCTCATGCTTCATCTCCATCATGTTATATTGCAAATCCCCATTGTATACCATTCTCATGTATGTTAATCTCCCTGATTGACTTCCTTCACCATTGTTTTGTTTGCTATATAAATGTACTATATTTTGTTATTTCCTTACATTCCACCTGATGAAGGAGTGAGTATGTACTCCGAAACGTCGTGTATAACACTTGCATGATTATAATTAACCAGCCAAAGAAATAAATTAAATCTGAGCAATATCGGTAGAGCCTGTATAAGAGGACCAATACCATAATCTACATGTACCTTCAACTCACACACATTTCATTGGCTGAGAAAAAATCAATATGTATGACAACCAACCTACGGTAAAATGAAAGTAACTAGGCTCAGGGAATCAAGGTATTGTAGAAGGATATTGTGGGGATGTCATAATGATTTTATAACACTGATGTCAGTAAAAAGATATGTTCCTTGCCCTCACTCGAAAAACAATTGTATTGTAAAAACATATGACATCCATGCTTGGGTATTAATCTCTATATACTACATAATTGCGTGCACCGATGCCTGGTTCTTACTGTAGCCTGGAGTGATCAGGAATAATTTGTTCACAGGTGACTTAACACGTTCATTTGTTCACTTTCATCTCTCCTAACACAACGCCCTGAGTTAAGATAAGCACAATATCGATGGTAGCACGCACCATTGACTCTTACATTACTAAAACTCTCACCCACGCTACCGCTACCGCTTATAAATTGTGAAATCAATATATATGTTCGGCAATAACAAAGAAAGTTAACACTACCTATTTTACATGACAGTTCCGATTGAAAACAAGGTTTGTATGTCTTATCAAGACGTCTCTTGGCTATTTCTGGTTTTCTTACTGAAGTGGATAATAAGCATAGTGAATGGTCAGTGGTAATGGGTTCACAGGAAGCCAGAAGTGTTAATCATTATATATACAAGAATGATAATAAAAATGTATATACTTATTTGTAATTACAAATAAACCACGTGAGATGAATGTTACAATGTGTTTACATAAATTGTCAACGGCTATACTTGATCTCATTGTAATGAATATTTATTACCTGGAGAATTCTACAATTTAAGTTCACTGGAAGTCAACGCGATGCTAAATTCTCATTAGTAGCAAAGATGAAAATTATAGACGGGTTGTCTTGAACATGGACACTTATATAGTTCGCCCCGGATTTGATACGAACAATCCAGGTATATTCTAATCTCCAGGTTGAGTTCTCTCTTACACGAGTACAAGTAGGTGATAGATCAACGCTATAAACAGAACAATGCATTACATAGCAATATCCTTAAGTGATTCTATTTTTGTCCCTATCTATATTGAACGTCGGAAGTTAACAACAGGATATTCCTGAATAGATCACGTCTTCGGGGTGATCTCAATATTTGTCAAATACCATTGTCTAATGGAGATGGACATTGTCTCCTCATCAGTTTATAGCGCTGTTATTGTGGTTCATCTCTATAGATTTAAGCAGAAATGTGATAGTATATTGGATTGAAGTTTATTGAAGAACATAAGGTTACTCTGACATAGGGAGAAGGGATACTTTCGTTTACTTGGAATATGGCAATGAAGCTGTTCACCGAATATCGAAGTTATTTGTATTATGGAACAACATACTTATTATAAGACGTAGATTACTCATTGACATATGCAACAATTAATCAAAATTGTATTCAGTATGAAGGTCATCGGGTCCAAACGAGAGAAGAAGAGATACTGATCAATACATTTGTTTATGTGAAAGATGTCACCAGTCCACAACACACTTAACACGATATATGGTGCTGGAATGACAGACACCAGGTTTCTTGAAAATTTTGATCATACCTGTACAATCTGGTCAAATCCCGCTTTATTATTATTGAACTTTGATTTGACAAGGCACTGACTTTAAAGATAGAGTTAAATTTGTAGAGTTCTTCTGTATTTGTGCATGGATGTTCCCTTGTCTGAACTAGGTTGCTATTAAACCATTGTTAAATATGTTACAAATAATAATCGGTCACATTTCAGTAGAAAGTAATAGATGATCCTCCTTGACATGTCCACTTAGTGAGATCTTTGCTGCTGAGATATACAGCATCGGAGATAGGAGGACAGGTCATACCGTCAATCCGTCATTAAATGATCAGATAGTGGCCAGGCAGTTACAAGGATGTGGACGAACACCTAGTTAGTGCTGAAGTAATGTACATTATGCTTGAACAAAATATTGCAACTCTTTGTTTCTGTTATATAATCCTCATATGTACCTTTACTGAAAGCACCAGCTGTACATACCTAGTATATTGTATATTTTATAAATGTATATACGTTCTACATTTTTTGTATGTACCTCTTATGCTGCTGTTTGCAGCCTAATTTTTAATAAAGTTCAGTTCAGTCAAAGTTTGGTGAGTGGGTACCCAGTTAATGTGATCAAGGAACGTGAACTTGCTATATGTGTCTGCATATATTGTATCATGTGTAGTACTCGGGATATTGACATTTTATGACCAAATACAAGAGGAGGCATATTTCCATGTATGAGACGAACAAGAACAAAGGATGATTAAATACTATGATAATTGAAGCTGTCATAGATTATGGTAAGAAACCAAATTAATGACAATCTAAAACTGCATCACCTTTCTTTATGTAGGTCACTACAATGATAATGTTCAATTCAATCTATTACAATTAAGGGTCAGCAGACTATTTCTGATCAGTAATTACAGTGATGGAAATCTAGCACTAGTTATCTGGTGTGATGAAGTGTAGCACTTATTTATGACCCGTGGTATATCATTATGGAGGGATATGGATATTATCCATAATTTTCGCGTCAATCGATCTTGAACCTTTGAATGATTGACGTCATGTATACATTATCGACAAATAGGTTTCTAGCTATATTCTTTTTATTGATATGATTCTTGTGATAAACGGTTTACATCATATGCAGTAACATCAAATATTTTACAATTACAATTCGATAAGTAAGTGCCTGTTGATTTCTAGGTTCTTACAAACTTATATGCTAATATGCAATCCTTTCTTTTCTTTAACTCGACTTTTTACACCTCTAATGCCTGAAATTAATTGGTCGTTGACCTGAGTTGAACCCATTCCTGAAAACATCTTAATTTTTGAGCTTGTAACTGCTCACTGATTGGACGTGTTCTGACGTATCACATGTCGTCAATGAGGTGTCTGATAAAGATGATTATATATCAGTACAATCATGGTAACATACTTAAATAGAACAAACACGAACATAAGGAAAAGCATATAATACGTTAGATTCTGAGATTAGGTATATGAAATTTACCACATCGATTAACTTGTCTATGGGATAAGGGTAATTATTTCCATTTTATTTGCCATGTAAACCTTTTTATATGTATTGATACGATAAGATGTTTGACGTTTGACCTCTGCTTTCAATATAAATCAAAAACAATTATTAACACAATGAGAAACGTGCATCTACACGTGATCCGTGCTGTCTTTGCAGTTGAGTGGAACGCGGCATTCCTATGATTTGCGTTAATTTTCTGCAGGCGTTCTAAACAGTAAATTCATCTAATTTTGGTTTAAAATTACATTGAAGCCTAGACGTCGTTAAACGTCTATCCGGGTTATATTAATTATTTTATTAAGTTGTATTAATGAAGTAAATAAATCATATAAGTAGGGAAAGATTATATGATTTCTACTGTAAAGATAATGGTAGCGAAGATGTTTCATCCCTGAAACATTCAAATATTTTACAAAACAGTGATTGCATGAGCGGAGCGTCAGACTCAGCTTAAGGCACTGTAGCATGTTTTTGGCTTAGTCGTTTATTTCCAAATTTGTCATTAATTTAAGTTTACACAACATAATATTACGAGATTAAACCATCACTTTACACGACCCAATAAGCGGCATCCATAGAAATTGGATGTCCATATAAGAAGAAAATGGTGCGACGTATAAAGGAATCCATCATGGTGACATATTCAAAACTTTACTCTGAGTGTTTGGTAACATGACTTTCTGTCGATCGCATCATTTTGGTTTGAACACCTCAAAATGGCTGATGATAGGGAAATGGACTCGCATGGCTTAACCGAACCATGTACATTCATTAATGTGTTTTTTTTATGTATTCAGGAGTATTTATTAGCCATTTGTCACACATTTTCATTAGAGCACTTTATTTCAAATACTCATTTATACGTTATATCATTATCTATAGAAACATTGTATCTTAGTATAGTTACTACATCGATTGTTCAATTGTAATCCTTGAAATAAGCTGTTCTATGTTATCATCAACGTTACAGTAAACAATATATGTCTGCTCTTTATGGATCCAATGCGTTCTCGTATCTATTACAGAACATTACCTGTACATTAAAATATTGCATCAGCACAGTGAAAGAGATACATTATTTACATTAAACATAAAACACATTTATATCCTAACAACTTTTTGACATTTAACATATATAATGTTTTGGTTCATCAGGGGAATTGTCTGGAAGAACAATATCCCCCCTTTCTTTAAGAACAAAATATACATCTATATTGACCTCAAATTTCTCAAATGCCAATACCCTCAAGCATCTACTTAAGCCAACTGTCAGAGGCAACAGCACTGCTAGACACAACACAACAGCATCTATCTGCCAGATCTCATGTGATTGTGGACAACAGTACATCACAGAAACACTGCGAATCATCAAAAAACAGGTTCACGGAACATCAAATCTCTGTTAACGAAAAAAAAATGTTACTTTCTCACTCCGGCTGTCTTGGTAACAAACACACCATAAGAAATCTGTTGATTTTTCTCAATAAAGATACAATGGCTTATTATATTACACAGTTTTCATGTATTCAAGAGTTTAATTCATTTAGAAAAGTGGCCAGTGAAAATCGAAACGTTCATCTACATGCAACATGTTTATAGGAAGCTGTGTCCACACTGGACCACAAGATTGTGTAAACACTAGTTTGTTATCGACCACACGATGTGAATGACCTATCAACTTTTCAGTCTTCGCCTTTCGGTTATTTAATTTTCCTGACTACTAATATTTACATATGTGGTCTGAGAGAGTTATTTACATGTTTAAGTGTTGACGCGGGAGGCTGATATAAAGTTCAGGATGTTGAGATTCAATAAACGTGGATGTTCTTTAAACCTGGAAATTGTAAGTATGGTATTCTTTCAGTAACACATCGAGACGATGTTTGATGTGTATCAAGATAACTATCTGCTTTTCAAACCGGATGATACATAATCTGCAAATACTTACATAGCTAAATAATAAAAAAAATTAACAAATCAAGTGCGTATATTGCATGACGTCCGTATCTAATGTCGACATAATGCTATCAAAATAACAATAATCATTTAATCGATCTTTTCCAGCTCAGATTGGACATCAATTTAAGTACCTGTCTCTCTTCAGACCATGACATGTCCTTCAACGTGACATAGTCGGAATATCTCTTCTGATTATCTCAGTATTCCTTTTGTCTTTGCAATCTATGAGAATTAAAAACAACGAACGAAGCAATGTAAGAAATATATTCGATGATGTGTTGTTAACATCTATGACTCATCAAGGACATATATAAAGGTAAGAGTTCACTTATACATAGCATAGCTGTTTCATGTTGAATATATGTTTCTTTTGGGTGATTAAAAACTACGGACTGCAAGCTGGAACTATGATCACATTTGAGATTGTTTAATGGGAGCTTTTATCTCAATTGGACAATACAAAATGTGATTGGAGATTGCTTGGAAAACTTTGGTTTCTATGAATTATGTGTGGCATCATTGTTTTCTGGTCGTCATATTACCAACTAAAGTAAGGATTGACTTCACAGTAAAGAATCAGGGTATATGTGTCAAGTAGCCCTTTATGGCTTTTTTTTAATGAACTCGTCTCTATGTGGACCGATGATCAAGGTTTTAGACTGCTTGATGAGATATTATGTTCATGTCAGCTTATGACCCGCCTCTAAATATCCGGATTTATCAACCTACCAGCCATATAACGTGATACTTGAAACGACCTTTCTAAACCGTATCACCCGGTACGAGGGACTTACAACATTGTAATTCCCTCCAGGAGGGTTTACACAGACAGTTGTAAACCCTGTTATAAGGAACTATAATGATTGTCAACCCTGATATATTTGTTAAGATGACGGCTGGAAAGTAAAGATCTGAAGAAACTAACTTAGACTAACTTTGAAAAATTTCTTAAATTTACGACAGAATATGTACAGCAAATGTTTTGCAGAAAGTGCGTCTCGAATCCGTATCCACTATCACCTGTAGTTACTGAGTCAACGCCTTAGACTACTGCGCTAAGGGGGCAGACGAAATTTCACTGTACAAAAGAAACTCATATAGCGCAGCTGTTAACAGGCTGACATCACCAAGGGATCCTCAATATAACGCCTGGGATCCTCAATATAACGCGATAACAATATCCTCGGTATCATGGGTTATCCTTATAATAGTTCATCTAGATTACAACGAACTGTCAATGTAGGCATGCCATAAATAATATAAAACATCTCATTCATAAAATATGAAGGTCATCGTTCTTAAGCTTTTAGCTTTTAGCTTTTAGCTTTTTGTTCTCCTCAAGAAATTAAAACTCAGCTTACAAAAATGTCTTATTCACATTCACCCTTCAACATGCAAGAGCCTATAAACAGCATAGATGGAGTTCTTCCTCTATTGTTCAATTATGAAACTCAAGATAATGTTCAAATATATAGGATTATGTCTTTACATTATATATTGTATTTATCTCACTGAAAATGCAACGAGGATACATGATTCACTCTTAAAATTAATGAAATAGCAGCCGTTCCAAACGTTAATATCATATCACATCTGTATATGATGAGTTTATGTGTAAGGGGTTGGCGGTCACCAAATCATCATGCATACGATTGTTATCAAATAAAACATTTTGTGATACTAAGAAAACCTGATATATTAAGTATATTCTTCTTTATAACCGTATTGACAATGACAAGGTTATTGATCAAAGTTTTGCCTTGAGTATAAGGACTTTAAATGACAAATATAAAGACCGCATTCGATTTAAACTCTTTGTGATCATTTGCGTTATTTTCAGTCAGCTGAGTGCCTAAAACTTCAGGCATTAGGAAGAAATCTCATATTAGAGCACACAATTCCATGGTAACATTTACATAAACCTGAAAAGTCGATATAATACTTCAGGCATGGATAATAGTTAATAAGTGCAGGTTTAGTGTACCTACGTTATTAAGAATTATTATCAAGTTCATTATTAAGAAGTTTTAAAAAGTTTGTTTGTCTCGTATGACGTCCTACAGTGAAGATGCGTCAACAAATTAAGTTAAAAAAAGTTAATTATGTAGACAACATCTTTTTAATTACAGTTCTCATTTTTATTATTTTTCAATTTAAAGGTCAAACATTTTGGCCAAAACTCATTTTGAAAAAAACCTAAAGTGTACTTGAACAGACAATATAAACCCATCATTGAAATTGCTTTTTTTTTAAATAAGTCAATAATTTATTAACTTGCATTCCAATCAATAGTTGCTCCTCCCCTTGCACTTGCTAATACTGTAATCGATAGAGATTTCACATTGATCCATTTGTTTGTGAATAGAACCAAATGCTTATTTACATTTCCATACAGGCAATATAATGTGTATAAATTACTTCTTGTAACTTTGCTTTAATGGTCAATTCGGTTCCGAAACAAGTTTGTCAGTATTTCTAGTAATCTTTTACTGATTGCTTAGTAAAATGTTACCCATTACAATGCCTCCTGTAGAGAACGATCATTCTCAGTGATGGATCATTCTATCACACTACCCGTCTGTGCCGCGGACAATCCCCTGAATCATGTAGCCTCCTGTAATGGTGAAGCTCCTTTTTTTTATTAATTTCAAACGCCAAGCATTATGGTCAACTCGAACACAACATACAAGAACATGAAAGACAAAAAACCAAAAGTTTATGAATACCTACAGAAATTGAAATATAATAGTATAAGACGTTTATCCCTTCATTCATGTTTTTAGTTCCTACATGTACATGTTGATATAACTGTCTTAATCAAATAATCAAAGAAAATATATATACTTATATGTGGAATAGTTTGCTGATATAATCCCAATATAAATGTCATGTTACAGGTCAAATACCAATAATGTTTGTATTTTCAAGACATTGACACATTGATGTTATGATAACTATCGTCACTATCAGCGATGAGAGTCAAAAGTAACCTGTAGCACAAATAAAGTCGAAAGTACGCTGCCATTGTGAATGTGAAAATGACAAATTCACAGCGCCCTAAATTACGTAGATTCCAATATAGGAAAATCCTTCTAATGACGTCATATTATTGGCGTTTTTACAATTACAAGGATTGTCGTGATATGCACATTATTTCTCATTTGTCCTCTTCTACTTGCAAGATTTCTCTAGCGATTGGCATCATTTACAGGTGTTGACATATCTTTTTGAGTCCAGA
Source organism: Gibbula magus (assembly GCA_936450465.1). Classification (NCBI taxonomy): domain Eukaryota; kingdom Metazoa; phylum Mollusca; class Gastropoda; order Trochida; family Trochidae; genus Gibbula; species Gibbula magus. The sequence goes on from OW388299.1 coordinate 62,703,071, forward strand.
AACACTAACATACTCAATGGCTCTTTATCATGATCATAACACATTAAATGAGGCCGATGTTAAGTTGAGAGCTGGTTATTCTACTATTGATCACAAGTTAGTTCCTCAAGCTGTTATTCAAAAGTATTGTTGCAAAAAAGGTAAGATTTTATTGCGTCTTCATAGACTTTCAAAAGCCTTTGATACACTTCGACATGATCATCTCATTGACTCTATACATGAGACTGGGATATTCTGGCAAATACTGCAATGTTATTGTATCAATGTATTCCAATCATAGTGCTGGTGTTTTAAATAAACATAGCATTATCTCTTTGTTTTGATTGCTGCGTTGGCACACGGCAAGGGTACAGTCTAAGCCCACAGATATTTGATATTTGTATAAGACATTCGAATTGAAGGTTGGTCATTGAAGTTTTGTAAAAGAAAATTTTCCAATTGTATGTGCACTTATGTTTGCAGATGACATTTTAGCATTATCTAACATTTGTAATTACTTGTAATTATCTGTTTAAAACGTTTTTGTAATAGTAAAGGCAAAGTAAATATTAATAAAAACAAAGGTTATGCTTTTTAAACATTCATTCTATATACAGGTTGTGTTTTGCAACAAACTTAAAGCATTCTGTTTTCAAAATAAATATAATAAGAATCTTTATAACGTTGATGTATACTTTTTACCATGTCCAGCAAGTAGTATATTCAAGGATGTAGAGTTATAATACCTTACTGTGCATTTCTTTTACTTACCTCATTTGCTTGCATTATGGGCCTAAGACCTCTTTACCAGATAAAACTGTCTGTCTGTCAGTGGCTCTTTAGGTTCCGACACAGAGACTAACTTACACACAGATTAATTTACAGCTGCCATAATAGTTGAAAATGTCTGTTGATGCCAAAGTTAGTTCAGGTGATTAATGTCCTATTATGTTAAACTCAGATTGGATAATAATCTGCTGGGAAATAAAGTCCCTTTGAGATGTGAAACGTTTCCATTCATGTCAAGATTTCATTCATATCAGCTGATATATTCCATGGAAATATAAAATATTCAATAATACTGACAAGATGTAGATCGTGCACATGGCCAGCAATCACTGAACATGTGTTCATGTTATCGATGGAAAGATTCCCTGCTTCATGTGAAAGTTTGATGTAACGCAATATACACATGACTCCTACACCCACGGCCAAAAGTAACGCTTACTAGATATCTTATCGGATATTGTAAACACTATTATGAACAGTTTAGCAATATTACAACATAATGAAGTTGCACCATTTCTGCATTATATACTGAAGTACAAAAGAAAGTAGACATCCACAGATTTTCATATTATTTCATATTAATTTACAAAGTAGCATTTTCTATGCTCTATCCTAATGTTTCGAACCGAAACAATGAAAGCATATCGTTAAACGCATTCGAGGCACGTCAGTTCAGGTGAAAGTGATTTTTTCTCGAAAATTACGTTTTTTTTCAATAAATACATGACTTGGGCGCGCTAAGAGTATAAAAACCCACTGAATTCTACCATTCACTACTAGTGTTCCGAAAAAGGCAGGAGAAAGTGCCACGTTTAACAGCAGCAGAGCGAGAAAGAGTCGTTGGAATGTCTGAAGTTGGAGTTTCAAACAGCCAAATTGCCAGAAGGTTTGGCTGTACCAGACGAACGGTCATTCGACTCCTTCAACGTCATAACCAGACTGGCCAGACATCGGACCGTCCTAGAAGTGAAAGACAGAGGGTGACAAGCCCCGCTGAAAACTGTTATCTGCGCACACTGCAACCTCGCGACAGATTCGTCACCATGACGTCAACGGCATCGACGGACACCACATCAGCAGAAAAACTGTCATGAGACGCCTTCGAGCTGCCGGTATTCGGGCTTACCGACCGTTCCGCGGAATGACACTGACTCGCGAACACCGCCTGGACTGTCTACGCTGGACAAGGAGAGTGAGACGCTGGCAACGTCATGATTGGGCAAGAGTGATCTTCAGCAACGAAAGTCGATTCAACCTCTTCACAGCAGACGGCAGAGTGAGGGTTTACAGGTGTAGAGGCGAGAGAGAGGCTGCAGCGTATGACCAAGAAGTGGTACCCTATGGCGGTGGCAGAGTCATGGTCTTGGGCGGGATCTGCGGCGACCAGAAGACCGATTTGGTTACAATTCGCCAAACCCTTACAGCCCAGAGATACAGGGATCAAGTGTTGCAGCCTGTGGTGGTCCCCTTCAGACAGAGGCAGCAGCAAGGGATGATTTACCAACACGATAACGCCAGACCACATACTGCCAGGATCACCATGGACTTCTTCAACCAACAAAACATCCTTGGCCATCACGCTCCCCTGATTTATCCCCCATCGAACATCATTGGGACCATTTGGGAAGACGACTTAGACCTTGCCCACAGCAACCAGTCAACCTACAACAACTGGGACAGGCACTACATGAACAGTGGCAACGTATCCCTAATTACGTCATCCGACGTCCTACTTTCTCAATGAGGAGACGTGTCTTTGCTTGCATTAACGGTAATGGGGGTCACACCCGATACTAACTCCTCATTTATGGACATCAGACCACGGAATGTTGCAGAAACACTGAGTGTAAATTTAAAAATATACCCCTAGTTGACACTAAGAGAAGTAGAGAAGTGATGTGTGAAGTGCAAAGTAAATACCTGTCCTTGCCATGTTTGAAAATGGTTCACTATTAATATTAAAACTTTGAAATGCTGGAAATGTTGTCCTGTTGTCTTTTATTAACAAATTACTTGGACGTGTACTTTCTTTTGTACTTCAGTTTATATTTGAATTTCAGAAGTTCATGTCACGAAAGAAGGGCGATTGTTGAAATGAGAAAACAATAATTGTTCAGTTTTCGATCAGTGCTTGATCAGAAAAACATTTTTAAAAGATTTTCATACCACCACGAGCAACAATACAGGCACGCTTTCGCATTAAAGTGCTGATGACGCTACAGACGTACGTGGTTAAGGTGCGCAAGTGAATCAACCGAAAATAACAGTCTTCATTTAGCGTGGTTTTCATGAATGTTATTGACTCTAATCACAGTTTTCCACGATTTCAATGGACTTTAATATTAGTTATTGCTTCAGCATAACGTGGAGACCGCCATTAATTATATTTTAGAAATTATTGCATCTTTCATTTAAAGGAACATAACGTAGGCGTTTCTTCTGGCCGGGGGTGTATATCGGTGCATGTATATGTAGGCCATACATTTCGTTTTATTAATTTAAAGTTTTTCAATGAGCACTCTCTCTCAATGTATATGTACAGTCAGGGGCTGTTTTGTTAGTAAGCTGTGTTCAGGAATGGACGAACTATTTTCCAGAATACGTTTCCCTGACAGAGAATCTGTAGGAAATGAAATATTTCAAAGGACAATGAATGTATTTTAATCTACCAATATTCATATATAAAAGATGTTAACAAATAAACAACATCTGCAAAAAGTTACTGAATAACTTTCAATATGAAGGAAATGTCAATGTGCAAAACATTAATGCCAAAATAAGTTAGGAAGACTAACGTTCTTATTAAAAAACCAGACACATTGAACCATACGAATAGTGGTTATCATCACAATTCTTATTCATAGATTAAGTCATTACATGTTAAATGTATTTTTCTAAATCTACACATAACGTTTCTTTATGTGTCATTTTGGGTAATGGCCACTGAAAAGGGAAAATTAATCACTTTTCATTGTGCAGGTCTCATAGAAAAATTAGAAATAGTTAGCATGAGCATATATAATCTCTGTATCCACATTACAGGTGACCAGTTGTAACGAAATGCTCCACACTCCTTGATGTAAGATGCGTTATGCGTATGTAAATACCTAATATCCCAGTGTATCTCTATTTCCATTACCACCCCCATCCAGATTCCGGTGAGATCATGTTGTGATGAGGAGGATATAATATCCATCAATATTGCCGACAGCCAGATCATTACTCTCCTGGTGTAATGGGATTTCAAGCTTATGTCTTGAGAGATTTCCTGATAGAAACCAGTGTCACGATGACCCCTGCCTTACTGTTACCACAACTGTCAAATTGAAAGAGCAAATGTACCTTCAGATATTTAACTCTGTTACGATGTTCTTCGTTACAATTACATACATGAATGATTTAGGTTTTACAGTTGTTGTTTTCAAACAATGAGATTAAGCATGGCATTATGTCGCTATGTTTATTAGATGTACTTGATTGCCCGAGCTCATCCATATTATCTTGATTGCAGAGGACGTTAACGTATCACAGGAGGAATCAATAACGAGACAAGGACATAGTTCGTACTCTCTGTCGGCCAGTGCTCATTGTGGGAAGAGATTCAGTGGTATTTACTATCACCAGACTTTACCCTCAACATAACCCTGACCTACACCATAGTGCGTGGTGCTTCTACACACCCTCGGTCACCAAAGAGTTAATGTTCCGATACTCTTCACTAATCACCCTGAGGAGTTTTCATCTAGAAAATTAACACTCAAGATATGAGCCCCCGGGTCTTGTTATTGAAAACAAATACTGAAAGACTTACCATGAGATGCTTCGTTTCCTATTCAGTACATGTTTTGAGACAACTGGACGTTGAAAGTTCAGATATAAATGATACACTTGATTGTCTTAAAATCTAAGAATTTCAAGTTAATTATGAATTTAATGTACAACCAATGGAAGATACGTGTACTTGCATGATTATATAATTAATCGACGTAATTGATTGAATTACACAAATCTAGGGCTTGTCGTTTAAGTACGAGTGTACCTGATGAAAAGTCCAAGAATATATGATATGTAATGTATGTGTAGAGTACTTGAATATTGAACTTATGTTGACCGAGGATGGTTTCTATAGTGAGTGGGGTGATTAGCTAGGGTGTAATTTGTAAAGTTGCTGGCTGAACTAATTTGACGGCACTTCTCTCCAAGCAAATATAGTTTTGATTATTACTTTCACCCGACTTTACCCTAAACACGTTGCTGACCCCGATGGTATTAGAATGACCAACACCAAAGTTCATTGACACTCAGCCCTTTCAATTTGGAGGTGGTTGTCTGGTTGAACTTTGATTCATTTCTTGCTCACAGCAAAGTTGTGAATTATCTTTGATCAAAAGTTGTTGATATTAATGATTCATCATTTTATTTCTTTGAGAGTTGACAATCGACCACAAGTGATCGCATGAAATGGAAGCGAATACTAAATATATATTACAATGGCGACGATGTCCTGCGAAGTATAAAATTAAAATATGTTGGTTTATGAACATTTTAGCAAGTCCTCCAAATATTATGTTTGCTGTTTTGTATGTATTCACCTCATATATTGTGGACAAAATATTCTGATTATCCTGATAAAAGATTAAATAAACAGAAGACCAAAGATCATTTGACCATGTAAGAACGCTATGTCAAAGTATTATCAATTTGTCAAGTATTAATCGATTTATTATCAAATATCAGTTAAAGTAACACTCATACACATATGATTAAATCAACATGATATTAAACTGGTGTGAAACGACAATGAACAATATATTTCAAGAAAATAAACTAATAGACGGGAGAAATAAAGCTATTCATATATTATCATTCCTCTTGTTTATCGTAAAATTCTTCAATTTTATGTACGGAATACATACAAAAGGTAATGTCTAAGTTATGAGCGAAGCTGTTAATACAGTCAGTCTTGGCGTACAGACAATGCGTGGTTCCTTACTCTGGGACTGTTTGTGTGAATCCTTCAAGGTATGGGGCCTAAATTAGTGTAGAATGTAAGATCCCAAATATGAAAATGTTGCATTTGTTCACTATCAAAATGACATGTAGTACTAATCAGCGAATAAGTTACCAATTTGAAGGTTAATCGAGGAACAAATTAAATCTGAGCACACTTAGATATCAATAATTAAACAACAGCTTATAGTTGGATGCATGGGTTACTACTGAAAGCAACTTTGAGCAATGTTCGTATTCGTTTTCATATTTAAATGTTTTGTCCAGTTTTCGATCATATGCCTACCGACACATCATTTCTTGAAATGCTGTAAACGACATCATGGAATGCACGTCTTGTCACGTGTCAGTATCCATTATTCTTCAAGGTCCAGATGTAACCATTCCACTTCACAACAATATATATTAGGGCTTTAATAGCGATATATGCATGTCATGAGATTTTGATGCTGAATGTATTTATCTATAGGTTTCGCAGTCGATATGTACCACGGCTTTTGACAACCTATCAAAACCAGAAATCAGATATCTCAGCAATCCATGACAATGTGTTTCAACTTCGTTAGCAACCATTCTACTTAAGTGTTCAAATTACCACAGACTTCCATCTGTTTCTGTAGACATTGCGATTCTGATAATGACATCAATGTCGCTGTGGGTTGAATTTTAGACAAACGTTATCAGAATTTGCATAACATCACCCCTACGTTGAGGGCTAACATGAGTAACATTGCAGCAGGACTCTGCTCTGAAGTTTTGGGTTCATAAGCAGTTCTTCGAGTCAGAGATCACCTTTCCATTGACTTGAGAATATACGAGCTGAGAATTACACCAATATAGATACCATAAATATATCCCCATTTCAAAACGTGTTTAAAAATATTAGAAGTTCAAGTGAAAATGCTAAACATCTCAATTTATAACAAACCAAATCCGAAAAGTCTATGAGGTCAGAATAACCCCTCTAATCTAGCAGCATGTATGTACAGGACGAGGGTATATCAAAGGGGATCAATAAGCAAATAAAGCGATGTTAGGTTTCAGTAATCAGAGGTAACAAAGGGATGTCTGGGATTCCAATGTTCAAAGTTCAATGTCCTCCAGGCAATGTGAATAGATTATTTATTATCGCCAAACTTTACCATCCACACAATCCTGACCCTCGTTCTGTAAGGTGGTCCTGACCTACACTGTGATGTTTTGTAATTTGGTGTTTCTATATCAATGGATGTTTAATATCTTATCTGTTGTTGTAACCCTCAAAGCAGGCAATCAGTTATTCCCCCATGAGCTACGGGTCAACGGGCAGAAGTAAACGTCATGGGCATTAATAAACTATATATATCGCTATATCAACAGTATTATAAAGGCTTGAGAAAAGAAACCATAAGTCAAAAGGGAAATAGCTGCCGCTAGATGTCGATACAGTAGATGTTCATAAAGATAAATCTGTCTGCAAATATCCAATTATTTCTAAGGATAAACGTAACATATCTTACTTTGCACCTTGGTATAACATCATCTGACTACTGCTTAGATAATGTTCTCATTGTTAGGAATGAACTATTTACAGTAAAGGAGGGTCTGTTTTTTTCTTTAAATATTGTAACCTTATTTCCAGGGGATCACCGCAATTAAAAAATTTAAAAAAAGATAAATCTCCCCATTAAAAGTTCCATAACCATTTTCACTTGAACTTCAAATATTTTTAAACACGTTTTGAAATGGGGATATATTTATGGTATCTATATTGGTGTAATTCTCAGCTCGTATATTCTCAAGTCAATGGAAAGGTGATCTCTGACTCGAAGAACTGCTTATGAACCCAAAACTTCAGAGCAGAGTCCTGCTGCAATGTTACTCATGTTAGCCCTCAACGTAGGGGTGATGTTATGCAAATTCTGAAAACGTTTGTCTAAAATTCAACCCACAGCGACATTGATGTCATTATCAGAATCGCAATGTCTACAGAAACAGATGGAAGTCTGTGGTAATTTGAACACTTAAGTAGAATGGTTGCTAACGAAGTTGAAACACATTGTCATGGATTGCTGAGATATCTGATTTCTGGTTTTGATAGGTTGTCAAAAGCCGTGGTACATATCGACTGCGAAACCTATAGATAAATACATTCAGCATCAAAATCTCATGACATGCATATATCGCTATTAAAGCCCTAATATATATTGTTGTGAAGTGGAATGGTTACATCTGGACCTTGAAGAATAATGGATACTGACACGTGACAAGACGTGCATTCCATGATGTCGTTTACAGCATTTCAAGAAATGATGTGTCGGTAGGCATATGATCGAAAACTGGACAAAACATTTAAATATGAAAACGAATACGAACATTGCTCAAAGTTGCTTTCAGTAGTAACCCATGCATCCAACTATAAGCTGTTGTTTAATTATTGATATCTAAGTGTGCTCAGATTTAATTTGTTCCTCGATTAACCTTCAAATTGGTAACTTATTCGCTGATTAGTACTACATGTCATTTTGATAGTGAACAAATGCAACATTTTCATATTTGGGATCTTACATTCTACACTAATTTAGGCCCCATACCTTGAAGGATTCACACAAACAGTCCCAGAGTAAGAAACCACGCATTGTCTGTACGCCAAGACTGACTGTATTAACAGCTTCGCTCATAACTTAGACATTACCTTTTGTATGTATTCCGTACATAAAATTGAAGAATTTTACGATAAACAAGAGGAATGATAATATATAAATAGCTTTATTTCTCCCGTCTATTAGTTTATTTTCTTGAAATATATTGTTCATTGTCGTTTCACACCAGTTTAATATCATGTTGATTTAATCATATGTGTATGAGTGTTACTTTAACTGATATTTGATAATAAATCGATTAATACTTGACAAATTGATAATACTTTGACATAGCGTTCTTACATGGTCAAATGATCTTTGGTCTTCTGTTTATTTAATCTTTTATCAGGATAATCAGAATATTTTGTCCACAATATATGAGGTGAATACATACAAAACAGCAAACATAATATTTGGAGGACTTGCTAAAATGTTCATAAACCAACATATTTTAATTTTATACTTCGCAGGACATCGTCGCCATTGTAATATATATTTAGTATTCGCTTCCATTTCATGCGATCACTTGTGGTCGATTGTCAACTCTCAAAGAAATAAAATGATGAATCATTAATATCAACAACTTTTGATCAAAGATAATTCACAACTTTGCTGTGAGCAAGAAATGAATCAAAGTTCAACCAGACAACCACCTCCAAATTGAAAGGGCTGAGTGTCAATGAACTTTGGTGTTGGTCATTCTAATACCATCGGGGTCAGCAACGTGTTTAGGGTAAAGTCGGGTGAAAGTAATAATCAAAACTATATTTGCTTGGAGAGAAGTGCCGTCAAATTAGTTCAGCCAGCAACTTTACAAATTACACCCTAGCTAATCACCCCACTCACTATAGAAACCATCCTCGGTCAACATAAGTTCAATATTCAAGTACTCTACACATACATTACATATCATATATTCTTGGACTTTTCATCAGGTACACTCGTACTTAAACGACAAGCCCTAGATTTGTGTAATTCAATCAATTACGTCGATTAATTATATAATCATGCAAGTACACGTATCTTCCATTGGTTGTACATTAAATTCATAATTAACTTGAAATTCTTAGATTTTTAAGACAATCAAGTGTATCATTTATATCTGAACTTTCAACGTCCAGTTGTCTCAAAACATGTACTGAATAGGAAATGAAGCATCTCATGGTAAGTCTTTCAGTATTTGTTTTCAATAACAAGACCCGGGGGCTCATATCTTGAGTGTTAATTTTCTAGATGAAAACTCCTCAGGGTGATTAGTGAAGAGTATCGGAACATTAACTCTTTGGTGACCGAGGGTGTGTAGAAGCACCACGCACTATGGTGTAGGTCAGGGTTATGTTGAGGGTAAAGTCTGGTGATAGTAAATACCACTGAATCTCTTCCCACAATGAGCACTGGCCGACAGAGAGTACGAACTATGTCCTTGTCTCGTTATTGATTCCTCCTGTGATACGTTAACGTCCTCTGCAATCAAGATAATATGGATGAGCTCGGGCAATCAAGTACATCTAATAAACATAGCGACATAATGCCATGCTTAATCTCATTGTTTGAAAACAACAACTGTAAAACCTAAATCATTCATGTATGTAATTGTAACGAAGAACATCGTAACAGAGTTAAATATCTGAAGGTACATTTGCTCTTACAATTTGACAGTTGTGGTAACAGTAAGGCAGGGGTCATCGTGACACTGGTTTCTATCAGAAAATCTCTCAAGCCATAAGCTTGAAATCCCATTACACCAGGAGAGTAATGATCTGGCTGTCGGCAATATTGATGGATATTATATCCTCCTCATCACAACATGATCTCACCGGAATCTGGATGGGGGTGGTAATGGAAATAGAGATACACTGGGATATTAGGTATTTACATACGCATAACGCATCTTACATCAAGGAGTGTGGAGCATTTCGTTACAACTGGTCACCTGTAATGTGGATACAGAGATTATATATGCTCATGCTAACTATTTCTAATTTTTCTATGAGACCTGCACAATGAAAAGTGATTAATTTTCCCTTTTCAGTGGCCATTACCCAAAATGACACATAAAGAAACGTTATGTGTAGATTTAGAAAAATACATTTAACATGTAATGACTTAATCTATGAATAAGAATTGTGATGATAACCACTATTCGTATGGTTCAATGTGTCTGGTTTTTTAATAAGAACGTTAGTCTTCCTAACTTATTTTGGCATTAATGTTTTGCACATTGACATTTCCTTCATATTGAAAGTTATTCAGTAACTTTTTGCAGATGTTGTTTATTTGTTAACATCTTTTATATATGAATATTGGTAGATTAAAATACATTCATTGTCCTTTGAAATATTTCATTTCCTACAGATTCTCTGTCAGGGAAACTTATTCTGGAAAATAGTTCGTCCATTCCTGAAGACAGCTTACTAACAAAACAGCCCCTGACTGTACATATACATTGAGAGAGAGTGCTCATTGAAAAACTTTAAATTAATAAAACGAAATGTATGGCCTACATATACATGCACCGATATACACCCCCGGCCAGAAGAAACGCCTACTTTATGTTCCTTTAAATGAAAGATGCAATAATTTCTAAAATATAATTAATGGCGGTCTCCACGTTATGCTGAAGCAATAACTAATATTAAAGTCCATTGAAATCGTGGAAAACTGTGATTAGAGTCAATAACATTCATGAAAACCACGCTAAATGAAGACTGTTATTTTCGGTTGATTCACTTGCGCACCTTAACCACGTACGTCTGTAGCGTCATCAGTACTTTAATGCGAAAGCGTGCCTGTATTGTTGCTCGTGGTGGTATGAAAATCTTTTAAAAATGTTTTTCTGATCAAGCACTGATCGAAAACTGAACAATTATTGTTTTCTCATTTCAACAATCGCCCTTCTTTCGTGACATGAACTTCTGAAATTCAAATATAAACTGAAGTACAAAAGAAAGTACACGTCCAAGTAATTTGTTAATAAAAGACAACAGGACAACATTTCCAGCATTTCAAAGTTTTAATATTAATAGTGAACCATTTTCAAACATGGCAAGGACAGGTATTTACTTTGCACTTCACACATCACTTCTCTACTTCTCTTAGTGTCAACTAGGGGTATATTTTTAAATTTACACTCAGTGTTTCTGCAACATTCCGTGGTCTGATGTCCATAAATGAGGAGTTAGTATCGGGTGTGACCCCCATTACCGTTAATGCAAGCAAAGACACGTCTCCTCATTGAGAAAGTAGGACGTCGGATGACGTAATTAGGGATACGTTGCCACTGTTCATGTAGTGCCTGTCCCAGTTGTTGTAGGTTGACTGGTTGCTGTGGGCAAGGTCTAAGTCGTCTTCCCAAATGGTCCCAATGATGTTCGATGGGGGATAAATCAGGGGAGCGTGATGGCCAAGGATGTTTTGTTGGTTGAAGAAGTCCATGGTGATCCTGGCAGTATGTGGTCTGGCGTTATCGTGTTGGTAAATCATCCCTTGCTGCTGCCTCTGTCTGAAGGGGACCACCACAGGCTGCAACACTTGATCCCTGTATCTCTGGGCTGTAAGGGTTTGGCGAATTGTAACCAAATCGGTCTTCTGGTCGCCGCAGATCCCGCCCAAGACCATGACTCTGCCACCGCCATAGGGTACCACTTCTTGGTCATACGCTGCAGCCTCTCTCTCGCCTCTACAACTGTAAACCCTCACTCTGCCGTCTGCTGTGAAGAGGTTGAATCGACTTTCGTTGCTGAAGATCACTCTTGCCCAATCATGACGTTGCCAGCGTCTCACTCTCCTTGTCCAGCGTAGACAGTCCAGGCGGTGTTCGCGAGTCAGTGTCATTCCGCGGAACGGTCGGTAAGCCCGAATACCGGCAGCTCGAAGGCGTCTCATGACAGTTTTTCTGCTGATGTGGTGTCCGTCGATGCCGTTGACGTCATGGTGACGAATCTGTCGCGAGGTTGCAGTGTGCGCAGATAACAGTTTTCAGCGGGGCTTGTCACCCTCTGTCTTTCACTTCTAGGACGGTCCGATGTCTGGCCAGTCTGGTTATGACGTTGAAGGAGTCGAATGACCGTTCGTCTGGTACAGCCAAACCTTCTGGCAATTTGGCTGTTTGAAACTCCAACTTCAGACATTCCAACGACTCTTTCTCGCTCTGCTGCTGTTAAACGTGGCACTTTCTCCTGCCTTTTTCGGAACACTAGTAGTGAATGGTAGAATTCAGTGGGTTTTTATACTCTTAGCGCGCCCAAGTCATGTATTTATTGAAAAAAAAACGTAATTTTCGAGAAAAAATCACTTTCACCTGAACTGACGTGCCTCGAATGCGTTTAACGATATGCTTTCATTGTTTCGGTTCGAAACATTAGGATAGAGCATAGAAAATGCTACTTTGTAAATTAATATGAAATAATATGAAAATCTGTGGATGTCTACTTTCTTTTGTACTTCAGTATATAATGCAGAAATGGTGCAACTTCATTATGTTGTAATATTGCTAAACTGTTCATAATAGTGTTTACAATATCCGATAAGATATCTAGTAAGCGTTACTTTTGGCCGTGGGTGTAGGAGTCATGTGTATATTGCGTTACATCAAACTTTCACATGAAGCAGGGAATCTTTCCATCGATAACATGAACACATGTTCAGTGATTGCTGGCCATGTGCACGATCTACATCTTGTCAGTATTATTGAATATTTTATATTTCCATGGAATATATCAGCTGATATGAATGAAATCTTGACATGAATGGAAACGTTTCACATCTCAAAGGGACTTTATTTCCCAGCAGATTATTATCCAATCTGAGTTTAACATAATAGGACATTAATCACCTGAACTAACTTTGGCATCAACAGACATTTTCAACTATTATGGCAGCTGTAAATTAATCTGTGTGTAAGTTAGTCTCTGTGTCGGAACCTAAAGAGCCACTGACAGACAGAAAGTTTTATCTGGTAAAGAGGTCTTAGGCCCATAATGCAAGCAAATGAGGTAAGTAAAAGAAATGCACAGTAAGGTATTATAACTCTACATCCTTGAATATACTACTTGCTGGACATGGTAAAAAGTATACATCAACGTTATAAAGATTCTTATTATATTTATTTTGAAAACAGAATGCTTTAAGTTTGTTGCAAAACACAACCTGTATATAGAATGAATGTTTAAAAAGCATAACCTTTGTTTTTATTAATATTTACTTTGCCTTTACTATTACAAAAACGTTTTAAACAGATAATTACAAGTAATTACAAATGTTAGATAATGCTAAAATGTCATCTGCAAACATAAGTGCACATACAATTGGAAAATTTTCTTTTACAAAACTTCAATGACCAACCTTCAATTCGAATGTCTTATACAAATATCAAATATCTGTGGGCTTAGACTGTACCCTTGCCGTGTGCCAACGCAGCAATCAAAACAAAGAGATAATGCTATGTTTATTTAAAACACCAGCACTATGATTGGAATACATTGATACAATAACATTGCAGTATTTGCCAGAATATCCCAGTCTCATGTATAGAGTCAATGAGATGATCATGTCGAAGTGTATCAAAGGCTTTTGAAAGTCTATGAAGACGCAATAAAATCTTACCTTTTTTGCAACAATACTTTTGAATAACAGCTTGAGGGAGTAAATTGTGATCAATAGTAGAATAACCAGCTCTCAACTTAACATCGGCCTCATTTAATGTGTTATGATCATGATAAAGAGCCATTGAGTATGTTAGTGTTTCTGGACTCAAAAAGATATGTCAACACCTGTAAATGATGCCAATCGCTAGAGAAATCTTGCAAGTAGAAGAGGACAAATGAGAAATAATGTGCATATCACGACAATCCTTGTAATTGTAAAAACGCCAATAATATGACGTCATTAGAAGGATTTTCCTATATTGGAATCTACGTAATTTAGGGCGCTGTGAATTTGTCATTTTCACATTCACAATGGCAGCGTACTTTCGACTTTATTTGTGCTACAGGTTACTTTTGACTCTCATCGCTGATAGTGACGATAGTTATCATAACATCAATGTGTCAATGTCTTGAAAATACAAACATTATTGGTATTTGACCTGTAACATGACATTTATATTGGGATTATATCAGCAAACTATTCCACATATAAGTATATATATTTTCTTTGATTATTTGATTAAGACAGTTATATCAACATGTACATGTAGGAACTAAAAACATGAATGAAGGGATAAACGTCTTATACTATTATATTTCAATTTCTGTAGGTATTCATAAACTTTTGGTTTTTTGTCTTTCATGTTCTTGTATGTTGTGTTCGAGTTGACCATAATGCTTGGCGTTTGAAATTAATAAAAAAAAGGAGCTTCACCATTACAGGAGGCTACATGATTCAGGGGATTGTCCGCGGCACAGACGGGTAGTGTGATAGAATGATCCATCACTGAGAATGATCGTTCTCTACAGGAGGCATTGTAATGGGTAACATTTTACTAAGCAATCAGTAAAAGATAACTAGAAATACTGACAAACTTGTTTCGGAACCGAATTGACCATTAAAGCAAAGTTACAAGAAGTAATTTATACACATTATATTGCCTGTATGGAAATGTGAATAACCATTTGGTTCTATTCACAAACAAATGGATCAAAGTGAAATCTCTATCGATTACAGTATTAGCAAGTGTAAGGGGAGAAGCAACTATTGATTGGAATGCAAGTTGTGGACTTATTTTTTAAAAAAAAGCAATTTCAATGATAGGTTTATATTGTCTGTTCAAGTACACTTTAGGTTTTTTTCAAAATGGGTTTTGGCCAAAATGTTTGACATTTAAATTGAAAAATAATAAAAATGGGAACTGTAATTAAAAAGATGTTGTCTACATAATTAACCCCTTTGTACTTAAATTTGTTGACGCATATTCACTGTAGGACGTCATACGAGCCAAAAATAACTTTTTAAAACTTCTTAATAATGAACTTGATAATAATTCTTAATAACATAGGTACACTAAACCTGCACTAATGCCTTACCTATTATCCATGCCTGAAGTCTTATATCGACTTTTCAGGCTTATGTAAAGGTTACCATGGAATCGTGTGCTCTGATATGAGATTTCATCCTAATGCCTGACGTTTTAGGCACTCAGCTGACTTAAAATAACGCAAATGATCACAAAGAGTTTAAATCGAATGCGGTCTTTATATTTGTCATTTAAAGTCCATAACCGCAAGGCAAAGCTTTGATCAATAACCTTGTCGTTGTCAATACGGTTATAAAGAAGAATATACTTAATATGTACCAGGTTTTCTTAGTGTTAAATGTGTTATTTGATAACAATCGTATGCATGATGATTTGGTGACCGCCAACCCCTTACACATAAACTCATCATATACAGATGTGATATGATAACGTTAGGAAGGGCTGCTATTTCATTAATTTTAAGAGTGAATCATTTATCCTCGCTGCATTTTCAGTGAGTTAAATACAATATATAATGTAAAGACATAATCCAATATATTTTAACATTATCTTGAGTTTCATAATTGAACAATAGAGGAAGAACTCCATCTATGCTGTTGATAGGATCTTGCATGTTGAAGGGTGAATGTGAATAAGACATTTTTGTAAACTTGGTTTTATTTTCTTGAGGAGAATAAAAAGCTAAAAGCTTAAGAACGATGACTTTCATTTTGTATGTATGCGATGTTTTATATTATTTTACAACATTGACCTGAAATTTTCCTAATGTTCAATAAGGAATAAAAGGCTCCCCATTTAATAAATAGGTCCGTCTGTGCTGAAGAACTAAGCAAAATATTAAATATGCAATATAAATCACACTGGCATGCCTACATTGACAGTTCGTTGTAATCTAGATGAACTATATCCGGATATTTAGAGGCGGGTCTTGAGCTGACATGAACACAATATCTCATCAGGCAGTCTAAAACCTCGATCATCGGTCCACATACAGACGAGTTCATTAAAAAATAGCCATAAAGGGCTACTTGACACATATACCCTGATTCTTTACTGTGAAGTCAATCTTTACTTTAGTTTGTAATATGACGACCAGTGAACGATGATGTCACACATAATTCATAGAAACCAAAGTTGTCCAAGCAATCTCCAATCACATTTTGTATTGTCCAATTGAGATGAAAGCTCCCATTAAACAATCTCAAATATGATCATAGTTCCAGCTTGCAGACTTGTAGTTTTTAATCACCCAAAAGAAACATATATTCAACATGAAACAGTTATTCTATGTATAATTGAACTCTTACTTTTATATATGACCTTGATGAGTCATAGATGTTAACAACACATCATCGAATATATTTCTTACATTGCTTCGTTCGTTGTTTTTCATTCTCATAGATATCAAAGACAAAAGGAATACTGAGATAATCAGAAGATATATTCCGACTATATCATGTTGAAGGACATGTTATGGACTGAAGAGAGAAACGTACTTAACTTGATGGTGAATCTGAGCTGGAAAAGGCCGATTAAATGAGTATTGTAATTTTAACAGCATTATGTCGACATTAGATACGGATGCCATGCAACATACGCACTTGATTTAAAAAAAATGTATTTAGCTATGTAAGTTTTTGCAGATTATGTATCATCCGGTTTGAAAAGCAGATAGTTATCTTGATACAAATCAAACATCGTCTCGATGTGTTACTCGAAGGATACCATACTTACAATGTCCAGGTTTAAAGAACATCCAAGTTTATTGAATCTCAACATCCTGAACTTTATATCAGCCTCCCGCGTCAACACTTAAACATGTAAACAACTCTCTCAGACGACATATGTACATATTAGTAGTCAAGATGATATGATGTGTTTGTTACCAAGACAGCCAGTGTGAGAAAGTAACATTATTCGTTAACGGAGGTTTGATGTTCCGTGAACCTGTTTTTTGATGTTTCGCAGTGTTTCTGTGATGTACTGTTATCCACAATCACATGGGATCTGGCAGATAGATGATGTTGTGTTGTGTCTAGCAGTACTGTTGCCTCTGCAGTTGGCTTAAGTAGATGCTTGAGGGTATTGGCATTTGAGAAATTTGAGGTCAATATACATGTATATTTTGTTCTTAAAGAAAGGGGGGATATTGTGGCCGTATAAATGCATGCTACCTTGTTCTACCAGACAATTCCCCTGATGAACCGAAACATTATATATGTTAAATGTCAAAAAGTTGTTAGGAATATAAATAGAGATTATTAACCAAGTGTGTTTCCGTATCATTAATATCATATTTTTGGAATAAAAATTGTATTATGCGAGCCTTTGGCGAGCATAATACATTATTTTTTATTCCAAATATTTGAAATAGTTTGAAATAGTTGTAATGTTGTAATGCTTGAGTGAATTCTACTCTAAACATTGCTTCAACATCACGTGTACACTTCGCGAAATTCACGTGCAAATCGAGTCGTGTACATTCATTGTTGTCAAACAGAAATTCCTAGCAAGTAACCAACTGTTTATTTTCGTTTTTACTACAGAAACTACATCACCTTTTCTTTGAATATATACAAACAAACATTTATAAGATTGTTTTTGACAACATATTATTCTGTTTTAACAAGCCATTCAGTCCATGACCAACACTCTACAGGCGTTGAGCGAACACCGTGGCTGCACGGACATTGTTCATTGCATCTTGTGATGCACGGACATCATGAATGTCATGTTGCCAAGCTACGTTTCTAACTTCACGTGCTGCACACAATCAAAAGCGCGTGGTTGCGAAGAAGTGGCCAAAATGGAGTGGTATGATGTTTCAAACAATAGTACACATAACAAGAAAAGCCTTTAAAAAGGCCAGCTTTGGGCACCTGGGTATAGATGTAGTGTATGGAACGTGAGGCGGTGATTTGTTAGTGGGAGGTGATTCCAGGTGAATATGGGTGCTGGATATGGATTGGATTGATGTCCGACAATGTATGATGAAAGCGTTGAGGAAGAACATACAATTAAGGAAGGAAGTATTGCGTGAGGAAAAGCTGAAGGAGTAATTCTATATTCTATTCTATATTTCGGTTTAGCTAGTTTTGTATCGGAACCTTCAACAACTGTATGAAACCTTATCTTAATAATTCACTTCAAGTAACATATGCAAATTTAATTTCATATTGTCATTAATAAGAGTTCCTCGCATAACTATATCGTTACATTTTGAGTTATTTTTGACATTGCAAAGGTTGGCGTAAGACCTACTCGTGTAACATCTAACAGGTGACGTAAGCTTGCATACACATGTATTACCTGAGATAAGTTTTACTCACTCATTCTCAATGAAAGTCAGTGCATAAGTAAATATATCCATTTTACAAAATTCGAAAGTCTGCATAAGAAGTCCTGATTGGTGTTGCCCGATAGTCCTCTCCAAACATAACATGTCAATATATCTTATTTTGAAGAATTTTCTGTAACAAATTAGAGCCTAATTAACTATTAACATAGGATTTGAATGTTATTTATATTTGTCTTAATGTCTAGATCAAGTGTTATTTGTTAGAATGTTATAGACTGGCATTTTAATTGTTTTAAAACTTTTTATTATTTGTTTTATGATTTATTTTCTCTCCTTAGAAATACCCTTTGTATCCTACGCTTTGTATAAATAATGCAATATCACATGTTTACAGTCAATTATCACAAATACCTCGATCGGATGTATTATTCCAAAAAAGTATCACCGAAAGGAGTTGGACTTGTTCTAACCCTTAGGACAAAATGTAACGGGAGTTCCAAGACAGCAACCAACGCACAAAACAACACAACACAACACCGTCTGTTATCATATCAAAGCTCTCAAACAAATATGTCAATTTACCGTGTGGCGATTATTCTTTTAATTTTAGATTTTAATCTATGGAGACCAACTCTATTACATTGCCTTCGCTAACTCGACATCAGCAAAATTTTGGAAAAGTAGGTCAGTGGCTATGTTTGATTCGTTTCATCGGCATATACACCGACCAAGTGACTGGAGTACATGCACCGTTCTGAAGCCAGGCTTGAAGTTAACAAGTGTATCGGCGTACAAACAGAAAGACGTCATCATCCCTCAAACTAGCTTAAATTAACATGTCATTTAAATGAGAATACTTTTTTAAAAAATTACTTCCAAACATGAATTGACATTTCATTAGCGTGTTAGATCAATACGTCAAAGTATCTAGTTGTCAAATGCAAAGTCAAAGTAAATATAGTTATTAAATGTGGCATGGATAGCATTTGTAAGCCATTATACGCCACCTTCGCCTGTCATTTCAAACCGAAGCATTCGGATTACGCCTTAGGCGTACGCCGGTTTCACCATTTTCGGCGGCGTATGCCGGGTGTTGCGCCGGGTTCCGAATCAATCATAACCAGTAAAACTGTTAACCAAACGGAACGTAGTTTCCGATTCTGGAATGCCAAATAATGTACTTAATAGAAAAGCGCTTTGTTACTTGTGATATTG
Organism: Gibbula magus; assembly: GCA_936450465.1. Lineage (NCBI taxonomy): Eukaryota > Metazoa > Mollusca > Gastropoda > Trochida > Trochidae > Gibbula > Gibbula magus. The sequence goes on from OW388299.1 coordinate 62,722,956, forward strand.
ATTTGAATTGCAGATTACAAGTTTATCATTGATTCTAATGAAACATTGAAGAACAATTCTATCTATATGACAAATATTGATAATCAAAATCCACATTTGTTTGTGCCAATTATTTCGGATTACCCACAAATGTCACGTGGTTCATAATTTGCTACAGCTTTGGTCATTGGTCAATAGAATTTCAAAGATACTAAGACAACGCATATCATTGGCTGAAGGTTCTATTTGAAAATTCCAACAGTATAAAGGGAGAAATTCACCTTATTACTGCTTGGGGCGTATGCGCCCCAAGCAATAAGTGTTTCAAGGTCTTTTCGGAGCGAAATGAAGGTGAGTTACATTGTATTTGACACTAATACATTTGCTGTTTAACCGTATTTGACATTTTAGCTCATGTAATAGGTATACACGTATTTGCGATCTTTGATATTCTTTAAATCAGCTTATTAGTCGTATTTTGTGTAAAATAAATGAAAATATTGGCATGACAAAACTGACAGAAAAAAATGATGTAAAGAATGTCGAAAGTCACAAATCGAGGCAAAGGGTCATTTAGACCCACAAGCCGAGGGTAAAGTTTTTTTCGAGGTGCGATATGGTGAATATGGCGAGGCGAAGCCGAGACATGTTCACCATATCGAACCGAGAGGTCGGTTATCACGAGGTTGGTTATCTGATAACCAACCTCTTGATAACCGACCTCTCGGTCGCTTGGAGGTCGGTTATCTAAAAATAACTACCTCTGATATTGACCTGATAACCACACCACGTGGTGTATGTATAGGTTAATCACCCAAACAAGGTAGTTATTTAGATTAACTATGCGAGGGCGTTAGCCCGAGCAGAGTTAATCTAAATAACTATCGCAGTTTTGGGTGATTAAACGGCTTATACCACGTGGGAATATTGTTTTTACGTACGTTTAATGAATGAGATGTAAAGAAAATTATCATTACAAGTGAAAAAAAATGTTTTTTTAATTCAAAAAATTGCCCTAGGGCGGTTATCAAGGTTATGTGAAATAACCCCTCTGAGAACAATAGACATAACGGACCCTAGTGGTATAAATGGAAATAATTAACCTTATCCCACAGACAAGTTAATCGATATGGTAAATTTCATATACCTAATCTCAGAACCTAACGTATTATATGCTTTTCCTTATGTTCGTGATTGTTCTATTTAAGTATGTTACCATGATTGTACTGAAATATAATCATCTTTATCAGACACCTCATTTACGACATGTGACCTGTCTAAACAAGTCCAATCAGTGAGTAATTACGAGCTAAACAATAAAGCATGTTTTCAGAAATGGGTTCAACTCAGGTCAATGACCAATTAATTTCAGACATTAGCAGTGTAAAAAGTCGAGTTAAAGAAAAGAAAGGATTTCACATTATCGTATCAGTTTGTAAGAACCTAGAAATCAACAGGCACTTACTTATCGAGTAGTCATTATAAAACATTAGATGTTACTGCATATGCTGTAAACCGTTTATCACAATAATCATATCAATAAAAATAATATAGCTAGAAACTTATTTTATTTCCCTATAATGTATACATGACGTCAATCAATCAAAGGTTCAAGATCGATTGACGCGAAAATTATGGATAATATCCATATCCCTCCATAATGATATACCACGGGTCATAAATAAGTGCTACACTTCATCACACCAGATAACTAGTGCTAGATTTCCATCACTGTAATTACTAATCAGAAATAGTCTGCTGACCTTTAATTATAATAGATTGAATTGAATATGATCATTGTAGTGACCTTAATACAGAAAGGAGATGCAGTTATCTATTGTCATTAATTTGGTTTCTTACCATAATCTATGACAGCTTCAATTATCATAGTATTTAACCATCCTATGTTCTTGTTCTTCTCATACAAGGAAATATGCCTCCTCCTGTATTTGGTCATAAAATGTCAATATCCCGAGTATAACACATGATACAATATATTCAGACACATATAGCAAGTTCACGTTCCTTGATCACATTAACTGGGTACCCACTCACCAAAATTTGACTGAACTGAACTTTATTCAAAAATGAGGCTGCAAACAGCAGCATAAGAGCTACATACAAAAATATACATATATAATAGGTATGTACAGCTGGTGCTTTCAGAAAAGGTATATATGAGGATTATACAACAGAAACAAAGAGTTGCAATATTTTGTTAAAGTATAATGTACATTACTTCAGCACTAACTAGGTGTTCGTCCACATCCTTGTAACTGCCTGGCCACTATCTGATCATTTAATGACGGATTGACGAATGACCTTTCCTCCTATCTCCGACTACCATGCTGTATATCTCAGCAGCAAAGATCTCACTAAGTGGATCATCTATTACTTTCTACTGAAATGTGACCGATTATTATTTGTAACATATTTAACAATGGTTTAATAGCAACCTAGTTCAGACAAGGGAACATTCATGCATAAATACAGAACAACTCTACAAATTTAACTCTATCTTTAAAGTCAGTACCTTGTCAAATCAAAGTTCAACAATAATAAAGCGGGATTTGACCGGGATTGTACAGGTATGATCAAAATTTCACATTAACTTTTCAAGAAACCTGGTGTCTGTCATTCCAGCACCATATATATTTCAAGTGTGTGGTGAATTGGTGACATCTTTCACATAAACAAATGTATTGATCAGTAACCTTTCTTCTCTCGTTTGGACCCGATGGCTCCATACTGAATACAATTTTGATTAATTGTTGCATATGTCAATCAGTAGTCTACGTCTTATAATAAGTATGTTGTTCCATAAAACAAATAACTTCGATATTCGGTGATCAGCTTCATTGCCATATTCCAAGTAAACGAAAGTATCCCTTCTCCCTATGGCAGAGTAACCTTATGTTCTTCAATAAACTTCAATCCAATATACTATCATATTTCTGCTTAAATCTATAGATATACACCACAATAACAGCGCTATAAACTGATGAGGAGACAATGTCCAACTCCGTTAGACAATGGTGTTAGTCAAATATGGGGATCACCACGAATAAGTGATCTATTCAGAAATATTCCTGTTGTTAACTTCCGACGTTCACTATAGATAGGGACAGAAATAGAATCACTTAAGGATATTGCTATGTAATGCATTGTTCTGTTTATAGCATTGATCTATCACGTAGTTGTACTTGTGTAAGGGAGAATTCAGCCTGGAGATTAGAATATACCTGGATTGTTCGTTTCAAATCCGATGCGAAAATACAACTATATAAGTGTCCATATTGAGGACATCCTGTGTATAATTTTCCTCTTTGCTACTAATGAGAATTCAGCATCGCGCTGACTTCCAGTGAATTAAAAGGTAAATACATTCATCTCAAGTGGTTTATTTGTAATTACATATAATTATATACTTTTTTTTATTATCATTCTTGTATATATAATTATTAACACTTCTGGCTTCCTGTGAACCAATCCATTACCACTGACCATTCACTATGCTCATTATCCACTTTAGTAAGAAAACCAGAAATAGCCAAGAGACGTCTTGAGTAAGACATTATAACCTTGTTTTCAATCGGAACTGTCATGTAAAATAGGTAGTGTTATTGCCGACATAAATATTGATTTCACAATTTACAAGCGGTAGCGTGGATGAAAGTTTTAGTAATGTAAGAGTCAATGGTGCGTGCTACCATGAATATTGTGCTTATCTTAACTCAGGGCGTTGTGTTAGGAGAGATGAAAGTGAACAAATGAAAGTGTTAAGTCACCTGTGATTAAACTATTCCTGATCACTCCAGGCTACAGGAAGAACCAGGCATCGGTGCACGCAATCATATAGTATATAGAGATTAATACCCAAGCATGGATGTCATATGTTTTTACAATACAAGTGTTTCTCGAGTGAGGGCAAGGAACATATCTTTTTACTGACATCAGTGTTATAAACTCATTATGACATCCCCGCAATATCCTTCTACAATACCTTGATTCCCTGAGCCTAGTTACTTTCATTTTACCGTAGGTTGGTTGTCATACATATTGATTTTTTCTCAGCCAATAAAATGTCGTGAGTTGAAGGTACATGTAGATTATCGTATTGGTCCTCTTATACAGGCTCTGCCGATATTGCTCAGATTTAATTCCTTTCTTTGGCTGGTTATTTATAATCATGCAAGTGTTATTGGGCTGATGGTATCATGGTATTGTAATAGAGTAGCGTATAGAAATAAACTGATTGAGCAGGATGGCCAGGTAGAATATGAGAGACTGGTATATTATAGTTTCTCGTCAGTTTATTATAAACAGAGGAATCAGAACACTTATGTCACTCGTGCATGCTGATTAAGCTTTGATTTATTTAGTGCTTTTAATCTCACATCGCAGTGGATAACCCACACAACATAATTGTGCAACATGCCAAACACTCATTTTGAAAGCATACCAATTAAGTGAATTACAGTAGAAACTATTTTAATCTGAGTCTCATTTCTAAGTACCTGCACCTGTCTTGTCATTACATATGTGCATATATCACCACTCTGAGGTTTCTGTACGTTAATTATTTCAAAATAAGTTAAAGCAACGAATGGTGTATAGAATATATATATGTATATGTTTATGTATATTATTCGCTTCTATTTCATGCTTTCATTTGTGGTCGATTGTCAGCTCTCCACAACTTTGACCAAAGATACTTCATAACACTGTTGTCCGCCAGAAATGAATCAAAGTATAACCAAACAGTCGGCTCCAAATTGAAAGCACCGAATGTCAATGAACTTTAGTGTTGGTCATTCTAACACCATCGGGGTCAGCGACGTGTTTAGGGTAAAGTCTGGTGAAAGTAATAATCACGACTATATTTGCTTGGAGAACAGTGCCGTCAGATTAATTCAGACAGCAACTTTACAAAGTCCCCCAAGCTGGTCAACTCCATCACTCTAGAAGCCATCCTCGGACAACATAGGTTCAATATTTCATCATTTATCAGGTACACTCGTACTTAAACTACGCCCCTGGATGTGTGTAATTCAATCATATTTATCCTATGAATACATGTATATTCCATTGAGTTTACATTGACATTAAATTAATTTGAAATTCTTTGGTTTTTAAGCCAATCGAGTAAAGCATTTGTATATGCACTTTCAACGTCCAGTCCCAAAACATGCGCTGAATAGGATGGTATTAAACTCCAGTCAAATTCTCATACTAAATCTTTTATTGGTTATTCGTTTTCAATAACAAGACCCAGGAGCTCTTATTTTGAGTGCAAATTTTCCAGATGAAAATTCCTCAGGGTGATTAGTGAAGAGTTTCGGAACATTAACTTTTTGGTGACCGAGGGTGTGAAGAAGCACCACGCACTATGGTGTAGGTCAGGGTTATGTTGAGGGTAAAGTCTGGTGATAGTAAATAACACTGAATCTCTTCCCACAATGAGTACTGGCCGACAGAGAGTACGAACTATGTCCTTGTCTCGTTATTGATTCCTCCTGTGGTATGTTAACGTCTTCTGCATTCAAGATAATATGGATGAGCTGGGGCAATCAAGTACATCTAACAAACATAGCGACATAGTGCCATGCTTAATCTCATTGTTTGAAAAAAAACAACTGTAAAGCAAAATCATGTATGTGATTGTAACGATGTACATCGTCACAGAGTTAAATATCTGAAGGTTCATTTGCTCTTACAATTTGACAGTTGTGGTAACAGTAAGGCAAGGGTCATCGTGACACTGGCTTCTATCAGGAAATCTCTCCAGACATAAGCTTGAAATCCCATTTCACCAGGAGAGTAATGCTCTGGCTGTCGGCAATATTGATGGATATTTTATCCTCCTCCTCACAAAATGATCTCACCAGAATCTGGATGGGGTGGTAACGGAAATAGAGATACACTGGGATATTAGTATTTACATACGCAAAACGCATCTTACATCAAGGAGTGTGTAGCATTTCGTTACAACTCTGGTCACCTGTAACGTGGATGTGACATATACTACTGCGAACTGTTTCTAATTTCTCAATGAGACCTGCACATTTAAAAGTGATTAATTTTCCCTTTTCAGTGGCCATTGCCCAAAATGACACATAAAGAAACTTTTTGCAGATGTTGTTTTAGTTTATTTGTTAACATCCTTTATATATGAATATTGGTAGATTAAAAAACATTCATTGTCTTTTGAAATATTTCAATACCTACAGATTCTCTGTCAGGTAAAATTATTTTGGAAAATAGTTCGTCCATTCCTGAACTAAGCTAACTAACAAAACTGCCCCTGACTGTACATATACATTGAGGGAGAGTGCTCCTTGAAAAACTTGAAATTAATAAAACGAAATGTATGGCCTACATGTACATGCACCGATATATACCCCCGGTCAAAAGAACCGCCTACTTTATGTTCCTTAAAATGAAAGATGAAATGAAAAATATAATTAATGGCGGTCTCCACGTTATAACTAATATGAAAGTCCATTGAAATCGTGGAAAACTGTGATTCGAGTCAATAACATTCATGAAAAGCGCGCCCAATGAAGACTGCTATTTTCGGTTGATTCACCTGCGCACCTTAACCACGTACATCGGTAGCATCATCACCACTTTAACGCGAATGTGTGCCTATATTGTTGTATGAAAATCTTTTTAAAATGTTTTTCTGATCAAGCACTGATCGAAAACTGAACAATTATTGTTTTCTCATTTCAACAATCAACCTTCTTTCGTGACATGAACTTCTGAAATTCAAATATATAATGCAGAAATGTTGCAACTTCATTATGTTATAATATTGCTAAACTGTTCATATCTGATAAGATATCTAGTAGGCGTTTCATTTGGCCGGGGGTGTAGGAGTCATGTGTATATTGCGTTACATCAAACGTTCACATGAAGCAGGGAATCTATCCATCGATAACATGAACACATGTTCAGTGATTGCTGGCCATGTGCACGATCTGCATCCTGTCAGTATTATTGAATATTTTATATTTCCGTGGAATATATCAGCTGATATGCGTGAAATCTTGACATGAATGGAACCGTTTCACATCTCAAAAGGACTTTTTTCCAGCAGATTATTATCAAATCTGAGTTTAACATAATAGGACATTAATTTGGCATCAACAGACATTTTCAACTATCATTGCAGCTCTAAATTAATCTGTGTGTCGGAACCTAAAGAGCCACTGACAGACAGACAGTTTTATCCGGTAAAGAGGCCCATAATGCAAGCACATGAGGTAAGTAAAAGAGAATGCACAGTAAGGTATTACAACTCTACATGCTTGAATATACTACATGCTGGACATGGTAAAGTATACATCAACATTATACAGATACTAATCATATTTCTTTTGAAAACGGAATGTAAAACACAACCTTTATATATAAAGAGAGATATATACACAGCTTCTTTTAGTTTAGAGTGACGTGTTCCCCAAATGTCCGACCATTAACACAGTGTAGGCACAATCATTGAGTCAAATATATGAGTTAGATCAGTACAAGTTATATTCCCATTTTTCCATCACAAAATTGTTTGTCATAATGAGGAAGAGGCCCCGAATTTTTAAAAAGCATAACCTTTGTTTTTATACATATTTACTCTGCCTTTACTATTACAAAAAAGTTTTAAACAGATAATTACAAGTAATTACAAATGCTAAATAATGCTAAAATGTCATCTACTTACATAAGTGCACATACAATTGGAAAATTTTCTTTTACAAAGATCCGTGGGCTTAGACTGTACCCTTGCCTTGTGCCAACGCAGCAATCAAAACAAAGAGACAATGCTACGTTTATTTCGAACACCAGCACTATGATTGGAATACATTGATACAACAATATTGCAGTGTTTTCCAAGAATATCCCACCCTTATGTATTGAGTCAATGAGATGATCATGTCGAGTCTATGAAGACGCAATAAAAGCTTACCCTCTTTTTCAAACAATACTTTTGAATAACATCTTGAGGAACTAACTTGTGATCAATAGTGGAATAACCAGCTCTCAACTTGACCTGGGCCTCATTTAATGTGTTATGGTCATGATAAAGAGCCATTGAGTATGTTTCTTGCTCCCAAAAATATGTCAACACCTATAAATGATGTCAATCGCTAGCAAAATATTGCAAGTAGAAGAGGATAATTGAGAAATAATGTGCATATCACGACAATCCTTGTAATTGTAAAAGCGCCAATAATATGACGTCATTAGAAGGATTTTCCTATATTGGAATCTACGTAATTTAGGGCGCTGTGAATTTGTCAATTTCACATTCACAATGGCAGCGTACTTTCGACTTTATTTGTGTTACAGGTTACTTTTGACTCTCATCGCTGATAGTGACGATAGTTATCACAACATCAATGTGTCAATGTCTTGAAAATACAAACATTATTGGTATTTGACCTGTAACATGACATTTATATTGGGATTATATCAGCAAACTATTCCACATATACGTATATATATTTTCTTTGATTATTTGATTCAGACAGTTATATCAACATGTACATGTAGGAACTAAAAACATGAATGAAGGGATAAACGTCATATACTATTATATTTCAATTTCTGTAAGTATTCATAAACTTTTGTTTTTTTGTCTTTCATGTTCTTGTATGTTGTGTTCGAGTTGACCATAATGCTTGGCGCTTGAAATTAATAGAAAAAGTAGCTTGACCATTACAGGAGGCTACATGATTCCGGGGATTGACCGCGGCACAGACGGGTAGTGTGATAGAATGATCCATCACTGAGAATGATCGTTCTCTACAGGAGGCTTTGTAATGGGTAACATTTTACTAAGCAATCAGTAAAAGATTACTAGAAATACTGACAAACTTGTTTCGGAACCGATTTGACCATTTAAGCAAAGTTACAAGAAGTAATTTATACACATTATATTGCCTGTATGGAAATGTAAATAACCATTTGGTTCTATTCACAAACAAATGGATCAATGTGAAATCTCTATCGATTACAGTATTAGCAAGTGCAAGGGGAGAAGCAACTATTGATTGGAATGCAAGTTAATACATTATGGACTTAAAAAAGCAATTTCAATGATGGGTTTATATTGTCTGTTCAAGTACACTTTAGGTGTTTTTCAAAATGGGTTTTGGCCAAAATGTTTGACCTTTAAATTGAAAAATAATAAAAATGAGAACTGTAATTAAAGAGATGTTGTCTACATAATTAACCCCTTTGTACTTAAATTTGTTGACGCATCTTCACTGTAGGACGTAATACGAGCCAAACATAACTTTTTTAAACTTCTTAATAATGAACTTGATAATAATTCTTAATAACGTAGGTACACTAAACCTACGCTAATGCCTTACCTATTATCCATGCCTGAAGTCTTATATCGACTTCTCAGGTTTATGTAAATGTTTCCATGGAATCGTGTGCTCTAATATGAGATTTCTTCCTAATGCCTGACGTTTTAGGCACTCAGCTGACTGAAAATAATACAAATGATCACAAAGAGTTTAACTCGAATGTGGTCTTTATAATTGTCATTTAAAGTCCGTAACCTCAAGGCAAAACTTTGATCAATAACCTTGTCATTGTCAATACGGTTATAAAGAAGAATATACTTAATATATCAGGTTTTCTTAGTATCACAAAATGTTTTATTTGATAACAATCGTATGCATGATGATTTGGTGACCGCCAACCCCTTACACATAAACTCATCATATACAGATGTGATATGATAACGTTTGGAACGGCTGCTATTTCATTAATTTTAAGAGTGAATCATTTATCCTCGTTGCATTTTCATCGAGTTAAATACAATATATAATGTAAAGACATAATCCTATATATTTGATCATTATCTTGAGTTTCATAATTGAAAAATAGAGGAAGAACTCCATTTATAGGATTGATAGGTTGATAGGATCTTGCATGTTGAAGGGTGAATGTGAAGAAGACATTTTTGTAAACTGGGTTTTAATTTCTTGAGGAGAATAAAAAGCTAAAAGCTTAAGAACGATGACCTTCATTTTGTATGAATGTGATGTTTTATATTATTTTACAACATTGACCTGAAATTTTCCTGATGTTCAATAGGGAATAAAAGGCTCCCCATTTAATAAATAGGTCCGTCTGTGCTGAATAGATAAGCAAAATATTAAATATGCAATATAAATCACACTGGCATGCCTACATTGACAGTTCGTTGTAATCTAGATGAACTATATCCGGATATTTAGAGGCGGGTCTTGAGCTGACTTGAACACAATATCTCATCAAGCGGTCCAAAACCTCGATCATCGGTCCACATACAGACGAGTTCATTCAAAAATAGCCATAAAGGGCTACTTGACACATATACCCTGATTCTTTACTGTGAAGTCAATCCTTACTTTAGTTGGTAATATGACGACCAGTAAACAATGATGTCACACATAATTCATAGAAACCACAGTTTTCCAAGCAATCTCCAATCACATTTTGTATTGTCCAATTGAGATGAAAGCTCCCATTAAACAATCTAAAATGTGATCATAGTTCCAGCTTGCAGACTTGTAGTTTTTAATCAACCAAAAGAAACATATATTCAACATGAAACAGATGTTCCATGTATAAGTGAACTCTTACTTTTATATATGCCCCTGATGAATCATAGATGTTAACAACACATCATCGAATATATTTCTTACATTGCTTCGTTCGTTGTTTTTCATTCTCATAGATTGCAAAGACAAAAGGAATAGTGAGATAATCAGTTGATATATCCCTACTATGTCACGTTGAAGGACATGTTATGGTCTGAAGAGAGAAAGGTACTTAACTTGATGTCGAATCTGAGCTGGAAAAGACCGATTAAATGAATATTGTAATTTTAATAGTATAATGTCGACATTAGATACGGATGCCATGCAATATACGCACTTGATTTTAATTTTGATTTTATTTAGCTATGTACGTTTTTGTAGATTATGTTTCATCCGGTTTGAAAAGCAGATAGTTATCTTGATACACATCAAACATCGTCTCGATGTGTTACTGAAAGAATACCATACTTACAATTTCCAGGTTTAAAGAACATCCACGTTTATTGAATCTCAACATCCTGAACTTTATATCAGCCTCCCGCGTCAACACTTAAACATGTAAATAACTCTCTCAGACGACATATGTAAATATTAGTAGTCAGGAAAATTAAATAACCAAAAGGCGAAGACTGAAAAGTTGATAGGTCATTCACATCGTGTGGTCGATAACAAACTAGTGTTTACACAATCTTGTGGTCCAGTGTGGACACAGCTTCCTAAAAACATGTTGCATGTAGATGAACGTTTCGATTTTCACTGGCCACTTTTCTAAATGAATTAAACTCTTGAATACATGAAAACTGTGTAATATAATAAGCCATTGTATCTTTATTGAGAAAAATCAACAGATTTCTTATGAAGTGTTTGTTACCAAGACAGCCGGAGTGAGAAAGTAAAAAAAAAATTATTCGTTAACGCAGATTTGATGTTCCGTGAACCTGTTTTGTGATGATTCGCAGTGTTTCTGTGATGTACTGTTGTCCACAATCACATGAGATCTGGCAGATAGATGCTGTTGTGTTGTGTCTAGCAGTGCTGTTGCCTCTGACAGTTGGCTTAAGTAGATGCTTGAGGGTATTGGCATTTGAGAAATTTGAGGTCAATATACATGTATATTTTGTTCTTAAAGAAAGGGAGGATATTGTGGCCGTATAAATGCATGCAACTTTGTTCTACCAGACAATTCCGATGAACCGAAACATTATATATGTTAAATGTCAAAAAGTTGTTAGGATATAAATGTGTTTTATGTTTAATGTAAATAATGTATCTCTTTCACTGTGCTGATGCAATATTTTAATGTACAGGTAATGTTCTGTACTAGATACGAGAACGCATTGGATCCATAAATAGCAGACATATATTGTTTACTGTAAAGTTGATGATAACATAGAACAGCTTATTTCAAGGATTACAATTGAACAATCGATGTAGTAACTATACTAAGATACAATGTTTCTATAGATAATGATATAACGTATAAATGAGTATTTGAAATAAAGTGCTCTAATGAAAATGTGTAACAAATGGCTAATAAATACTCCTGAATACATAAAAAACACATTAATGAATGTACATGGTTCGGTTAAGCCATGCGAGTCCATTTCCCTTTGCGCCAACATTTTAAGGTGTTCACACCAAAATGACCTGATCGACAGTAATTCATGTTACCTAACACTCAGAGTAAAGTTTTGAATATGTCACCATGATGGATTCCTTTATACGTCACACCATTTTCTTCTTATATGGACATCCAATTTCTATGGATGCCGCTTATTGGGTCGTGTAAAGTGATGGTTTAATCTCGTAATATTATGTTGTGTAAACTTAAATAATAATGACAAATTTGGAAATAAACGACTAAGCCAAAAACATGCTACAGTGCCTTAAACTGAGTCTCAATGATCATGCAATCACTGTTTTGTAAAATATTTGAATGTTTAAGGGATGAAACATCTTCGCTACCATTATCTTTACAGTAGAAATCATATAATCTTTCCCTCCTTATATGATTTATTTACTTCATTAATACAACTTAATAACATAATTAATATAACCCGGATAGACGTTTAACGACGCTAGGCTTCAATGTAATTTTAAACCAAAATTAGATGAATTTTCAAGGTCTTGACTTTTTGTCATATAGACCTCTAATAGACATGTTAATGCCTGTCGGGTAGTGTGTCATTCCCTGATACCCGTTGGTTATTTTCTAAATCTCCTCATTTCGTTAAATAGTGTCCTCGTGTATGTATCCAACGGTTATCACAGGAATTGTTAAAGGTATTGTGGAGTCTATTAGTAAGATTAGATATAATTCTCTGTTGGATGCTGTTGGATCAAAGTACTGTTTAGAACGCCCACAGAAAATGAACGCCAATCATAGGAATGCCGCGTTCCACTGAACTTCAAAGACACCAAGGATCACGTGTAGGTGCACGCTTCTCATTGTGTTAATAATTGTTTTTGATTTATATTGAAAGCAGAGGTCAAACGTCAAACATCTTATCGTATCAATACATATAAAAACGTTTACATGGCGAATAAAATGGAAATAATTACCCTTATCCCATAGACAAGTTAATCGATATGGTAAATAAGGTTGACATTATCAATTTCATATACCTAATCTCAGAACCTAACGTATTATATGCTTTTCCTTATGGTTGTGTTTGTTCTATTTAAGTAGGTTACCATGATTGTACTGATATATAAATAGAGATTATTAACCAAGTGTGTTTCCGTATCATTAATATCATATTTTTGGAATAAAAATTGTATTATGCGAGCCTTTGGCGAGCATAATACATTATTTTTTATTCCAAATATATGATATTAATGATACGGAAACACACGAGGTTAATAATCTCTTTATCATATTTTGTCATTATTAAAATAAGCGTTTTGTTGTGTAAAAGTGATAAGAGAATTGACCCAGTTTTAGCGGAGTAATTTCATAGACGGTAAATCAAAATGACGGTCACGACATCGGCTGTGAAGTGCCTAGAAATAGTTCTTAATCAAAACAATTTAAAAACACGATGTGCGCGATTCTTTCAAAAATAAACAATTGATCCTTGATTTCTTGTTCATGGAGATATTTTCAATCAGTTCATAAGCATCTATCTAATAATTAAAAAGCATTCATTCATAAATCAGTTGGGTCACGCTAGTAGAACAAGGGAAGTAACTCTAATTTCAACGTTTTGGAAGCTGCGTTGCAGGGTTGATTCGGATTGCTGCAGAACAGTATCTTTCACACTTTAACGGTAGTGAGGTGGGGTTGTTTCTTTGGTTTATGACAGTAAGTACCTATTAATGTATCTAATACCGTATGATCAGCCCTCAAGAACTGCCAAAAGCTACTGCAATCGACGAGGCGCGTCGGTAGGCCACACGCTGACTGACAGTGACACATCAAATTCATTTTGTACACAGGACACTGCAGCTACATGCTGATGTTGTTAGTCAATAGCGCACTAAAGTTGTGAATGATTTTTAAAAACAAATCTACAATTATCTTGACTTTGTTAAAACTATAAATGCACTGTACCATATCAGATGATTTCGTGTTTTCGAATATCCATTCATTCAAGCGGAAATACGCGGGTAAACTCCCGGTGACGCTTTTTAATGATTCGTAAACAGTTTTAGGATTCGCATGGAAAGAGTGGAATTTTGCGAAAGTAGTTCGTGTATTTGACCTTTGACCTGTTTTGCATATTTATCAGATTTGGATACCAAGTTTATCAGATTGCTTTATTGCATCGATAACACCCTCAATTATATGATAATCATCTTTATCAGACACCTCATTGACGACATGTGATACGTCAGAACACGTCCAATCAGTGAGCAATTACGAGCTAAAAAATAAAGATGTTTTCAGGAATGGGTTCAACTCAGGTCAATGACCAATTGATTTCAGGCATTAGAGGTGTAAAAAGTCGAGTTAAAGAAAAGAAAGGATTGCATATTAGCATATCAGTTTGTAAGAACCTAGAAATCAACAGGCACTTACTTATCGAGTAGTCATTATAAAACATTTGATGTTACTGCATATGCTGTAAACCGTTTATCACAAGAATCATATCAATAAAAAGAAAATAGCTAGAAACTTATTTGCTGATAATGTATACATGACGTCAAACAATCAAAGGTTCAAGATCGATTGACGCGAAAATTATGGATAATATCCATATCCCTCCATAATGATATACCACGGGTCATAAATAAGTGCTACACTTCATCACACCAGATAACTAGTGCTAGATATCCATCACTGTAATTACTGATCAGAAATAGTCTGCTGACCTTTAATTATAATAGATTGAATTTAATATGATCATTGTAGTGACCTTAATATAGAAAGGTGATGCAGTTATCCATTGTCATTAATTTGGTTTCTTACCATAATGCCATCTATGACAGCTTCAATCATTACAGTATTTAATCATCCTATTTTCTTGTTCTTCTCATACATGGAAATATGCCTCCTCTTGTATTTGGTAATAAGATGTCAATATCCCCACTATACACATGATACAATATATGCAGAGACACATAGCAAATTCACGTTCCCTGATCACTTTTACTGGGTACCCACTCACCAAAGTTTGACTGAACTGAACTTTATTCAAATTTAGGCTGCAAACAGCAGCATAAGAGGTACATAAAAAATGTAGAACGTATATACATTTATAAAATATACAATATAATAGGTATGTACAGCTGGTGCTTTCAGTAAAGGTACATATGCGGATCATACAACAGAAACAAAGAGTTGCAATATTTTGTTCAAGCATAATGTAAGTTACTTCAGAACTAACTAGGTGTTCGTCCAAATCCTTGTAACTGCCTGGCCACTATCTGATCATTTAATGACGGATTGACGGAATAACCTGTCCTCCTATCTCCGACTACCATGCTGTATATCTCAGCAGCAAAGATCTCACTAAGTGGACATATCAAGGAGGATCATCTATTGTTTTCTACTGAAATGTGACCGATTGTTATTTGCAACATATAAACAATGGTGTAATAGCAACCTAGTTCAGACAAGGGAACATCCATGCATAAATACAGAACAGCTCTACAAATTTAACTCTATCTTTAAAGTCAGTGCCTTGTCAAATCAAAGTTCAATAATAATAAAGCGGGATTTGACCGGGATTGTACAGGTATGATCAAAATTCCACATTAACTGTTCAACTAACCTTGTGTCTGTCAGTTCAGCACCATATATAGTTTTAAGTGTGTGGTGAATTGGTGACATCTTTCACATAAACAAATGTATTGATCAGTACCCGTTCTTCTCTCGATTGGACCCGATGGCTCCATACTGAATACAATTTTGATTAATTGTTACATATGTCAATCAGTAATCTACGTCTTGTAATTAGTTTGTTGTTCCATAATACAAAGACCTTCGATATTCGGTGAACATCTCCATTGTCATATTCCAAGTAAACGAAAGTAGGAATCAGTACCTATAGGAAAGTATCACTCCTCCCTATGTCAGAGTAACCTTATGTTCTTCAATAAACTTCAATCCAATATACTATCATTTGTCTGCTTAAATCTATAGAGATGAACCACCATAACAGCGCTATATAAACTTATGAGGATGAACAAATTTTAAAACTTCCCATTAACATGTATGAAAATGTTAAAGCTTGTGTAAAAAATAAAAATGAAGTCTAAGACTGTTTTGAACTACAACTTGGAGTAAGACAAGGATGTATACTGAGCCCATTTTTATTTTCATTTTTCATAAATGAATTAGCAACCCAAATTGAAAGCAAGTGTGAGTATGGAGTACAGTTACATCCCGATCTTGTACATATTTTTCTGTTGCTCTTTGCAGACGATATAGTGCTATTCTCTACCGTAGCAGGTTTACAAAGACTTATAAATGAACTAGAGACTTATTGTGACAATTACAAAGTATCTGTAAAAAGAAGCAAAACCAAAATAGTAGCGTTTAAGAAAGGAGGGCGTTTATCACAAAAAGAGAAATGGTGTTATAAAAGAATGAGACTGTATTAGTTCGTACAAATATTTGGGATTGTTCGTCAGTAGTTGTTTATCGTGGACAATGCATGGTAATTATGCTTTCCTACAAGCACAAAAGGTGATGATTGGTATCTTTAAACAGTTAAATGTTCTCGATGACATTGATATAAGTGCATACTTTAAAATATTTGATGCAAAAATTAAACCGATTTTATAATACGGGGCTGAAATCTGGGTTTTTAATTATTACGTAGATATTGAAAGAGTCCAATTGAAAGCATGTAAAACATTTCTTGGGGTGAAAAACCAACACTACGAACACAGTGGTTTATGGAGAATGTGGTAGATACCCAATGCACATATTCACAAGTATCAAAGCCATAAAGTATTGGTTAAAGTTATTGAAAATGCCTTCATATTGTCTACCAAAGAAATGTTACAATATGATGATGTTATATGATAAGAATGGTCACAAAAATTGGGTTACTTCTGTAAGAAATTTCTTGTTCACAAAGGGTTTTGGTTTTGTGTGGATAGACCAGTGTGTTGATTCGAACGAGGACTTTCTTTGTCAATTGCAAGTAACAACGAGATTAAAAGATATTTATTCACAAGAATGGACTGAAAACATTTCCCTTTCTAGTATGTGTCTGTATTATAAGATGTTTAAATGTACATTAGAATCAGATATTCATCTTTCATGTATAAATGTCAAAAGGTTTAGGATAGCGTTAAGTAGATTAAGATGTTCATCACATGATTTATATATCGAAAGTGGAACATTCAAATCAGCCCAAAGAGAGAATCGAATATGCAGACTTTGTAATAATAATCAAATAGAAGATGATTATCATTTCGTTTTAATTTGCCCTATTTATAATTCACTGAGGAAGTTGTATATTAAAAACTATTACTATGTCCATCCGAACCTTTATAAATTTGTAGACTTGTTAAGTAACACAAAAAGTGCAGTTATTCAAAATCTGGCTATGTTTGTTTACCAAGCTATGGTATTCAGAACAGAATATATTTCTACACATAATATAAGTTATACCTAATTGTTGAATATCATCTTCATTGTATTAAATGTGCGTGTACATATTATCATTGACATGTATTGTACTACAGGCCTGTGGCCTTTCAGTACTGGAAATAAAATCACTGGAGGAGAAAATGTCCATCTCCGTTAGACAATGGTATTAGACAAACATGGAGATCTTCCAGAAGAAGTGATATATTCAGGAATATCCTGTTGTTAACTTCCGACGTTCAGTAGATAGGGACAGAAATAGAACCACTTAAGGATATTGCTATGTAATGCATTGTTCTGTTTATAGCTTTGATCTATCACATACTTGTACTAGTGTTAGGGAGAATTAGAATATACCTGGATTGATCGTGTCAAATCCGAGGCGAAAATACAACTATATAAGTGTCTATTTTCAGGACATCCCGTCTATAATTTTAATCTTTGCTACTAATGAGAATTTAGCATCGCATCCAGTGAATTAAACTGTACATGACATTGCAGAATACTTAAATTGTAGAATTACAAATAATTATATACATTTTTAATATCATTCTTGTATATATAATTATTAACACTTCTGGTTTCCTGTGAACCAATCCATTACCACTGACCATTCACTATGCCCATTAACCACTTCAGTAAGAAAACCAGAAATAGCCAAGACATTATAACCTTGTTTTCAATCGGAACTGTCATGTAAAGTAGGTAGTGTTAACTTTTTTTGTTATTGCCGAACATGATTATTGATTTAACGATTTATAAGCGGTAGCGTGGATGAGAGTTTTAGTAATGTAAGAGTCAATGGTGCGTGCTACCATGGATATTGTGCTTATCTTAACTCAGGGCGTTGTGTTAGGAGAGATGAAAGTGAACAATTGAACGTGTTAAGTCACCTGTGATTAAACTATTCCTGATCACTCCAGGCTACAGGAAGAACCAGGCATCGGTGCACGCAATTATATATGTAGTATATAGAGATTAATACCCAAGCATGGATGTCATATGTTTTTAGAATACGAGTGTTTCCCGAGTGAGGGCAAGGGACATATATTTTTACTGACATCAGTGTTGCAAAATCATTATAACATCCCCGCAATATCCTTCTACAATACCTTGATTCCCTGAGTCTAGTTACTCTCATTTTACCGTAGGTTGGTTGTCATACATATTGATTTTTTCTCAGCCAATGATTGAATGAAATGTCGTGAGTTGAAGGTACATGTAGATTATGGTATTGGTCCTCTTATACAGGCTCTGCCGATATTGCTCAGATTTAATTTATTTCTTTGGCTGGTTATTTATAATCATGCAAGTGTTATTGAGCTGATGGTATCATAGTAATAGAGCAGCGAATAGAAATATACTGCTTGAGCACGATGGACAGGTAGAATATGAGAGACTGGTATATTATAGTTTCTCGTCAGTTTATGATAGAAAGAGGAATCAGAACACTTATGTCACTCATGCATGCTGATTAAGCTTTGATTTATTTAGTGCTTTCAACCTCAGATCGCAGTGGATAACCCACAGAATCTAAATGTGCAACATGCAGAACACTCATACCAATAAGGTGAATTACAGTAGAAACAATCTTAGTCCGAGTCCCCCAAGCTGGTCAACTCCATCACTCTAGAAGCCATCCTCGGTCAACATAGGTTCAATATTTCATCATTTATCAGGTACACTCGTACTTAAACTACGCCCCCTGGATGTGTGTAATTCAATCATATTTATCCTATGAATACATGTATATTCCATTGAGTTTACATTGACATTAAATTAATTTGAAATTCTTTGGTTTTTAAGCCAATCAAGTAAAGCATTTGTATCTGCACTTTCAACGTCCAGTCCCAAAACATGCGCTGAATAGGATGGTATTAAACTCCAGTCAAATTCTCATACTAAATCTTTTATTGGTTATTCGTTTTCAATAACAAGACCCAGGAGCTCATATTTTGAGTGCAAATTTTCCAGATGAAAATTCCTCAGGGTGATTAGTGAAGAGTTTCGGAACATTAACTCTTTGGTGACCGAGGGTGTGTAGAAGCACCACGCACTATGGTGTAGGTCAGGGTTATGTTGAGGGTAAAGTCTGGTGATAGTAAATAACACTGAATCTCTTCCCACAATGAGCACTGGCCGACAGAGAGTACGAAATATGTCCTTGTCTCGTTATTGATTCCTCCTGTGGTATGTTAACGTCTTCTGCATTCAAGATAATATGGATGAGCTGGGGCAATCAAGTACATCTAACAAACATAGCGACATAGTGTCATGCTTAATCTCATTGTTTGAAAATATCAACTGTAAAAGCAAAATCATGTATATGATTGTAACGATGTACATCGTCACAGAGTTAAATATCTGAAGGTTCATTTGCTCTTACAATTTGACAGTTGTGGTAACAGTAAGGCAAGGGTCATCGTGACACTGGTTTCTATCAGGAAATCTCTCCAGACATATGCTTGAAATCCCATTTCACCAGGAGAGTAATGCTCTGGCTGTCGGCAATATTGATGGATATTTTATCCTCCTCATCACAAAATAATCTCACCAGAATCTGGATGGGGGTGGTAACGGAAATAGAGATACACTGGGATATTAGTATTTACCTACGCATCATACATCAAGGAGTATGCAGCATTTCGTTACAACTCTGGTCACCTGTAACATGGATACGGAGATTATATATGCTCATGTTAACTATTTCTATTATCTCTATAAGGTCTGCAAACTGTAAAGCGATTAATATTTCCATTATCATTGGCCGTTACCCAAAATGACACTTTAAGAAGCTTTATGTGTAGATTTAGAAAAAAAAGGATTTAAAATTTAACGACTAAATCTATGAAAGAGATTTTTGGTGGTAGGTAATATTTGTATGGTTCAGTGTGTTCTTTGAATCAGAACCTCAGTCTTTCTAACTTATTTGGGCATTAATATTTTACACATTGACAATTCAATAACAATTCAGTAACTTTTAGAATAATTTCCATATGTGTTTTAGTTTATTTGTTAACATCATTTTTATTTGAATATTGGTAAATTAAAAACAATCATTGTCCTTTGAAAGGCACTATGTCACGCCAATTGTTTTAAAATATAGATAATGCACGGATAATGCACATCTCTCGATCGTACACACTATCTATCCTCAGGTAATGTATTATATTAGCTATCTGGAAAATATGTACGTATTCAGGTTTTAAAGCTAACTTTAAAAGACCGGAAGTATTTAATGCAACGTTGCATTAAATCCGCATGAACAATATTAAGAAATTGCACCCAACCCGAAGACCAAAAACGGCGGTCGCTATCGTTAATGTAACAACAATGCTTACACTGCGTATTACAAACCGGTGAAGTTTCAATGAAGACTATCAAATCTTGGTGTGTTAAGAGAATACAGCATATGCAAGAGCTAAAAGAAATCCTAGCTCAGCCGTTCTTTACAATCTATATTTCCCGTTTTGCACATCAGCGACTCTTTCTATTCGTGACATCCCTGAGGGACTTCGACCGTCTCAACTATTTAATTTGACTGCAGGTCAATTGTAAAGAATAATAAGTATTTTATTGCACCGAATGGAAGCTAAAGTGAGTTTATATGTCCTCGTATGACCTAAAATAGCTTATTTGAATGCGAAAAGCGTGCACTTGTGCCTTTAAATATTTGAATACCTACAGCTTCTCTGTCAGATAATGTTTTTTTAATAGTTCGTCCATTCCTGGACCCAGCTTCCTAACAAAATTGCCCTGACTGTAAATATACAACAAATATGAAGGACTCGTTGAAAAAATAATCACATTTGCGTTACATTAAACTTCCTTATTCAACAGGGAATCTGTCCATCTATAAGATGAACACGTGTTTCGTGATTGCTAGCAATATGCACGGTCTTCATCCTATCTGTATTAATGGACATTTTATATTTACGTGGCAATATATCAGCTGATGAAATGAAATCTTGACATGAATGGGAACGTTTCACATCTCAAGGGACTTTCTTCCAGCAGATTATTATCCAATCCGAGTTATACATTAATCGCCTGAAATAAATTTGACATCAAAAGACATTTATGACTACCGTAAATTAATCTGTGTAAGTCGCAGAATATCCCAGGTCTATGTTGAAAGTCTAGGAGATGATCGTGTTTATGTTATCAAAGGTTTTTAAAAGTCTATGAAGAAGCAGGTTTTATAAGGGCATTTAGAAGTTGTATACATGAGAACAGGAAGATTTTCTGGATAACAACTTCTTTAATGTGAAAAATACACGACGTTTCGGAGTACATACTCACTAATTCCTCAGGTGGAATGTAAGGAAATAACAAAATATGGTACATTTAGGATCACCTTTAGTATCCCTCACCGGGATAAGCACGCGCCGAAGGCGCGTGCTCGCTACGCGAGAGAACGTGTAAGCACGTGTAAAAACAGTTTACTGCTACGCAGTAAACTGCTCGCGAAGCGAGCATGTATATATATAGAGAAGCGCGCGACAGCGGGCTGATCTCCGTTAGGAGATATTTTAGACCAAAAAAGAGGTCATTTTCGTGTTTATCGACAAAAGTTTAATTTAAAACTTCGTCTAAAAGACGAGAGTTTTAAACACAAATTTTTGTTTTACTCTAAAACATCTTTCAAATCGTCTGTAATTGAAAGGAAATCCCAATGACGTAGCTTCTCACTGATTGGTCAATTCAATCTCACGTGTGGAATTTTCCAAATAAGGAATAGACTTGGGAATGTCGCTGGCCTGACGGTAAGATCCACGTTTGCGTAGGCTGATCTAAAACATGTATTTTTTGTTGTAGATCATAGATTACTGTATGGATGTTTGACAGACTTTATGTTAGGCCCTATATTTATAACCAACGGCGATCTTGTCTGCTTTTCAGCGAAGGAGAAATTACAATAATTATTACAACGGGATATCAATAAATGTTCAAAGGGAGTGATCGTGTCACAGCGTCCACTGTTGAAGTTTTATGAATTGTGTAAATTCTACATGTGATGTCCATGCACATGATATCACCAAATGCCAATTCCATTTTTGATTGTGAATAATATAAGTTTTGGACATCTATTTGATACGATTCACTACCCGAAAAGGTAAGTCAACAAGCTACGTGTTCATGTTTTCATTTATTAGATTCTCTACTCAACGCTTCAGTATTTCAGCAAACGTTAAAATCGTAAAATTATAAATCACAATAAGCACTTACCTTGAAAGTTTTTTTTATTATATATCTTGCTATGGTATTATCTGTAAGAAAGACAACCCAGAAGTGTTTTAACAAATTTTAAAATGTCCTAAATTTTGTCAGTTCGTCAAAAGGATAAGAATTATAAACTTAAGGTGTACCTAAGGGTTAAAATGTAGTCGAAATAATACTTAACTGACGACTGTCACAGAATGCTTGGATTCAATGTTATTATGAATATCTACTTTTGCAACGCCAAGTTGCATGACAATGTCCAATGGCGGCCAAAAAAACGAGACACCGAACGAGATTTCAGTTCAAGCAGTTGATTCAAGGGAACTAACTGCTGTGGATTAAAGCGTCCATAAAATGTTCCTGGAAATTCATTTCGATCCCAAATGGAAATCGGATTCGGAAAATGTTTTTCTTACATATTTAAAGTGCCCGAAGTTATTGCATAAAATAAACTAGGCTCATCACTAATGTTATTATATAATGATCTCGAGGGATCTAAGGGTTAAATAACATCATCAAACATTATCTAAGGGTTAAATTAAATTAAATCATCTGTATCCAAGGGTTAAATGAAATTATCGGAATGTGTCCAAGGGTTAACTAAGGGCCTAGACTACAATTACTAAATTTGAAGTGCGACATGTCAATCAGACGGGGAAAGCCCGATGTTTTGGCCTACTGCAGTACGGTACACACACAAAAAATCCAACGTTTTCTTTACATTCCATTTTAGGAAACCAGCACTAGCCCTAAACTTATGAATTGATATATCATGTGCTGGACGTAGGGTTGATTGGTATCCTAAGGGCTAATGGGATCAGTACAGCAGCGACCGATCTTCCGTTTTTGTCAACAAACATGGCGTCATCGCCTCGACGGGAAAACAACGTCTGCGCATGTCCGATAGGTAAAATAATATTCTAGAACATAAATAATAAAGAACAAAAAAGCGAGCCCTTATATGGTGAGGGATTCTAAAGTCAGGCCTACATTTATATAGCAAACAAAACAATGGTGAGGAAACTCAATCAGGGAGTATAACATGCATGAGAATGGTATACAATGGGGAATTGTAATACAAACATGAGGGGGGTGAAGCATGAGAATGGTATGCAATGAGGATTTGCAATGCAAACATGAGGAGGGGGTAAGTAGATAGATATGTACTCCGAAACGTCGTGTATTTTTCACATTAAAGAAGTTGTTATCCAGGAAATCTTCCTGTTCTTATGAAGAAGCAGTAAAATTATAGAACATTTTTAGCAACAATACTTTTGAATAACAGCTTGAAGAAAAACTTGTGACCAATAGTGGAATAACCAGATCCTTATCTCAACATTGGCCTCATTTAATGTGTTTTGAAAATGATAAAGATCCATTGAATATGTTAGTGTTTCTGAAACAAAATAATGTTTTCAGCACTTAACATAAAATAAAGAAATGTTTCATGTAGAGGATGCCAAATGAGAAATAGCATGCATGTCACGATGTAATTTTGTTTCGTGGACACCTACCCCTCAAAAATGAGATGTCATTACGAAGATTTTCCTGTATTTGAATCTACGTAATTTATGGTATAGAACAAAATAACAAGGGTTTTCGAAGCTGTGAATTTGACAATTTCACATTCACTATGACAAGGTACTTTCGACTTTATTCGTGCTACAGGTTTCATTGTTGAAAGTGATGATAGTTATATTTAAAATGTCTTGAAAATACAAAAATTATTGGTATTTGACCTGTTACATGATAAATATTTTGCGATTATAACAGTAAACCATTACACATATTCATGCCTATATTTTCTTTGATAATGCGATT
The DNA here is from genome assembly GCA_936450465.1 of Gibbula magus. Classification (NCBI taxonomy): domain Eukaryota; kingdom Metazoa; phylum Mollusca; class Gastropoda; order Trochida; family Trochidae; genus Gibbula; species Gibbula magus. Next base: position 62,747,625 of record OW388299.1, read on the forward strand.
CAGGCATATACTTAGTGATATCAATATGTATGAACTAAACAACTTAATCAAATGATAAATGGATAAACGTCAGATACTATTATATTTCAATTTCTGCATGTTTGTTTTTTTGCATTAACCAGTAACCTGTAACCGGGGCTTTAAAGTAGCTTGATCATGAGAGCAAGTTGTTGAGGCTACATACTTGAGGGGATTGACCTAGACACAGACGGGTAGTGTGATAGAATGATCTGTCACTTAGAATGATTCTTCTCAACGAGAGGCATTGCAATGGGTAACATTTTACTAAGCAATCTTCGAGTAGACTTGCATTGACCAAAAAAGATAACTAGAAATACTGACAAAATTGTTTCGGAGCCTTTGACTGTTAAAGCAAAGGTCCAGAAGTTACGAAAAGTAATTGTACACATTATATTGTCGAAATGTAAATATCCATTTGATTCTGTTCACAAATAAATGGCTCAGTCGGTATGAAATCTCAATCTATAATGGTATTAGCAAGTTCAAGTGGAAAACAACTATTGGTTTGAATTCTAGTTAATAACTCTTTACGCTAAAATCGATTGGTTTATTTTAAAGGAAATTTTCAATGATTCAGAGTAATGTAATTAGTAAATGACGTTCACGTGTTGACATCTCTCTTGAAGGGTCATTTTAATTAGACAAAGCCACTGACCCTCTCTGACCAGCACACAAAATTAACACAGAGAAAGTGACCGCACTGGTCATTCACCCCCCGTCTCTCCTTCGGGTTTGAAGATCAAGCATAAATCTGTCACACATGCCAATACTAAAGGAAAAGATTTGTCAAACCATACATGTCGTTCCTAGAAAGGATAATTTGACACACTTAAAAACTTATTTTGTCGACGTAACTTCAAATGAAGAATTATACTGATGTTTTGGGTTCCAAAACGTGTTAAGCTTTACTGAAAAGTGAAAGTCAATACTGTTTCTTATAACGTGATTAAGTTTATCTTTCATCTGATCATACCTATGGTATCTGTCTTTTAACAAAAGATACTTGTTACAGCAGTATGCACCTTCAAAAAGGTGGATTTTGAAAAGAGGCAAATTCTGAAAATGACAAAATACAGTCAGCATTAACTCAATGGGCCCTCTAAAACATTGAAAAGAGTTTAATTACGGAATGAATTCCAAATGTATTCATTTTTTTCAAATTTGCTTTTTTATTTTTTTTTAAATTCCAACAACCAGTTACGATGTAATTTATCCAAATGTTAACATGAATAACTTGTCATTGAAGAAATTGGTCACATAATGCATTTCTTAAATGTAACGAGAGAATAGCCCAGTCACATTAATGTGACATATCCATAACCCAGGTATAAACATAATCAAAAGAATTAATACAGTCCAATCTGTTGTGTTTTAAAAGTGTTCACATAAAATATTATATCATAAATTTCTACTACTCACTACAGAGTGAAACGTTTTCCTTGAAACACACAGGGCCACGTAAGGAAAGTTTGTAGTGTACAAACGGCTGTCTCTTCTAAATTGCTGAATTGCATATCAGCAAAACGATTTCAATATCTGCTTTGGTAGTTATCTATATTGAGATAAACGATGAACATGATATGCCATGACAGGACCGAATGGTTAATAGACGATATTTGTTATTTCTGAAAGGATGTCTTTGATCTTACATACCAACATAACAAGCTGCGAATCGGATTCACAGATAATTTTTTTAACTACAGATTTGGAAGCTCCGTCTGTTACTGAAATGGAAGCACTAATTCACATTATATAAACAGAGCATGACTAATAGTCCACAATGCCGAGACATTTGAACACGATGCTATTTTGAAGGGTTTTTGTTGCAATGAAGCCGGATTCGAGATAATACTGTAATAGTTCTATCGATCCATTACTCTTATTTCATGACGGTCTGAATCAAAATTGCTCAGATAATACATATTGGTACACATGCTATATATTTATTGTCTTGAAAATTTGGTTTGGATAGATAGTTCTTTAAATAATCGCCGAAATATTCAAACCTGAATAACCAATGTTGGACTTTTTTTTTGTATTTATGACATATTTTGTTTGTTGAATGAAGAGTTCAACAAACAAAATTAACACAATTATTTATATAAATAAAGCACAAACCCTCTTAAAGATGTGTTACTATTCCAAATAGTCAATAATCTCACCCCTACACTCAATCTCAACAGAAATGAGTGACATTTTCTATGTCCAATGTTTTCTGAGGCTAAAAAATTACAGCTATCTGCCCCTTACTTTTGAAAACTAAGAAAAAAAGACCTGAGGCGTGGGTTTGAAACTGATGCGGGCGGAAACCAGAAACACATTCTTCTTTTTTTGGGCAGATAACATAAAGTCACATGCTAAAGAAACGTCACCATACAAAATACAATTCACGAGCGATACATACAACTGAAACAGTTACATCAAGTCTTTAGAAGCCAACTATACTAAATTTAAAACATTATCTGTTCACATTTCTGAGAAACTGTCTCCTTAACTAGTCAAAGGGGGGGGGGGGGGGGGGGGGGGGGGGGGGGGGGGTTGGTGTGGTTCCGGTGACGTCAGTGAAGGAGTGATATTATTGGCGATACTCATAATTCAATGTAATTTCGCAACATTTTGATTGTTAGTTTCACAAACAAATATTCAATAAAACAACTTACATTTTCCATATATCGAATGTTCTGTCATCCAAGAAGGTAATTCCGCAGATGAGAATTAATGCATAAACATGTGTTTTAGGCGATTTAACATAACTCATGAAATTATCTAGTGGTAGTGATATTCATCATCAATTAATTAATGAGGCTCCACGGACAAGTTGTCTAGCGGGGCCCTATCTGGGCTTATCACAGTCACTCCTCAAGGATTGACTTCAAAGCGGAGTGCGGCGCTGATTACGGCATTTTTAAAATGGTTAAATTAAAATCGTCTTAATAATCAGTTGCAGGTGTATATTGTCTCGATTTTATGCTCAATTGATTCCAATATATGTACGTAGAGGTAATAATCTCTAAAACTCTAGAAACCTGGCATCCTACAGGCAAGCAAGTGGGGATTATGGGATGTCGACTTGGTAACTCTGTTAACCATCTGGCAAATACTTCTGGGAACTTCTGATTTTTCTACAATGTATTCTTTCAACCTTGATGAGCAACAGAGCAAACGGCTCTATTTTTGCATTTACTTGTACGACGAATGCAATCAACATATAACGATTTCAAATATCAAAAGTGTTGAGTTCTTTCCCTGTTTAACGCACGACTGACAGTTTGATTTACTAATTGGCACACTATCCTGTAGGTTGTCCGCATGACACTAGCAAGCTAAGATGTCAAAAGAAGTAGAAGAAACTGTATTTCTCGCTGTTAAAGAGTTGTACAGGTGCTCACACGACAAACCTGTTTCACAGCATACTCTACTTAAGCCCTGTTTAAACGGCGAACTTTGCACATATGCAATATTGCTTATGGTAGTAATATATACACGTGAGTAAAAGTAAATTTACTATGCGTTCATACGTGTTTAATTTCTACCTAAGCAAATGGGCTTCCAACTAATCTAATATATGAATAGAGAATTTCCTAAACATGCCAATTAATATGTTTTAGATGTAAACTAAATAAATGACATAAATGTATTATCTGTCAACATTGGTTTGACTATATCGTCCTAGTTATAACGAAAATCGGATAGTCAGATGGATTTCGAAGGTCGCCGCGTGCAAGAAGGAAATTATCCTATATAGAGAATTTGAAAAACAGTATTAAGAGTTTCTAAAGGTCTCTAATATATTTTCCAAACCTGTGTGAAGTCACTATATCTGTATACGACGAACTTTTACTAGAATAGTGAAAATACCATATATACTCACGGTAGTAAACATTTGCACCTGCCCTTGACTAGGTGCAAATTTGCTTACAGTAGTGAAATATTTGCTTACGGTAGTAAAATATACATATGTGCAAATGCGTCCATACGGCGAATTTTGCTCATATGAGCAAATTTGCATATGTGTAATGGTTTACTCATATGCAAACGCTCGCCGTATAAACAGGGCTTTAGATGTATATGTATATTTTGTCTAATTGATACAAAACTTATGATTTATTTTTCGAAAGACACTTCTCTGCTCAATGTATATCATGATGGAAAAGATGAAAGGAACATCTAGACACAGATGTTATGGAGACGAGGCGACGAATGTGAAAGGTTAGGGGGAGCGTTTGATGCTTTATTATGTTGTTTTTTTAAATAAAGGTTTTAAGTGTTATCGGGCTTATATATCCAGGCTATAAAAAGAATGACAAGCCGTGACCTAAGCCTCTACCTACAAAAGGTAACGTTAGTATGGGATTTGATAGTAACTACTAAGCCGTCTTATCGTCTCTTAACTGTCACAGTAAAGAGACAGTAAGATATCAAAATTCCTCTTTGACCTTCTATTTTCGATGATTAATATCAACTTCAAGATATTGATATGTATAATATACGTCTGCGCTTTTCAATCGCGCCAGTGAATCGTTCTTTGTAGCAACCTTTAAATGATTGGCTTTTACAAACATGGATGGTAATCTATAAGGCCCAAAGATTGGTTCTCAGGATTCGGTGTCACTGAAACGTTTCACATCATTTACAGAATCCGAGAAAAGATATCGTTCACTTAAATGTTCTTAGAAACACATGACTTATTTTAGATGAAAAGCATGTTCCTTGACGTTTTTGTTTGCATAATTCAAGACTTATCCACATTTATTATAACATAAAGAAGTCTGATGTTAACATTTCCAGTTTTAAAATTTGTTGACCATTTTACAGTGCTTTCTATATTGGATGTGTTCAAGTAATAGAAACAATATCTACTGCAACACCGGGTATTGGATGGCAATCTACTGTTTAATGCCACGTCTGAATGATAGTTCAATGTTAGGGAGTAATGCTTGAATCAGAACATACAAATAAGGTTGATTAAATTTTCAGTTAATTGTGTTTGTATTGTGGAAGTTAGACATGGCACATACAGTTTGTACCTACGAGTTTCAAATCAATAGATATACAGGATTGTACATTTGCATATCTACTGACCATGCAAATCTTTAATAACGTCTTTCAATTCAGTTGGACAAAATACACATGGCTATTGTCAATGCTTTGCGCAGCCAATGAAATCAGTGGTGTATTATAGTGTGCAGGTACAATAATGTTTTTGTTGGCAAAATCGTCACTGCACATGATTTTGTCTGAGAGGCCAGACAGAAATTGAAGATGAAGATTCAGCAATGGCGTTTTATTCTTCATTCCTGTCCAATTGCTGTCTGCCAGGTAAAACCACACACTGAAATGAGCGAGGTGATCCGGCCATGGTCACGTGATATGACAGTGACTTCCCGGGGACAAGAGCAGTTGGATGCAGTGTGAAATATAACCATAAATTTAAACTCAAACTCAAAGTTCAACTCATCTAAAATGGAGTCGAACAGTATATATAGGAAGTAGGTACAATGGATATCAAGTAATTAAAACACAAACCGAAGAGCAAAGTAACTTCTAAGAAACTATAATGTAAAACGTTTCTACCGCCATTAACGATTTAAAAGAAGGATATAGTTAGCTTAGCTAAAGCAATGGTTGGTGATAGAAATAAAGTATTAAAAATTAAACCTCAATATGAAAATACAATGACAACGTGTATTGAGGTAGTGGTAATGATATATAGAGGATACTTAAAGACCTTCTATTTAATACCATATTTATTAAACGAGTTAATGATGTTGTATATAAAACGAGCGAAAGCGAGTTTGATATCAAATCAGTCACGAGTTTAATAAAAATGGTATTCAATAGAAGGGAGTTTAGTATTCTGTTTATTACTCGCCAGCATATAATCCAGCGAAATAGCCGACATGGCTCTGAAACTATGATTCCCGCAAGTCCGATACCATTGTGACGACGTTACTCCAATTGTGACGTCATAACCGCAAACTATTGTGACGTCATACACGCGGCGGTATTACACTAGTTTAATATTGCCGTATAAATATTACACTGCAGTATCTTACACGGGCGAGTAATAAAATGAAATCTCAGTAAACGTCACATAACAGACGGAATACGTGACATCATTAAACACAGCCTACACCCACACCTGCAGTTAATGAAGTATATGAAAGGATAACTGCCTGGATCAAGGCGATCAATTCAATTTCCGAATTGTCTGAAACTAGACTGTCGTGTTCATCTGTTCTCTGGTTCTCAACCGCTCTCAGGTTCCAGTGAGTTGATATATAACATCAATCATATTGTGGAAATTAGTTTTGACAACTGTAACAACTGCCTCGTTTACATGCGTTCACAGCAGAATTGTCTGAATTGTTCTCATCCCTTTACTCTTGCATTAATCATTTCCAATTTCGCGAGTTACCATGTCAAATTATGTAATAGCTTTCCGTAATCTACCGGAAACTTAAGAGACAATGACGTCGTAAGTTCATTTACTTTAGTTTGGTAAATTAATTTATAAATACATTATAGATAAACGCCTTAACTGATATACAGTGAAGCGAAGTGTTACTATTTAACAACAGAACGTTGATCTTGTGGCATGACGATGTTCAGTTCAGTATGTTCTCGGATTATTTATAATTGACACGTTTTGTCTCGCTGTCAGATAAGGTCTGTGATTAAAAAACATTATAAACCATGGCCACAATGCAGAAAGCAAGCTCGTTAAAATACGCATTACACTGCACGTCATAATGGCATGATGCTGTTATATCATGTTTTCATCTGCTTTTAATGTTGCCTTCATTATTAGAAATGTCTATCAGTGTAACTATGATTTATCATACATTTGAGAGTGAGATAGAAAAGTTGTATTATCTCACTTGTGGCCAGTGACATATCTTCTTTTCTACTTCCCTTTCTCGATGTGATAAAAATGGTATTTGACAAGGAGAGACAGATATCCTCTATTTTTTGCGTACGTAACCAACTTGCAAACTTCACCAATCTTTTGACAGCTGGTTCGTGGTCATTTTAGTCCCGGATGTGAGTTTGTGAGTACATGTACTATTCTGAAAGGACTATGGACATTCTAATACTACAATGTTCTAAAGGCATGGGAAATGTTATACGCAAACTATCTGTTGTTGCATTGGTTGGATGTTTCACCTTCATGTAGGTTTTTACGCAAAGGAAGGACTTTAAAGGGGCAGTAGCACGTTTTTTTGGAAAATTTATTTTTTCAAATTTCCCGTTTATAATGATAGCTTATGTCATTTAAATTAACTGTAGAGGGTAAAACATCTTATTACACAAACCAATTATCTGTAGTGTTAAAAACTATTTTGCGTATAAAGCAAAAATTGCATGGCGGCCATTTTATTGTGAACACAATTTATTATTTTGTATTACAAAAACGATTCCCATGGCTTTACCGAAACATGTACACCCATTTTAAACTTTATTTTCCGAAGAGAGAAGGATGTTTTACTATTGGTGAAATTATTTTTCAAATACATTTCATCAACTTATTTGAGCGAAAAAACGTGCTACTGCCCCTTTAAGATATATAAAGAAGAGTGCAGTAAAATATTAAAACTAACATTGACAGTTATGGTGGCGAAATGAGCATAGTATACAGGGTATCGTATTGGATGATGCAAGTTTTATTTTGCTAATTGAATAGTTTAATTGATTCTCATAACTTTATTCTTGCTTTTTAATATTTTAATGTTAAACATTTAATCAAAACATTATCAATACATCTTAATTAAACTTGGTTGAACTGTATGTCTCTAACGCCTCACAATGTATGAAAAATTACCAGTGATAATTTTACAATAATAAATAATGTAAAAGACGAAAATGACTTATAAATGTGTTTCCCTTAATACAACACTATACATATTAGCACGTCTTCAGAAGTAACTGGGGGACTCCTAAATAGACACATTAGAACTTGATATACGAAAATTCAAATGAGAATGGAACAATATAAAATTAAACAAATTAAACAAATGTTATGCCACAAACTGCGACGATGTTTAGACAAGGGAGTAACTTATGAGGGTGCCATATCAATTATGAAATAAACACAAAAATCTGATTAAATTTAAATGTTGACATGTTATTCAAAAAGTGTTCCATTAATCAGAAGAATGAATCGTCCAAAGAACGATGTCTTCGCTAAGTATGTTAGTGAGGACAGATATTTAAAGAGGAACTCCCGGATGATTTTGCTCCAATTTCTTTCAAGTAACTGCCTATGGTTTACATGCACATTGCAAAGACATGGAAGTTATGTGAATCGGTTTATAAACAACAAATTCTCGCATCCCATTACCATTGAAATTATGTGTGACTTTAGCAAATCGTAAAAAAAAGTCAGAAAACTGTCTGTTCACGTCGCTTTTTGACGTGTCAGCCATCTTGTTTTACGGAGAACACCGGAAAAATCTCGATTTTCCCCGAAGGAATGTATGACGTCAACTGGAGAAAACAAACCAATGCAAATGGCGACCGCCATAGTATTAACACTGTCAGACGAGTAAACTGCGCGGGCAATAGGAATCATACCAGTCGACCATTTAATGTCAAAACTTGCAAGATAGTTGCAAATGACAACTTGAAGAGAAACAGAAAAGGAATAAACTCAATATCAGCGATAAAGTTTTAAAAATGGTTCTTACTAAACCCGGAAGTAAAATCCCAAATAATTAACCGAACAGCTGATATCATACGTGTTTCAGTGCTGACATATCTGGCAAACTTACGTATTTTAGATACATCATTAATAGTGAATGCATGTAGTTAAATATTGTGTAATTTGCTGACTATAATGCATAGGTTATTTCATTTTTGGCGAAATAACTTTACCGTGCCTGCATGGTCACGTGATGTCTTCACGGGATGCAGTGAACTCCAATGCATATCCACACGTTTCGCTGAACTCGTACCCAATTTTGTTTTAGAATGAATAGTGTATTGCAATATAAATAATTTAATTGTAGTGATATTGTTTCATAAGTATTGAAAGACATTGAATGAAAGAATGAAAATATTGTATCTAACCGATCTGTATTTTAGTGGATGAAATTGGTAAGAATAATGGAATTTTTGGTGATTGATATCTTATTTAAATGATAATATAATTATTATTCATTTCACAGTTTACATAATATTTTCTGAGTATATTTTGTCAAGTATGTATATCTGATCAAATGGAAAATTCAGACATTTATCAATAACATTTGCAATTTTAACTAACCTATATTTTCAGTTACAGATATATATATAATAAAACATTTGTACTTCATCACAATGCATATGATTAATTTTGTAAATAGCATTATCCAAAGGGACAAAGATATTTATTTCTATAAAATAGATTTGTAACTGTGTGTAAATACCTATGTAAGCATGACTTGTGTTTTTTACATTTGCCTACACCTACCTGCATATAAAAAAAACTTACCTTGAAACAGACCTAAGAATTCTGAAAAAAATATGTTCAAGTTTTCTATTTTTACTGTGACATTAAAGTCACTTAAGATGCAATATTGCATTTCCACTTTTTAATCATGAATAATACAAACAACAGATATAAGAGCCAAATTTATTCAACTAAGTATACAACATGTATTGTACATTACTTTGTGTAAGTGTTTGCATTTTAGGAATTACATAGAAACAGTGCACATGAAATTAATTTTATCATAAAATTTATTTTTTTTATAAATTTTGGAAATATTTGATTTTATTTACTCTCATAATTAAATTGAATATTAATTTGATTTACTATTACACTGTTTTTGTGTAGTCTTTCTATGAGGCAGCTCAAGTTTGCTTCAAAGTTGAATACAATATTTCTAAAACATTGGCACATTCTCATATCCAAGAGAAGATAATGATTTGGATATCAGTTCACACAATCAGCATATATCACTTCTTATGACAATGTTTATATATATCATTTCCTGATAGCAAAGCATCACACCTTCAGCACCAATAATTTACTGCACAAACAGTCCATTCCTAGTGGTTTCGTTGTTGTTGTTGTGTTCTCTTGTATTAGGGACTCCCATCACCTGTAACAACAATAATAAATCTTTCTTGATGCTGCATATATTACACATGATTAATTCATAACATGTTATTATTTTGTGTTTGGTATAGGACCTTTGATATTTTTATGTCAGGCAAGTGAACTAATTCTAAACATCTACAGCCTCAGTCTAATTTCATCACAAACAAATAAATAGTTATCAAACAAAATATTGAAATCTTTTATGGAAAGCCATTTCTTTGAAAATTTAAATATGCATATACATTCATGATCACTAACTCATATACTGTATGGCTTCTAATTTGTAATTTTTAAATACCAGTAGTAATTTCTACAACATTGTTATATGGATTTGAATTTGATATCTGTCTAATATATTTCATTGAAAGCAAATGTCGATATTTAAAACATAACGTCACGTTTGTTTGCCCCAGTTGACGTCACATCCGGTTACATCACCGGAACAAAACGATCGCGGCAAGTAAATGACGCTATTTTTTTATAATCGCAAATAATAAAATAATCTATTGTTTTAAAATTTATATGACCTAACGGAAAATCATATTTAGCTAGATACTATGCATACAGATTAACATAAGTGTACAATTTACCTTGGTTTAGTCAAACGAATTTTGGTAAATTTTATCCGGGAGTTGCGCTTTAATGTTCTGTGATCGTGTTCCTGAGCCCATTAGTCATTTTACAATTCATCGAGTTAATTGGACATTTCCCGTGACCCAGTTGGTCTTCTATACTGTATAATCCTGCTCACTGTGTCAGTAAGGACACTAATTTATTGTTCTGTGATCTAGTTACATGTATTGACGAGGGCCCTCGGTCAGAGGAACCAGCGATGATAGGACAGTTTGATGCTGAATGTCGTGACGAGGCAATAAAACCAGGACATGGTCATCCGATGTGATTATTCGGAGATGGAAAATAGGTCAATGGCCGTTTGATGGTGGAAGACTTCATTATGCAGTGATATATGTCTTACATTTACAAGTCCGGAAAAGCTATGTAGAATAATCTATTGCGGAAACGTGTGATAGCCAGAATGTCTTGACTAGAGTTGATTGTCCTCAGTATCGTCCGTGGGTCAGTAATGGGTTGATAGCTTTGTGGCGGGAAGTGTGATGTTCTAAATAGCCTAAATTTTATAACTAAACCCCGAGTGTATAGATATATGAATATATAGTTTTCAGATGAGTATTATTAACATAACAATGTTATTCATCGTCTTCCCTTTCAATTCAAAATTTGCAGAAAGGCTCCATAAAATCAAAAACATAAATAACCAAGATCGATCGAGTTAAACTTATATAATTTATAATAATTTGTATCCTAGATCATAACAACAAAAAGTATAAGTTACAAAATCCTAATATAAGTCCACTTACTACACCACATATATTCGTGCGCCGCCAAGTGGATATTTAATAGGCTAAACCCACTCTGTGTGTTAGCGAAACACCAAGAAATCGGAGCTATCGACGATAAGCATTCATGACACACAGACCCATCGTCATTAAAGGAACTCTATTTACGAGAGGTAGCTTCGTAACTTCGTAGCTTCGGAACTACAAGACATCATAACAATTATCATTATATACATGTAACACTCTCTTGAATCGTATTTGTGATCAAGACTACAATAACTAGTCCCTGAATCTACATTAGTTACCCCATAAAAGGACGTTATAGATGAAGATCCTACTCTTTTAGCTGCATTCGTCAATAAAAGTTACATACATCAATTTTATGATCAGAGAAGTTATTTTCCTGATAAAAGAACTCTTATTAAATTGCATCCCCAAATGTGTCTTTATACATTTTATATTACCACCATTTAACGGTCGAAAACCTCTCTTTTAGTGTAAATTATATCGTTATATCAACTTTAATAGTTTTCGTGCGGCATACTTAATTGTTTAGTGTCAATGGGAAACTATATTGGTGTAAATGATGTGGTTTTCAGCACATTAAACAAGAAAAATATAAGCAAGTTTTCAAGGCATGTTCTTCACATATCGAGGCAGTAAATTATACTAGAGAAACTAGTTAACGATATATGCACATTTTGAAATTATAAATCATTATAAATATATTAAGTGCAGTCAGGCCTCGTTTAACAGGACCCCGTATATCCGGAAACCTGGTCATCCGTACCGTAGTATTTAAAATCCTATCTATGTATTCCTATATAAATGACGATTCACTTAACCGCACGACCTGCTTTCCGGAGGATTTTCAACCGTTACCAAATTGTGCGGATAAAGGGGATCTTACTGGAATATACTGATCAGATATTAATCATAAAGATTAATGCAACGTTACGTTGTACATTATATGAAGCAAGTGATGCATAATCCTGTCAGATTTATCACTTTTTACCATCTGGAAACAGGTACCAACATATTGATTAGGTATACGGTAAACTATGTACGAGGAATTATGTCTGAAGGTTTTGGTACGTCCACTTTATTTGCAAGCTTGCACATAACAAGTTCTTTAAGTTTTAACAAAAATCTGTCACAAAGACACAACCGCACCTAGCATTTCTATCACCTTCCCAAATGTAAACGTGCACACACAAACATTGATAAAACAATTAATCAATTCGCGTAGTAATATTTCCTTCACACACGTGCAAAATGTGTCTTAATATTCCTTATGTTATCTTCTACTCCAAAACCAGTTTGTTTCATCAGCTGGTAACTGACACATCTGCATCTGAGGAATTCATTATCTGGTGCTATCTGGGAGTATTAATATAACGTCACATTGTCTCAGTGGGACGATAAAGCGGTTCTTGAACCAAATATAACTGTATCATAACGTGGTGATCGTAGACAACGTGACATGGAAACGATAATTGATTTGGAGTGATTTATTTTCACAGAGGTCTATGCGGTGTCAATTTATAATATAACCGTGTTTCTCGTTTTGGATATAACTTTTTTTACGTTTTTTGCATATTTTGTTTTCTCAAATTTGAAATGTATTACAATATAGTGGTACGTTAATGGCTAACACATCTTATTTCACGATCCGATAAGCTGTATCCATAGAAATCGGCCATCCGTATTCGAAGAAAATGTTGCGACGTATAAAGGGACAGTGGTGTGGAACTCTTTGGTGTAAGAGGTAGTTTGTAGGTGTCATGACAATTTGAGAGTGCATACGGCAAGATGGTTGACCATTCTATCATGGTGTCATGATTTAAACTCAACACTGAGTATTTAGGTTCGCTACGTCAGTCACATTTGAACCACTTTAGAGCGGCCATTTTAATGTGAACACTTTAAAATGGCCGATTGATGGATAATGGACTCGCATGGTTTAACCGAACCATGTACATCCGCTTTTAGCCATTGGTAGAAAATAGAATTATATTAATCTCCGAGACATGACAATACAAATCAAGAGTGATAATCGAATATACAATCACTTCGACCAGTTTGACATTTATTTTGATCTGTTATTTACCGTTAAGAAGAGTCGAGTATCAATGCAATGTGTGACAGATCGTTTATAGTAATTGATAAACATGGAACGTTTGTATGCTATAATACAATATTTAATGTAATAAAAGAAATGTAATGCTGTAATTTCACAATCCTCACGAAGGTACATCAATTGAGCATTAGGGTAGTGTTGTAGGAATTATTTCTGAAGTATTTCAGGTTTCTACCTTATAACTAGAAACAGGCATTTTTAAAGAACAACATTGATACATTTCTCTCTGTCCCTCTAACGAGTCTCATTATCAGTTTCTTAAAGGGACCGTAGCACGTTTATACGCTCAAATAAGTCGATAAAAAGGATTTGAAAAATACTGTCACCAACACTAAAACACACTTCTTCTCTTCGGAAAATCAAGTTAAAAATTGAGTGTACATGATTCGTTAAAGCCATCGGAATCGTTTTTGTATTTCTAATTAATAAAATGTGTTCACATTAAAATGGCCGCCATGCAAGTTTCTTACGTAATAAGATGTTTTACCATTTAAAATGAATATGAATGACATAAAAAAAATCATTATAAATGGGAACTTTGAACAAAATAAAATTTTAAATGAACGTGCTACAGCCCCTGTAAACGTTACATCTATCTTCACGTTGCGGTGATGCAATATTAACATATGTCGTGCTTTAAGGGTTGAATCAATTTTGATCCAATACAAATTTTGTAATCATTATAAAACGTCATCATGCATGTTACATTGTTATGTATGAGTGTTCTGTTTAAACTATATTAGCGTACGAAAACATATTGCAAGAATGTATGAATAAACAAATTCTGAATATTAGAGGTCTTACTAAAATGTTCGGGACCTGAAAAACTCTTTTCGTGTAGCTGTATGTGCCTGTGACCTAGACGACACACCCCCTGTATAGCTACACCTTTAAACAGTATATATGTTATAACTATGAATACGCAAGCATTCATTCATGAATAATTGATAGCGTTAAACTCGACGTCAACGTTGTTTCTTATCACAAGTTAGATCGAAGTTTAAAAATCTTATTTAGTTTATAACCGTTTCAAATGCAATCTTAATGTGACAGATTTGGAACGCCACGCATGTATGTGTGATTCTCTTAAGGGGGTATACATCATGTATCCTTGTAAGTCCATTTCAAACTGACGGCGTTGTCAGTTTGACAAGTGAAAAGTAAATAAGAATAAATACAATGTACCTATGACCGTGATCCATTGCAGTTAACAACAACAGATTCGTCTTAATTGCTCCGTTTTACAATGAAATTGTCAAGTCAATCATTCCATGGCCGATTGTAGTATTGATAACATCAATAGGAAATATATTCGTTAATGAAACAGAGTTCATTCATAATCAATTCACCCCTGTTGGTCGTATACGTTACTGTAATCGCTTGATTTGAGCATAGTAATGTTTACATTTCTGATTACAGTAACACCTGGCGTTAACATACTAATGACCTCTTGCTACCTAACCACGTGGCAATAATCACGTGCAAGTTGCCGCGTTTTATCTTAATAGATCTCGGTATTTATATTGAATGAAAGCTCTATTCGCTGTGTCAGTCAAATGCCTTCCTCCAATAAAAAGTGTTTATGCCGGTCACGCATAGGACACGGCTTCATTCCATTTCATTTCATCAATGTGCAATGCATACAATAGTTAACCGTATACTGTATAATATACTTAAGGAGCTAGTTTTATCGGGAATGTCCGGGATTTTGTTTTGTGCACTGCTTTAAAAGAGAAAACGCTATATTTATATTAATATTTTTTATGATAAAACTAGTGGAAATACATATAGTCGTATCATTTCCACAGATTCATGTTGATTTACAGCTTTCTGTAGCTTAAGAAGCTTTACCAAACCAATATGTCTCTGACTTCTATCTGACACAACACAGAAATACTTAGATATAGAAAAGTATTCAAATGGCATGCATAACATATAATTTACCAAAGACATGACATTGCAATTAACTCTCAAATTTTTAAAAACGTTTAAATAATGCATACTCCGATTAACGAAATTGAAATAAAGAAAATTATTATCAGATTGACGACATAAAATGTAGCTCATGCATTGTAAAATAAAGAGGAGTTACGAGCAAACATATTGGATACCATAGCTCTACAAGTTTCGTATGATATTTTCACATTTAAGTACTTATCCATACTTATATGTTGCAGGGCAACAAAGGGACTGCACCTTTTATCTTATTATGGTACGGAACACTAAGTAAATCGTAAAATGATGACAATATTTAAGAACAGGAAGATTTTCTGGATAACAACTTCTTTAATGTGTTATCCAGAAAATCTTCCTGTTCTTATGTATACCACTTCTAAATGCCCTTCAAAGACCTAATGACAATATTTGTCTTTAAACTACATATTTGATGCACTTGCTTTCAGGTAAATGTAATGTTGTGGTCAAAGTTGAAGAAAAATGGACCAGTTGACGTATGTGAGATAACATGAGCAGTTACCTATGTTTAACATGTTGCAATAAGCACAAGAACAGTTATACCAGCACTGATGGTTATACCAGTGTAGCAGTTATTTCAAGCAGCATGTTGACCGACTTGAGGTAAATGCGGAAACCACGGTGTGTCCAAACTTACGCAACGTGTTATTCCTGCCACGAGTTGATGCAAACGAAGCAACCTGTGAAATAACGAGGTGTACATGCAACAGGAATGTTCAGTTAACATAGCCATAAAACCACGAAGGAATGCGCAGCAGCCCAGTGAAGTAGAGGTATCTGTTACAACCACAACTCATTATAGACAGGGACTGGAGTGAGATACCATCTGGAGCGAGTAGAAGTGGCTCAGATGTGATGCTTTCATCGCACTTGACACAGTTTGAAGCAAGTACATCAGTTCTGCTAGCAGAGGCGTGTTCGACGGTGTGAATGCTCGCGAGTTTTCGCCACTTCGAGCGAAACCGAGATCGTGAGTACCCGCGTACACGCGTGAACATTTTGGAGCAGTCTCTCCAAGCGAGTATATACGGGCCAAGATGGATCACGTGTCACAAAGGTTGATTACCTCATTTTTCTTTCTACAATTACCCCATCAATTGAAATTATGCCGTTTCCTATGTGTCTATTTTTTTCAAAATGGTGATGATATTCTGAAACCACATAGGGAAGTACTCGCGACCCAAGTTTCCGTTCATCAGTTATTCGTGTGTGCGCGGGGTCACGCCAAGCGAATACTCGTTCTGTTGAACACACCTCTGGTTCATGGAGTAGCCAGTCAGTTTTTTTCTTACCTGTAACCTCAGCACACTTGACAAGCAGGTACACATTCAAGATGTTTAGAATTCTTCCTATAAACTTGAAATTACAACATTACGAATATCTTCAAGAGCAAATGACTTCAATGTGTTTTCCAAGTGTGCTAACCAAAATTTAATTACCTGTTTCGAGTGGTACGTCGAGTTAACTCTAGAGAGAAGGCATTCGCGTGCATGTAGAAGATAGACGTCACATGGAGAAACTCAGCTTGTTAGGCTTCCGCTGTTAAAGACAAACTTTTATAATGATGTTTGAACATAACAAATAAAATTATTTATTTTTTTCGACAATTCCACATAATTTAATTACTCAAAACAATGCCATGTTTGTACATTGATTATTTAATTTAAGTAAAGTATGTTTGTAGTGATGGCAGAACTTATGAACACCTGCATAGGACATTGGTGGTAAAAGTAATATTTCTGTTTCGCCAAGAGCCACTATGTCAAAAACGGGTATATACAGATATATATAACCTGTTATATACATCAATGCGAAGTGAAGTATGTGACAATCACACAAGAAATGGAAAACGATTATTGCACTACGATTATATCACATTCAGCAATATTAGAATCTATTTTTTTTCATGTATGAATGAGTTTGCTTGCGATGAACATTTTCACCTGTTAAGAATCACTAAACTTAATTAAAGCGGCAATAGATGCTGCGCTTGGGCCCTGGGCTTCACTCCCTTGGTATAAATACATCAACGAACAAGCAGCAATCGATATACCAGCTGGTGATAGACAGAGTACTGAAAGGAGGTTTCCACAATGCATATATTAGAAACATGTACATGATTATATCATCAAGATAAGTAAGACAACGGAGAAAAAAAGTATGAATTGGCAGAAAGAAAGAAAGAGAGCAATATACATTATGTATAATTATCCTCCTACATGTTTCAACTTCATCCCAAGGGAGGGTTACATTGTAGTGATTATGATGGAGCAAATCGGCGTTGGTTTTTCTTTAACTACCATTTGAATATATACTAACTGTACACTTGAACAATACATGTTTCAACTTTATCCTCAGGGAGGATAAAAAAGAACTAACTCCGATTTCGTTTTACTATTCAGGGAGGTCTACGGAACAGTGATTATGAGGCCACGTTTCTTTGACGTTGCAACACTACACTGATTGTGTCACAGGCTCGAGATCGGCTTCTAGCTGTAACTGGCTTATCTATTAAGGGATGGACACAATGTTTTAATAAGATGTTCTTCCTTGATTTTACGCATTATTGTAGTTCCGTTTGCCATTTTATAAAATGGATAAATTGTATGTGATATCCTCATGTTCACTCAGTGGAATACATCTTGTTTTGGGGTTCTGATCTGTTGTTTGGGATCCCGCTATCTGTCCCTCAGACATTCGGTTTGACCGATATATTGTTCTTCACATCCTCTGCATGTTATTACATAAATCACTTTTTTGGCAGAGCAGTTGAGAGTATGATGTACATAAAAATATTTCTTCTTTTGTTTGAAAAATATTTCTCTCCTTCCACTAAGTGTTTGCACGTTCCACAATTTTCTCGACCACATTTGGATAAATGAGAACAAGTTCTATGGTTACTGGATAGTCAACTTCTTTATTGATATGACGTTTCGATACATTTACTAGCACCGTTATGAAGCAAGTGGAACGAAACGTCGCACTCATATCAATAAAGAAGTTGACTATCCATAGAACTTGATCTCATCCATCATACCAGCTTCTAAAATGCCTCTCAAAGAAACACATTTGGATACCCTGTACTTGTTAATGCTATCAAAGTTGAATCTTGCCTTTGTCAGTATCCTCATCTGAGTTTTATTCTGCCGTTTGCTCTTGATAATTGTAGTGTATTTCATGATTTCTTTCATTCTTTCATCTGAATCAAGGATTAAATTGTTCTGACGGATAACATTGAACATTTCGGGATTTGACTAGTTGTGGGTTGATACAAAGGCAATTTTATGGTTTTGATTATCAATATTGTCTTTTATTACCCATATGGTTGAAAATTACCGAGTTAATATTTTCCACATGTGCACATGTGCACATATCACCTTTGCCTAGCAACGATTGTTTAACCGTGGCTTCCCGTATTTTGCCGTATGTGACGTAATAACACGATTGTTCGATTGTTCGTGATGTCACTGTAGCTAGCCGTCGCAAGATAGGTGGGCCGGTGTCTGACTATTTTTACGCGAATCAAATTGAATAGAAAGGGTCATAATGAAATTATTACACTCGAAAGTTTGTCGTATGAGTTTTACGAAACTCGTGCAAATTTGTGTATAACCCTCGCTCCCGCTCGGGCAATACAAAAAATCACACTCGTTTCGTAAAAGTCATATGACACACGTCCTCGGGTAATAACCTCTATTTACTGATAAAAGGGTTTTCCTGTCTAGTGATATATTGCCTTTGTTATCCCGTCTGTTATCAAAAAGATATCCACATTGTCTCAACTATGCCTGTAGTTCCCGCAGACGGAGATCTCGTTTCGAGGGTTGTGAGACAATCGTGCAGATTCTTCAAGATAGATTGTAGGGTATACTTGTTCTCTTAGCATGACTAGTGTGTCAGGATGAGAACTGGAGGTGTTGTTTAGTGCCATAGTTTTATAATAATATCTGTGTCTAAAACCAGTGTTGCATATTTATATAAGTATGCATGTAAGTTGAAAGAAGGAAATGTAAGACAGTACTTAGGGAATGTTCCAAAATAATATAAATTCAAACAGTAATTATGGTCATCATGTTTGGTATGAGCTTTAATAGTGTATAGTCTGGGTTTTCGTTATCTCTAATTAATTTTAGATGTAATCATTTACTTAGCAGTTATTTTGAGTGATAGAAATAAATGTATGTCATTTGAAACGTCGAACATAAACAAGAAACGAACCTTCGAAAAATAACTACTTTTAGTCTGTACGATGCTAACATTAAACAATCGCCTGGGTGGAACAATGCAGCTTTTATAAATACATGTTGAAACTAGAGTTACCTACCTTGTTCTCACTCTCACTATAACGATATCAGGGCTCCGTTCCATAACCAGGCCTACCATACAAACGGCACACAAATCTTCAAAACTGTACTTGCGGCTGAAATGTCCCTTTCAAGCGATTTGTCTCCCGTTTTAGAGGATATAAAATGAGTTTTCGGGGATATGAAATGAGTGTTCGAGGATATGAAATGAGTTTTCGAGGATATGAAATGAGTTTTAGAGGATATGAATTCAGTTTAGGAAGGTTTGTCGTACTATTGTGGGGATTTGTGATCTGATAAAGGGTATATTTGTACAGTTTTGAAGATTTGTGTGCCGTTTGTATGGTAGGCCTGATAACAGGGAGCGCTAATAATTGCTCATTGATCGCTCAATGTTGCGCTCAAGTAGCGCTCAAGTAGCGCTCATTGTCTCCTGAACGCGAGGGCGCAATTCCTCGATGTTTGCTCGCCTTGCTACGTAGCGCTACATTGAGCAATCGCGTTCAAGAGAGGTTTAAAAGTAATCGCTAATTATATTATGTGGCCTCCTTTATATCATCCGTGGATTAACAAATCTCTTTAGTGATTGCGTTTCTGTTGCCGCTTACTTTATAAACTTTACATTGGTAAACTCATTTACGTGATAATGTTTTACGGGAACATTTAACATTTCTAGGTCAAGAGACAACTTTTCACTACCATTTACATTTAAAAACATGGTAAAGTTTAACAAATTACTTATAATTACTCTCTTAGAAATAACCATTCAAATCAAACAGCATGGTGGAAATAGTCCATAACAATATATTTTTATTTTGGTTTACATATTTATTCAGTTAAATATATATAATATATAACATATATAGTTAAATATAATATTTACTTGACCAGGCACTCGGTTATATTCTATTAACTTAATTTGCTTACGACTGCCAGACAATCTTGCATGGTATGTTACACAATCCAGAAAGGTACAAATGTATAACCAGCTTAATATTAAAACTAATCAGAAACCAACGCCCGCGGAATAATAACGTCTATCAGCTTACGATATTTGGAAACAATCACTTTGATGATATCCCAGGATGATTAATATACGTGTACATGTAATTCATTCAGCAGAGATTCTCCCCCGCAATATTTGATTCATTTACTGCTGTCATTCGCCTTTCTCTGTAATCTAAAGTAGTTCAATCAAGGTCCTTGATCTCTGACCAGTTGAACCCAACTGCTGATACAACCTGTGAACTTGGATCCATCCATCTCTTGTGAACCCTGTCATGATGCATTGTGGTCTTGAGCATAGGTAATGTATTTCTGTTGAGTTCATAGACCAAAGACATATATAGAGATTATTACCCGAGGAAATGTGTCATATGACTTTTACGGAACGAGTGTGAATGTTTGTATTGCCCGAGCGAGAGCGAGGGTTATACACAAATTCGCACGAGTTTCGTAAAAGTCATATGACACACTTTCGAGTGTAATAATTTCTTTATTACCCGTTCTATTCCATGTGATTCGCGTAAAAATAGTCAGAAAGCGGCCCACTTCTCTTTCGACGGTAAGCCACAGTGACGTCACGAACAATCGTTTTATGACGTCACAGACGACAAAATACGGGAAGCCGCGGTGAAACAATCGTTGCTAGGCAAACGTGATATGTGCACATGTGCTCATATCAATAATATTAACTCTGTAATTTTTAACCATATGGGTAATAAAAACGTTTAATATAGTGAACAAGCGGTGACTTACAAGCGAAAGAAATTACAAGCACAATTGCTAAAAAAAAATCCACAGAAATGCGGGAATTTTCAATATCGATTAAAAATGTGATTAAAAATATGAGAATATTGCCATACAATACATGTCCATTTGATTCTTTGTAGCAAGCTCCTGGACCCAAAGTCAACGTAAACATGTTTACAAGAATGTTTGTAATCTTCTGAGTGCAAGCAGAGGTCAGCATTGTTGAGTTGGTACTCATGTACTCTCAATATGCAGGCAGTGTCATTGAACATGTAAATGTCACTTGAAACGCACGAATCCATGCAGTCATTGGCTAACCGATT
This sequence comes from Gibbula magus, assembly GCA_936450465.1. Classification (NCBI taxonomy): domain Eukaryota; kingdom Metazoa; phylum Mollusca; class Gastropoda; order Trochida; family Trochidae; genus Gibbula; species Gibbula magus. The sequence goes on from OW388299.1 coordinate 62,769,581, forward strand.
ATGTAATAAACTGCCAGTCTCCAATAAGTCACACTATCTATCAAACTATCTCAATAACATATGACTAAATAGTGAACCCTGTATGATACCAATAAGGATTGACAATGCTGATCTCGGAGATATTGTAGGAGGACTCATTTCAAGGTTCATTCGCTAAGCCTTAAGAAATATGATGATTATACATCTGAATATATTATAAAGCAATTACTGCCATGTTGTATATGAAAAATGGAGAACGAACCATCCACAATATACACAAATAAATTACAAATTAATACACTTGCTCATTTACAACTGCCCACCTACACATAAAACAAACAAAGGAACATAATTGCAACATTTGGTATCTCCACAGTGATATCAGTCTGAAAGAAAACAAACATGTTGTTTTCCTTTACAAACTATTCACAGAACACTAATGTATTACATAAGTTGGTACTGATATGTATAACATAAGTTGGTACTGATATGTATAACATAAGTTGGTGACTGACACTGGTACTCATTGCGCATGTCTGATAATTCAGCCCTTTGTTCTGTACAGATTAGATATAGCAGTTCTTCCGGTAGATGAAGTGGTTCGTAAATTGGTGATAACTGTGAATGAGTATTGAAAGAGTGAGAATACTTCTATATGGAAGGACCATGTATCCTTCATTATTGGGTTTATTTTAAGAATGATAATCAGAAAGCGCGTGACAAAATATTGATTTGATGTATGACTCTATCGTCTCTATGATAATGGTTGGTACGTACAGAAAGTAAATTGAAATAGTGGGTGTCATCCAATAACCATCTATAAATAGAGAATTCATTGATATCATAGAGAGAGTTTCATTTAACAAAGTGAATTGTTTTGAATTGTTCGGGTCAAATGTTCATATGAGAAGCGAGCTTTATACATATGGAACTAGATAAATACCAGATCATCTGCACTGCATCGTGTTTTAGTGTCGGTTCTCTTTACTCTTGAGGTATAGTCATATAACTAATGCATTGACTAGCACGTGGAATGCAACACACCTACACCTGGCTTAATGAGCTCTACCTGCACACGCTTTAAGGTGGGCTGACTCAAGTCCTGCTCATATCTGATATTCTTATGTTTTGGAGTGGATGAACATATGTATAGTGTTGAAGATCAACACGAGCGTGATTTTATCATCATATCTGATACAAAGGGAACCAGGTTCACTTTTGTTATATTGGGAATATAACTGCACTGTACTGTACTCACCTTAGAATCATATAAGTCAAGGCAGTACATCGAAACATGTATGTAACATCTATAAGGAATCTTTATCATGCCATGGGTTAATCGCAAATGAAATAATGCTTGTTTGTGAGTCACATTGCAGGTTTGGTTTGTACTACTGTGAACTTTACTCGCCATGTTTAATCATACGAAAATTATTTTCTAGAAATACCTTTGACAACTTTTTATTTTATTTTAAACTCTTAAAGAGTCTTACAATTGTCATTGAAAAATAATAAACTGCCAGAGCTACAACATTTTGGCATGCCATTGTTTGGTTTATAAATCACCTATTGGTTTTTCATTCAATGAATATGAGTGTAATTATTAGTAATTGCCCGTTAAAGATACTGCAGTGTAATATTATACGGCAATATTAAACTAGTTTAATACCGCTGCAAGTATGACGTCACAAAAGCGAGCAGTTCTGACGTCACAATGGTCGTATCGCCATCACAATGGTACATCACGCGCGAAATTCAACACATTGTAGGCAAACTCGCTTGGATAATGTGGGCAAGTATTAAACATAATTCTAAACGATCTTCCATGAGTACCATTTTTATCAAACTCATGAATTATTTGTTATGAAACTTACTTTCTCTCCTTTTATACCAAATCATTAATTTTTTAACTTAAATGATATTCAATGGAAGATCGTTTAGTATCCTCTATGGATCTACTAGTGGGTAAGACAGATTATAATAGTTTCAGTTAGCATTAGCAACAGGAACAAAAACAAGAGGACATCTATCCAGTCTTTCTTGACGTGGTTGACACAATAATGACTTCCGCCACACATACATGTTGTCGATATGGAGAACGAACCATCCAAAATATACACAAATAAATTACCGATTCTTTAAAAGTTCTTCTCCGAACTACACATCTAGTAGGTTTACCTTATCGGTCAGCAGTGATATAGTTACTTCTGTCTATCTCTGCCTCTTGACTCTCAATTCAGATAAACAGCAAAGTTGATTCTTGAGTGGAAATGCAACTGCTTTGTTGCACTAAATAACTTGAGACATTTCACCTCAAGAACGGTACTGAATCTTGGTAAATATAAAACTAACTTGGGCATCAAACTATCCCATGAAGATGCAATTGAACATTTGAGCTTTTGTTCATGGCTATTCCTGCCAGGAACAAGTAGATACAATGTAAGCGTCGTGTTATTCCTGCCAGGATCCAGTAGATAAAATGTAAGCGTCGTGTTATTCCTGCCAGGAAGCAGTAGATACATGCAAGCATCGTGTTATTCCTGCCAGGATCCAGTAGATAAAATGTAAGCGTCGTGTTATTCCTGCCAGGATCCAGTAGATAAAATGTAAGCATCGTGCTATTCCTGCCAGGAAGCAGTAGATACATGCAAGCATCGTGTTATTCCTGCCAGGAAGCAGTTCGGATGCAATGTATATAACCTATATATTAGTACTGGGATGTACATCAAGGAGGAATGCTCACGTAACCATGAACCTGATCTGTCACAAACTTGGGCTGCATGGAGGCGAGAAAACAGCTGGAAGAAATTGATTAAAATTATCCCACTCGACTAAATCTGGAGCATGTACTCCGAGGAATTAAAACATCTATCTCGAGCCTTATCTTATTTAAACGTTTGATCCAAACAACTTGACTAGAAATTATGTTTGAAGTTGTTTAGAATTCCTCCTACTGTTTCAACTTCAAATACTCAAGAACAAATCGCTTATTTCCAAGTGATTCAAACTTAATAATGAACGCTGTTTCTGGTCAGGTGTTCTTCTTGATAAAATACACATTTACACCTGTATCAGAGATACGATTCACATGGTTTTTGTATACAGCTACATACCGATTTGAAAAATTGTCCACCTACTTGTGTATTTCAGTGCAACTATCATGAAATGTGCTATGTCTTTGCAGCATCTAACAACGCGAAAACTAGACAGATCACTTTGCATTTTTGCACAGTTGAGCGTTCCATAACGTTATCCTATTTGATATACCTCAGTTACAATTTTGCCAGTTCTGTACAGTTACCAGGGGTCATCTTTGACAAAACCTTTCAGTTTCTTCCGTGAAATATTCACACAGGACAAAAGGTGGTGGAATCCGCTTGCCAGATCCTTCCGGATTCCTCCGGATTCCTTAGGATCCGCCAATATTTGGGAGAATCCGGAAGGATCCGGCAAATGGATTCCACCATTTTTTGTCCTGTGTCAGTAATTGATCAATTGGCTTAAACAAACGAAACATATTCCTTAGTATACCAATTCAATGTATTTGTGATGAATTTGTTCTCATTTAGTCTATATGAAACATTTAATTCGAAAATCAATGAAGTTTTCATTTAAAAAATGTCGTCCCTTCTGTCTATTTCATTATGACAAATTTCATAAAGTGACTTGACGATACGTTTGATAATTATTATTTTACTTCCGGCTCCAGTAGACAATACAATATGATAACTTCTTCGAGTTTTCACAATTATTTCTCTATAAGCAACATGAATGTATTGCTAAAAGCAAGGCCAATCAGAGGTTATGTCCATGACAGTACCGTGAGGGATATCGCTGTCCTGTGTGGAGCTACGGAAACCTGACTGATTTTGATTTCAGTCCTCCAGGTTTCAGTCATTCCGTGCCAAACGGCTTGGCACAAGGTTATTATATTACATACATGTACACTTTGAATTGTTAAGCTCATGTTAGAAATTTTAGAAAAATATGTATGTCACTGGTTGAAGTTAAATGTATTCAACATGCCATTGGATACCGACATGTGGGGAGATTGGTTCCTATTTAATATAATGTATATAATATATACAATATAAGACACTCGCCTGACATCAATTAAAAGTTGTTGTGAAGAATTTGTCTAGAATTATACCATTATTGCTTGACCCTGATCCCCACAGGTACGAGGCCAGGTGAGTAGGCGGAGATCAGATCTCTCACCTTACGAGTTCGAATAATCACCTGCTAATGATGTTGCTCTTGGGAATCAATAGATTCGTTGATGGACAATGTCGCATGGGTGTATACATGTATCATTATATGAATGGTTTATTAAGACGATTTTAGAGTTATATGTAATTAGTAAATCGAGCAGGCATGTGTAACAATCGAGGAAAACGTGTTGTCGAACACGTGTGTTGTTTGGTTAATATATTATTACATGTATTATGTGTCTTATCCAATAAAAACAACAGTGTTATCTATTGCAGACACGGATGTCACGAAATGAAGGTTTTATATTGTTAACTGTTTGTCACAACAGTTTCTTCACATAATATGTGATAACCGTTTCCAAAGTTGTTCTTGTTTCTTTTTCACATATGAGTTAGCAATAACAATAAATGATATGAGAGAGAATGCAATATCGCTATTAATCCTGTTTCTCTTTTCCGAGTATGAAAAAAGTTAAATATATTGTGTCAAAATATCATGGCTAAATATCATGTTTCTCGAAGTTCTCAAAGACTGAATAGTTGGTGCATGCGCAGTGAATGCTAGGATTGTTGGTTATAATTAAGAAATAATATTTGTTATATGTTTATGTTTTCATAAACTAATCATTATCTACTTCCTCATTATGTTATCAGTTTAATGGAATATAAAAACTTAAGATTATTCCAATAATTATACTAGAAAATTAGGACATTTAGATTTATCTCACTTGATTTTTTCTGACAAGCAGAATTGAGTTGGATTGAGTTAACTTCAACATTAGGAGATTTGAAAAACATTAAGCATTAATTATTTAAAAGTTGCATTTCCAAGGAGAGTGTACACTCCAAAAATTGTTTTATATATTTTTATTCACAAGAGTAGGCCCATTCAAATACATGTCACATATATTCACAATGCAATTATATTGAGAATCACAGTTGAAAGTAGTTGTTGTTACATAATGAGTATAAGATCAATCAAGTGCATCTTGTAATGGTAGCCATTTTCTCATAAATTGATTTGATTGGTTTTGCATTCTAGCTATGTATCTTTCAACTTGAACCATATCTTTCAGGATAACAATGAATGTTTAAAAAGACAGAGGTTCATTTCTAATGCAGCTTATATATATGTGTCTCTTTCCAGCTAAAATAATATGATTCAACAGTTTGAAATCTGCAGTCTCCCGAATACCGAAAAGGATATCTTTGAGACTAAATTGGATGTCATAACACAAGTGTTGTCTTAAAAAGCATTAAATTTTATTCAAGAAAAGAGCTGAGGATGGACATTCAAAATAAACATGTACAATAGACTCATTTTCTTCGTTGCATATATTACAAATACTGTTGTCAATTAATTTCATTTTAACTATTTCATTTTTAGTATATATAATGCGATGCAAGAATCTAAATTGGAGGTCTTGTAGCTTAATATCTTTAAGTACACTCCAAAATTACTATGAAAAGAAATCCAAACGATGTTTAGAGATATATTTATCAATGACAAAATCAGCAGAACCTGTTTTTCATATACAGGTTTGAAATAGCTGTAGCTCCTTCTGTTAATCAGCTAGATGGAAAATACAGTCGAGCCAACCTTTGATGATTTGGGAATTTTGGAACTCCTGTATCTCGATTTAGATAAACTGCATAGTTGATACTTGAGTGTAAACATATCTGCACTGTTGCACTAAATAACTTTAGGTACTTTTCACCTAGCGTAGAACGTCCTGCTCAGATATTCAGCATATGTTAGGTAACTACATCTATGTATCTGTTGAGGTGAGGTGAGGTGATTTGAGGTAAAAACGCCGCTTTCAAAATACTTCATTTATATCACAGGTGCTAGTATTTATGCAGGTAGAAAGTCCGCAACACAAGTGGGGCTATATATTGCGGTGAAATCTACGAGAATATGCTGGAACTATGACGATACTACGCTTGAATTCAGTGTAGCATTGCACTAAAACCTTACTGCAAATAGAACAGTTCTGTCCAGCTGACAAAGTAGTCGAGCCCTATCGGGACCATTATATGACTCCTAGTAGTATACAAAATACACATCTGTTCTAAAGGGGAGATTTATTATACTCAATTTTGAAAGGCATGTTGGAGATAACGCACATACGTATTGTTTACTCATTTTCATAATCATAATACGTATCTACATTTGAGATAATTATAAATGAAATATGACAATGACTCTGCACGACAGATAAGAGTTATATCATTTCAGGATATATATATACTCGTGGTAATAATGGTTGACACCCCCTAAAAGTTATAGGAAAGAAATGTTATATAAACAACATAAGGTGTCATTTTCGATTATTGTTTTGGTAAAACATGTTACTACTGGGAGTCTTTTTGTGAAAAGTGTCCTTGAGCATTTGCTATTTCTCCACTTGTACTTTAAAATACCAAAGAAAGAGGAATATAAGAAATAGGAAATTTATTCAAAGGAGTTCATTCCTTGTGTCTGGAGATCTTGGCGTTGGTACAATCTTACAGTGTTTGAGTGTTCTTATTTTGGTTCTAATAAACAATGAAAAGATGCATTTGAAAAATAATTCCACTGAACCCAAATATTCAAAAAATCGTTCATGGAGTCTCATTCGCACACAATGCATAAAAGGCAAGTATTATATAATTTTACATCATGTTTCGGTGCCATTTCATTTTGAAAATAACGTAATAGCGAACAATATTAATTGTCCATTCACTTAATTTGCTAAAATCCATTTTCTTTTTAGGGGTGTCAACCATTTTTACCATGAGTATATAACATGTACAATGTATCATTCAGGTAATGAAATTGGCGAGGGTAGTTATACTTATTAGATGTCCATACGTTTTGAAAACTTCTATGTTGATGTGTCTTCCATGGAGAGGAAATGGTTGATCAAGCGATGCGAGATTTATAATCCGCCCTTGTATGATACTGCAGTGGAATATTTCTACGGCAATATTAAACCAGTGTAATACCGCTGCAAGTATGACGTCACAATAAATTCAAAAGTGCAGCTTGACGTCACATTGGTAATACCGCGATACCAATGGTACATGCCTCGCGGAAATCATATAGTTTCAGCTAACTGGCGACAATTTCAATAATATTTTAATTTGGTGAGTAGTAAACATAAACTATACTGCCATTTACCATCGAAATCCGTGACTGATTGAGTATCAAAGCCGCTTTTGCTCGTTTTTATCAAATCATTAACTCGTTCAATATATATGGTATTAAATGGAAGGTCGTTTAGTATCCACTGTGTCTTTATATGTATCATAAGCGTAAGACAGAAACATAACAGCGGTTACATCAGCATTGATGACGTTACCAGAATGTACCAGCTACAAGTAGCATATTCACATACTTCAGGTGCGCGTGTATTACAAGGTGTTCTCAAAATCATTTCAACATGCATGGTGTTATTCCTGCCAGAAGTTGGCACACTATATTTTACATGAAGGGCATGAAATCCAACTTCTCATCTCAAATAAGATAAACCTTGATTAAACACTCATCAGCTTTCAACATAAATTAGGGCTACACAAAAGCGAGAAAACAGGTGTACAGATAAGACAAAAGTCAACATGCAACATCAAATTTACTTAGCTTGCATCACTTAAATGATGTTGGTTGTGTAGAAACCGCGTTCCACTGTTTTTAGAATTTAAAGACTATCTATAAATCTTAATGTTTAAAAATTTATGCACATGGTTGGCGAGGAGTGTCCATGTCAATACAGAAAGTATGAAATCTCGTTTGTGCCATTGATAAACTATAAAGAATTGACACATGGCTTGCCACGGTAATCTGTTATACTAGCAGAGACCATGTGCAAACACAGCCATTCATATCGAGACTTTTAATTATTAATAATTTATCTATTAATACTGCAGTGCATAATGCGTCTAATATTTTAAAAATGATACAAGGATACATGCATTTGTAAAATACTCGTTTAGTTGCAATGGCCCTGTGTATATCCAGTTGACCGTTATCAGTGAAGTTCAGCAAGAATCGGCCCCTAGTTGGTGACCTGCTTCATTGCTGGATGAACTGAGAGTAAGACGGATTGAGTCCCTGCCCCGGACAAAGGAAGATGTGACTTGTGGTGTAGAAACAAGTGAGTTTTACAAGCAGATCTTGGTTATTCATGTCGATTTATACCTCACCTTTGTTTCTTGTGCGATGTGAACAACTGCCCTGCCAAACTTCATTAACATAATTTATACGCGGAATTTGTCTCATTAGTTACCTCGTCTTGGCAAGTTTCACAATAAACGTGTGTCTGTTATAATTGACCTGTGCACAGACGCCGTGTCAGTCAGATTGGATTAAGACGTATCTCAGTTAACAGGGGGCGCAGTGGTTAGCGCGTTCGGCTTCGGATCAAGAGGGTTCGAGTCCCGCCAGGGGCACGGTAACTTTGCCTGCAGTAGAAAACTGAGAACTGTTCTACACGCAGTAAGGTTTGAGTGCAATGCTACACTGAATTTGAGCGTAATACCACCCATGATTGGCTAGTTCCAGCCGATGCTCGCAGGTTTCACCGCAATACATACATGTAGCCACATGACGTTGCGGGCTTTCTCCCTGTCATAATACTAGCAGCGGTGATATGAGTGAAATACTTTTGAAAGCTGCGTTAATCACCAACTCACCTCACTCAGCTCAATTAACAGGTAACCTCTATCTTTATGAGACACATGGTCCCCATCAGTTATTATTATGAACAATCCAGGTATGCATCAAATTAATTTATGTTTTATTTAGCAGTTCCTGAGCGTCGTACTATGTTATTGATAACATTAATGTCATTAGAGATAAATAAAACATTGTATAAGAAAATGCCTGCCGATGAATACAGGTATCTACTTATGTATTACGTGATAATAGACCGTGTTACCAACCTTTGAAAGTAACACGTGAATGTGGTACCAGTTACTCATTAGCCATAACAACAACGCTCTGACAACATGGGGGAATATTCCGACGCCATGCAACACTTTGCGACGTAATGTTGTTGCTGAGGCGCCGAACTCTTGTTTGGCCAACTCACCGAAAATGTGACCCAATTGCGGTAAAAATACAGCGACCTTCATTCATTTCAATAGTATTCATGCTGATGAATGGTAAAGCTTGTTTGACATTTGAATTGACATCCATTACATAACCAGCATTTAACGGTCAAACAACCCTTTTTCAAGACATTAACACAATTTTACTGAAATAATGTAAATCATCCTGTAATTATGACCACGGCTGTCATTGTACAGCTATTTTAGTACCGCTAAGTGATCATGATATGTACACCCTCAACAACGGAAATAAATAAATATTCTTTTCACTTGTTTTTTAAGTATCCATTGAAACAAAAGAAGAACTAATATTAGTCATCCTTCATTGAGCCATCAGTTATTTATAAACAGAATATTAATAAAATACTATACATTAAATAGCTTCGTTCCTTGGGATGTCAATGTTTTTAAGTTCACACATGATTTATATATCGTTTCTGATAATGACTCCCGTATTTAAATGGATCCTGTTTTCCTTCAGCTATAAATCGCTCTCTCATAAATTAAAATGGCGTTATACAAATGTTAAAAGAATAAGACATGTGCAAAAGGTCTAAAAAAAACTACATTAACCTCCATTTCTAGTTCCAAATGCATGAATGTTATAAGGGTAGGACTTCAATTACCAATGTTTTCATTTCACGACAATAACAGTGACACTCCGTCTGATTTCATTAGTTTATTTTTCGCTAGTGACACTTTGATAAATGATGGATTAGTTCCATTAGCCTTCATTGATGAAATTCTCAAAATTTAAGAACTACCATTAACAATGTAACCGTTTTCAAAAAACTTTATGCTCAAGAAAGAAGTAATTATATATAACATTTTGACATGACACGTGTGTTCTGATGTATACGTTTATAGAGGCAACTGTTTGCAAATCAAAACAATCGTCAGTTTAAACCCGTAATCGATATCATGTTTTACTGTTTTAAGGTTTATGAATGTCACACGATGTTGCCCTTTTATATGAAACAATTATCAGCTAAAGGTTAACCCAAGAACCACACGCCACTAATGGTATTCAGCAGCTAATGGTATTTCCGAATGTTGTCTTGGCTGATTCCGATAAGGATTATATAATCAGCGAACAGTGACGACGGCTAATCCTTCCCTGAACTATCAAATTCAACTGCTGCGGTCATTCCCCCATCGGTGAAAGTCATGTGGTCCCTGACCAATCAAATTTGACCATTGATTCTGTTCTGAACTTTGACCAGTGGCAAACTCCATCCCCACTTCTTACAATTTCCTCTACGTTGATGCGATTTAGCTGCTTGAATTATGTAAGTAGACGAACTGATTCAGTCGTTACAATTGTTCAGCGGTTTTTATTTCTCTCTCTCTCAATCTCTCTCAATCCATATATATACGAAGTGGATTAAAATGCATCTTTCTTTGAGAGTGATATATAAGGTTTTAGATCCAATGAGAGTTGTTTTAACATCCCAAAAAAGCCTTATTGTCGGGTATAAAGTGCAACAGCGATGGTATATAGTAGATTGTTTAATATGTTGTGAACTTTCTTACTGAAATAAAGTGATCACAAGAAAATGTAAATAAGTGTTGCCAATGGCGAGATAATACTCCTCAATCAATAAAGAGAGTTAAAAAACGAATGCACATGGTTCGGTTAAGTCATGCGAGGCGCTTTCACTTCGAGTGGCCATTTTAATGTTCAGATAAAATAAGCAATGACGTTGAATGCCCACTTGATTGTCCCTGTTACTTTATGATAATGAATTCCCAGACATTCACTATCTGCATGGCGTATTTGGACAAAATGCTTGAAATACATGTACGTAGTTATTGCTCGGTTTTTCAAGAAATGATTTTATTATCGTCATCATTGATTATGATCTCATTTAGCGATTAAGTAACGGGATACCAGTCCTTGATTGCAACAAAGAGCATGAATAAATGCATTATGAAGGGAATCGATTTGGTATTGATGTTTTCAGGTATGTAAATACGCATTATTCATACAACTTGAATACGTATGCAAATATATGGATGTGCTATCCTATATAGTTGCGCGTTATTAGAAAATAGAATAACAATAACATTTACGTTGAGACCTAAACATAGTCTTATAATACACGTATTTTTATACACGGAATTAAGATTGTGACAAACAGGAAATCATGATGTGCTATACTTCATATTATGAAACATGTTTCTTTTGTAACAATTTTCAGTTAGGTTTGACTTTCATTTCCAATCCTTTGTAATACAGACACAATGAAGCCGAATTAGGGCATGTGTATTGCTGTAAAGCGAAACTATAGCGAAGTCATGAATGGCCCATCTTAAAGGGTCAGTGGCACGTTTTTTGCTAATTTTATTTTTTTCAAATTTCCCGTTTATAATGATAGTTTATGTCATTTATATTAGACTTAGAGGGTAAAGCATCTTATTACAGAAACCAAGTATCCGTTGTGGTAATAACGGTGTTGCGTATAAAGCAAAAATTGCATTTTAATGTGAACACATCTTATTATTTCGAATTACGAAAAAGATTTCCATGGTTTTACCGAACCATGTACACTCATTTTCAACTTGACTTTCCAAAGAGAGAAGGGTGTTTTACTATTGGTGACATTATTTCTAAAATATATTTCATCGACCTATTTGAGCGAAAAAAACATGCTACTGCCCCTTTAAGTCTAGTTGACAAGTCTTCATCCCCTGAGTCTTCTTCTGTAACACTTCTGAATTGAAACACCTTTAAAGGAAACCCCCTCACAAAGATGTGTTGGAACTTAGAAGTAATAACGATTTATTGGCCAAGTGTCGATTTGACGAAATAGTCGATGTCTTCTCTTGTCGTTGGCTTGAGTTTCTTGAGGCAAATGTTACAGGGTTTATTCTTTAACAATTTGGCTGAATGGAGCAGACTAAAGAAAAGTGTTGCTCGTTTTGGTTTTCCTTTAAAAACAGTGCGAGATTAAAGTATTATCATTTCAGTTGTAAGTTGTTCGCTCCTCAAATTTATAGTATTAAACTTTTTTCTAAGTATATGATATGATGAAAAATCAGCATTAAAAAATAGGGGGTAGTGTGGGGTTTTTCGAGATATGACGCCTGTAAGATAGTGGGGTGAAGTACAATCTTAACATGGGAGTCTATGGAAAAATGAGAAAAAAAACTGCTAAAAACTTTAAAATACTACATTCTAGTATTAAGTTTTTTTTCCTTTTTTGATATGTTATAAAGTTCATGTTACCCTACAGAAATCGATGAAAAAATATATATGGTAGTGTGTTTTTTTTTAAGCTTTGACACAAAATGTACCTGAAAACTCCCTTTTTAAGTCAAATCTAGGCCATTTTCGCTGTTTAAGCACATTTTAGAGGTTCTAAAGTCACATTTTCTTTATTTCATTCGTTTTTTTAAAATATGTAGATGATGTAGCATATCATGAAGTAAATAAAGATGAGAAAAAATCTTTACTAAATCATATTTCAATTTTTGAAGTTCACCAGGAAGGAGCAGACATCCTTAAAGAACCATTCATCTAACGCTTATCAGTAATGCTACGTCTTACAGAGGAGTATTCGCTTTCACGACCATGTAGCATGACGCAAGTCCATTTCGGAATATAATTTTTTCGAATTATTTTACCTCTCAAAGTGTTTCATTTAGTTGAGTATATAACAGGTTTTAAGTATGTTTGTGAACTGTACGTGTTATAATTTCTCTCTGAATAATAGTCCTCCATGTAACAGTTTAATTATTGTTTCTTATTAAATTCACAATATGAATACGTTTCATAAAGATCCTTAATTGAATTGCATCAATCAATCTATCTTGATATACGTACCTATGAGATGATATACCAGCGATGATAACAGTATTATAATAAACTCAAGTCACATTACCAATGCAAACTACACATACCATCTTGGAAATGAATATCATTATATAAAAAATAGGTATTTTACAAGACACGTTTTCCACAATTATAATAAGCATGATAAAGTTGCACTCTGTGCAGGAACCACCTCTTCCATTTATCTCAGATTCCATTAATATTTCTTGTAGAACCAGGTGCTAAATTCCCACGTCCTCGGTGTCAGTGAACTGTTGATCTAGGTCGAAGATTGGAAATATGATAAATGTTCAATGACATTTTGTTATCAACGTGAGGTAAATGTCCGAGGGACATCTTCTGTGTGTTTGCCTTTGCATGTTTGCACACTCCAAATGTGTTTCTATATCATTTGTTTAATTGCATCAAATTATTCATTCGATCTAATTTGAAATGTTTTGTCTGACATTTATTTATGTATGGTTTTGTTTTATATGCAGGGACCTTCTTGTGATTCCTCATCGAGTACAGTATTTGCTGACTTACAAGGAGATGGCTAACCTATGAAGTATTTAAATATGTTAGGATTTGTTAACTACACCCAATACCAAAAGAAACTTTGCATCTCAGTTGATTTTATCATATGTATGTTTTTCAATTACAAATATTTCAAGTTTTGGACATCGTACACTAAAAAGTAATGGCGTATTGTCATCAGTCAAATATTTTTTTCAGAAGTTTTTAATTTTTTTACAAAAAATTAAATTTAAACAAATTTAAAAAAATAAACTTTTAATTTTGACAAGACACACATGTTAAGCGACTATCGCACTACTGAAACAGTTTCTGATGTTAAAAGACCGTTGATATTACCCATTAGCAAAGACCACCGAGTACGAGACAACCACCGAATCACAGACGAATTGATCAAACACATTTTGATACCCCTCGTATGTTGATGCGTCCAAACTTTTTATTTAAATAAACTTTTGAAATGAATATTTTCATACATCGAATGTAAAATTGAATAATTATTACAATACTTAAAAACCCAAATCCAATCGTTGCCTATTATGTGATTTATTAAGACAAGAAGATGGGTGCAAAGTTTCTTTTAGTATTGGGTTTAATTCATGTCGTGGGCAAATCTCGGATGCTATATTCCTAGATGTGACAAATGCCCACGCTGGTATACACTGAGATCGAGGTGTTCAAGTTAAAAGACCTCTCGCACCAGTGAATCATTAACGCCAAGGTCGTTATGCTAATTACTAATAGGTGTTCATGTGTCACGTGCGCGAGTGTTCATCTAACTTGAACCTTAGATCGTGGTTGGTTACGATTTTTACATACGGGCTAAACACAACACCAAGCCACGTACAGAATGAAAACACTTTAAAGGGGCAGTAGAACGTTTTTTCGCTCAAATAAGTCGATGAAAGGTATTTGAAAAATAATTTCACCAATAGTAAAACACCATTCCCTCTTGATAAAAATGAGTGTACATGGCTCAGTAAAGCCATGGGAATCATTTTTGTCATTCGAAATAATAAAATGTGTTCACAATAAAATGGCCGACATGCAAATTTTTCTGCTTGATACACAACACCATTATTACTACTACGGATAATTGGTTTTTGTAATAAGATGTTTTCCCTTCTAAATTAAATTCAAATGGCTCAATCATTATAAATAGGAAATTTGAAAAAGTACATTTTGCAAAAAAACGTGCTACTGTCCCTTTAAGTGTAAATAATTTATTTAGTATGTGGGTAAAACGGTGATTCTCCTTGACAGAAAAACGGGGTCTGTATCAGTCAGCTTTACACAGGCCAGGACAAGTCGCGATTCACATGCTAACACGCTGAAAAGTATACTGATGTCCAAAAGAAAGTTGACAATCTCTTTCATGTCACCTGGTATGTGTGGGGACATAGTTCACTTGACTAGCATCTTCACAACGTTACGGGCGTAATGAAAATATTTCCAAATCTTCTTTCTCCGGGTAGAACGAATTTATTTCGCTACGTTTTCACCTTGCCGTGGGAAGATGCTTGACAAGCACCGTTACGGTTGCATTTTTCTGCGATTAGCTTCTGTTGAGAAATGATACGAATACAAAATGTTCATGATAAACACCCACTTGACATGATGGACACCTCTGTAGGTACCTTTCACTAGACAACGTTGATGTGCAAAATGAACACCCAAATAAAACAAAGGGTCAGTGTGTAAAAGATATACTCACGTTGGAGTATTGGACGTTTGAGTTTTGGATTTATGCAGTTATGGAACTAATGTTTGGCTGGATAATTTTTAAAACTATATTAAACTCTCCAATCATTCATGGCGCGAAAACGCGGTCTTGTTGAAAGTACTGTAACAGTTGTAAGAATTTTTACACAATATGGTAGTTTAAATGTCGAGTATTTCTTTGCAATAGACACCTACGCATGTCTCGAGCCTTCCAGGACAGAGCACGTGTAGCTCGCTGTGGATTCCGACAGTTTGTCCTCGAAGGGGAATAAACTGCAGGAGTAGAGTGACGTCACTGGTTTACTGACAGAAGTACCTGGAAGAGTATAGGCACATCTAATAGGCTTTATAGTTAAACATTAATGATGTAACAGTTACATAGGTTTACAATAACAGTTAATACGATTATAGACATTAAAGGTTGAGATGGGAGGTGGAGATAACAATTAGTACTTAGTGTGATAACAAATTAAAGGCATTTGTAACGAGAATGGCCCACCTAACGTAACCGTAAAACCACAATGACACGTGTTCCGCCACTGGTGTGTTGGTTTCAACCACAGTTCGTTATTTACTTCGTCTGATGGTAGAGGGATAACAGATTGAGTCCAACTGTTGCAGAAGTGAAGTCTTCACCACCTTCCACACAACTTGAGCAGGTACAAATGTACATTACAATTCAAGTTCCCTGCAAGCAGAATTCAAACAGCTTCGACCGTGAGCAATATGCAAACGCCCACAGAACAGATAAACAGATTAGAATTCCTCATATAACTTCAAATTACATTATGAACATACACATGTAAATGACGTTAATGTGTTTTCCAAGTAGGCAAGCCTAGATTTGATTAACCCCGTTTTGACTGTTTCGTTAAGAAAATGTACGTTTGTAATTGTGTATTTATATATGAGACTCTACATAAGTAGACAATGCAGTGTTAATAAGTCACCACATTCTTTTCTCCATTCACATAATGAGAGGAAATTACCCAAACAATATCATCTAGTTACTTACTCAGTTATAATGCACATATAAAATATATAAAATATAAAACGTCAATAAGCTATTGATGACGAAGGGATGCGAGGGAGGGGATAAAAGATTGGATAGCAGAAATTTGACTTTGATGCCAAAAATGACTTTGATGAAGCAAATAACATTAATTATATATTTTGGTTAAACGTGCTATAGTTGTTAACAGTTAGGATAGCTGAACTCTAGACTAACCACTGTCTAAATCTAAAAATGTTAAAATGTTGCTTTTCATCAATTTTAGTTACAGTCGGACTATATCATTGGAAAAACATTGAGCTTAAAGTTGAATTAAAGTACATACATTGTTGAAAATGTCATCAGAGTAATGGTAGGAAAATGAGTATGATATCATGAATAGCTGTGGTGGTGTTAATAGAAATACAGAGACATGTATATCTGTGAACTGCTTCTGTGTGGTTGGTGAAAGGAGGAGTAGGACTCTACCTTCTTTCCTTGGTTTGTCGTTGTATAACATTCGAAAGCCACCAATTAAAAGAAAACATATTTTATCCTATAAATGTATCTTATAGTCTAAAAGCATACCTTTGTTTTACCTTAAAGGCGCTGTAGCACGTTTTTTCGCTGAAATAAGTCGATGAAATGTATTTGAAAAATAATTTCACCAATTGTAAAATACCCTTTTCTTTTCGTAAAATCAAGTTATAAATGAGTGTAAATGGCTAAGAAAAGCCATTGGAATCATTTTTGTCATTTGAAATAATAAAATGTCTTCACAATAAAATGGCCGACATGCATTTTTTGCTTTATACGCAACACCGTCATTACTTCTACTGATAATTGCTTTGTGTAATAAGATGTTATACTCTCTAAAATAAATTTAAATGGCACAAACTATCATTATAAATAAGAAATTTGAAAAAATAAATTTTGCAAAAAAACGTGCTGATTACTTGAAGTCAGGTGTGAACTACCTCATTAGTAGGTTGATGGTAAGACTCTCCACCTGAAGGGGTCGGGTTCGACTCCCACCGGAGTTGAGCTCTAATCCCATGTTAATTATGAATCAGTGTACATTCAGCAATCAATAGATTGATGAATGAATACAGGCGTATTGGTAACTCAACTGTGTATATTTCATAACAATTTACAGGAATTCTCGTCACGGTATACATGTAGATATAATTACACTTGTGGTTAACGGTCAAAAAGTCGTGTTTTCAATTGTGAAGAGGTCAATGCTCTAGATCATTTGGTCCAATTGTGTAGTCTCTTGAGACACAAGTTGCGAGAATAAGATGTAGAGAGAACAAGGAGGGAAGAATACGTGAGAGAACTGGCAAGAAAAATCAAAGGGAGCCAGAATAGGAATGAAAGAAAATAAGAACAAACGGGAATGAGAAATCAAATTAGAAAATGAAGATTGAGTATGCTTTTCAAAAAGTCATGTACAGTGATTGTATTTCCAAAATTTGTCTCGTCAATAAGTCTGTACAGTATATGACATAGTTTTGTGTAACAAACCACACACTCTCAAACATTTAGGATAATTCTATGCCATTATGTTTCAAATACAAACAATCATAAGTAGTGGTATATTAATGACATCCTTTTGAAACTGAATGGTTATCTTATAAATATATTTCCAATATTGCCCTATAGGCATGATGTTACGTGATGGTATCCATATACATGTAGGCATGGTGTTGGTATCAAAATAGGTATAATGTTACATGTAGTTTTTGGTATCCCTATAGGCAAGATGTTAAATGTTGGTATCCATATAGGCATAGCGTTAAGTGTCGGTATCTCTATAGGCATATAAAGTGTTGGGGTACCTATGTGATATAACATGTTATCTTCATAATGTATGTTAAAATTTGCAAAGATGTGTACCGCACAAAACTCTTAAGTATTAACACTTAACAGTAAATATTCAACATAACGTACCTACAATGATACAATTTCAGAATGGGAAGCCTTTAAACATGAAGAAGTTGATACATTGCCGAGATTCCAACTCGTGTTGATTCCTATAATATGTAAACTACGGCTTTAGAACGCACACTGTCAGTTTCGATTAGCATGATATACACGTTGAAACCCCTCGACTGACTCTAATCATCGACTAAGACTAACCGTATATTGGCAATTTGCACTGTGGACGTGTGTCGGTTAATGCTGACGTGAAACCTCGTCTTACCTGATCTCGTCCAGACGTCACTTCACTCCCGCAGTGGAGGTAATTACCTTACAAACAGTTCCCATCATCTTCCTATTGGGTCGAGCATGACCGATATTTTATGATGTGAACGATGTTCTTCAGTTGTTTTAGTGGTATATATGTGAGGTGTACCGGTAAATCTTTGAACTTTTATCTTCAAGAATGAAATGATCAATATTTTTCGATTTATATTTATCATTGCTTTAATTCCAAATACCTAAATAAGATTTTTCCTCTGATATTTCTAATTATCACGTTTATAATCGTCATTTTCAATGTAAAGAAATAAGTAATAATATGGCGATTTAAATGCATAACATGTAATTCATATTACTCTCAACCTCAATCTCACGTTCAACGTATTTTGAAAGTTCTGAGAAAATAAAGTCGTCTCTAATGCTTTCTTAAAGTGTCAAGAAATCTTTGAATATGAGATTGAGGGGAAGCCTGTTTGTGCCTTAAATTGATATACGCACCCAACAACATTCTCCCCGAAACGTGTTAACATACTGTGTTTAAAGGCACTGTTGCACGCCAATTGATTTAAAATATAAATAATGCACAGATAATTGCACATCTCTCGATATTACAAACGATTTGCACTCAAGTAATATTTTGCATTAGTTATCTGATAAATATGTACGTATTCAGGTTTTAAAGTAACTAAGACTGGAAATAAATCATAGTTCGTGCATTAAATTATTAAAAAATGCACACAATCCGAAGAGCAAAATCGGCACGCGCTATGGTTAATGTTACAACAATGCTTACACCGCGTATTACAAATCGGCGAAGTAACGGATGCTTCTTAATGAAGACTATATCCAATGTTTGTTGTCAGTTCAGAGATTAAAGTACATGCAAGAGCTGACTACAATCCTAGTTCAGCCGTTTTCAACACTCCATATTTCTCATTTTTCACTACAGCGAATTTTACTATTTGTGATATCCCTGATAATTTTCTTAAATATTGACTGCAGGACACTTATAAAGAATAATATTAAGTATTTTATTGCACCGAAAGGAAACTAAAGTGACTTCAAATGCCCTCGTATGACCTAAAACAGCTTACTTGAGTATGAAAAGCGTGCAATTGTGCCTTTAATACCATATATGTTGTACATGAATTCTCAGACGGCAAAAGCCCTTCAAATTGTAGTTCCCATAAAGATGATTCAGTGTTACATCCCCTTTAACACTTGTATTTATATGACAATTAATATCTTAACAAATATGTATTCTTGAAATTACAATTTTATTAAATATTGCACTGAGCCTCGGAGAAAGGGAATTTCAGGCAGACTCTAGACTTGCTTCTGTAAGGAGGCTCATGTTTCGAGATAGGTTGCGTGAAGGTTAAAATAGTATGAACTATCGTCTTAGACTACACTGATATGAGACCCAGACATCGCGTCGCTGAGACAAGGGAGATAATTACCTCAACAGCTGCTCTCAACTCGCGTCTACTTTGGACTAGCGCGTAATGTCGACTTGTAAATGTGGTCAATGATGGATGTCCATGTACATTTTGTAGATCATGATTGTTTGAAGTGTCAATAAACTGATGAAATAGAGTGTGCTTTCTTTGTTTCACTTTGTTATAAGTGTTAAATTTCCATCGCCGCTGACATTTGATTTGCATATATATCCTAGATCACTCAAAATTAATTTCAACTGATAATTAACACTGTCTTTACTAATTGATCAGGAATGATACTAATAAATGTGTTAAATATTGATATTTGTTAGAAGGCATGTCTTTGATTGACATTGTAAATGTTAAGATGATTAAGAATGATGAAGACTACTTTTATGAGTACACAACTTCTTTATTCCGGGAGACAAATATCGTTATCAAGGAAGTGTCATTGGGATTATCGTGGAAACTACTAGTTCCTGCATGTTTCTGTGCAGTCCTTTTTAATTTTTATTTATTTTATTTTATTTTTTTATTTATTTTTTTTTGTAGCACATGTACAATATGGTATACAAAGTTATCATATATTTGCGGGTGTTATCGATGCAATAACGCAATCTTATAAACTTGTTATCCAAATCTGATAAATATGCAAAACAGGTAAAAGGTCTAATACACGAACTACTTTCGCAAAATTCCACTCTTTCCATGCGAATCCTAAAACTGTTTACGAATCATTGAAAAGCGTAACCGGGAGTATTTCCGCTTGAATGAATGGATATTCGAAACACGAAATCATCTGATGGTACAGTGCATTTATAGTTTTAACAAAGTCAAGATAATTGTAGATTTGTTTTAAAAATCATTCAAAACTTCAGTGCGCTATTGACTAACAGCATCAGCATGTAGCTGCAGTGTCCTGTGTACAAGATGAATCTTGATGTGTCAGTGTGTGGCCTACCGACGCGCCTCGTCGATCGCACTAGCATTTTAGCAGTTCTTGAGGGCTGGTATTAGGTACATTTATAGGTACTTATTGTCATAAACGAAAGTAACAACCCCACCTCACAAATAACTACCGTTTAAGTGTGAAAGATACTGTTATGCAGCAATCCGAATCAAACCTGCAACGCAGCTTCCAAAACGTTGAAACTAGAGTTCCCTTGTTCTAGCAACGTGATTTATAAATTATGAGTGCTTTTTAATCATTAGATACATGCTTATGAACTGATTGAAAATATCTCCATGAACAAGAAACCAGGGACCAATTGTTGATTAATGAAAGAATCGCGCACATCGTATTTTTTAATTTAGAACTATTTCTAGGCACTTCACAGCCGATGTCGTGACCATCACTTTGATGTACCGTCTATGATATTACTCCGCTAAAACTAGGTCAATTCCCTTACCACTTTTAACACAAAAACACGCTTATCTTAATAATGACATAATATGATAATGAGATTATTAACCTCGTGTGTTTCCGTATCATTTATATCATATATTTGGAATAAAAAATAATGTATTATGCTCGCCAAAGGCTCGCATATTACAATTTTTATTCCAAAAATATGATATTAATGATACGGAAACACACTTGGTTAATAATCTCTATATATTGCCACACTGGCTGGCGTATACATTGGAAAAGATGTACACAATTGTCTTCGATCTGTTTACAATTGACAGAAAACGATATAGTGATATCAGAGGTAAGATAATTGATCATATTTAACAGGTCTTAGTTTAAAATTTAAAAAAAACCCATAAATCTCTTTTGGTTTCGAAAGCGAACCAACAGCTAGCGAGTATCTAGCTGCTTGGGTAGCAAGATTTGTGCAGTCTTGTTCATTCTATTCCCTCATCTATCAGGTATTTTGGACATTGTTTATGCATAACATATCAGGTTTCTTTACATGATGTTAGAAATAACCCAACTAAGTGATTTATGTTTTGGTAATACGATTACAATAAATATTTTGACACGAGATAATTACATTAATGTTATTCAAGTGAAATTGGTCAAGGCTCATGAATTACCTAATTGATAATGATTCGCGGAAAGATAATTCTTCATTCCTCGCTATACTCGTTAGTTATTATCTAAGAATTTGGGTTTCAATTTCATTTCGACAGACCTTGAATAATATATTTTAAGCAATGCGGTAAGAACTAATATACGTAAATAATGGAAAAATAATACAGTAGACCAATATTACTCAAAGAGAATATCTCCCTTTCTGGATTGTTACAACGTATTTCATTTGATTCTTTGATAATTATTTTTACATTCAAACACTAACTCCTGTGTACTGAAATTGACAACTATCCAGTACAGAGCACAATTATTCTTTGTCAGAGCAGGAAATATAAATTTATTAACTTAGCAGCTCAAACTGAAATAGAAAATATCAACAAGCGGAAGAATAAATCAGCTCTTGAACTTTAAATACCAGGCGGCTATTTTTATGGAGAAGAAAAACAAATTCTATGGAAAGTTATTATATATATATATCCACTGTTGAAAAAGACTTGTAAACAAGTCGAAATGCGACGCATCCAGTCATTATTAAAATTATATCTACAGCAAGTGTTGTCTGAAGTATTCTATTTATATAAATAATAATAATAAAAAAATAAAAAAAGTATCGCATTCGGGGATGTGGGGAACTATGCAACGCCCCCGCCTTACGATATCCGAAGTCGCCCTCACCGCTCAACACACACCCTTCGAAAATTGGGTTCGACTATGTATATCTATCAGTGAACTAAGCACAATGCAGTAGTCTAAAAGTCTATATTGCAGAGAGATATACATCGTGGGCGGCCACTGTCGAGGTCAAATCCAAGCACGTCTACCGCAGACAGTGACTCGAACCAGTGTCTATAGTAGGAGTAGATATAATGTTTATGCAAACTAATCATATCATACCGTAACTCCTAGAATCCAAGCCCTGGGTTCGATTTCCATCATCGCCAAATGAGGCGGAGTTCTAGTCGAGGCTGGGCTACGCGACTTAAATGTTTATTCATTTTCAGTCTTCCTAACCCGGCTTTTGTCGAAGCATGGGTTGTATATCAGTAAATACAATATATGAAGACATATGCTTAACAAAGTAGTCAAAATTAAGTATGTTTAAATGGTGTCAGTTACGTGATGACTATATATTCAGACATCCTCGGTTACCCATGGTTTTATATATGCTCCGTTACTCTCCACTATATCACCCATGGGAAACTCTATCAGAGAAATCTGTACTAAAATGACCCGCCCTTGGCCGGCGTGAGCCAATCAAACTGCTACGCAGCTTGGACCTGCGAACCAATGACAATTCATATCACTTCGTTGCAAAGCACGCGAGGTCATGTTTTTAGCCATCCGTCACCGGTTATATCCCTTGACCATTTCCGTCTTATCCTATTGAGCATTTTCTTTGGTTACTGACTTCGTCACGCCGGCCAAGGGCGGGTAATTTGAGTACAGATTCTCCTGATAAGGTTTCCCATGGGTGATATAGTGGAGAGTAACGGAGCATATATAAAACCCTGGGTAACCGAGGATGATATTCAGACCGCTGTCATGATATGATCAACAATTAAAGGTACATCCATTGTGTTCCAAACGTTCTAAAAGGTGTTGCTTTATTGAGAAAACTATCATTTTAATGATAGTCGACTTAGTAAATTGACGATATGAAGGTGAAAGTAGTGATTTTTGATCGAATACCGGACAATGCATCAGACAAAATGACAAATGGTTTGATAATGTTTAATAGGTCATATGACTACTGTGCATGTAAATGGGACGTGCAGTTTCGGTTTCTACACATGCATAATGATGTTTTTCGATTTTAATTGGAAACTAGTAATTATGATATATTTGGCGATTGGTAATGATTATGCAAATTGAGTGAATTTATTTGTACTGTAACAGCACATATGGTGAGTTGGAACGTATAAAAGATAAATAAACTTTTATTAAACACAATGAATGTACCTTGAAGGGGATTCAAAGCATACAGAATAAAGAGTCAACAATAACAGCTCTAACATAAGAAAAATATTAACAATGACATAAGCAACTACAGTATTCATAAGTCTCGTTTCCCATTCATTTCATCCTTATATTAAAATAATCCTATCAGAGTTGATAATAAAAGGTTTAAACACATGTATGTATAAGAACAGGAAGATTTTCTGGATAACATCTTCTTAGATATGAAAATACAAGACGTTTCGGAGCATATGCTCTCTCCTTCATCAGGTGGAATGTAAGAAAATAACAAATAATTATAACCTGATGAAGGCGTGAACATTTACTCCGAAACGTTCTGTTCTATGTATTATACCACTTCTAAATCCCTTCAAAGACATGTATGTTTTTAGAAAAACAATCACAAACTGTTACTGAACATTGTGCAGGCAATTACTGAAATAGGATCCGTTACCGAACCATAAAGTTTTAACCCACTATTGACATGTACAATAGGACAAGTGACACTAATCGTGTGAAATCGTTACGATTGCTAAGTAGCCGGGTTCATAATGTTGAGCCATACCTCGTAGCTCCTTTGTCAAGATTTAATGCTAAGCTTTGGGGTTTAGCTGAACTCTGGTATTATTAGATCACCAGTCGTAGATGGCCCTTACTTACTGTTCACCTGCTGTAGTCAGGTACTTATGTTGTCAGCGCCAGACCCCTGTATGACGGGGATAAGAGCATTTCAGTGGATTCGCTTTACGAGAGTATTTCAGGACACTAACTGTTTCATTAAGTGCCGTGTATTAAATGACCATCACGTATCTCAAAGTGACAGTATAATTGCTCTCATAGAACTGGCATATAGCAAGCCAGGCTTGTAATTCCCACACACCGGCGCTCCCTGTTTAACTATTGGATCCTTCGTCTCAAGCCGGTCTGCGGTGAGGAAGGAGAACACGGCATTGATCGGTGAAGACAGCGGTGTTAGACGAGCGGCAGTCTTCTGCTCCAGAACACCAAGACAACGGGCGAGAGAGGAAGGGGAGAATTGGTCGGTCTTACAACTCGCTTACCGGCACTGTTGTTTGCTGTGTGCTAGCCTTGCTTACTGCGGCCCTGATAACATTGACTACTTTTTGTCAAGAACTTTTACCAGAAGAAGAATTTTCGTCGGCAAAGGATCCAACGATTGCAGTGTAAACAAAGTTTGAAGATTTTCTACGATTAATTTGAAGATTGTTTACATTGGCACGTGCCGATATGAGAGCGCCTCCAGGCAGTGAATGTGAAAGCATCTTCTATAGAGACGGAAGACTGTGTGTATAGAGGTGGAGATAGCGCCTGACACGGTCTGCAGATAAGGTATGTTGGAGGCAGGAGGGGAGATGTGTTAAGCAGACAAGACGTGTTGGACCACTGACTGTGTTGGCGGGTGTTTGTTGTCAGTAACTACTCAGATCGTGCAACTCTTTAAATGAGGAAGTGAGCATAGACTGATCTGATGGTATAAATATCAGCGGGTCGTCATTCTGTCTGCTTGTTTATATCTCGGAACTGTGAAACAGTTGGGGCCTCATGGGTGTAAACATGACTCGAGTAAAGGCGTATATGTGCGTGGTAGACCCTCTCGTGCCAGGCACCGTATCAGGTGTCCTGGATCCATAGACTCTTAACAGCATCCACGCAGATATCAAATTGTGATACAAATGGAATGTGCAATTGTAGCACAGCCTTCACTACCGGCCAAATGTGACATTAAGATGACATTTAAAGGACTGAAATCATGGGCATTTCATCCGCCTACGGTTGTATTTTTTCACCAAATTGGATAAAGTACATGTGGTTATAAATGGTCGCCGATGTACCAGTGTGCTGCGAGCACTTTCCAACTAGCACATCCATGGCTAACGACACGGACAGTCCCCTGGTGAGGCCGGAACCCTATGTCAGCCGCGGCTTCTATGTCATCTGGGGCCTCTCCATTCCAATGGTGTCCGTCACCTTCCTGACTCTCATAGCTAACGGTTCAGTCTTGCTTATGTTCATCTTGACGAGAGTACTTCGGAAATGTAAAAACATCTACATAGCCAGTCTGGCAACAGCGGACTTCCTCATTGGGTGTACCATGCCCCTGGAGTTACTGCAGGACGTTAACCCTAACTGGGCACTGATGGGTTGTGCATGTCGGTTCACCCTCACACTTCGTCATTCCTTGTTGTACGTGTCCCTGTTGAGCATCCTACTGATCAGCGTGGACAGGTGGTGGTCTATCTACTACCCGTTCTCATACCGGGTCCGCCAGAGCAGAAGGCTTGCTCTGGGTATTGTGTGTCTCTGTTGGGTGTTCAGCCTGATTCTTCACATTCCTCCTATTGTTCTTTGGGACACTGTCATTAGCCAAGAGAGCAACATTACAAAGTTCACCCCTACCAACAGCTTATGTGAAGTGCCCTACAGAACTAACTTTGTGTTCACTTTGACAGCCTCCGTTGTGGAATACATGATACCTGTGATGGTTCTTTGGGGGCTAAATTGTAGCATTTATTTCAAAATCAGCCGAAGGAAAAGTATGAAAATTCGTCGATCTCTCAGTGCATCGGACACATTTATTTTGACCTATCGGAAATCCTCCTCTGAATCAGACTGCACTAATAACCCGTCTGACGAGAGTTCGGACCTCGTCCCCAACACGTTCTCCAGACTCGACATTCGCCGGACCTCTCTCATTAAGAACTGCAACAGGCGCCACAGCCTGGCCAACTATCTGACACCTCCAAGGTCATCAACTCCCAACCAGTACTCACGGATGAGTATGAAGAGAAGGGTCTCGTTTGACACAGTAATGGGACAGACTGCCTACAGACCGAGTGCTATGAGGAAGTCCTCACTATGTGGGACAGGACCCAGATCGAGCTCGACAATCAGGAAACAGAGCGATGACCTTGTCAGAGACCTGCTAGTCAAACAAGACAAGAAAGCTGCATGTTCCCTAGGCATGCTGGTTCTTGTCTTCACGATTTGTTGGACACCCTACATGGTAAGCAGTGTGATAGACTCCAAATGTGATACTTGCCTTGTCCTATGGGTCAAGAAACTGTGTTTGTGGATCCTAATGGCCAATTCGGCCATTAATCCGTTTTTGTATGGGCTACTTAACGCGGAGTTCAGGAAGGTATTGCGACAGTGGTTTTTTTGTCCAAAGACCCGCCAATATAGAATCAAAGAAGCTTTACTATATTGGAATCTTCAACAAGGACTTGACTCCGACGGAATGCGTGAAAACGGCTATTTTCCAGTTTTGCGCGAATAGTTCCAAAGGGTAACCCTACAGAGATGTACCATGGTGTATGGTACTGAGACTGTGTTCCTCAGCAGGTAACTGTGAGTAATCTTTATTACGACTGTGATGACTGATCTGAACTGACTATACCGCTGAATAGTGTACGCTATTCACAAATTTCACCAAAGACCACGTGTTTACCATACTGTGTTCGTATCCCAAGTACATGTTTTACGTCACTGTAAAAATGGCACCAGGTATGGTGTCCGAGATTGGATGATGTATCCCTGTGACTCACGGTGACCCTGTGTTGTGTCTCACACACGTCGATGAAACCTCTTGTGATAACTGTGGCACTCGTCTGGTCTGTTTGCCTTCACTTCACTTCTATCAAAGAACCTGGAGATGTCAGCTCAGAGTTGTCAAATGTTTGTACATTTTATTTTTGGACTTTGACGTTGTTATACATTTGCAGTATGTACACCATGCTAATTGTTATTCATATAAAATAATTTGAACAAATATTACTTCGTTATAGTTTTAATTTCCGCAGTGTTGTGAAGTTAATTCCCGTTAAACACCGGACGTGCTTAAGGTAAGAAGCTACTGGTGACTGATATCATGCAGGCGTGTGCATGTATAGCGCAGACATGATCATCTGGTATTGTTGTTCTAATGATATCGCTAATCTCCTTTAATGATACACTACACCAATTATCAACTATATTGACACCTCAAGTGCATGCTGTGATAATTGGAATCGATAATCGTACCAATTATATTTTTAAAAATCACTCTGTTCCATCGTAAAATTAGATCATATATTTCTTTGCACTCGGCCGAAAGTATTGATATCAATACTTATTCATATAAGTTCAAGTATTATATTTGCTTTGGTTTTCAATATCGTTAATATAATGCATAACTCATACCCTGTTACCACTCTGTCACTTCGTCTCTGAATAAAATATACTTATTTATTTTCTTTATATAAAAAGGACCATTTTATTAAATACTGCAAAGGAGCCTTTACGAAAAGAAGATCAGAGCAAAATTGCTTATCCAGAGAGATCCTGTTTCCATCTAGGGTGAAGTTAAGATTAAACTATCATGAATCAACGTCTTTTAGTAAGTAACACTCTGCGGACTTAAATTATTGCAATAACATCTCCACACATATCTCCCACGATTGACACGGGTGTATACAACTTGATTCTCTGATCTCTGTAACGTTGTGCTGATTTATCATCCTAAACTGGCGCTCACTGTAGATATAACGTGTGTGACACCAAACTATGTCTACAAGATATATCTACATTGTAGACATCACTCGAATCAAATCGTCATAATGTCATTACATCATCATGTAATGAGGTCACATCTTAAACATCACAACTTAAGACGTCTGTTTTGAGTAATTAAGTTCATTATTTTACTTATAAATATTAAACAATATATGATACATAAAACTCTCCCTCTTGTCGTCTGATATCTTTAATCATCTCGTACTGATATATTTGATATCTGAGGACACAAAGGCGAGATTCTCTATTAATCACCATATTGTCATCAAAGAGGCACATCACCTTTCGTGTTCATATTAACATGAATAATTTACTTGTGCACAGTATGAGCCTCCGATTGAAATGGAACATTATTGATTTCCATGTGGATGGCGAAGTGTTTTCAAGTCAAGGACATCAAGGTGACATTGTGAAACAGACTACCTCACACCACTAATGTAATGCTATCCATCCAAAATTCCTTTTTACAGTAAAACGCGTAATTGTGTACACTGTCACATATTTAGAAATCTAGCAAGAATGCATATGCAGCTTTTACATCACATGGACATTTGCAGTTCTCAGTCTATGAGATCCGAGTGGTTTTGTTCGATAATATTGACATCTATATCAAGCCGTTATCAAATCGATACGTAAAACAAACTTCCAAAGCCAGTAGTGTATATCTAATCTGACTTATATAGATGAAACGACGTCCTTCTAAGACTTGTGGCATGTTCATATGCTTTACATTGGTTGTGTTGGTTTGATGGGTGCGCTTTTCTTTTCTTTCTTCTTTTACGTTTCGTAAATGAATAAAGTCTAACTGCAAGTGAAATTTATGCGACGTACCTCTGTGGAAATAAGGCATATTATCTTTTTTAACTTTAATGTGCCGATTCATGGCTCATTTTCAAACATACAATTGATTCCTGTTTAGATTTTGAATCAGTTAGTTGCTTCTCTGGCTTCCTGTTCATCTACTTATATAAAATGTACCATCCACTATTTTCAGTATCCACCCGAAGAAGGGGCAATTAGTAGCCCAGAAACGTCATGTGAAACAAATAAAGAAGTTGTTATCCACAACATCTGTCTCTCACAACAGTATATCAAATTCGGTAGTTGTATTATGTTAATTCTGGATAACATGTCAGATGCATTGAACGTTGCTCACCAAATCGTATACAAATATACGTAAATAAAACATGCATCTGGATTTTTTAAACTAGTTCACGCTGATAGTAGTTTATAGAAGTCCAAAACGAACACCCTTGCATAAACAATCAAGAAACAGATTGACGAATGGAGTACAGAATCGTTTGATTAACAGCATTTTGAATCCTACCAACTTACTCAACTAACACGCACAGTAAGGTAATATGTTTAACAGAAGAAATACATGCTGAGTTAGCATATTGACGTGTTTACCAGACATCACCATATACTCTGTAATAAATAAGTAATGGATAGGTATACAGATGTGAATATTAATATATGTGTTCAAGATATCACACCGCCCTTCAAGGACATGAAACGAGCACCTGTTTGTAATCGCTGTGGTATGAGAGTGATTGATACAAGCAACATATGAAACTCATGGTAAATTAAACATATTCATGTCCAATATTAAAGGTTTGTCATGGAAATATATTGATACAGATGTTCGAAAATTTCGAAATCATTTACAGCATTTTGACCGCTTGCTAGGACCAAAATCAACACCGGTAATCGCATGACAAGCCGGTCGGTGTCGGTCCATAAAGGTATTGCATTTTCCACTTCTTCACAAGAACAACTTGCTGACATCTAACGTAGAGGCACATTCGCTAATGGAAATATATATGGTTGAGTTGGTGTCTGTTGTGACCCTTTTATAGGGGAAGTCATACTTTAAAAGCTTTATTTTATTTATCCTAAAACATGAAATAAAATTAAAGATTAAAAACAAAATGCTAGTGTACTGACTTGGCGAAATATGAATTAAACAATAGATTTTATGACAATCGGACCTCTAATAGTGATCACATGGATCATATCAAAACTGTTTTGGATTTGATCTCAGAAACAGAAACTAAAAATTACGCGTGCATGCTCCATTTAAAATGACTAGCGAAGAATGGAGATTGCAACATTTGCAATTAACGTTGAAAAAATTGAAACATGTTGTGATATAACATATTTTACAATCAGTCTGAGATAACAGCTACATCGTCAGAGTAGGAAAGAGTATAATGAAACCATGCTTATAGTGAACAACCTTGTGTATATTGATCCAATACATGGTGAGCATATTGAAGCGTGTTAATAGCGCCCTAGGCAATCAGACAAGGACTATAACGAATGTTAAGATTATCACGAAACGACGATATTCGGCAGGTTATGATAAATCGATGTACATTACCGGGCTTATACGAATAAAGACTTTCAAGAAATAAACCTTTACTCTGATGTTGCTTCTTAAAGTGTATAGTTAGCTATTCATATTCATAAACATTTCTTATACATTTCAATTGTCCAGACAATATAATTATGTTGACCCGGGTTCTATTGATACATTACATATGTCAAATAATATACAAAGGAGGCTTATATATCGGGTAGCTTTCATTTTGTTTGAGTGTAATACCTGAAATGGAACAATTTTCATTTATGCTTAGTTTACAACTTCATAAAGAAACATGTGTGTTAATAAAATATTCACAAAGTAACAAATAATGCATCATTAAACTCACAATGTCGTGTTATGCCGCAGATGAATGGCTTCACTCTTCTCTTCTCTTTTTTAGTTTTAATGAATGTCTTCAGCAAATTATCAAATATGAAGTCCTCACAATATTACTTTCAGCAATATGTTCCAACTGAATTCAAAATAATCAAAAGACATGTATTGATAACATATATGTGTTAACATGCTGTCTCGAATTTTGTTTCCACCAAAATTTCCCCGATAGAACTCTACCTTTAAGAGTGATTTGTTTGTCTCGGGATACTATTAACAAACTGATCCCTGTCATCTAGGATATTAAATTTAAAAATGAAATTTACCAAAAACATGTTTGTTTCCAAATTGATACATGTCATCCAGCTATTATACTGCAATTAACAAACATGAATATGTTCAATGATGCATAAAAACAGTACATTGCTACAAAATGTTGCATCTCTGTTAAGTCTTATATACAATAACTGCAATTAAGAAAGAAGATCTAGCTTTCCAATAATATTTTAAAAAGTCCTACTTTGCTACAAAATGTTGTATTTCTGTTAGGTCTTATATAAACCAACTGCAATTAGGAAAGAATCTTTAGCTTCCCAATGATATATAAAAAGCGCTACTGTGGTACAAGTTGATGCCTGTCATCAAGATTATATTGCATAAAACTGCAATTAACAAACATGTAGCTTTTCAATGATATATCA
Source organism: Gibbula magus (assembly GCA_936450465.1). Classification (NCBI taxonomy): domain Eukaryota; kingdom Metazoa; phylum Mollusca; class Gastropoda; order Trochida; family Trochidae; genus Gibbula; species Gibbula magus. Next base: position 62,801,535 of record OW388299.1, read on the forward strand.
AAAATGCTGCAATGCTACAAATTGATGGTTGTCAGCCAGGTGCCAAAACACACACCTGCAATTAGCGAGCAAGGTGTGGGTAGGAGGCTCAATTATCAAATCCCGATTTGCACGTTGCTGGTACATGCCAAAATATCGGTTTTCATGACAGGAATAACGTGGGGTCCTGCTGTTAATGTCAGGATCGTGCTTATTTATATTCCATAGCTTTCCTCGGAGATTCATGAATCAGATTCACGTGTACCGCACCCCCGGTTCTAGTTATCTCTGGTATCTTGGTATTTATACCTCGAGCTTGTCCTAATCTTGCTTCCATTCATGTGGAATAACACTTACATCTGTTCTTCCCATCAATGGGTCTGATATGCTGTACATGTCAATACATGCGTTCTGGAATCTGGGGGATCGGATTATTAGGCTACTGGTATGTATATCGGAAATGGAAGTTCTTCTAACCATAAAGTTCAATATCTTGCTATCATTCACGTGGAATAGCATAGGTATCTATACATCAGTGGGTATATATGCTGCACTCTGTCGAGTCTTTACATGGGTTCTGGAGTCTGGGGTTTAAGGGGAATCAGTTTAATATGTGGGTATATGGGAAATGTAAGCTCTCCGGCTCGTCAATATCTTGCTTTCATTCATGCGGAATAGCACAGACATGTATTATCATCACGAGTCATTTGTACATCGCAAACTGGTGAGTCTGCAAAAACGTCCAGGAATCTGGGAATCTATAGGATCGGACTGGAAATGGAAGCTGACCAGTTAAGGAAAGTCTTGGCACTGAGTCCCTAGGTGAAGTTACATACAGTCGTGACTTAACTGATAATGGTGTCGATTTAAATAGCTTTATCCGAGAATCAGCATATGTGTGGTTCAGCAAGGACCTGGTCGTTATAAAGTGGTTATCCCTATATCTGTATATTTGGTTATCAAGAACATGTTTATTGTGCTTCACAACTTGAGATATTGCTGAAAAAAAGTTATTGTGGTACAGGAGTTCGATGGATCAGATGTCACATTCACGAGGGTTATGTGATCTACATTTATATAAAACAATAATGGAGTAAATTACCATTATTAGTCTGTACAATATATCCACTTATAATTGTAACTACAAACGTAGTACTAAAATATGAAATGATCGCCAAAGGCCTTTTATTTCAACTTTCGCTATTTGGATAACTCATAATGAGATCTATTGGTAAAAAATTGTATTACCTAAGCGTTAGTATTCTCTCGTACGTAGCCAATACAATACAAATCCCCGGAGCAAGGTGAAATAAATAATTCTGAAATTCATAATGACTTAAGTATGTTTATGTTAAATATTAATTTGGTTGACGAAGTACTTGAAATATATTTAAAACAATGTATATGTACAAAATTATTCATTTTTTCCCTGGGCTTCAAATTTATCAATGAAGCCTTTCCTATATTTTGTGTTCAATAATATCATAATTGGAACAAGTCGATCACAAATGTTCATTCCTCGGTGTAATTGCCAAAATCCCTTATCCCACTGTCAATATCGTTAAACCACTTATCCCACTGTCATTATTTTAAACCACTTATCCCACTGTCAATATCTCAAAACCACTTATCCCACTGTCAATATCTCAAAACCACGTATCCCACTGTCAGTATCTTAAACCACTTATCCCACTGTCAATATCTCAAAACCACTTATCCCACTGTCATTATCTCAAAACCACTCATCCCACTGTCAGTATCTTAAACCACGTACATGTATCCCACTGTTAGTATCTTAAACCACGTATCCCACTGTCAATATCTTTAAACCAAGTATCCCACTGTCAATATCTTTAAACCAAGTATCCCACTGTCAGTATCTTAAACCACGTATCCCACTGTCAGTATCTTAAACCACGTATCCCACTGTCAATATCTTAAAACCACTTATCCCACTGTCAGTATCTTAAAACCACTTATCCCACTGTCAGTATCTTAAACCACTTATCCCACTGTCAATATCTCAAAACCACTTATCCCACTGTCAGTATCTTAAAACCACGTATCCCACTGTCAATATCTCAAAACCACTTATCCCACTGTCAATATCTCAAAACCACTTATCCCACTGTCATTATCTCAAAACCACTTATCCCACTGTTAGTATCTTAAACCACGTATCCCACTGTCAATATCTTTAAACCAAGTATCCCACTGTCAATATCTTTAAACCAAGTATCCCACTGTCAATATCTTTAAACCAAGTATCCCACTGTCAGTATCTTAAACCACGTATCCCACTGTCAATATCTTTAAACCAAGTATCCCACTGTCAGTATCTTAAACCACTTATCCCACTGTCAATATCTTTAAACCAAGTATCCCACTGTCAGTATCTTAAACCACGTATCCCACTGTCAGTATCTTAAACCACGTATCCCACTGTCAGTATCTTAAACCACTTATCCTACTGTCAATATCTTTAAACCACTTATCCCACTGTCAATATCTTTAAACCAAGTATCCCACTGTCAGTATCTTAAACCACGTATCCCACTGTCAGTATCTTAAACCACTTATCCTACTGTCAATATCTTTAAACCACGTATCCTACTGTCGATATCTTTAAACCACGTATCCTACTGTCAATATCTTTAAACCACGTATCCTACTGTCAATATCTTTAAACCACGTATCCCACTGTCAGTATCTTTAAACCACTTATCCAACTGTAAACATCTCAAAACCACTTGTCGCACTATAAATATAAAATTTCCTTGGTTAATATGGTATTCGACTGTTATAATACTAACTTATTTAACATATATGTGGCAATACTAAATCAATATGAATAATGTGATCATATTCGAATATATTATCGAGCAAATTATATAGCAGTTAGTAATTTGACACTAAAGCATTAAGCATAACATTATAAATTATGGTTTAGAAATTAAAGATTAATATAAGTTGAACTTTCTTAAGTTTTGAAATATCATCATGTTTGCTGTAGCTACATAAAAATGCAAACCAATATTTTTTGTTAGTTTCAATCATCTTGTGACCTTTTCATTTGAAGGCATTTGCGTCATCAGCGCAGTGACTTGAATGCCCTGTTCTATTTTAAGGCAATTGAGGTCATTGTCTTTAAGCGTGTGGATACCATCTTCTTCTACACTATTACTTGCACGTTGAATAGGGGTTGGACCGATCACAACCCCATGCACACAGCATGTAGGTTTGTTAGGGTAGAGTCCCACGTTGATTAACTTACTTCATATGGTAGTCAAATCATGCATTATATAAGTATAAAGAAATATCCATTACATTTTAGCACAATAAAATGATTTGAATTAATTAGTAGTTTGTATGAACTGTGTAATAAGATATATACTTTCAGGTGCGTCAGATTTGTCGTAGCATGCGTACACCTGAACAGATAATTTTACATTAATATTTTAAGTTAGTACACCTGAACGGACAATTTTACATTAATATGTTAAGTTAGTACACCTGAACGGATAATTTTACATTAATATGTTAAGTTAGTACACCTGAACGGACATTTTTACATTAATATGTTAAGTTAGTACACCTGAACGGATAATTTTACATTTATATGTTAAGTTAGTACACCTGAACGGACAATTTTACATTTATATGTTAAGTTAGTACACCTGAACGGACAATTTTACATTAATATGTTAAGTTAGTACACCTGAACAGACAATTTTACATTAATATGTTAAGTTAGTACACCTGAACGGACAATTTTACATTAATATGTTAAGTTAGTACACCTGAACAGACAATTTTACATTAATATGTTAAGTTAGTACACCTGAACGGACAATTTTACATTCATATTTTAAGTTAAGATCTTGAACAGATCATGATTCCTCATCAGCTATATCATGCATGTGTATGATGTGTATCTAGAAATATTAAGTTTGGGTTTGATACTATATACTTTATGGTATCCACTCTGGGCAAATAAAAACCAAGAATCAGCATTTCTATTTGCATGAAATCAATGCCCATGTGACGATATACTTCGTTTTCCCAGCTTAAAGTCTGAAAACTGAATTCAGATGTCTTATCTGGGTGAATACGAAAAAAAATGCTGGCTGCCCCTTCCCCTTCCCCTTACCAATTCCCCCAAGAGAGTTCTAAGATACTGCATGTACATGCATCGCTTGAGACGGTTTTTGTTGACTGTCAGTCATAAATGATGGAGTGCACTCCCTGCAAAGATCTTGGATCTGCCCCTAAAATTTGGACAGGTGAAAATTGATTTTCCACAACTATAAAATAGGTCTTGCATGCAATAGTGTTCCGAGCAGCGACCTGTTGTATACGTAGAATTCCTCCGAAGAGCTGCAAGCTGTGTTTACCTACTGTACATGTGAGATCTTAATGCATGAGATGAACACTTGGAACCTCAAGGTCAATGGATTTCTAAACCGGTTCTGATGATGATTGATCTACAGAACTAATGGAATATTGGGCAGGTAGCTCCTTCCCTTGGAGTTCCACTCAGATATATTCTACATACCTGAGAGCTCCCCCAGAGAGCAGCTGTGTTTACCTGCATGATGAGCGGCATAGATGTTGCTGAGCATTATATAGCAGATGAACACTCCGACTTCAAGCGGAGTGAAACTGACCCAGTTAGAATAACACATTATCCACGATAATGAGGTCATTGTTAGGTTAAATACTCCTCGTAATTTCTTGTAATTCAACTAAGTAGTCAATTATATCGACGTTTAGTTTAAACTTAGATGTAACGTTTTTTTGTATGAAGAACTTTGGAACCGCCTTTTTAATAAAATTTCGAGTACCTCGACAAAGCTATTTTCCTAACCATATATGTTCCTTAGAATAATTAAGATCACCCTTCTAAGATATGTATTCTTAACTGTCTATCACTGAATTTGAGAGTCCCACTTCGCTTTCACATTTTCTGGACAGTCGGATAATGTTTTTCAAACCCGAAACAGCCAATGATTATCTTGGGAATTTATGGATTTCAACTGGAAATGAGCAAGCACGACAGAAAATTTTGTGGGCTTTTTCACTTTCCTGAAAAATAAATGACTTTTTGAAAAGGTGTGTGTGAAAGTTAGCCACAGCACTGGAAACAACAACCCCAAAAAAAGATATTCAAGTCTTTTGATGTCGACTTTGAAGATATGCTCGTGTGTGCATCTAAACATAATATAAAGCTTTACTGTTACGAACTGGAGATGTAAGTATAAACTTATTGATAATGAGTTTCCTTGTAAAATATGTATAATTGTTAGGAATTACGAGCCTGGATAGCAAATATTTATTAAACATTTATCCCACTTTTCAGAAAGGATATTTTGTGCGTTCTCTTTTGACAAAAAGCCCAGCTCTACTAAGCATTCCTGAGATAAGTTACGTGAGTGTTAGCCACGAGCCCATCTAAAATACCAGAGTCTAGTAAACCTTTTGATCGTTATCGTAAAAGGAGGGTACGGTTAAACTGCCTCTGTGCTTGCGTGATTAATTGTTTAACCTGTGTGGACTTCATCTGTAACGTTTATATATATATATATAAAGATGATAATGATGATAATAGATGCATGCTATAACTATTTTGAAGGTGTATTTAAAGGGGCAGTAGCACGTTGTTACGGTGAAATAAGTTGATGAAATGTATTTGAAAACTAATTTCACCAATAGTAAAACCATTCCTTCTTCGAAAAATCAAGTTAAAAAATGAGTGTACATGGTTCCGTAAAGCCATGGGAATAGTTTTTGTCATTCGAAATAATAAAATATGTTCACAATAAAATGGCCGCCATGTATTTTTTGTCTTATACACTACACCGTTTTTACCACAGGGGAACACTGGTTTGTGTAATAAGATGTTTTACCCTCCAAAGTAAATCTAAATGACATAAACTACCATTATAAATGCGAAAATTGAAAAAATAAAATATGCAAAAAACGTGCTACTGCCCCTTTAAAGGTGGTTTTTTTTCATAAATTAAATGTACGTTTGCCTTTATATCTTTCGAATTTACTACGATATCCGTTATAAATAAGGTTGAATTTGTTTTTTTGATTACTTTACAATATGAATTTTTATGGACATATTTATCTTAATTGTTCCACAGTTACATGCACATTTAAATCTAGATCTCTTGTTCTCCACTAAGTTTTAAAAGCTTAATTTCATCTAAGTATTTTTTGAGAGTTTATGAGTTTATACTGTTATTGATGGTCGTATTTGATAATGGCACAAAACATTGACACGAATAGTATTATTCGCCTACTTCACTCTTAAATGACATCAACTTACGTTACCTAATAGTATGATTATAGAATCGGGATATTTTTCAAAGTTATTATAAAAGAGTTTAACTATATGCAGAATCCGGCATGTGCTAATATATTGACGTGATCTTGCACATAGCACAGTCGACGCTATCAGGCACGGCTGGCAGAATGGATGATAACATGATATGGTTGACTACATGTAGTGACCTCAAGAAAACTGATCCACTACCATCTGATAAAGGACAAAAATTACGCCTGTTTGGACATATTGGAGACTCGTTTGGCTACAAAGACTATTTAAACATTAAGAATAATGACCACGGAAAAGTATTAACTAAGTTAAGACTTAGCACCAACCAGCTTGAGATTTAGAGAAGCAGATATAACAACACTCCTGTAGACAAACGCCACTGTCAACAGTACAGTCAGGGTGTTACAGAAAGGGAAGAACGTTTTATATTTGAATTCCCAAAATATGTTCATTACCGCTCGAACTTAATTTCATCAACTGGTCTCGTTGGGGCCCCAAGGAAAGAGCTCCTCTCATCAATTATAAACTCCAAGAGTCATCATGCTTATATCAATTGTAAAGTACTTTATGACATGTATTCAATTAGGCCACATTGAATAATTATTGTACAATCTATAATATGCATTGTTTGATATAATTGTCTCACACTGACATATATTAATGCTCTTGTATATATTTTACTTATAATATGTATTAACATTTGTTAACTTCTTTGTACACTTCCCATAATATGTGTTTTCTGTACAATAAATATATTGTATCTTGTATCTTGTATCTTGTATCTTGTCAGTCAGTCAGAAAAGGAGTTGAACGACATGTTCCTATATTCATCCAGCAGTACAATTGGGTACCTGGTAGTACCTGGCACACTTCCACTGATTTGTCATCATCAGAACTCCTTTGTATTTGCCATCCTCATTTGTCAATCTTTCACAAACAGATATGAAATGTCATGTCATGATTAATTTCAACTTAATCACAACAAGATTATCATCTCTTTTCTTCGTAATTGAAAGATAGCTTTAAATAAACTGCAAAGTGGAGAAATGATGTACAAGAATGATAAACAGAAAGTTCTTCACTTACACTTTGTCGTTTGAATCAGAGTTTAAATTTTGGCACATTAAGATAAACAAAAACTATTGTTTCCGTAGGCAAACTAAAATTAATTACTTGGTTTCAGGATGTTTGCACATACTTTCTGAGTTGCTTTTTCGTTCAAATGATGGTAAGAGAATCCAAGAGCCAAATTTGTACAAAATTCTCAGGTGTAAACTAGAGGAATTTCATATACATTTGAACATTTAGCAAGTATGTGTTAAGACCGTGAAGCACATTAATAAATGTATAGAATTTCCATGTTGCTCTACCGCGGAACTTATGTAGAGGTATTTAAATTGACAGGTCTAGTGGATCTGAATAGTCTCATCGTATTCATCCCATATATTCATTTCGATTTTCCAATAGTTTCTCTCAGAAAAATTATCTGCCTACAGCACTTCCTAAAGTCCTATCTTCCAATATATATACATGTATAAGCATTGAGAGAGAAAACATTCATTGAGTACTAAACACTTATTCTTTCAAATAGGTGTTATTTCCCATTAATCACAAGCCTCTTAGCTTACTCTACCCGTAGTGTTCTTCATCTCATAGCATTCTTCATCAATCAGTTTTATGTATCTCACAAAGGAAATTTAATCCATAATAATCCTAATTTTAAGACAAAACAGTTATTATCCCTAATTCTGTCCGTTATGGATAGTCTCACTCTCATCGGTGATAATTATGGTAATATGTTGGGTACCTATTAAAGCTCATCAGGTTATGGTAATATGTTGGGTACCTATCAAAGCTCATCAGGATTTTCAAAATTTTCCTACTACATTTTTACTTTAAATGGAAACAAATGACAAATTACAGTTTTACATTCAATTTATTGTTCATATTCGTGCACATTAGTAATCATCACGTATAAGAAATTCAAGGTTATTCTACGGATAAAATCTATAGTAGTCTTCACACAAAAGATATCGCCTTTGAACTCAATTTTTAGATGATAACACTATGATAATATGCTTGTTACATTGTTTTTCGGGTTGGTTTTTTTCACATCTCAAATGCATACGCATACATTGTTCAATTTTATAAAATTCAATATTAGTGTTGCTAATTGTGAGATGTAAAACCCGAATCTCTCTTGTTAATCTATAGCATGACCTTTAAACAGAAGACATTTGCGTCATGTGCGCAGTGAATTGTAGACAGACTTTCTGAATACTTCCTTTAGGGTTTTATTTTCGGATACAATTTCATTGAAAATGTCAACTCATTGACGTATTTGACGTTTTACCACTGTTGAGATTCTTTTAAAATCTCTGAAATTCTGTGATGTCCAGATGTATATCGATTTACCGTATAATTATTGTAGAGTCGTTGCTATTCATTATTTGTCTAAGAATAAAAAGAAATACATGCAAAAAGATCTTCTTATAAAGACAACACTGCATTTCTTGAAAATAAGGATTAAGATATTTTTCTAATCTTTGTATTGGGGGCGGGATAGCGCAGCGGATAACGCGTTCGGCTTCGGATCAAGAGGTCCGTGATTCGTATTCCGCCAGGGGCACGGCAACTTTGTTTGCAGTAGGGAACTGTTCTACACGCAGTAAGGTTTGGGTGCAATGCTACACTAAATGTCAGTGCATTACCACCCATGGTTCGCTATATCCAGCCGTTGCTCGCAGATTTCACCGCAATACATAGCAATATGTCGTTGCGGGCTTTCTCACTGGAATAATACTAGCAGTCGTGATATAAGTGAACTACTGTAATCTTGAAAACGGCGTTAAACTCCAACTCACCTCACATAATCTTTGAATTAAATCAATTCAACTTTTCCTCAATCTACATACAAAATTATCCAATGAATCACGGTACACATTTGATACAAAATGAGAACAGTGGAACTGTCATTTTACGTCTTGTTCTATTTATCATCTCTGTGAAAGGCAGTAATATGAGGAGCGTCTATACATCATTAGAAAGGTAACGTATGATGAAGGTCAACGCTACATGTATAAACTCCATCAGAATTATGTTGCTTGTATGAACACTGTATGAGAGGCATTCTAGAAGTTTGTGGCGATGAAGAAGACAAACATTTATGGATGATCAACTTCTTTATTAACAATAGCGACTTTTCGGTATAGATCCTTATACCTTTATCAAGCATATGGGAGAGAAGAAAAAAAAACAGAGGTTATATACATGATACATTTTGGTAATACTATGATAATGAGATAACAAAGACAACAAGATGAGATAACAATAAGATGAAAGGTGTAACAAGCAGGTTGTGATAGCATGGATACCAGTGGATGGTAAGTTAATTAAGTTGGGATGGGGATACAGTGCAGCAGTGAGGGTGACCAATCAGTTGGGGATAATCATGGAAGCCAGAGTGAGTAGATCTATACCGAAACGTCGCTATTTTTAATAAAGAAGTTGATCATCCATAAGTTTTTGTCTTCTACTTGTATGAACACATACACTATACAATTGTTAAATTGTACAATACAAATCTGTATTCAACTAGAATTAATGATCTGCTGCGAATTATTATATCAAATCTTCTCAGCATGCAATATAAAATGACATTATTCGACCACTCCAAAGCTATTTGTATCCCTGATAATAACATCTGCTTTATTTCTACCATGATAAAATATCCGTACCGAATGTAAGTGGTATACATATGTATAAATGGCGATTGCAAATGAGAGACAATGTTAGAAATTCATATATAAAAATATTCCTCTCCTACAAATATCACAAATTATAAGGCGTTTAAGGGAGTAGACTGTCTATCTCATTTCCATCAACATATGTTCGCTAATAATGATTATACTTTTACAACTCTGAACACTGTGCTATGATGGGACATGATCAAAGGGTACACACATTATTACCCTGCTGTATGGATTATTCTAAGATGCCTAGCGGTTAGAACAATCGAAAAAAAAGTACTTTATCAGACAATAGTTTTTTTGATGACGTAACAATCGAATGACGTTCCCGCTGTTCCACGCCTCTCCCTCGTGATCGAATGTGCCCATGGTAACGTAACGTCGACTAGCTTCAGCCGTCTGAACTCTTACATCGCAACCAATAAAGCGTGTACTACTTTCCATGGTTTGCAACTTCTGCAGTCGGTTAAAATTAGCTATGGGACAATAAACATCAACTTTTATGATAGCATCAAACATTTGAATTAGACAAATTACGTTCCGCCAACACGCTTAGACTGGATCAAGCTCTACCCACATTTCTTTTTGGAATGTTAGTTACGTTATCTTAGTCTATCTAAGGGGTGGGTTTTACACGTGGAATAGCCGTCCGTTGGCCCTGTTCATGGATTATTAATATAACTAACGTCCTCGTGCTTTAACTATAATAGTTAAGGGCAAAACTATACTTTATTACAAAACACATTGGGGTACAGCGAACTTAATTTCTTAAACATAGTTCTTTTTTCATTATCAACTCACAGTGAGAATGCAACCAATGACATTTTAATGTGGCATGTCACACTGCCTTTAGTTTCATACCAGGTACCCATTTGTACTGCTGAGGTGAACAGAGGCCCTCTTTGAATAAATCACCTGCCAAAGGTAACACCACAAGTATCACAACTCGTGTCTCTGTGTGGGGCAGGGAATCGACTCTTCCAACTCTCAGATTATCCAGCCAACGAAGAAGCATACTGAGCTCTGTACAGGATCAACTGCCTACATTTTACTACTTAAAGGTGCACCCATTGCGTTTCATACAATAATATTTGGCTTTAATACCTGCCAACATGCGATATGTGCTGATATCAGTTCAAATAATTTCTCTCAACTTTCATATTCATCTCCAATCGCCAAATTCATAATAACTACTACTTTCCAATTAAAATCGAGTAACGTCATTATACTTGTGCAGAGTCCGAAACGTTCCATTTACATGCACAATAGTTATAAGACCTATTCAACATTATCAACCTAAAGTTTTCTTCTAGTCTGTTGTAAATAAGTTTCTAAATTTACGTTTGACTAATTGACGCGCGCCACACGCGGTGCATTGTCCGGTTTTCGATCAGAAATAAATATTTTTACCTTAATATCGTCCTTATATTGAGTCGACAAAGATCAAAATGGCAATTATCGACAACAGTCAGTACTTCTCGATAACATGAAGCAATTTATAACGTTTAGCATATGTGACCCAAACAACACAATGGATGTACTTTTAACTGGCGTGACTATCACAGTCTATTAACGGCTCACGACATATTACAGGGTAAAGATTTATTTGTTATTTGTAGTCTGGCTCGTGACGATTCAATCATTGGGAAGATTACAATATAAATAAGTTTGTTCTTTGTTAAAGTTGAGTGCTCAATGAAGTAAATGTTTGCCCTTACATGCTTGTATTCGTTGCTATTCAGCATTGAAGGACAATGTTTCTCATTGTTGAAGGACATATTTCTCGTTATCGAAGGACACTTTATCTCCTTATAAAAGCACAATATTTTTCATTATTGAAGGACATATTTCCCCTTTGTGAATGACAATAATTCTCATTATTGAGGGGCAGTATTTCCAATTAGTGAAGGAGAATATTCCCCATTTAAGGTACTATACTGTATTTGAGAGTTTATAGACAACATTTGAAAAGTTTTACAAGTATACCGTCACAAATATTCAAAAGTCAAAAAATACACAGAGTCATTTTCATTCCAACATGTTTCATTGGTATCATCAGGGAATATGACAGTTGTAATATATATGTGCTTTACTTTCCGAACTCTGATGTTATCTCTGCCTGATGATAATTGTGATTTGTTGATGACATTAGATGAAGTTCTGTTTACAACACTGACAAATTGTCTAGCTCATTACTAAATGGATTTTGACTCTGAACAGTAAAGGAATCACAAGTTTAATGCACTTTACCTTCAACATAAACTAGTGACAATCTGTTTGAACTCAACATGGTAACTAAGTAGAAATACAGAATAATAAAGTCGATACACTTTCTGTCACGTTCACGGTAGACATGAACAGACGTAACGCAATGGCTGGTTGCCATTCAACTATCGACTCAAGAATAGTTGTTTCTTGATTGAGCCGTACATTGATAGAATGTTCCATGTACTTGTCACACGGGGGGAATGATCTGTCATTGCATTGCTACCTGTTTTATTGGGAGGATGATAAAATGCAATCAACCTATTGACTTGCATTGTGTTTAACGCTAGATCTATACTCTCAACTGCCTTGGTAATCATCTCACATGGGTTGAACTTGACCATGGCGAACACAGGTTATATTAACTGACAAGTACTTAGTCTTGTGTTGTAGCAAAAAAAAAATGAACATGGAAACAGCAAGAAAACACTAATTCAACTTATGCAAACTGGAACGTTTTATTATAAATGAGAACGTAAATGGAAATCTACATGATTATCCAGTTGGTTCAGAGTGATTACCGTTGCATTTGCAATTTACATGTAAAGGTTTATTGTCAGCTCTCGGGCCACAGCGCAAGGCACCGACATGAGACTCAAACCCCACTGTTGAAATTCTAACCTGCCTCCATGTACTTACTTGTATTATACAAAACTAATGCGAACCAAATTACCTTCCACGACCTTGACAGTTAAACTATCCAAACACAAAATGTCAGTCTGATGAAGAATGATTCTGAACACAGGGAATGGGAGCAATGCCATTAAGCAATAATGGCAATGATCTACCTACATTTAGTTTATACTCCCTACTGTTTTCACAACAGTACTTTAAATTAAAATGCATGTTTAAAATGCTCATTTATTTGCCAATTCTGGATCATATCAGAGAAATGCAGAGGTAACTAGAAGGTAAGGGTATCCCATAAACTAGGGATGATAATTCCAAGCTGCTTTCAGCTTCAGAACCTACTTATAACCAACAGCAGGGACTAGAAACCTTGTAGCAGTCAAAATATTCCCTTAACTCAAACCGTCAGTCTCACGAAGATTAATTCTTCACACAGAAAAGAAAAGTATGTTATATATAGAACTTCTACTCCTTTGTGAGTCAACAAGCACAATATTAATTGCATAGTTTTGAAATGTTAATACACTGATGCAACACAAATCTCAGGGAAATCGTGAAATAAAAACGTTAATTGAAACACGTTAATAGATTGCATGAGAAAAATGAAAATAGAAAGATGCACATTTAAAACTAACGAGGGAAGACTCTTATCTTCTTATTATTTTAATTATTACATACTTGTTTCCATTCTTCAAGTTGAACTAATATACATGTATCAAGTATGATAATTTGTTGAAGGATGATGGATTAATTCAAAGAAGACCGTTTATTCTACATTTTCATTGTTTCATTCAGCATTTTGTAAGGGTGGTAGTTTAAGTGCTTATGTGTTTTTATTCCTAAAGGTTTTCAATTCAGTTGATAAAGACATGATTTTGTCCCGGCAATGTGTTAATATCAAGGAGGTCGGATACCTTTGTTTCGACTCACCCTCAGTTGCCTTCAGTGTACGCTCTTATAGTGTTGTGTCCATTTTCATAAACAGTGTATCGACAGGCATTTTAGCAAGTCAAATGATTTCTTTACTTATAAAAAGGTGATTTTCAGTACTGACATGTACTGTGAATATCACCATCATCATCATCTATAAAATCAAACGGTCTTTATAAAAAAATACACAGTTCACAATAAATTATTACTTGATTAAAATTCAGAAATAACAATTCATGTGTTACTGTAATATTTTATTTCTTGTGACTTATTCATTTATATGTAATAGCCTTATGGATGGTAAATATGTGTTTATTATAAAACAAAAACAGCAAATTATAACACCTCTCTTAATAGATCACTAATAGATCATAGTTTACTAATAATAAGAGACATTTAGAGAAAAGCTTATGGTGACATAATGCTTTCAACATCCAGCATCAAATACATTTGTACTACTTATACAGTTTGTCTATGAAATAATTCACAAGTTGGCAGTTTCTTGACATTATAGTATTACGATCCAACCTTGTTAGTTTCTCGCAGTATTTGTAACAGAATTTCGTTTAGATTATACATTTGGGTGTTCACATTAAAATGGCCGCGCGACGATAGTAGCAATAGATTAATACTCTGAGTATTAAGATAGTTTAAAATGTGAAACAATGATTGAATGGTCAACCATCCTGCTGTCAGAACTCCTGTGACCTACACATCTACCCCTCACAATGACGAGTTCCACAAAAGTATTGCTTTATTATTGTAAGATTGTATAGGTGAAGAGATTGATGGGAATATGTAATATTTGTTATAATGAGAAATCATTGACTCTTGACATGTGTCTTATAACACAGTTCATGTGATAAATCAATCACAACGTTGATCGATCGATAGAAATTATGAATAAGTTCTCGTTTAAGATGATTTTTATTCATTTTCTAATGATCAAACACATCCTGGAAGGCGTATCACATTTGCAGAAAAGTTAAGCATAAGAAGTTTTAATTCAGCAAAACATATGTTTGACTACTGGCATTCATTTAATGAAACCAGGCATATATTGGCATATTCAATACTATTCTCTCAAATAATCTCTCGACAGCTGCATTACTATGTTAAATAGATAAACTTAATTAATATAGATGACGTCAGTAGTTTGGGGAGAATGTGTAATTTATCATAAGTAGTGTTTTTCTTTATATTTCACTTATGTGATCAAAAACATCTCAGAGTGAAGCTAGAATTGGTATAGAACATAAATTCCAAACGTTTCCAACCTGGCGGCTTGCAGCAAGACAATTAGTGGAAAACTTAGTATTCTCATTGCAAGACATACAACCCTTAACGCATTCTTCTTATTACAATTTATATGTAGCAGCTGAAACAGAATATCCATACAACTATTAATATAACAGGTAAAACGTTTTTCTATTGATTTTACATTTACGTGGTGTATGATTACCATTGACCTTTAGTTTTGCTGCATTCAACACAGCCTTGATAAAGCTTGCCTTGGTGAGTGTGACTCTTTAAATATGTTACACACTGTTGGCGTGTAGCATTAATGGATTGGTCCAAACAGCAATGTTATAAAACATTTGATTTGTTTCTATTTATTTTATTAGCTCATCTCGCTTATCATAAATACCACTATAATAAACATAATTTTATATATCAAACCATACTGGGAATCCCTTTTTTCATTGAAATGACAAATTGTCGAAACACGCTCTAATAATTTTTTTAAAACTTTTGTTGTTGGAATACTACAAATAATGAAAACATTGCCCGAAGGTTCGGTAAGACAGATATCATAATGAGTGAACAAATATCAAAAGAGTGTTGATTAGAGAAGATGATATGTGATGATATTTATAACAGCAGACTGTGCTATTTTCTTTCTCCTGTAATTCATTTCACAAAAATGTAGAAGCACGATTAGTTTCAGTATATTGTGTGGGCGTCTGTTGATGATTGCCTTAGTTAACTACACCTATGGGACCGATAATCTCATTGTCTTTATTTCCATTGCAATGCTGATCCCTGAACAGTTATTCGTGATATTACAATCGATATTTACTGTTGACAAAGGAAATGAATACAACTAACTTATTAATATGATATCAAAACACATATAAACAAATGTGACGATAGCAAGGTCGAATGTCATATGGCAGCATACAGCAATAACATTCGAATATAAATCATTACAGCAAAATATGACATTACAGCAATAAGAACAGTGTGTGGGCGTCTTTTGATGCATTACTAAAGTTGATTACACATGGTAAGGATTAGCTCGTTGGTCACTGTTTCAATAACTGACTAATTTACTCCACCAATCGATAGATAGGAATGAATATTTTCATATTTGAACTCACAAAACTAAGTGTTGTCCATTATTTATATAATGACGATGACGACGTTCTTAAATTCAACTAATCACAACCCTGCTTCTTTATCGTATCTGTCCGTCGACATCCAAGCCTTCACTAATTGGCAAGAGTGAAAAGTCACAAGACCCCGCCGAGAAGTACTCAGATTCTAAACACAGTCAGGGACCAGAGTTATGTTCGACCTGATTCAATGAGACTACAATAAAATAAATCCAACTTGACTAGTCTTTAGTAGGGCTTACAGTGTAGAGATAATCAACTTCAATTTGACAAAAGGACATTTCGGTATAGATCACTATGCTTGACAAGGATAGAATTGGCGATATCGAACCGTATATTGTGCAAATACATATTTTAAATTCAAGTCAAGTCAATTAAACTGAATAATTTAATGTTCAAACTAGTTCCAATCGTGAAATTGGACATCAAATTGAATATACCAGTCAACCTATGAAGATTTAAACCAGGAATTTGGGAACAGGATTACGCCAAACGGCTGCACTAAACGCAACCTAAATGTGTAAGATTAATGCTCAGAAATGTACAATTAAGCATTGAGACACATTAAGCTCAGTCTGGTACGGCATAGACGGCTTTTAAGTATCAAATTTAAATTGGAAAAGTACTTTATGGTTTGCAAAGGAGCACATCTTCGTAAGGAACATGGTGTAGTTTCCATTTCGCTATCCCATCCTTCAAATAAATTCACGTGGCCGAGTGCAGACTGGTTGAAGTTTATAGGTCAAAACTGTATAATGCAAAACACAAACGCATGTACATGGTTCAGTTAAGCCGTGCGAGTCCATTTCCCTTCGAGCGGTCATTTTAAGGTGTTCACATTAAAATGACCGCTCGAAGGTAGCTCAATTAATCTGACTTATATAATTAAACTAACTGGATAACAAATTATTTATTGTGAACAGACACGTCGTTTTGTGTCAGATGGAGTATGGAAATGTTAACTGTTCCATAAGGTAAATCTTCTGTGAAAATTAGATAATGAAATTTACATTGGAAACTTGTTAAACTGAAAGACGCAATCTGCATACAACTAAAATCAGAACAAAACAAAAACAACAAAAACTGCATCTGCACGCCGCGTAGAGGAGGACATTAGTTTGTTTTTATTGTCTGGATGATGAGCACAGAATCGTGTTTGCGTCAGAGAGAACAATGGCATACCTTTATCTGTATTGGTTGTTACTGAAACAAATGACGAATAAAATTCAGAATAAGAAAAAGTCATTATGTATATAATCTATTTTGAACTTGTGTGGGATGTTAGCATAGTGTGGGGTGGTCTTCATTGTTTACTGAATAGCAGGGGCAATGTGTACGTCAGACGTTTAATGAAAAACTCACGTGGGAAACAAAATGAATAAGAAAAGATAACTCATAAATTAGTTAACTATTTAACAGTTTTAGTGGTATGGAAACTATAATTGTTTGAGATGATGAGAATAGACGGAGGTGCATCAAGAGCGTGTACACAGTTGTACAACATACGTCACACAATACACACATGCATAGAACGCATTTCTCAGCCATCATACTCACTTCTAAAAGTTTCTTGAGTTGAACCTGTTGTGTGAGATGAAAACAATGTTGAGTGGTGGTTTTAATGCTTTGAGTGATTGGTGATTTAGTGTAAGAACCTCATTTATGTCAAGTTGTAAACAGAATTACTTTCTGGTAATCTTTTTTTTTAGAAAACATTTATAGAAGCGCAACCTCCTCGAAAATGTGTGTTGAGTTTTAAAGGTTCTACTTTTTGTAAAGTTGCTGTGAACAACATACATAAGGTATTTTAAAAACGTGCTAACATAAACTTACTTGTTGTTAATCATGTATAGTAATTCAATTCACATTTAACCTAAAAACTATTGATGTCATGAATGACATCTCTACAAGTATATTTGTGTTATATTCATTGAAATCAATTCTGAACATACAGCTTAACCACAGTCACATGTTTTCTTATTGGTGAAGTAACGATGTTGTGTATGGATTCTGCTGGGAAATAAATATATATAATTCAGCTACTACTTTGTCATGCACAAAGCAAAAGGATTAGAGAAATAAAGTATTTAAATGTAATGTTTAAGTTATCACCTTCAATAATCATATATTGTATCATCTATCAATCCTATAGTTACCATTACCTGTAATGTTTTAATTTCCATACGTCCGTTACTTCATTCAGAAAATGTTCTGCTTGTGTCAGATGTTACTGTTAATGTCAGAACAAAAGACAGATTTTGGTTGATGTTTGGGTTTTCTATGTCTACAACTACTGTGCATGTACATTGGACATGTAGCTTCGGTTTCTGCATATGCATAATTATATTGGTCCTTTTTCCTTGATAACTGGTTATCATGATACATTCGGCGATTGGGGATGAATATGCAAGGTAAGTGAAATAATTTGAACTGAAATCGTATTAAGGCCAGATGATATTATGAAACACAATGGATGCATCTTTAACTGCATCGAGTCATCAATGTTGTAAAATTGTTTCATTTTCTTTAAGGTAACGCATGTCTAAGCTGAGGTTATTCTCTTAAAGGGTTAATGTACCTCATTATCTGTGACTATCTGTCATGTTATATGGGTCAATTCCACTGCACCTAAAGTTTAAGTATACACCTTTTTCTCTATTCATATCTTGCAGGCGAACACAGCTGGTATCTGGTGGTTCTCTCATTTATGTGCAGCTTCTCTCTGTATGTAACAATTCTTCTCAGAAATACCAATTCTAAACTCATACATCTGTTTGGAACAGACAATTCAATCAGGTCGTGTAGACAGTTGAGTCACCTCCACCACAATGAAGACAGCAGGCGTCAGTTACTGTCAGTAGGTACATGCTGGTGAACTCCTATAACTGTTAGTATACACATTTATCAATTGGTTTTATGTAAAAGATATCAAGAGTGTACGCCCGGTCATTGAGTACAATACAACACATGATGTGAACATCAGTTTGAAATAATTAAATGGTGTCGTGTTGAATACTAAGTCAAATACAACCACATTGAATGCAATGAGAGCAGACAAGTTAATAAGTTTTGTAAGGTTTTGTTTTACTTGTTAGCTGTACACGAATTTTACAGAATTTTTTTCAAATTATACATATTAAATTACAGTCAAGGCATTACAATTACATTTTACATGGATGCATTATTATATGTTGCCTAACAGACTGATACTACACTCAATATGTTACAGTTAAAGCAGACGTATAAGCTACGCTCATATTAGTTAATGATATATTTCGATCAGGAAAGATTAAAACATTGCCAAGTACACCAAAGCAAACATATGTGACAGTGTGAGGTATTTTGCACTTCGGGACCTCAGATGTTAACGAACGTTAACTTACAGCTAGATACCTTACAACATGGCTTCAACATAAGGTACCGAATGCACTGATCGACACTAACCTTGACAGCTGTAGGTTTACTGGTTCTTGTCATGCAGTGACTGGGATTTATATTACCAATCACAAGCAGCATAATCATACTGTAGTGGACACCAATGTTTATTATAGTTTCTAAAGCAATAAAGTGTACATAACACGTGAGTCACATATTGCTATTCAGTCCGACTAGTCTCTCTTGCCAAGGGACTGACCCTGCTTCACTATTGAAGTACGCTTTCAGGTAATTTATCTGGATTTTGGCAACGTTGGGGTCTCTGTTACGTGCACCTGGCTGGGGTATGTCCTGTAGCTGTTGACCTGCCCTCCATGCACCAGGGATGACATCATGGTTCACTTCCTCGCGGTTTACTTCCGAATTTCCAATTCCTGGAAACCTGATCCTCAGTAAGTTGTGTAGTACCACTGCTGTTTCTACCAAACTGCGCACAGTATCAGGCCTTTGCTCAAGAGTGCCCAAGAAACATCTCCACCTATTGGCTAAGATTCCAAAGCTATTCTCAACAACGCGCCTGCCCCTCGATAATCGATAGTTAGCAACCATCATATCGTCATCAAGACCTCTCCTCCCATACCCTTTCATGAGGTAGGTGCGCAGGGCAAAAGCATCGTCTCCAAGGATGAAATAGGGTGTAGCCGTTACGTCATTTGGAAGAGGATCAGCATCAGGAAAGTTTATAGTTTTGTCTTCAATGCATTGCTTCAAATCTGATTCAGCAAACAGCTGTCCATCAGATTGATGACCTTGTCCGCCTGTGTCGATCCAGATGAATTTGTAGTCGGCATCCACTAGAGCGAGAAGAACAATCGAAAAGAATCCTTTATAATTGTAAAAGAGACTGCCCGACTTTGGTGGTTTCCTGATAGATACATGTTAACCATCTAAGGCCCCAAGTGCTTGTGGCAGATTCCAACGGTCTTGGAACTGCTGAGCAATGACCTTCCAGTCTTCTTTGGATCATGGCAGTGGCATCACCTCATCCTTAAATTCTTGAACAATTGCCTGACACACTTCCTTGACAATGTGCACAACAGTGCTCAGGCCACATCTAAAATCGTAGTGCAGCGTAGTATATTGATCACCTGTCGCAAGATGCCTGAGAGTCAGGGCAAGCTTCAATCCAGCATCAAGTGGTTCTCTCAGGCGTGTTTGCTGCCGCTGAATGACGGGTGTTATTCTCTGGAGCATTTCATCAAACATGTGTCCTCAACTCTCAGCCTTTGCATCAGCCGATGATAGTGACCAAACTCTAATCTTCTAGTAGGTGTCAACCACGATCTTGTCCACCATCTTTTGGCTCGTCTCTTATTTACCAACAGCTGTCTCCTCATGTTCAGAGCTAATTCAATTTGATGTTGATATTGAAGTTCAAATTCGAGTGCCAGAGCAACACGTGCTCTCCATTGCGCCTCCATAATGGTTTGATGACTTGCAATCGCCGAATAGTCACGAACTATCGTAAACTATTCGTACTTGATTCGTAATATCGTATCTTATTCGTGGAAATTCGTAGTACATTCGTGACTGTGTCTTAATCATTTCTTACAATTCGTAGACAATTCGTAAAGAATTCGTACATGTTTCGTAGGTTTTTAGCATGAAAAGCTACGAATGTTCGTAAACATTTCGTACAAGTGTAAATGCTGTTCACGAATTTTGCCGAATGCTCACGAATATTCACGAATTTATGCAGCCGCCTATTCGTGGTGATTCGTGGCAATTCGGGTCGTAGTGAAATAGGGGCATTAGCGAGGATAGACAATGATCAAATCTGTTTTGGTTATTGTTGACATAAAGTTTGTAAAACATTTTAAGCACCAAAAACCAAGTTCTAAGACTTAAAATGTTTGTTGAATTTTAGATTCCAGATCTCTAACTAACTTGCATAAACATAAGAAGGTTTTCAAATGTTATTTCGAGAATTTAAACTTTATACTATTTGCTTTGCGTTTTCTGTTGTTGTTTATTTCACTTGAGAAACATTAAATTGGACTTCCGCCAGATTTAGATGGTAGTGGAATTTAAAAAGAAACAACTTTCGAGGAGATATAAACGTAGTTTGAGGCTCTACCAAGAGAATGTATATCTTCTTATATAGTTAAACTCTTAACTGACTTTTTAACATTATTGAAATACTTGTGAATCTTTAAAGCTAAATTACAGGTATCATTGCGCATTAATTGGAACATCTTCAAACATGTAACGTGGTAATAACATTGCAGTGAAATCCGCCGGTATACAAATATTAACCTTAGATAAGATAAGATAATATTTATTGTCCCAAAAGGGAAATTTGTTGTGTATAATTACAATTCTCCAGGATACAAAACATACAAATATCATTCAAAACAATACATATTAACACAGTTTACAGAGACTAGAATATGCTATACATGAAAGTGTTTATCGTGCAACATTGCACTTATCAGAATTTATTTCTCTAATGCTGCAAGGAATGAATGATTGGCGAAACATGTTTCGCAGTCTACGTCCAGAAGGTAGTATTGAATATTCCGAAAAAAAAGGATGGGTATAATCACCTAAAATTTTGTTTGCTTTTTTTTATTACTGCTGCTCATAACAACTGCCGATAGCTTCAATGATTTTAGAAGTTTGATTTAGAACCTTGTACTTTATGTAAAATTAATGGACTTCATGGGACTTATACATGCGAACTATAATCACAGCTAGTTTTCTATATAGTGCAGTGTGTGTTAATCAAACTAACTATGTGTCAGTTGCCAATCAATCAACGTCTAGTGCACATTGTTTTGTTGTCAAGCAAGGTTTTTATGCATTCCCGAAGTTTGAAAGACAGTGGAAAATACTTGTTTATGAGACGAAATGCTACGGATGCTGTCCTCGTAAAAATACCCTACAGCAATGTATTTTCCATTTATTTTATTTCAGACATTAAATGGAAGAAAACACACAATTAGTACAATGCTATTATAATATCAATTTCACTGTTTGACGCAATTTTATATACATTTTTAAGTCACTGACTGACATTTGAAAATTATGAAAATTGATATTTATAGACAAGATCGATCATGGGATGTATTAACTGTCAAATATTATTACTATAAAAACCCATGACAGTGGACTAATTAACTGAATGTACTTGTTGCAATAACCTCTTGTGGTATAATGGATATATTCTTAACAGCACTACTTCAAACATGTTGATAATAATGAGGACAGTTCACTACTTACTGTGCCAGATACATACAGAGCAGACGATTCAAAGAAAGCTGTTTGGAGTTATCTGCCCCTAGATTCTTGCACCGAAAGCTTTTGTTGGAGGTCTTGTGATTAGTTAACTGAATTGCTTCAGAACATGAGAGAATGCAGGCTGTTATCAGACGGATTTGCGAGGAAACGTCTGAACGGTATGAGTTCGTATCCTGATAAATATACTATTTTGCAATTTTTATTCACCGGAAAACTGTGTATTTTAATCAGACTGATTGCTAAACTGGATAAAATCATAATATTGTGTATGTTTTTTCGGCATGCTATTACTTTTATATGGTTGGCTTATCGTTCGTTAATTTCACAATGCTGAATATGCATGTACGTAAAGACATCTCTATTGAATATTAAATACTTTTTAAAAAGCCATAAGCTTAAATAAAACTATAAAAACCCTTCAATCCTACTTGATATGTAATCTGATTAAAAAATGTATTACCTAGCCTCATTTTAAGTCATAAAGAAATATAAATCAACAGTTGGCTTTGGCAAATTGTTTAAACATTTGTAAATAATACTTGTCCGTCCAGTCTGCAAGCATATTTCATTGCAGCGTAAGATAGTGTTTTCCGAAACATAACGTTATACATGTAGGTTGAGGGTGAGTCGATATAGTACAACATTTCATTAACTTTTTAAAAACGTTTTCATTTGATGCCTTGGGTTTATGTTAGGAATTATTGGGAGCTTGTTATTAGTTATTATTCCTTGAGAGAACTGCATTATTCAAACACTATTTATCTTGTATATAGTGCGACGTGTTAAAGTGCCTTTAAAGAAAGTGATCCATGTTTTCAAAATTGCAACAGTCAGGTTTCAGTGTGATATGGGCTATAACGCATGAGCGTATATTGCAGAAGGATAAATATGTTTGTATTCGAAACAGTTGCAACCTTTGTGTATGTTTGAGGTCACCAAATAGATTTATCAGAGTAACAAGACTCATTTCATGCCAATCACAAATCACATAATCCTTTTTCTCAAAATATAACAGTTCAATCATGTTCTTGATGGTTTTATCAAAATAGACATCATTATGAGGTAAGTCATGGACAGTTTCACTTCAGAGTGTCTGTGCAAATTATCGGCATTAACTGAAGATTTTGCTCCCAAATTGACCTTTCTTTCCTCAGTGTCTAGTTATATTCTAGATTCCTAACTGCATGCCAAGATTTCTCTGTTCTCTTCGTTTATTCTTTTCTTACATATCCATGGTCTATATTTATTTCTAGACTCCACTTTACATGCCTCAACGTCTCATTTATTCTTTGAATCATTTTATAGTCTCAGGGTCTATTTTATTTCCAGAGCTCAATTAATTAATACATTCACCTATTTCCCTATTTCCAGAGTGCATGCACATACATGTACTCCAAAGTGGCATTGCATAAATGGGAAGGTAGATTAGAACAGATGCCAATGTTATAGCATGGCGGGAAAGGAACGACACATGAAGTCGGGAGTGCAAGAAATAAACTGAACCTGGGTGTGGTAAATCTGAATCTGATTCCTGAAATTCTGTACATGATGTAGTAGTTTTTGCAGCACTTTGTGTGACTCTTGCGTTCAAGCTATATTTACGTGTCAGAGTCAGACAACTGATACTTTTAAGGAGAGATTGGAGTATAAATGATTATTTTAGATCGTACTATTTTCTAAAAATGTCACAGTCCTAACCTCTTTATCTTAAAAATTAGAATAAACTGAGGTTACATAACAGTTTAAAATTGGTCAACGTTGCTATTCTACTATTGTCGTTTGTGACGTTGGCTGTTGACTTTGGCTCCTACTGACGAACCCACTATTCACCAAGAATATGTTATCAATCTTTGAAACTTTAATGAGAGATGTATAGTTTAAATGTGATACAACAACCAACATGTTTGGAAAAGAAATACATTAAAGGGGCCGTAGCACAGATTTTGCAAAAAAATTTTCTTTTCAAATTTCCCATTTATAATGATAGTTTATGTCATTTATATTAACTTTAGAGGGTAAAACAGCTTATTACATAAACCAATTATCCGTAGTGGTAATAACGGTGTTGCATATAGAGCCAAAATTGCATGGTAAACACATTTTACTTCGAATTACAAAAACGATCCCCATGGCTTTACTGAACCATGTACACTCATGTTCAACTTGGTTTTCCGTAGAGAGAATGGTGTTTTACTATTGGGGACATTATCTTTCAAATACATTTCATTGACTTATTCGAGCGAAAAAACGTGGTACTGCCCCTTTAAAGCAAATCTGGTAAAACAATTGTACTCTTTCTTACATCACACTGAAATATGATTGTTCACAGACTTGAGATTTGGTTAATGTCAATGTGAAGTGTCTGGTTCAATAATACAGAATTTAGAAGTTATACTTAATGTTATACCTTTTTGCTTACTTTAATGTCACTTTTAAAGTATAAAAGGGAAACTGGAAGTCATAAAGGTTTTGCATTTTGCCATAAATTTATATTAGTTTAAGCGACAAGGCAATTTGAATTGATAAATCATGTGTTGCATGTATGTACATGCACTGGAATCATTATTCGTCCTAACATGTTTATGACGAATACAGGTGATGATGGAGTGAATGTTGTGTTAAATTAATTTTCAAAACAAAATGTATGGTATTTATTAAAATATTTAAAATTTATGCGATGAAATATTGATTCCAAAAATTTACTAAAATATTGGGATTCATTTAACAGTCAAAATGCCAGATTTTCAAAAAATAATTTGAGTACGCAATATTCGTTAACACCTAGACTTTAGTTTTACTTGTAGAAATGAGAATATCATCCATATCTATTTAGTACATATATGTGATATACAAATATTGTGTTCTATTAACATATTGGAATAACTACAAGCCCAATATGGTTTGAAACTTTGCCATTTTTCAGGATTATTGATTTGCAAGGTCTTACCTAACATCTATTACCCAAGATGTTGGTAATACATGTAGCACTTTGTTTATTAATACCTTTGTACAAAGACTTAAAAATTGTAGTAATCAAGATTGGTATTCCAAAATTTGTGAATCAAGTAAGTTATCTAGCTATAAAGAATATACATCTTTGTTATCAGTTGAATATTATCTAAATGTAATCCCAGTTAGGGAATATAGAAGACTGTTATGTTTATTACGCATTGGTGAACTTCCCTTAATGATTAATACTGGTAGACGATGTGGCATTGCACGGGGTGATAGGATATGTACATTATGTGCGTTAGGTTGTGTAGAAGATGATTACCACCTCCTTCTAAAATTTCCATTATATTCGCATCTCAGATTTCAAAATATCCCAAAGTACTACTGTATTTCACCCAATATGAATAAGTTTTATACTCTTTTAACATGTACTAAGAAAACTATTTTGTTAAACATTGCTAAGTTCACACGGGAAGCATTATGTTTGAGGAATGTTAGATTCGATACCCATCTGTCACAATAACAATGTTACCTGTACATGGGCCTATGGCCTTTATACAGAATAAAAGGAATTGAATTGAATTGAATTGAATTGAACCTAACATCTATTTAGATCAGTACATAATTCACGAGTACATTTATCTGTTATAAACAGACGGTAGCCATGAACTCAAAACCCGTTAGCATTCTTTTAAGCTATATCTCTGAATGATGAATGGTGATCTGACACGAAAGTAATTAGGTTATAATGAAGACTATTATCATTCGAAATGAGACATTAAGGAATATATAAAATATACAAACACTATTTGATAGCTAAAATGATAGCTTTCATCTTTCCTAGAGAGTTTGACGTCATCAGAACTCGTATCTGTTTTGTTGTCATTTCTTTAACATCAATAAATAGAAACAACAATCATACTAAAGGTGAGTATATAATCAATTACTTGTGTTTGCACACTTTTATTGTAATTGTCAGGATATATATCACTGGTAGATCATCAGGTAAATTATTAACGTTGTTTAACTAAATAATATACTATCATGAATAATTAATATTTCCTTGTTTTGGATTTTTTTTCCCAGGTTTCCAGGTTTCATTTATGACATTTCCTCAAGGCAATTCTAAAAGACTGTTTAATATTTTTAAACAAGCTTACAGGAGTGACATATGAAAATTGGAAATTTTTGTAGGTAATATGACAGCTGTAAGGTTTGACATACAGTAAGAGGTCTAACGCTCTAATGGATCCCATGAAATGCTGGTGATCGGGCACCTGCCCTAATTGATCCCGTAGATGTGCGGAGGAAGGATCGGGCACCTGCCCTTACCTGTTATTGTTATCTAGGATTATCGGGCAACTCGTCTTCTCCGGGACAGTGGACATGCTACCGTTCGTTGCCATGGCTTCCTGGCAATCTGTTGAGAACTGATTCTTTTCTTCGATGACGGGAGATTTATTATAGGTTGTCCGAACTAGAATGAGACTTTCTTCGACTTTTCACATCTCCTGTGAACTTACGCGTTCCTGCTGATCCTTTGAGAAAAAAACAGGAAGTGACGTGATACATGTAAGATGTGGGCATGTAATAGATAGATGATTGATTAAGTTCATAGTATTGTGGTGTCTTCATGTTGTGTTATGTCATACCATTATGAGCCATGTATTTGGTGGTATCAAATCATTGTAATGGTATGATGTTGATGTTGATGTTGATGTTCTGGAATTTCTTGCTCTTTATAATCGTATTCGGCCCAAGTCAAGATTTCACGTTTGCCTTCCTTTAAGTGCCTTAAGCAAATTTGCGCCATTTACGTTGTTGTATAAAATCAGCTTTATGAAATAGAGAATCCCATCCAAATATCTTCTGATATCAAACGGATTTTGTTAACAAGTTCTAGTATATTTGTTAACAACACAGATAACATTCTCTTTGCTATACAAATCCTTGGTAGTCAATCGTTATTGTACATCTCTGAACACATAATTGCTATGGTCTAGCAGACCATTATTAAGCCCTTGTTCAATGATGATGTAAAATCACTCTGGTGGTATGATGTTGAAAATGTCAGGCTGCTGTGAATAATCTACTGTCAGCGCCATATCTCTGATATCTTACAAAAGCGATATCTCCTGTATGTGATATCTCACAGTTTTTAATGATTACTGCTTATCTGCAACTAGAAAGATGCGATAAATACTGTAGGATTAACAGTTATAATTCGAACTGGTCGTCAAGACGAATGTGAATTTAGCCTATAACTTACTGAGAGACAAATGTTATGGATAACAACTTCTTTATTTGTTTCACACGACATTTCTGGGCTACATCTTGCCCCTTCTTCAGGTGGATACTGAACATAGTGGTTGGTACATTATATATAAGTAGATGAACAGGAAGCCAGAGAAGCAACTAATTTTGTACAAGCATGGAAGTAGATACAAAAGTAATTAGGTTAAATGGGATAACAGAGAATATACAATGAGTGGATATGTACTTACTGTTCCTCACAGTCGTTTCTTACAAGCCAAATGACACATTTTGCATAATATATATATATATATATATATATATATATATATATATATATATATATATATATAATGAGTGACATGCATTACATGACTATGGTATACGAGAAAACAATATAGTTTATTGGTTTGTGTTGAATTCTATTTGGTGATATACAGTCACTCAGGAATCATTATTGAATCTAGATTGTTTATAGAAATTTATTACTTTCCCCATGAGGTCAGTATATATTCAGAATGCAGGCCAACTTAAAAGTATACGATATGTTGTAAAATCTAGTGTACAGAGATGAACATGTAATATGCAATAATGTCAAGGAATCATTAGCTCAGTGAGTTTGGTTTCACAAACGCTAATTGAAACAAGTCAGTTGGGACAATTACATACCTATTTCCGGAGTTCAAGAAGCTTTGTGACGGTCACAGGCGCGAATAACCTTTGGAAGATGAGAAACCTTCTCTCACCCTCTCAGCTCATTTCATTAGACAGTGTGAATAATGCAGAAGTTCAAGCAATGAGCCTTTCTGACTCTCTGTCCACTCTTCTCTAACCTCAGCCGTTGGTCTAATGAAGATTGATTCCCATAGAAGATGACGCGAGATGTGCATGTTTATGGGTAGTTGCCATATTTGCTAGTTCCAGGAAGCAGTGGTCATTAACGCACAAGTACCGATAATCCTCTGTACATTAGTTTTCTATTACAGAAATGCATTTGATGAGCTTACCCTCTTTTTATGCCAGTTTTATTAAGATTGATTCTCAAAGAACATGAAGTGAGATGTACATATATTGAGCAGGTGCCTAGTTGAATAGTCCAAGATCTACAACCACCGAGAAGCTTCCTTAATACGTTAACTTTTCGAATTCAGAACTGCAAATGATGAGATTCGCTACCCTCTCTGTGCTAGTCTCAGTTGCTGGTCTAACGAAGATTGATTGTCCACATTGATGCAATGAGAGGTACCAAATGTTTCACGCACTCGGAGTTAAATGCAGATATATATGCATAGCGAAAAGTTAAGCAACCCCTGGTTTTTTCACCACAAAATTAGTCAAAATGACCCCTACTTTAGAACTTGGCTTTAAGGAAAATACTGTTACATACTGTTTATTCGATTTCAGTCTGTCACTGGTCATCTTTTTGATCTTCAGATATAAACAAAATGATTTTCCTATTAGTTTGAACATATCTAAAGATACATCAACAAGTACTTTTCATTAACTGTTGCATGTGCAATATCAATATTAGCTGATTAACCACATCAAGTCATCTCACGTTGATATCTTATCCGTAATTTTGACAATTCTGGATATCCCATTTCTCATAAGAGCGTGAGGCATATTAATAAATGTATAGAATTTCCATGTTGCTTTACCGTGAAAATTATTTAGAGGCAAATCATTGACAGGTCTAATGGATCGGAATAGTCTGATCTAATTGACACCATATATTCAATATTTTCAATTTCACACATTTTCTCTTAGAAGACATTCACTGCCTACATAAATTAATTAAGTCCTATATTCCAACATGTTAAAGCATGAAGAGAGCAAATATTCAGTGATAACTAAAGTTTTGTTTATCCCTGGAACACGGTGGTGTAGTTGTTAGCATGCGGGCCTATCACCCCAACCGAGATTCGAATCCCGGTGAAGACATCGAACATTTGGGACCTTGGTCTTATACTGTGTTGTGCCCCTTGGCAAGGCACTTCACGTCCTTCAAGTCATATAAACACTGCAGAGAGAAAACAGCCAGTGAGTACTAAACAGAAAACAGAAATACAGTTTATCTTTCAAATATGTTTATTATCCTTTGATTACAAACCTCTGAGCGTACTCTGCTTGGAGAGTTCTTTATGTCATACAAGTTCTTCATCAATCGATTTGTAGAACAGTGGGTACTTGAAATTATTTGTATCCTTAATGTTAGGACAAATAATAACATAATTGTATCAGTCAAATTATGAATATATCATCGGTTTAATTATATATAATATCTGCAAATCAGGGGATATTTTGATCCAATTTATCTTCACGAGTTGATACAAGCTTAAAGACTTTACTTTTATCAAAGAGTAATGATTTATTTAATATCAGAAAACAAACGGGTGCTATTTTATTTATCACCCAAATACTTTTCCAGTATTGTTTTCAATGAAAAATGTACATCTTTGAACACATCATTGCCATTAAACTTCCAGTGTAATGATGTCATATCATTGTGACTTCATGTTGCTTATGAACGTCATGGTATTATAATGTAATCAGCCTTTTGACGTAATAGTGTTATCAATCATTGCATTATAACGTAAGAACATAGTTGTGGTATGTAGTTGGCGGTTACAAGGCATTGTGCAAAATCTACTGTCAAAATCATATCTCCTAGAAGATTTCACACAAACGATATGTCCTGGGAAACTCAGTTTAGATGATAACTGTCTATAATATTAAGCTTGGAAAATTGTTTTTTTTTATTAATCTCAAATGCATATGCACAGATTGTTCAATATTATAAATTTCAATATTTGCTAATTGTGAAATGTAAAACCCGAATCTCTCTTGCTAATCGATAGTATGACCTTTAAACAGAAGACATTTGCGTCATGTGCGCAGTGAATTGTAGACAGACTTTCTGAATACTTCCTTTAGGGTTTTATTGTCGGATACAGTTTAATTGAACATGTCATCTCATTGAAGTATTCGACTTTTTATTAGTATTTCGATATTTTTTTAAATCTCTTAAATTTTCTGATGTTCCTATGTATCACAATTTACCGTATGATGACTATCTTTGCTATTTATTATTTGTCTTTGTATAATGGACAACACTGGATTTTGTCCAAACAAGGATTAAGATAATTTTATACAAAAAGTTCAACCTATTCTTTATAATGATTCTAATCTTTGAATTAAATAGTGTAAATATTTCCTCAATCTACTGTACATACAACATTATCCAATGAGGCACGGTATCACTATTGTAAACATTTGATAGTGACACAACATGATAACAGTTGAAGTGTCATTTCACGTCTAGTTCTATTTATTAAACAAACCAAAACATGTGAAAGTACCAGTTGTAGAATTTGCGGAGCCATTTACTCTGATGTTATCTAGCTAAGTGTCTGATAATGAATGTGGTTTTTGGTTGATGTTAGATAAACTTCTATTTACAACACTGACAAATTCTCGTATGTCATTATCAAAATGACTCTGAAAAATAAAGGAATCACAAGTGTAATGCACTTTACATGTACCTTCAACATAAAATAGTGGCAATCTGTTTGAATTCAACATGGTAACTAAGTAGAAATACAGAATAATAAAGTCGATACACTTTCTGTCACGCTCACGGTAGACATGAACAGACATAACACAAAGACTGGTTGCCATTCAACTATCGACTCTAGAATAGTTGTTTCTTGATTGAGCCGTACATTGATATATTGTTCCATGTAATTGTCACACGGGGAATGATCTGACATTGCATTGCAACCTGTTTTATTGGGAGGATGATAAATGCAATCAACCTATTGACTTGCATTGTGTTTGACTCTAGATCTATACTCTCCACTACCTTGATAAACATATCACTTAGGTTGAACTTGACCATGGCGAACACAGGTTACATTAACTGACAAGTATTAAGTCTTGCGTTTGAAGCAAAATAAAATTGAACACTCCAACATTTACAAAACTCTAACCCTATTTATGCAAAATCGATTTTTTTTTTATTATAATGAGAATGTAAAATGCAATTGGTTCAGAGTGATTACCATTGTATTTACAAATTTACATGTAAAGGTTTTCACAAGTCTTTGATAAACAGTCATTTCTCGGGACCACAGCGAAAGACACCGACATATAAGACTCACAGCCCACTGCTGAAACTGTTAAATGCCTCTATGGACCGAACATATATTACCTATATTAGATAAAAGTAATGCGAAATTAGATAAAGCAACCTTCCATGACCTTGACAGTCAAACTATCCAAACACAAAATGTCAGTTTGATGAAAATTGATTCTGAACACAGAGAATGGGAGCCATGCAATTACACAAGAAGGGCAATGGTCTACCTACATTTAGCTTATACTCCTTACTGTTTTCACAGCAGTAGTTGAATTAAAATGCATGTTTAAAATGCTCATTTATTTGCCAATTCTCGATCACATCAGAGAAATGCAGCGGTAGTTTCTATAAAAACTGTGATTTTCAGTATTGACATGAACTGTGCAGATAAAAACATCATTTATAAAATCGAACTGTTTTATAGAAATAACACAGATGATAATAATTAATACTAGATTAAATTTAAAAAATAACAAAGAATGTATTTCCCGAAAATAGGCGAGAACTGCAGATATTCATGGGTTAATTTATTGCTTGTGGCTTTTTCATTTAAATTTCATAGCCTCAACAGCTTATAGAATGTAAATATTGTTTATCATAAAACAGCAAATTACAATACATATATATTTTAATAAATAAACACAAGATAACTTATAATCAGAAACATTTAGAGAACATGACACAATGCTTTCAACTTCCAGTGTCAAATACTTGCAATTTGTACTACTTAATTAGATACAGGATACTTTTTTCCATAAAATAATACACAATTTGAAAGTTTTACATTTTGGTATTAGGAGCATACAAAAAATATTTGTAACATAATTCGTGATAGGTTTAGGTGATACATTTGGGTGTTCACATTGAAATGGTCGCTCGAAGGTAGTTAAAGTGATCTGACTGATTTTAAATATGGTACAATGATGGAATGGTCAATCTTCTTGCTTTCAGAACTCTCCAAATCGAACGAGACCTTCTCACACTGATGAGTTCTACAAAATTGCTTTGGTTTGGTTTATGCGTCGCACCAATTAGTTCAAATACAGATAACTGTTTTCTACAGCTTATCTGTTCGTGTAATGAGGGGGTTTTACCCTCAAATGTAAGAATATGTTGTTTAAACAAATAATAAATGGCAAATGTGAGAACAAATAATATGAAAAAACTTCAACAACTTTAAATCGTGTAGCTCTGAATTTTTGGGATTTGTCACACTACTTTCCGTAAATATGCCCCTGGCTTTGGGAAACATGTTTCTAGTTTCTAAAAATGGTAATTTAGCAGATTGTGGCAGATGAAATATTTACGTAGATTTTATGGCGAGGTGCATTAACTATTGTTGTTGGAGACTGTTATCTTAAACAATCTTATCTTCTGACGATTAGATTGAGCTGGCAACACCTTTCAAACAGCTAAATTTCAGTGGATTCCAAACAGCAGAAAATAATGTTTTCCCTTTCGAACATGATCGCTCATTCTGATAAGATGTCAATATCAACAAAATATTTTTATTGAGCAAAAGCAACGGTATTGTAAGATGAAAAAGATGAACAGATACGTTGACATGAATATGTAATATTTGGTGTAAGGTGATATCATTGACTCTTCCATATTTCCAGTTTCCTGCAGTAGTTGTTCATGTGATAACTTAATCACAGCGTTGATGGATCTATAGAAAATATGAATAACTGTCAAAGTTCTCTACATGATAACTTAATTAAGACGATATGTATTCATCCTGTAGTGATCTAACAACAGCATGGTATTTGGATAATCTTTGAAGGCGTATCACCTTTCCAGCCAAATTAAGCATATTAACTTTCATTTCATTAAAATCTCAACCCGACGACTGGAATTTACTTTAAGAAACCTAGGTGTATATATAGAGGATATATGTCTTTTCTTGACTAATACCATGTTTATATCATCGAGTGAGGTAGAAAGGTTATATTTTCACGAGAGGCGAGATGATATAAACATGGTATTCGTCAAAAATTGACGGATATTCTATTTATTATATGATCTTTGTAATTACGTCCGAAAAGTGTCGTTTTTCACCCCGAACGGCCGCTAGGAACAGCCCGTCAACACACTGTGACGTCATAAGCCAATTCGCTGCGTCAGACCATTGTTTTATGACTTCAAAGTATATCAGTCACTGGTCGCAGTGAAAATATAAGTTATTTTCACTGTATGTAGCTTGAAAGACGGTTTATTTCACTGAAAAATCGCAGTATTTCATTGCTCGTCATATAATAAATGGAAATATAAATAATATTCTCTCCAAATAATCTCTCGACAGGTGCATTACCATGTTATATAGATAAACTTAATTACAATAGTAGGAGTAGCATATGCCTGTTCCACTGTGGATAGTATTAGAAGTGTTTATAGTCTACGTTTCTCATTACTCTATTAAGCCTGTTATGAAACTTCAAACTTAGATGAACTAAGACAGAATCACGGTAAAAAAAAGGAGAAAACAATGTCTCTCTGGTGTGAAATATGCACGTCAAACAAGCTTAACCGTGAACGTTTTTCTAGAAATATAATACATTCGATTTTCAGACATCATTACAGATATATGACGTCAGTAGCTTGGAGAGAATGCGTAATTTATCATAAGCAATGGTTTTCCTTTGTATTTCACTAATGTGATCAAAACAATCTCAGCCTGAAGGTGGAATTGGAAAAGAACATACATTCCAAACGTTTCCAACCTGACAGTTGCAGCAAGATAATTAGTGGAAAACTTTAGCATTCTTATACGTAGCAGCTGAAACAGAATATCCATACAACTATTAATCTAACAGGTAAACCGTTTTTGTATTGATTTTACATTTACGTGGTGTATGATTACCATTGACCTTTAGTTAAGCTACATTCAACACAGCTTTTATAATAACTTGCCTTGGTGAGTGTGACTTTTTTAATATATTATATGCTGAGGTATAGCATACATGTATATGGGATTGGTCCAAACGTTATGAAACATGTGATTTGTTTCTATTCATTTTACTAGCTCATTTCATTAATTATAAATAACGCTATAATAAACATCATTTTATATATTTTTAAATAATTTCAGACCATACTGGGAATCCTTTTTTTACATTTGTTTGTGTAATACTGCAAATAATGAAAGCATTGCAAGAAGGTTGGATAAGACAGAAATTATAAGAAGTGAACACATATCGAAAGAGTGTTGATAATAAAAGAAGATACTAACATGATATGCTACAGACTTGACAGCAGGCTTTGCGATTTTCTTTCTCCTGTAATTCATTTCACAAAAAGTAGAAGCACCATTAGTTTCAGCTGGACGTATATTGTGTGGGCGTCTGTTGATGATTGCCTTTGTTGACTACACCAAAGGGAGCGATAATCACATTGTAATTTTTTCCATTGCTTTGCTGATCCCTGAACAATTATTCATGACCATCGATATTTACTACTGACTAAGGAAATGAATACAACTAACTTATTAATATGATATCAAAACACATATAAACAAATGTGAGGATAGTAAGGTCCAATGTCATATGACAGCATACAGCAACTACAGTCGAATATAAATCATAACAGCAAAATATGACATTACAGCAATAAGAGCAGTGTGTGGGCGTCTTTTGATGCATAACTCCAGTTGATTACACATGGGAAGGATTAGCTCGGTGCTCACTGTTTCAATAACTGACTAATTTGCTCAAGCAATAGATAGATAGGAGGAATATTCTCATGTTGGAACCATTAATAATGTCATGACGACGGCGTTCTTAAATTCAACCAATCACAACCCTTCTCATATATCGAGTTTGTCCGTCGACGTCCGAGCCTCGTCACTGATTGGCTGGAGTGAAAAGTCACAAGACATGACCCCTTCCTCGAAGTCCTCCGATCCTGAACACAGTCAGGGAGAAGAGTTATAATCGATCTGATTCAATGAGATGACATTAAAATAAATGCAACCTGACTACTTTGTTGTAAGTATAATTGTGTAGATCAATTTCTTTAATTTGACCAAAGGACATTTAGCTAAAGATCACTTTGCTTGACAAGTACAGAATTGTGGATATCGATATTGTATTGTGCAAATGAACATTTTAAAATTTGTGTCAAGTCAATAAAACTGAACAATTAGATTTGCAAACCAGTTCCATTCATTAAATTGGACATAAAATTGAATTCATCAGTGACCTGATGAAGGTATAAACCCGGAATTTGTGTACAAGTTTACGCCAAACGGCTTCACTAAAATCAACCAAACTGTATAAGATTAATGCTCTTATGAGAAATGAACCATTAAGCATTGAGACAAATTTAGCGCAGTCTTTTACGGCCTAGACGGCTTTTAAGTGTCGAATTTAAATTGTAAAAGTAGTTTATGATTTGCAAAGAAGCACATTAAAAAGTGAAACTCACGTCTTCTTCGTATCATTCATATGTAACTCATATGGCCGAGTACTGCGTGGTTAAAGGTTATAGGTCAAAACTGTATAATGCAAAACATAAAAGGCGCTGTCGTGCGCAGTTCTTACTAAAATAAAGTGATCCCACGAAAAGTTTAATACCTGTTATCAATGGCTGAATAATACTTATCAATTTTAAAAGAGTTTCAAAACGAATGTAGATGGTTCAGTTAAGCCGTGCGAGTCCATTTCGCTTCGAGCGGCCATTTTAATCTATTCAAGGTAGCTCAATTGATCTGATTTATATAATTAAAACTAACTGAATAACAAATTCTTTATTGTGAACAGACACGTCGTTTTGTTTCAGATTGAGTATTGAAATGTTAACTGTTCCGTGAGGTAAATCTTCTGTGAAAATTAGATAATGAAAATTTACATTGGAAACTTGTTAAACTGAAAAACGCAATCTGCATACAACTAAAATCAGAACAAAACTGCATCTGCACGCCGCGTAGATGAGGACATTAGTTTGTTTTTATTGTTTGGATGATGAGCACAGAAGCGTGTTTGCGTCAGAGAGAACAATGGCATACCTTTATCTGTATTGGTTGTTACTGAAACAAGTGACGAATAAAATTCAGAATAAGTAAAAGTCATTATGTATATAATCTCTTTTGAACTTGTGTGGGATGTTAACATAGTGCGGGGTGGTCTTGATTGTTTACTGAATAGCAGGGGCAATGTGTACGTCAGACGTTTAACGAATAACGCATTTGGGAAACAAAATGAATAAGAAAAGATAAGTCAGAAATTAGTTAACTATTTAACAGTTTTAGTTGTAAAATAGTTTGAAATGATGAGCACATGGGGAGGTGTATTAAGAGTGTGTACAGTGTTGCAAAACATGAGTCACACAATACACACATGCATAGAACACATTTCTCAGTCATCATACTCACTTCTAAAAGTTTCTTAAAGAAATTTGTTGAACCTGTTGTGTGAGATGAAAACAATGTTGAGTGGTGGTTTTAATGCTTTTAGTGATTGGTGATTTAGTGTAAGAACCTCATTTATGTCAAGTAGTAAAAAGAATTACTTTCTGGTAATCTTTTTTTTTAGAAAACATTTATAGAAGCGCAACCTCCTCGAAAATGTGTGTTGAGTTTTAAAGGTTCTACTTTTTGTAATGTTGCTGTGAACAACAAACATTAGGTATTTTTAAAAAAACGCGTTAACATAAACTTACTTGTTGTTAATCATCGTATAAAATTCAATTCACATTTTACCTAAAAACTATTGATGTCATGAATGACATCTCTACAAGTATATTTGTGTTAAATTCATTGAAATCAATTCTGAACATACAGCTTAACCTCAGTCACATGTTTTCTTATTGGTGAAGTAACGATGTTGTGTATGGATTCTGCTGGGAAATAAATATATATAATTCAGCTACTACTTTGTCATGCACAAAGCAAAAGGATTAGAGAAATAAAGTATTTAAATGTAATGTTTAAGTTATCATCCTCAGTAATCATATATTGTATCATCTATCAATCCTATAGTTACCATTACCTGTAATGTTTTAATTTCCATACGTCCGTTACTTCATTCAGAAAATTTTCTGCTTGTGTCAGATGTTACTGTTAATGTCAGAACAAAAGACAGGTTTTGGTTGATGTTTGGGTTTTATATGTCTACAACTACTGTGCATGTACATTGGACATGTAGCTTCGGTTTCTGCATATGCATAATTATATTGCTCCCTTTTCCCTTGATAACTGGTTATCATGATACATTTGGCGATTGGGGATGAATATGCGAGGAAAGTGAAATAATTTGAACTGAAATCGTATTAAGGCCAAATGATATTATGAAACACAATGGATGCATCTTTAACTGCATCGAGTCATCAATGTTGTAAAATTGTTTCATTTTGTTTAAGGTAACGCATGTCTAAGCTGCGGTTATTCTCTTTAAGGGTTTTTTTTTTTTTTCAATAAATTTTTATTCGTTCCAATTGTCACATATTCAAACACACGAGTCAAACATCAAGGCATACAGTCGACTATGAATAGGTACATAGATGTTTTTATACAGATAATAATTAGTTGCTGAAAATTGAGATGAATGAATTCCATTTTTTACGGAATTTTTCAATTTCATTGTTTTTCTTAGAGATGAATTTTTCAACAGAAAATATTTATTTTAATATCATTTTATAACTGTTGAATTTTGGAACTGTATTTCTAATATTACACAAATGGATATGTTTTTTTGGCAGAGATAATGATTTGATTAAGTAATACATCTTTATGAAGTGTACCGAACCAAACCAAGTATTTTGTAATTTTAAATTTTTGAGTTAAAAAATTATTTATCCAGAGTTCTAACTCAGTCCAAAATTGTGTAGTTTCACAACAATCCCAATAACATGACATATGCTCTCAGGAGAAGCCTTGCAAAAACTGCACAAATCATTGTCTATCAATTTCATTCTCAATAATTCCTTTTTAGTATAAATAATTCTATGCAAAAATCTGTATTGAAAATCAAGAAGTTTAACATCTTTCAAGCCATATCTGTAAACATTAAAATGTCTTAAAATATTACTATGGTAAATATTTATGTATAAGTTATAAGAAGGAATGATTCTTTAAGGGTTAATGTACCTCATAATCTGTGACTATCTGTCATGTTATATGGGTCAATTCCACTGCACCTAAAGTTTAAGTATACACCTTTCTCTCTATTCATATCTTGCAGGCGAACACAGCTGGTATCTGGTGGATCTCTCATTTATGTGCAGCTTCTCTCTGTATGTAACAATTCTTCTTAGAAATACCAATTCTAAACTCATACATCTGTTTGGAACAGACAATTCAATCAGGTCGTGTAGACAGTTGAGTCACCTCCACCACAATGAAGACAGCAGGTGTCAGTTACTGTCAGTAGGTACATGCTGGTGAACTCCTATAACTGTTAGTATACACATTTATCAATTGGTTTTATGTAAAAGATATCAAAAGTGTACGCCCGGTCATTGAGTACAATACAACACATGATGTGAACATCAGTTTGAAATAATTAAATGGTGTCGTGTTGAATACTAAGTCAAATACAACCACATTGAATACAATGAGAGCAGACAAGTTAATAAGTTTTGTAAGGTTTTGTTTTACTTGTTAGCTGTACACGAATTTTACAGAATTTTTTTCAAATTATACATATTAAATTACAGTCAAAGCATTACAATTACATTTTACATGGATGCATTATGATATGTTGCCTAAAAGACTAATACGACACTCAATATGTTACAGTTAAAGCAGACAAATGTATAAGATACGCTCATATTAGTTAATGATATATTTCGATCAGGAAAGATTAGAACATTGCCAAGTACACCAAAGCAAACATATGTGACAGTGTGAGGTATTTTGCACTTCGGGACCTCAGATGTTAACAAACTTACAGCTAGATACCTAACAACATGGGTTCAACATAAGGTACCGAATGCACTGATAGACACTAACCTTGACAGCTGTAGGTTAACTGGTTCTTGTCATGCAGTGACTGGGATTCACCAATCACAAGCAGTGGACGCTAATGTGTGTTATAGTTTTTTAAAGCATTATAGTGTACATATATTGCATTGTTTCATAAGAAGAAATAGCATAATGGTATTCGTTGAACAACCAGCAAGATACATGTGTGGGTTCATTATTCAATATTCAGTGTTTTTCTCTTCGTAGGGCCATGACTCCTTATTGCCAAATATAATCTTAGAAATGAGATAACAAACAGAACTCAGTATAGTAGTGCATACAAAAACAGTCAGTTTTGATGTTTAGAGAGTGAGACAGGATGTGAGAGACGCGAGAGTCGGTGAGACAGGATGTGGGAGACGTGAGACTATATAAGACAGGTTTCGAGATGTGAGACTCGGTTAGACAGGTTATGGAAGACGTGAGACTCGATGAGACAGGTTGTGGGAGATGCGAGACTCGATGAGACAGGTTGTGGGAGACACAAGTCTATATAAGACAGGTTGTTGGAGACGCGAGACAGGATGAGGGAGACGCGAGACTCGATGAGACAGGTTATGGGAGATGCAAGACTCATGAGACAGGTTGTTGGAGACGCGAGACTTGGTGAGACATGTTGTGGGAGATATGAGACTCATTTAGACAGGTTACGGTCAAAATGTAATTTCTTATATGAGCGAGGATAGACAATGATCAAATCTGTTTTGGTTATTGTTGACATAAAGTTTGTAAAACATTTTAAGCACCAAAAACCAACTTCTAAGACTTAAAATGTTTGTTGAATTTTAGATTCCAGATCTCTAACTAACTTGCATAAACATAAGAAGGTTTTCAAATGTTATTTCGAGAATTTAAACTTTATACTATTTGCTTTGCGTTTTCTGTTGTTGCTTATTTCACTTGAGAAACATTAAATTGGATTTCCGCCAGATTTAGATGGTAGTGGAATTTAAAAAGAAACAACTTTCGAGGAGATATAAACTTAGTTTGAGGCTCTACCAAGAGAATGTATCACTTCTTATATAGTTTAACTCTGAACTGACTTTTTAACATTATTGAAATACTTGTGAATCTTTAAAGCTAAATTACAGGTATCATTGCGCATTAATTGGAATATCTTCAAACCTGTAACCTGGTAATAACATTGCAGTGAAATCCGCCGGTATAAACATATTAACCTTAGAAAAGATAAGATAATATCTATTGTCCCAAAAGGGGGATTTGTTGTGTATAATTACAATTCTCCAGCATACAAAACATACAAATATTATTCAAAACAACATTCTGAGCAATCCAAAGTTATGGCCAAGGTTAAAGTTTTCTGAAAATGTCAACTGCGGCAAGGTCAAGGTCACAAGGTCAAATATGATGACCTCATCTGAAAGGTCTCATCACAAGGTATGCACATGCCAAGTATGAAAGCCCTAGCTCTGAGCAATCCAAAGTTATGGCCAAGGTTAAAGTTTTTGTGGACAAACACACAGACAGACGGACAGGTGAAAAACAATATACCCACGGAATCTCCGATTCGGGGGCATAAAAGCATTGACTCTGTAATTAATTGTTTTTGATGAAGTATATGTGCTAAAGAATCTGTTAAATAATCAATTATTGAAACTTTATCAAAAATTAAATCATAAATCAAATTGCCTTGTCGCTTAAACTAAAACTGTATGTAAATCTGACGCCACCAAGCGGCAAAGATTGGAATCTGGGGCAGGGAACCCGGGTAGAAGTTTGCAAGGGAGACCCTTCAAACTCAGTAGTCTTAAAAGTGCAATTATCAAATGAATCAAGTTGAAAATATATTTTTATGAAGACATTTCGGTGCCTGAGTATTCTATGTGGGATAATAAGAAATAAACTTACCTTATTTCCAAAAAAATGCTGCATGAATCTTCAAA
Source organism: Gibbula magus (assembly GCA_936450465.1). Taxonomy (NCBI): domain Eukaryota; kingdom Metazoa; phylum Mollusca; class Gastropoda; order Trochida; family Trochidae; genus Gibbula; species Gibbula magus. Next base: position 62,843,706 of record OW388299.1, read on the forward strand.
ATGACGTCATATGTGTGCCCTTGTTTTGGATCCCTGAGTGCACTTCCTGTACTACTTGGTGCACAACATATACCAGTCAATTACAAATTTAAAGGCCTCAGATGCATTTTTAAAATTTTCGGGGTTTTTTTCAAGGAAAATGAAAAAATATTGTTTGTAAAAGCAATTTATCATGGATAAAATATATTTTTATGAGTGATAATAGTAACATACATGAACATGAGGATGTCGGGGAAAATTTCCTATATTTTGGAACGTTTTTTTTACATAACAGAAATATGAAGAGACTTAGGCCTATTAAACCATACATTTTCAGAAAGCCTGTAATTAGAGCTTTCATGAGGCAATTGAAATGAAAATAAAAAAGTTTACATTTCAACATAGGTTTTCGCATGTGACAGTGACCCCTATAACCTTGAGGGTGGAATTTGACCTTGTTCCCCCACTCAGATTTTCCTAGATTTTTTATATGTTATAAAGGAATGGTTCAGGACCTCAAATCAGTTGAAATCATTTCTGTTGCAATTTGTGGTGGGTGTTCTCATAATATTACTGGACTAATACATATTAACACAGTTTACAGGGACTAGAATATGCTATACATGAAAGTGTTTATCGTGCAACATTGCACTTATCAGAATTTATTTCTCTAATGCTACAAGGAATGAATGATTGGCGAAACATGTTTGTTCTAAAAGTCGGCATTCGCAGTCTACGTCCAGAAGGTAGTATTGAATATTCCGAAAAAAAAGGATGGGTAGAATCACCTAAAATGTTGTTTGCTTTTTTTTATTACTGCTGCTCATAACAACTGCCGATAGCTTCAATGATTTTAGAAGTTTGATTTAGAACCTTGTACTTTACGTAAAATTAATGGACTTCATGGGACTTATACAAGCGACCTATAATCACTGAACAGCTAGTTTACTATATAGTGCAGTGTGTGTTAATCAAACTAACTATGTGTCAGTTGCCAATCAATCTACGTCTAGTGCACATTGTTTCGTTGTCAAGCAAGGTTTTTATGCATTCCCGAAGTTTGAAAGACTGTGGAAAATACTTGTTTATGAGACGAAATGCTACGGATGCTGTCCTCATAAAAATACCCTACAGCAATTTATTTTCCATTTATTTTATTTCAGACATTAAATGAAAGAAAACACACAATTAGTACAATGCTATTATAATATCAATTTCACTGTTTGACGCAATTTGATATAAATTTTTAAGTCACTGACTGACATTTGAATATACTGAATATACTTGTTGCAATAACCTCTTGTGGTATAATGGATGTATTCTTAACAGCACTACTTCAAACATTTTGATAATAATGAGGACAGTTCACTACTTACTGTGCCAGATACATACAGAGCAGACGATTCATAGAAAGCTGTTTGGAGTTATCTGCCCCTAGATTCTTGCACCGAAAGCTTATGTTGGAGGTCTTGTGATTGGTTAACTGAATTGCTTCAGAACATGAGAGAATACAGGCTGTTACCAGACGGATTTGCGAGGAAACCTCTGAACGGTATGAGTTCGTATCCTGATAAATGTACTATTTTGCGATTTTTATTCACCGGAAAACTGTGTATTTTAATCAGACTGATTGCGAAACTGGATAAAATCATAATTTTGTGTATGTTTTTTCGGCATGCTATTACTTTTATATGGTTGACCTATCGTTCGTTAATTTCACAATGCTGAATATACATGTACGTAAAGACATCTCTATTGAATATTAAATACTTTTTAAAAAAGCCATAAGCTTAAATAAAACTATAAAAACCCTTCAATCCTACTTGATATGTACTCTGATTAAAAAATGTATTACCTAGCCTCATTTTAAGTCATAAAGAAATATAATTCAACAGTTGGCTTTTGCAAATTGCTTAAAAAATTGTAAATAATACTTGTCCGTCCAGTCTGCAAGCATATTTCTTTGCAGCGTAAGATAGTGTTTTCCGAAACATAACGTTATACATGTAGGTTGAGGGTGAGTCCATATAGTGCAACATTTCATTAACTTTTTAAAAACGTTTTGATTTGATGACTTGGGTTTATGTAAGGAATTATTGGGAGCTTGTTGTTAGTTATTATTCCTTGAGAGAACTGCATTATTCAAACACTATTTATCTTTTATTAGTGCGACGTGTTAAAGTGCAACAGTCAGGTTTCAGTGTGATATGGGCTATAACGCATGAGCGTATATTGCAGAAGGATAAATATGTTTGTAATCGAAACAGTTGCAACCTTTGTGTATTTGTTTGAGGTCACCAAATAGATTTATCAGAGTAACAAGACTCATTTCATGCCAATCACACATCACACAAATCCTTTTTTTCAAAATATAACAGTTCAATCATGTTCTTGATGGTTTTTATCAAAATAGACATCATTATGAGGCAATTCATGGACAGTTTCACTTCAGAGTGTCTGTGCAAATTATCGGCATTAACTGAAGATTTTGCTCCCAAATTGACCTTTCTTTTCTCGGTGTCTAGTTATATTCTAGATTCCTAACTAGAACTAAGATTTCTCTGTTCTCTTCGTTTATTCTTTTCTTACATATCCATGGTCTATGTTTATTTCTAGACTCCACTTTACATGCCTCAACGTCTCATTTATTCTTTGAATCATTTTATAGTCTCAGGGTCTATTTTATTTCCAGAGCTCAATTAAGATCAATACATTCACCTCTTTCCCTATTTCCAGAGTGCATGCACATACATGTACTTCCGAATTGGCATTGTATAAAGGGGAAGGTAGATTAGAACAGATGCCAATGTTATAGCATGGCAGGAAAGGAACGACACATGAAGTCGGGGGTGCAAGAAATAGACTGAACCTGGGTGTGGTAAATCTGAATCTGATTCCTGAAATTCTGAAAAAATTAGAATAAACTGAGGTTACATAACAGTTTAAAATTGGTCGACGTTGCTATTCTAGTATTGTCGTTTGTGACGTTGGCTGTTGACTTTGGCTCCTTCTGACGGACCCACTATTCACCAAGAATATTTTATCAACCTTTGAATCTTTAATGAGAGATGTATAGTTTAAATGTGATACAACAACCAACATGTTTGGAAAAGAAATACATTAAAGGGGCAGTAGCACAGATTTTGCAAAACAAAGTTCTTTTCAAATGTCCCATCTATAATGATAGTTTATGTCATTTATATTAACTTTAGAGGGTAAAACAGCTTATTACATAAACCAATTATCCGTAGTGGTAATAACGGTGTTGCATATAGAGCCAAAATTGCATGGTAAACACATTTTACTTCGAATTACAAAAACGATCCCCATGGCTTTACTGAACCATGTACACTCATTTTCAACTTGGTTGTCCGTAGAGAGAATGGTGTTTTACTATTGGTGACATTATCTTTCAAATACATTTCATCGACTTATTTGAGCGAAAAAACGTGGTACTGCCCCTTTAAAGCAAATCTGGTAAAACAATTGTACTCTTTCTTACATCACACTAAAATATGATTGTTCACAGACTTAGTTTTGGTTAATGTCAATGTGAAGTGTCTGGTTCAATAATACAGAATTTATAAGTTATGCTTAATTGCATATGTGAGTATATAATCAATTACTTGTGTTTGCACACTTTTATTTTTATCACTGATAGATCATCGGGTAAATTATTAACGTTGTTTAACTAAAATAACATAATATTATGAATAATTAATATTTCCTTGTTTTGGATTTGTTGTCCATTCTGAAGGTTTTATTTATGACATTTTCTCAAGGCAATTCTAAAAGACTGTTTAATATTTTTAAACAAGCTTACAGGAGTGACACATGTAAATTGGAACTTTTTGTAGGTAATATGACAGCTATAAGGTTTGACATACAGTAAGAGGTCTAACGCTCTAATGGATCCCATGAAATGCTGGTGATCGGGCACCTGCCCTAATTGATCCCGTAGATGTGCGGAGGAAGGATCGGGCACCTGCCCTTACCTGTTATTGTTATCTAGGATTATCGGGCAACTCGTCTTCTCCGGGACAGTGGACATGCTACCGTTCGTTGCCATGGCTTCCTGGCAATCTGTTGAGAACTGATTCTTTTCTTCGATGACGGGAGATTCATTATAGGTTGTCCGAACTAGAATGAGACTTTCTTCGACTTTTCACATCTCCTGTGAACATACGCGTTCCTGCTGATCCTTTGAGAACACGAAGTGATGTGATACATGGAAAACGTGGGCATGTAATAGATAGATGATTGATTAAGTTCATAGTATTGTGGTGTCTTCATGTTGTGTTATGTCATACCATTGTGAGCCATGTATTTGGTGGTATCAAATCATTGTAATGGTATGATGTTGATGTTCTGGAACTTGTTGCTCTTTATAATCGTATTCGGCCCAAGTCAAGATTTCATGTTTCCCTTCCTTTAAGTGCTTTAAGCAAATTTGCGCCATTTACGTTGTTGTATAAAATCAGCTTTATGAAATAGAGAACCCAATCCAAATATCTTCTGATATCAAACGAATGTTGTTAGTAAGTTCTAGTATATTTGTTAACAACACAGATAACATTCTCTTTGCTATACAAATCCTTGGAAGTCAATCATTATTGTACATCTCTGAACACATAATTGCTATAGTCTAGCAGACATTAATGACATATTCAGGTTTACGCAGTCAAACCATTATTAAGCCATTGTTCAATGATGATGTAAAATCACTCTGGTGGTATGATGTTGAAAATGTCAGGCTGCTGTGAATAATCTACTGCCAACGGCATATCTCGGATATCTCACACAAGCGATATCTCCTGTATTTGATAGCTCACAGTTTTAATGATTACTGCTTATCTGCAACTAGAAAGATGCGATAAATACTGTATAATTCGAACTGGTCGTCAAGATGAATGTGTATTTAGCCTATAACTTATTGAGAGACAAATGTTATGGATAACAACTTCTTTATTTGTTTCACACGACGTTTCTGGGCTACATCTTGCCCCTTCTTCAGGTGGATACTGAACATATCGGTTGGTACATTATATATAAGTATATGAACAGGAAGCCAGAGAAGCAACTAATTATGTACAAGCATGGAAGTAGATACAGAAGTAATTAGGTTAAATGGGATAAGAGAGAATATACAATGAGTGGATATGTACTTACTGTTCCTCACAGTCGTTTCTTAAAAGCCAAAGAACACATTTTGCATAATATTATATATATATATATATATATATACATATATATATATATATATATATATGAGTGACATGCATTACATGACTATGGTATACGAGAAAACAATATAGTTTATTGGTTTGTGTTGAATTCTATTTGGTGATATACAGTCACTCAGGAATCATTATTGCATCTAGATTGTTTATAGAAATTTACTACTTTCCCCATGAGGTCAGTATATATTCAGAATGCAGGCCAACTTAAAAGTATACGATATGTTGTAAAATCTAGTGTACAGAGATGAACATGTAATATGCAATAATGTCAAGTTATCATTAGCTCAGGGAGTTTGGTTTCACAAACGCTAATTGAAACAAGTCAGTTGGGACAATTACATACCTATTTCCGGAGTTCAAGAAGCTTTGTGACGGTCACAGGCGCGAATAACCTTTGGAAGATGAGAAACCTTCTCTCACCCTCTCAGCTCATTTCATTAGACAGTGTGAATAATGCAGAAGTTCAAGCAATGAGCCTATCTGACCCTCTGTCCACTCTTCTCTAACCTCAGCCGTTGGTCTAATGAAGATTGATTCCCATAGAAGAAGACGCGAGATGTGCATGTTTATGGGTAGTTGCCATATTTGATAGTTCCAGGAAGCAGTGGTCATTAACGCACAAGTACCGAGAATCCTCTGTACATTAGTTTTCTATTATAGAAATGCATTTGATGAGCTTACCCTCTTTTTATGCCAGTTTTATTAAGATTGATTCTCCAAGAACATGAAGTGAGATGTACATATATTGAGCAGTTGCCTAGTTGAATAGTCCAAGATCTACAACCACCGAGAAGCTTCCTTAATACGTTAACTTTTCGAATTTAGAACTGCAAATGATGAGATTCGCTAGCCTCTCTGTGCTAGTCTCAGTTGCTGGTCTAACGAAGATTGATTGTCCACATTGATGCAGTGAGAGGTACCAAATGTTTCACGCACTCCGAGTTAAATGCAGATATATATGCATAGCAAAAAGTTAAGCAACCCCTGGTTTTTTCACCACAAAATTAGTCAAAATGACCCCTACTTTAGAACTTGGCTTTAAGGAAAATACTGTTACATATTGTTTATTCGATTTCAGTCTGTCACTGGTCATCTTTTTGATCTTCAGATGTAAACAAAATGATTTTCCTATTAGTTTGAACATATCTAAAGATACATCAACAAGTACTTTTCATTAACTGTTGCATGTGCAATATCAATATTAGCTGATTAACCACGTCAAGTCATCTCACGTTGATATCTTATCCGTAATTTTGACAATTCTGAATATCCCATTTCTCCTGAGAGCGTTAGGCATATTAATAAATGTATAGAATTTCCATGTTGCTTTACCGTGGAAATTATTTAGAGGCAAATCATTGACAGGTCTAATGGATCGGAATAGTCTGATCTTATTGACACCATATATTCAATATTTTCAATTTCACACATTTTCTCTTAGAAGACATTCACTGCCTACATAAGTTAATTAAGTCCTATATTCCAACATGTTAAAGCTCGAAGAGAGCAAATATTCAGTGATAACTAAAATGTTTTATCCCTGGAACACAGTGGTGTAGTTGTTAGCATGCGGGCCTATCACCCCAACCGAGGTTCGAATCCCGGTGAAGACATCGAACATTTGGGACCTTGGTCTTATACTGTGTTGTGCCCCTTGGCAAGGCACTTCACGTCCTTCAAGTCATATAAACACTGCAGAGAGAAAACAGTCAGTGAGTACTAAACAGAAATACAGTTTATCTTTCAAATATGTTTATTACCCTTTGATTACAAACCTCTGAGCGTACAATGCTTGGAGAGTTCTATATGTTATGCAAGTTCTTCATCAATCGATTTGTAGAACAGTGGGTACTTGAAATAATTTGTATCCTTAATGTTAGGACAAATAATAACATAATTGTATCAGTCAAATTATGAATATATCATCGGTTTAATTATATATAATATCTGCAAATCAGGGGATATTTTGATCCAATTTATCTTCACGAGTTGATACAAGCTTTAAGACTTTACTTTTATCAAAGAGTAATGATTTATTTAATATCAGAAAACGAACGGGTGCTATTTTATTTATCACCCAAATACTTTTCCAGTATTGTTTTCAATGAAAAATGTACATCTTTGAACACATCATTGCCATTAAACTTCCAGTGTAATGATGTCATATCATTGTGACTTCATGTTGCTTATGACGTCATGGTATTATAATGTAATCAGCCTTTTGACGTAATAATGTTATCAATCATTGCATGATAACGTAAGAACATAGTTGTGGTATGTAGTTGACGGTTACAAGGCATTGTGCAAAATCTACTGTCAAAATCATATCTCCTAGAAGATTTCACACAAACGATATGTCCTGGGAAACTCAGTTTAGATGATAACTGTCTGTAATATTAAGCTTGGAAAATTGTTTATTTAATCGCAAATGCATATGCACAGATTGTTCAATATTATAAATTTCAATATTTGCTAATTGTGAAATGTAAAGCCCGAATCTCTCTTGCTAATCGATAGCATGACCTTTAAACAGAAGACATTTGCGTCATGTGCGCAGTGAATTGTAGACAGACTTTCTGAATACTTCCTTTAGGGTTTTATTTTCGGATGCAGTTTAATTGAAAATGTCATCTCATTGAAGTATTCAACTTTTTATTAGTATTTGGATATTTTTTAAATCTCTTATATTTTCTGATGTTCCTATGTATCACAATTTACCGTATGATGACTATCTTTGCTATTTATTATTTGTCTTTGTATAATGCAGACACGTTTTCTGATAAGGACAACACTGGATTTTGTCCAAACAAGGATTAAGATAATTTTATACAAAAAGTTCAACCTATTCTTTATAATGATTCTAATCTTTGAATTAAATAGTGTAAATATTTCCTCAATCTACTGTACATACAACATTATCCAATGAGGCACGGTATCACTATTGTAAACATTTGATAGTGATACAACATGATAACAGTTGAACTGTCATTTCACGTCTAGTTCTATTTATTAAACAAACCAAAACATGTGAAAGTAGCAGTTGTAGAATTTGCAGAGCCATTTACTCTGATGTTATCTAGCTAAGTGTCTGATAATGAATGTGGTTTTTGGTTGATGTTAGATAAACTTCTGTTTACAACACTGACACATTGTCGTATGTCATTATCAAAATGACTCTGAAAAATAAAGGAATCCCAAGTGTAACGCACTTTACCTTCAACATAAAATAGTGGCAATCTGTTTGAATTAAACATGGTAACTAAGTAGAAATACAGAATAATAAAGTCGAAACACTTTCTGTCACGCTCACGGTAGACATGAACAGACACAAAGACTGGTTGCCATTCAACAATCGACAAGTTGTTTCTTGATTGAGCCGTACATTGATAGATTGTTCCATGTAATTGTCACACCGGGGAATGATGTGACATTGCATTGCTACCTGTTTTATTAGGAGGAGGATAAAATGCAATCAACCTATTGACTTGCATTGTGTTTGACTCTAGATCTATACTCTCCATTACGTAAACATCTCACATGGGTTGAACATGACCATGGCGAACACAGGTTACATTAACTGACAAGTATTTAGTCTTGCGTTTAAAGAAAAATAAAATTGAACACTGGAACAGTTAGAAACCTCTAACCCTATTTATGCAAAATCGATTTTTTTTTTATTATAATGAGAATGTAAAACGGAAATGGTCTGCCTACATTTAGCTTATACTCCCTACTGTTTTCACAGCAGTAGTTAAATCAAAATGCATGTTTGAATTGCTCATTTATTTGCCAACTCTGTATCACATCAGAGAAATGCAGCGGTAGTTGCTTATAAAAACTGTGATTTTCAGTATTGACATGAACTGTGCAGATAAAAACATCATTCATAAAATCGAACTGTTTTATAGAAATAACACAGTTAAAAATAATTTTAAAAATAACAAAGTATGTATTACTCGAAAATAGGCGAGAACTGCAGATCTTCATGGGTTAATTTATTCCTTGTGACTTTTTCATTTAAATGTCATAGCCTCAATAGCTTATAGAATGTAAATATTGTTTATCATAAAACAGCAAATTACAATACATATATATCTCAATAAATAAACACAAGATCACTTATAATAAGAAACATCTAGAGAACAGCTTCTGAAGATACACTGTTTTCAACGCCCAGTGTCAAATACTTGCCATTTGTATTACTTAATTAGATACAGGATACTTTTTTCCATACAATAATACACAATTTGAAAGTTTTACATTTTGGTATTAGGAGCATACACAAAATATGTGTAACCTTATTCGTGATAGGTTTAGGTGATACATTTGGGTGTTCACATTAAAATGGTCGCTCGAAGGTAGTTAAAGTGATCTGACTTATTTTAAATATGGTACAATGATGGAATGGTCAATCTTCTTGCTTTCAGAACTCTCCAAATCGAACGAGACCTTCTCACACTGACGAGTTCTACAAAATTGCTTTTGTTTGGTTTATGCGTCGCACCAATTAGTTCCAATACAGATAACCGTGTTCTACAGCTTATCTGTTCGTGTAATGAGGAGGTTTTACCCTCAAATGTAAGAATATGTTGTTTAAACAAATAATTAATGGCAAATGTGAGAACAAATAATATGAAAAAACGTGCTTCAACAACTTTAAATCGTGTAGCTCTGGATTGTTGGGATTTGTCACACTACTTTCCGTAAATATGCCCCTGGCTTTGGGAAACATGTTTCTAGTTTCTAATAATGGTAATTTAGCAGATTGTGGTAGATGAAATATATACGTAGATTTTATGGCAAGGTGCATTAACTATTGATGGAGATTGTTATCTAAAACAGTCTTATCGTCTGACGATTAGGTTGAGCTGGCAACACCTTTCAAACAGCTAAATTTCAGTGGATTCCAACCAGCAGAAAATCATGTTTTCCCTTTCTAACATGATAGCTCATTCTGATAAGATGTCAATACCAACAAAATATTTTTATTGAGCAAAAGCAACGGTATTGTAAGATGAAAAAGATGAAGAGATACGTTGATATGAATATGAAATATTTGTTGTAAGGTGATATCATTGATTCTTCCATATTTCCTTTTATACAGTTTCCTGCAGTAGTTGTTCATGTGACAACTTAATCACAGCGTTGATGGATCGATAGAAAATATGAATAACTGTTAAAGTTCTCTACATGATAACTTAATTAAGACGATGTGTATTCATCCTGTAGTGATCTAACAACAGCATGGTATTTGGATAATCTTTGAAGGCGTATCACCTTTCCAGCAAAATTAAACATATTAACTTTCATTTCAGTAAAATCTCAACTTGACGACTAGAATTTACTTTAAGAAAACTAGGTGTATATATAGAGGATATATGTCTTTTCTTGACTAATACCATGTTTATATCATCGAGTGAGGGAGAAAGGCTATATTTTCACGGGAGGCGGGATGATATAAACATGGTATTTGTCAGGAATTGACGGATATTCTATTTATTATATGATGTTATCTTTGTAATTAGGTCCGAAAAGTGTCGTTTTTCACGCCGAACGACCGCTAGGAACAGCCTGTCACCACAGTAAAAATAATTCGCTGGGTCAGACCATTGTTTTATGACTTCAAAGTATATCAGTCACTGGTCGCAGTGAAAAGTTACTTTCACTGTTCGTAGCTTGATAGACGGTTAGCTTCACCGAAAAATTATCCCAGTATTTCATTGCTCGTCATATAATAAATGGGCATATAAATAATGTTCTCTCCAATAATCTCTCGACAGGTGCATTACCCTGTTATATAGATTGACTTAATTACAATAGTAGGAGTAGCATATGCCTGTTTCATTGTTGATAGTATTAGAAGTGTTTATAGTCTACGTTTCTCATTACTCTATTAAGCCTGTTATGAACCTTCAAACCTAGATGAACTAAGACAGAATCACGGTAAAAAAGGAGAAAACAATGTCTCTCTGGTGTGAAATATGCACGTAAAACAAGCTTAACCGTGGACGTTTTTCTAGAAATATAATACATTCGATTTTCAGACATCATTACAGATATATGACGTCAGTAGCTTGGAGAGAATGCGAAATTTATCATAAGCAATGGTTTTCCTTTGTATTTCACTAATGTGATCAAAACAATCTCAGCGTGAAGGTGGAATTGGAAAAGAACATACATTCCAAACGTTTCCAACCTGACAGTTGCAGCAAGATAATTAGTGGAAAACTTTAGCATTCTTCTTATTACAAATTATACGTAGCAGCTGAAACAGAATATCCATACAACTATTAATCTAACAGGTAAAACGTTTTTGTATTGATTTTACATTTACGTGGTGTATGATTACCATTGACCTTTAGTTTTGCTGCATTCAACACAGCTTTTATAATGACTCGCCTTGGTGAGTGTGACTTTTTTAATATATTATATGCTGAGGTATAGCATACATGTATATGGGATTGGTCCAAACGTTATGAAACATGTGATTTGTTTCTATTCATTTTACTAGCTCATTTATAATTATAAACAACGCTATAATAAACATCTTTTAATATATTTTAAGATAATTTCAAATCATTCTTGGAATCCTTTTTTTCATTGAAATGTCAAATTAAAAAAAAACGCAATCAGTCTTTGTTTTTGTAATACTGCAAATAATGAAAGCATTGCAAGAAGGTTGGATAAGACAGAAATCATAAGAAGTGAACACATATCGAAAGAGTGTTGATTATAAATGAAGATACTAACATGATATGTTATACTTTGTGATTTTCTTTCTCCTGTAATTCATTTCACAAAAAGTAGAAACACGATTAGTTTCTACTGGACGTACAATGTGTGGGCGTCTGTTGATGATTGCCTTATTTGACTGCACCAAAGGGAACGATAATCTCATTGTCATTGTTTCCATTGCATTGGTGATCCCTGAATAATTATTCATGATATGACCATCGACATTTACTGCTGACTAAGGAAATGAATACAACTAACTTATTAATAAGATATCAAAACACATATAAACAAATGTGAGGATAGCAAGGTCCAATGTCATATGACAGCATACAGCAATTACAGTCGAATATAAATCATTACAGCAAAATATGACATTACAGCAATAAGAGCAGTGTGTCGGCGTCTTTTGATGCATTACTCCAGTTGATTACACATGGGAAGGATCAGCTCGGTGCTCACTGTTTCAATAACTGACTAATTTGCTCAAGCAATCGATAGATAGGAGGAATATTCTTATGTTGGAACCATTAATTATATCATGACGATGACGTTCTTAAATTCAACCAATCACAACCCTACTCATATATCGACGTCCGAGCCTCGTCACTGATTGGCTGGAGTGAAAAGTCACAAGACATGACCCCTTCCGCGAAGTACTCAGATCCTGAACACAGTCAGGGACAAGAGTTATATTCGATCTGATTCAATGAGATGACATTGAAATAAATGCAACTTGAATACTATGTTGTAAGGATAATTGTGTAGATCAATTTCATTAATTTGACCAAAGGACATATAGCAAAAGATCACTTTGCTTGACAAGTATAGAATTGTGGATATCGACATTGTTTTGTGCAAATGAACATTTTAAAATTTGTGTCAAGTCAATGAAACTGAACAATTAGATTTGCAAACCAGTTCCATTCATGAAATTGGACATAAAATTGAATTCATCCGTGACCTGGTGAAGGCATAAACCCGGAATTTGTGTACAAATTACCAAACTGTATCAGATTAATGCTCTTATGAGAAATGAACCATTAAGCATTGAGACAAATTTAGCTCAGTCTTTTACGGCCTAGACGGCTTTTAAGTGTCGAATTTAAATTGTAAAAATAGTTTATGATTTGCAAAGAAGCACATTAAAAAGTGAAACTCACGTTTTCTTCGTATCCTCCATATATAACTTGTGGCCGAGTACTGCGTGGTTGAAGATTATAGGTCAAAACTGTATAATGCAAAACATAAAATGGGCTGTCTTACGCAGTTCTTACTAAAGTAAAGTGATCCCACGAAAAGTTAAATACCTGTTATCAATGCCTGAATAATAATTAAAAGAGTTCCAAAACGAATGTAGATGGTTCAAATAAGCCGTGCGAGTCCATTTCGCTTCGAGCGGCCATTTTAATCTATTCAAGGTAGCTCAATTGATCTGATTTATATAATTAAAACTAACTGAATAACAAATTCTTTATTGTGAACAGACACGTCGTTTTGTTTCAGATTGAGTATTGAAATGTTAACTGTTCCGTGAGGTAAATCTTCTGTGAAAATTAGATAATGAAATTTACATTGGAAACTTGTTAAACTGAAAGACGCAATCTGCATACAACTAAAATCAGAACAAAACTGTATCTGCACGCCACGTAGGGAAGGACATTAGTTTGTCCTTATTGTTTGGATGATGAGCACAGAATCGTGTTTGCGTCAGAGAGAACAATGGCATACCTTTATCTGTATTGAAACAAGTTACGAATAAAATTCAGAGTAAGTAAAAGTGATTATGTATATAATCTATTTTGAACTTGTGTGGGATGTTAACATATAGTGCGGGGTGGTCTTTATTGTTTACTGAATAGCAGGGGCAATGTGTACGTCAGACGTTTAACGAATAACTCACTTGGGAAACAAAATGAATAAGAAAAGATAAGTCAGAAATTAGTTAACTATTTAACAGTTTTAGTTGTATGGAAACTATAATTGTTTGTGATGGTGAGCACAGGGAGAAGTGTATTAAGAGTGTGTACACTGTTGCAAAACATACGTCACACAATACACACATGCATAGAACGCATTTCTCAGTCATCATACTCACTTTTAAAAGTTTCTTAAAGAAGTGAGTTGAACCTGTTGTGTGAGATGAAAACAAAGTTGAGTGGTAGTTGTAATGCTTTCGAAAACGTGTGTTGTGTTTAAAGATTCTTCTTTTTGTAAATATGCTGAGAACAACATACATGAGGTACGTGCTTACATAAACTTACTTGTTAACAAGCAAAAAAGTGAGCGTGGCTCACTAACACCCCCGACTGTTAAAGTTTGACATTTTTATTTTACTTAAAGAGAGAGGTGTCTGCACACCTAAGGATTGATAAGCTATGAAATGTAATTGCTAAGATTAAACTGTTTGTGAAAAAGGGTAGGACAAGTTTCGATCTTCATGTAAAAAAGTTGGTTTAAGTAAAAATAGGAATAATAGTAACTTGAAAAGGTATGGGTAACATAATACACTACTGCTATTACCACTGATTTCAACTTTATTTTGGAAATTAATCCATCATAATGATTCATTCGAGTGACTTTAAACAACCGGTACATGGAAGCACACCCCTGAAGGCACAGTGAGAGATATTCAGCAGTTTATGGCTGAAAGTAAAGAAAATTTAACTTTTCCAAAAAGAACACAGAAGTAGCTTTTGATGAAAGTTACATGAAAAAGAAAATAATGAAGTCAACAAATCACAACACAGAAGTAGCTTCATAGTAGTAGGGATGCCTGCATACTCCCAAATTTACTCCTAAATTTATTGATAGGAGCCTGTATACTCCTAAAATTATTGATAGGGGCTTGTATAGGATTTTTTTTGGAATGGGCCTGTATAGTCTTAAATTAATTGAGTTGACCGATTTGTTTAAAATTCGGTCAAACTGATTTTCTCAGACATGACAGCGTACAGGTGTTCTCAGTGACTATATCAACTGGTGAAGTTCAGTATAGTTCTAGACTTTGAACTGTTAAGACGTGTTTTTATACAATCGGTCTTATAGCATGGATTCCTTTGGGTATGAGACTGTTGTTGCTGATTGCAGTGGATTTTCAGTAAATTCTAACTGGACATCATTTGAGAAGCGACTTGATTCTTTCAAGGGCTGGCCTTTGCAAATGAAACAAAAACCCAGAGATTTGGCTCAAGCAGGACTCTATTATCTGAACCGTGGTGACTCGTGTATTTGTTTTAAATGTGGTATTCGTCTCAAAGACTGGATGTCTATTGATGACCCCTGGGTGGAACACGAAAAGTGGTCCCCAGACTGCGACTATTTACGTATGGTAGGGGTAATATGGAAAACGGAGATGTATCCCAGATCCAATAGGGTATAAACTTATTGTACATGAACTGGTATTTTTTATTTTTTTTGGTGTAATCCTGACCGTAGGAGGTTATTCTTTCATTAGACTCAGAACTGTACAGACGTGTTTTTAGTCGCTCTGATACTATGGATGTGTGTGGATGTCCTGATGAGACTTTTTTTACTGATTGCTGTGCATTGCAACCTAAATGTGACTGGAGTTTGTTTGTGGAAAGACTAGATTCATTTAAGAACTGGCCAATTCAAATGAAGCAGAGTGCTGAAGATATGGCTCATGCAGGACTTGTTTACCAGAACAGAGGAGACTTGTGTGTATGTTTCGAATGTAATATTCGTCTTAAGGGATGGATATCTACGGATGATCCCTGGGTAGAACACGGGAAAAGGTCCCCTGATTGTCACTATCTTAGAATGGTAGGACAACTAAACCAAAAGAGTGATACTACTGGCAAAACATGTTACCTTGGTTCAACAGTGTGATTGGTATATCATGATATTGTAATAAACATATTGTATGTATTTTTCTTGTGTTGGTCTTCTTTTTTGTAGATATATAAATAGAGTGAATGATATAGGATGGGATCATTTACTCATCATGACAGCTTGGGAAGAGTACTTGAGCAAGATTTATTATGATCCAAAACATGCTGGTAGTTATGCCCAAGAAGTTATTCGAAGCTGTGAAAGCTGAAGGTCAATTTAAGATTCGATTTATTTTCACGTTATCTTTGGGTCTATCCACTCAAGTCTACCAAAGGTGGTGAAAGCCTTGACAGAAAAAACACAATATCATATACTTGGTATTTTTCAATCTGACAAGGGATCTGAATTCAATATAAGTTGACAGAACTTATATATATATATATATATTAGGTCGAGATAATGACTAACCTCATTTGCTTCAGAACATTCAGGGAGGACACATCACCATGAGTCAGTATAAACTTTTTGTCCCAGACACCGAGAAATGGACTCGCTATTATATGTTGCAAGTACAGGGTAAATGTGCACAGCACGGCAACTTGTCTGTTGACAGAACACTGGAGCTTTATGATCCAGAATGGCCTAAAATTTTGGAAGAAAGGAAACGAAAAGAACAGGCACTGGCCATGCCTTATTCTGAACAACCCAAAATTAACTTTGTCTCTCCAACACAACAAGTCGTGGAGCAAGCCATAGCTCAAGAGAAACGCGAAAGGGCTATACAAAGGAGAGCACAGAAAGTGTGTGTCATTCCTGACAAGAACGTTAAAGAAAACACATCACACAAAAAGAAGTCTCTTCCAAAACAGGGAAAGCCAGATCGTTACAGTAAGAAGGCATAATGTACTCCTGTCCAGTATGTTTCAAGACATATTCTTGGCCAGATAGTCTAAAGCGACATATGACTATCAAACATGAACAACTGCAACCACAACCACAAGCACCACCACAACAACAACCACAACAACAACCACAACAACAACCACAACAACCACAACAACAACAACAACAACAACCACAACAACAACAACAACAACAACCACCACCACAAGCACCACCACAACAACAACAACAACAACAACAACAACAACCACAACAACAACAACAACAACAACAACAACAACAACAACCACAACAACAACAACAACCACCGCAAGAGGTTTCATTACGACACCCCTTCACCATGATCGTTTCCGGGCCAACATCATCAGGAAAATCGTATCTTGTTCGACACATTTTGGAAAGCCTCAAGATTAAACCTTACCCTCAACGGATCTTATGGCTTTATCGTCGCTGGCAACCTCTCTATGATGACATTCTACAATCCGTGTATCCTCCTGTAGAGTTTGTTCAAGGTATTCCCATAGATTTGGACCAAGACTACTTTTTTGACACAGGTGTAAGAAATGTCCTAGTTCTTGACGATCTCATGTCAACGGCTAGTAAAGATCCTAAAATAACAGATCTATTTACAGAAGGTTCCCATCATCGTAACCTCTCTGTCATCGCCATCAATCAAAACCTTTTCTATAATAGGAACCCAACACAACGTAGAAACTGTCATTATATAGTCATGTTTAACAATCCAGTAGACCAACAATCCATCATGACCTTAGGTCGTCAAATGTATCCAACCCGATCTCAACATTTTATGCAAACATTTGAAGAGGCTACGAGCGAACCCTATGGCCATCTTTTAATTGATTTAAAACCTGATACACCAGCAGACGAAAGACTTCGTCCTAATGGCTGTAAAGTGAGTAGTTTGGAAAACCATCCTCAGAAAGAGTCTACCCTCCGAAGCGTGCAGACGTGTGCCGAAAATCTCTGCGATATGCCTTCTTGCGATAGTTGTGGAATAGTCTTCCAATCTACTACGGACCTCATGAAACACAGAAAAACCTGGTGTCCTGGGAATGAAAGTTCACCTTCACCTCCCGGAATTGCCAATGAGCCAATGAAACGAAAGTTTGATGACGCCTTTCCCCCAAAGAAATCTCTAGAAAGCTGTTGTTATTGTGGACAGGTGTTTCTAAATAGTATTTGTTTACAGAAACATCTCCACGATAAGCAATGCCCAGAAGTGGAAAAGGATGATATTGATGATGATGATGATGACATGAAGATATTTCATAATAAATTACAAAAGACTAGCAAAGATAGTGAAGAAGAGGTTATAAGAAGTTTGATAAAGAGAGTTGGTCGGGAGAATGAAGATCTATTGAATATAAAGAGACAGCGGTATGAAAAGCTAAACATGTCAGGAGATATGATTGAAAATAAAATGAATAATATAGTTTGGAGAAAATTCAAAGAAATGTATGGGCAAGTTGTTGCCTATGTCTTTGGCTTGAGGCATGGTCCCAATACCTTGGACATTCTTAACTCTATGGAAGACACAGCTGAAAATATGATTGAACAAGTTATTTCCAAACTCTACAAGTACAAGCCATGGATCATGGAAATCATAAAAGATGTTGATGATGACAGTGATGACGAATCTGAAGACGGTAGTGAGGATGAGGAAGAAGAAGAAGAAGTAGCTCAATAGACATTCGTGGTTGTAAAGAAGACTTAGGGAGTGTTCCTAGCCTTAAGTCTTCTCATTGAAACGGGGCAAATAAAATGTGTGAAGATTAATATTCGTTTTGTTATTACTATATAGCAATTGTCACATATAATCTCGGAATGTGAAAACAGATAAATTAACCACATTTTCTGCAGGGCAAACTCACTATACTGGACGTCTTCCAAATTTATGTAGTTACGTGAAGTGTACCTTTATTAT
This sequence comes from Gibbula magus, assembly GCA_936450465.1. Taxonomy (NCBI): domain Eukaryota; kingdom Metazoa; phylum Mollusca; class Gastropoda; order Trochida; family Trochidae; genus Gibbula; species Gibbula magus. Next base: position 62,862,300 of record OW388299.1, read on the forward strand.
ACACCAGGGTCACTTCTTTCCATGGTACCAAGAGCATGTTTGACCTTTATGACTAGTTAACAATGTCTCTCTCTCTCTCTCTCTCTCTCTCTCTCTCTCTCTCAACAATTGTTGAATAACATAAAATGATTGCCATGTAATATAACCTAACTACAATATTTCAGATACTTTTTCAACCATAATGACATCTTATAAATTTCATTTAACACATTTCATTAAATACATCTAATATAGGATATGTACCTCAAATGGTGTATGTATGTTAATTGAAGGATTAGAATAAATTCAACTTTAGTATTACTGTCTAAAATTATGTAAAACCATTATCAAATGACATTTCAAGCATTTACATCCATCTGCCCATTGTCTTACATTTCTGAAGAATGCATTATGTGATAAAAGGAAAATGACCACAGAGTTTTCATTGTTGCTCTCTCAGTTCTTATAACTGAAAACTTGCTTCTTGCTTTCGCTAGAAGTTTCGGCCTAGAATTATAACTTGCGCTATGGGGAAAAGGTACCAGGTCTTCATGCCTAAAATTAACACACAAACAGCAGAATGATCAGTCAAATAAATGTCATTAACATATTTAACAGTACATCATATTCAATACAAAAGGTGATATATAAATAGAATACAGAACAACTTCAACTCCATTAATAATAATAGTTACATAAGTCCATATTACAATAAACATACATGATAGTCACTTATTCAAATATGCAACAATTGTAATACAGAATATCAATTCAACATTCATACGATATAGTTAGAATTCACCTTAAGATTCAATATAGAAATAGTAACATTATTCTTGAACAATGACATTTTTGATTACATTATGATTTTAGCTGAATAAGACATGTTCACTGAAGGTGAATGACATGGCCTAGTGAGTTGAATCAATTATGCGACCAGCCGTGATGGATAAGGCTTTACTTAAAGATAACTTATTTATCTTTTATTTATAGATACTTTATTTGAACACCATATTGTCTGAATTTTATAAACTATTCTACGACATATAACACATACTATACAGTAATGTGGCGTCTATTTAACTTACATTAAAAGACTTATATTACACAAGACAGAGCCTGATTGCATACATTTGTGAAACTTAATACCACATGGGTGTGTGTCTCTCATTAAATATGACTATTGCAAACGGGATAACTTGCTATGAATATAATGGCTACGTATTGTCATCTACACATAAAACATATATTGAGAATTGACAAACAACACTGAAGTATTTTAGTACATGTTAGAAGTAATATCTTATCATGTTTCATGGTCATAGCATGCATCAACACATTGTAATAAAAATGTTATCATTAACTTAATGATCTGTCTTACAGGTAAACATATTGTCAAGTGTATTAAGGTTGGAGATATATCAAACCAATTTTATCAGGAGTAACTCCGATATACATCAATAATCATAAACTAAAGTAAGTCTAGTTTCACATATACAAGCGGTAGTCTAATATAAATAAGCATTTAGAAGTACACTTCTCAAGCACACATAAACATAGTTGATGTCTCTATTTTTAATTTATTATATATTTTCAGGGGAAGATTTTGGAAAACTAATGTCTAAAAATCATTTTCAACACCAGTTTACAGTTTTATGATAAAAGTCACAGTTTGATATTAATTTTTTCTGTCATTTGGTTATAAAAGATATAATTTCTATTATTATGAATGAATGAATATCTCTTTTATTCTTTGTGACACACGCCCGAGAGCCTTTGTTTGTTTCAAGAATTAGGAGGTATACAATAGAAAAGGGGTCACCCTAATTATATTCATAACTCAGTTAAGTCACCATAGTAACATATATGACGTTACCTAAAAATAGATAATTTTCAGCACATATGGGGAATAGGCCAGAGATGTTTCCGCTTACTCCATGCAGATACGCCAATCACAGTAGACACGCGCCTTTGTTTGTTTATTCAGTCCGGAGTGTTCGTAGTCTGTTTGTGTTGAGGATTAACGCTCCCTGTCCGATTGGACATCTAAGGTCACTAAGTGGTCAACAGCGAGGCAAATTTTTGCTACAACTCTAGAATAGCATAGACTGAGTGCAAGTCTTTTATTTCAGATTGAATATAAGTGAAGGAGTGTGAAAAAGAAAGCTCATGATAATTAAGCATTTTTTTCTAAATAAGATTGACACAATATTAACACGTTTTATGTAGTTACTCCACTGAAATCCCCCTAACCATTTATTGTAAATGAACTGTATTTTCTGATGAATGAAAAAATGAATGAATAGCTGATTTATTTTCCTCCAGATAAATAATCTGAATATACATTAAAGAAATAATCATCAAGTGAAAAAACTATATCTTATTCTTTAAAATTGTATCAGAATAATCTTCCAAACACGGGTTAGTCCCAGTGATGAAAATGCGAGACGAGGGTCATCTGAACATAGTTAAACATTAATCCCCCCTCTCTCTCATACATTGTTGACAGAGTCAACACTGGCTCGCCCGCTGCTGTGTTTGATGATCTGGCTCGTGTCAGTATTGTGTCAACACTGGCTCCCCCGCTTGGCTTGCGCCTGAGGACACGGGTGGAGCTGGCTGAAGCAAATGATATCAGTCTGACCGAATTTTAAACAAATCGGTCAATTCAATTAACAATTAAATTGGTCAAACCATATATACGACACTGACTGTATTTCAGCATCAGTGAAGGATAAAATGAGGTCAGTTTGACCGAATTTTGTCACTTAAATCGGTCAACACAATTAATTTAAGACTATACAGGCCCATTCCAAAAAATATCCTAATTAAAATATCCAATCAATAAATTTAGGAGTAAATTTGGGAGTATGCAGGCATCCCTACTACTCTTCATTCATTCTAGCTATGAATATGATGAAGTAAAAAAATATATAAAATCGCCAAAAATTCAAAAATTCACCAAATCATGTTACATTTTGCAATGCACCTCTCCTAGTGGTGAAGAAGACATGTACCAAATTTGAAAAGGATGAGATGAATGGTTTTTCTGTAATCGATCGGACAAAAATTGTCTTCGGACGGACGGAAGGACGGACGGAAGGACGGACGGACGGAATCATTGGTATTACTATATACCCCCGACCTTTTTTAATCGTTCAGTAATTACATTTGCAGTTAACCTAAAAACTGTTGATGTCATGAAAGAACTCTCTGCAAGTATATTTGTGTCATATTCATGGACATCCATTTTGAACATTCAACTATTGGTGAAGTAAAGGTGTTGTGTATGGCTTCTGCTAGGAAATAATTATATATAAATCAGCTACTACTTTGAAGAAAGCGTTGTCATACACAAAGCAAAAGGATAAGAGATTAATAATAGTTTAAGTTATCATCTGCATTAATCATATATTGTATTCTCTCAGTAATCCTATAATTTTAATAACCTGTAATGTTTCATTTCCATAAGTCCGTCACTACATCCAGAGAATAATAGTATCCGTTTGTGTCATTCTCTTCCCACAGAGGTTACTCGAGTCGGGGAAAAAGACACATTTGGGTTGATGTTTGGGTTTACTATGTCATACAACTACTGTGCATATACATAGAACGTGTAGCTTCGATGATGTTGCTCCATTTTCATTGGTAAATAGTAATTATGATACATTTGATGATTTTGGATGAATATGCAAGGTGAGTTAAATCATTTGAACTGAAATCGTATTAAGGCAAATGATATTATGATAAAAACAATCATTAACTGTATTTTGTCATCAATGTTGTAAAATTGTTTCATTTTCTATATGTTAACGCATGCATGTTAAAACTAACTTCATTCTCTTTACAGATTAATGTACCTCGTTATCTGTGACTATCTGTCATTCTAACTGGGTCAATTCCACTGCACCTAAAATCTAAGTCTACACCTTTCTCTCTATTCATATCTTGTAGGCGAACACAGCTGGTATCTGGTGGGTCTCTCGTCTATGTGCAGCTTCTCTCTGCATGTAACAATTCTTCTGAGAAATGTCAAGCATTAACTCATACATCTGTTTGGAACAGAGTTGATTTGGATGGACAATTCCAAGCAGGTCGTGAAGACAGTTGAGTCATCTCTACCACAATGAAGGTAACAGGTGTCAGTTTCTGTCAATAAGTTTATGTTCAATAGGGATGAATGTATCCTCGGTTTATCGAGTACAGGACGACACATGATATGAACGTGAGTTTGAAATAGATAAATGGTGTTGTGTTGGACACTAATGCAAATACAAGCATATTCAGTTGCAATGAAAGTTAATAAGATACATTCATGTTGGTTGTGTTTTACTTATCATGTTAAAATATTTTACGGTATCTTATTCTAATTATACATGTACAATTCCAGTCAAGGCATCGGCATTAAAATTACATTAAAGGTGACATTGATATTGATATTATGTTGCGTTGCCAAAAGTTACAGAATAGATCGATATTACAGTAAGTAAAATATCGATCAGGAAATATCTGAATATCTCGAGGTACACCAAAAGAAACATATGTGACTGTGAGGTATTTCGTATTACGGCACCATTAGATGTTAACGAACAATCACAAGCAGCATAATCATATTGTAGTGGACACCAATGTTTATTATAGTTTCTAAAGCAATAAAGTGTACATATATTGCATTGTTTCATAAGAAGAAATAACATAATGATGTTCGCTGAAAAACCAGCAACAATCATGCATGGGTTCATTATTCAATATTCAGTGTTTTGACTCTTGGTAAGGCTGCGACTTATTATTGCCAAAAATAATGTTAGTAATAACGCGAGACGGGAGACTCGGTGAGACAGGTTGTGGGAGATCCGAGACCCGGTGAGACAGGTTGTTGGAGACGCGAGACGGGAGACTTGGTGAGATATGTTGTTGGAGATGCGAGACCCGGTGAGACAGGTTGTGGGAGACGCGAGACGGGAGACTTGGTGAGATATGTTGTTGGAGATCCGAGACCCGGTGCGACAGGTTGTGGGAGACGCGAGACGGGAGACTTGGTGAGATATGTTGTTGGAGATGCGAGACCCGGTGAGACAGGTTGTGGGAGACGCGAGACGGGAGACTTGGTGAGATATGTTGTTGGAGATGCGAGACTCGTTGAGACACGTTAGGATCAAGATGTAATTACTCATATGAGCGAGGATAGACAATGAATAAATACGAGCTGGTTATCGTTGACATAACTATAACTAACTTCTAGGACCTAAATGTTTGTGTAATTTTAGATTCCTGATCTCTTACTAACTTGCATAAACATAAGAAGGTTTTCAAATGTTACTTCGAGAATTTAAACTTTACACTATGTGCTTGGAGTTTTCTGTTGTTGCTTATTTCACTTGAGAAGGGAAAACATTAAATTGGACTTCCGCCAGATTTAGATAGTAGTGGAATTTAAAAAGAAACAACTTTCGAGGAGATATAAACGTAGTTTGAGGCTCTACCAACAAAATGTATCTCTTCCTTTACACTGTACTGAACTGACTTTTTAACATTATTGAAATACTTGTGAATCTTTAAAGGTAAATTTAAGGTATCATTGCGCATTTGGAACATTTTCAAACCTGCTATCCTGGTAATAACATTGCAGTGAAACAAACATAAGCTTGAATATATATATAAACTTATACACGAGTACTATCATTACTGAACCCTAGTTTACTACGTAGTGTAGTGTATGTTAATCAAACAATCAATGTGTCAGTTGCCAATCAATCAAAGTCACATTGTTTCATTTTCAAGCAAGCTTTTTATACATTCCCCAAGTTTAAAAGACAATGAAGAATACTTGTTTATGAGTCGAAATGCTACGCATGCAGTCGTCATAAAAATACCTTATAGCAAGTGCCGTCTGAAGTAATTTATTTTCATTAATATTATTTCAGACATTTAATGGAAGAAAATAAAAACTTAGTATAATGTTTTTTATCATATAATTTTTGGTGATTGACGCAATTAGATGTTCATTTTTAGAACACTGACTGACAATGTGCAAATAATGTAAATTGATATTTATAGATAGGATCGATCATGGGTTGAATATACTGTCACATATTTATACTAAGAGTACCCATGGCAGTGAATTAATGAACTGAATATACTGTTAACAATAACATCATGAGGTACAATGGATATATTCTTAACAGCACAATTCACTCCTTTTGACAATAATGTGGACAGTTCACGACTTGCTATGTCATATACACCCATTTAGGTTTCATGTTGATGTGCTAATATAGTAAGACTCGTTTTTATTGACCTTTAGTCGATAATTAAGAGGCAGACAACTTCAAAAGATAGACATTTGCTATATATGGAGTGTAATCATTTATATTCATACAGCGACAACTGTCGCACGTACTGTTATGATGATTGCAAAACTGGTTACAATCATACTTCCGGGAATTGGTTTGGGCATGCTATTACCTTTATGCCTATCGTTTGTTAAATTCACAATGCTGAATGTACATGTACTTAAAGGCATCTCAATTCAATAATTTGTCATATTTTCAAAAAATCCATAATTTTAAATACGCTATAAAACCTTTCAACCCTAGTATACATTTTGTATATATACTCTGATTTAAACTTTCACATCTAGCCTCATATAAGGACAAAACTAAATCTAACTCAATTCAGTTGGCTTTGGCAAAGTGTTTTAAACATTTTTAAATAATAATTGTCCGTCCGATCTGCAAGAATATTTCATTGCAGCATCAGATACTTCTTTCCGAAACAAAATGTTTTAGGTTTCGGGTGTCAGAGTCCATATAATGCAACATTTTGTTTTGAAGCTGTGGTTTTATCACGTGCTTATGTTAGGAATAATTGCTTGTTATTAGTTATAAGTTAATAGTCTTTGACAGAACTACATTATTTAAACACCTTTTGGCCCTTATTAAGTGTGACGTGTTATAGTGCCTTTAAAGAAAGTGATCCATGTTTTCAAAATCGTAGTCTTGTTTCAGTGTGATACGGGCTATAACGCATTGGCATTTATTGCAGAAGGGTAAATGTGTTTGCATGATAATATGTTGTTGAAACAGTTGCAACCTTTGTGTATGTTTGAGGTTGCCAAATAGATTTATCAGAGTAACAAGACTCATTTCATGCCAATCACAAATCACACACATCCTTGTTCTCAAAATATAACAGTTCAATCATGTTCTTGATGGTTTTATCAAAATAGACATCATTATGAGGTAAGTCATGGACAGTTTCACTTCAGAGTGTCTGTGCAAATTATCGGCATTAACTGAAGATTTTGCCTCCAATTTGATATTTTTATGCTCGGAGTCAGTTATATTCCTAGACTCCACTTTACATGCCTTAAAGAGGTTCGTAACAATTGCCCATGCACATCTCTAATTTTCAGATTATCGCTCTCAGACGTTAATTATATCTTAGGTCCATTTTTCATCAACAGTGTGTTGTGAGAAACATTAAAAATCAAATAACCTTTGGATACTAATAAAGAAAGGTAGTGATATTATGGTTGTGTGAAATAGTTTATGTTTTATGGTGAAACGGATATCTACTCTTTTACTTATGTAAATGAATTATGTCATAAAAAAATATAAAAAATTCCCGTGAAGAGTTATCTCCCTTTGCCAATAATGTTCATGTGTTGTGAGAAACATTAAAAATCAAGTTACCTTTGGATACTAAAAAAGAAAGTCACTGGTATTACGGTTGTGTGAAATAGTTTATGTTTTATGGTTAAAAAAATTATCTGCTCTACAACCTTATATACATGAATTATGTAAAAACAAATTAAATTTTCCAACGAAGAGTTATCTCCCTTTGCCAATACTTTTCATAAATATTCAAATTACTCAGAAATTTGGTCCGTGACAGAAATTAGTTTTCGATTCTAATAACATTCCATTTTTAAAGAAAACAACAACATAGCTTTTAATGATTATCATTATTTTTTTAAAAGTGACCTTAACAAAATTAACAAGTTTGTCATTTTTTTTAGACATTACCACAAAAAACATTATTTTGCAGAAAAAAAGGTCCGTGACATGCACTTTTTCTTTTTGAATATCGAATAATACATGTACATATTCAGCTTGCATCATGGCAATTTAAAATAATTTTCATTTATTTTGATTATTGTTTGGAACCTCTTTAAACGTATCATTTATTTTTTCATTTATTGTTATATTCTCAAGGTCTATGTTTTATTTCCAGAGCTCAGTTAAGATCAATACTTTAACCTCTATATTCCCATATTCTAAAGAGCAAGCATACACATACATCCAAAGGTGGATCAGAACAGATGCCAATGTTAAAGGAAGGGAATGACAAACGAAGTCGATGATACAAGAAATAAACTGAAACTGGATGTGGTAAATCTGAATTTGATTCCTGAAACTTTGAGATGAGCTATCATCAAAATAGTACATGATCAAAGTGATTTTTGCAGCACTTCGTGTGACACTTGTGTTCAAGCTAGTTATACATGTCAGAGTAAGACAGCTGATACTTTTAAGGAGAGATTGTTTATTTTCGATTTCATATGTCTAAAAATAAAACTATCTGAATATATTGTAAATAAGTTGAGGTTACTTAAAAGTTTAAAATTGATCAACGTTGCCATGCTACAATTGTGGTTTGGGACATTGGCTATTGGTTTTGGCTTTTATTGAAGGGCCCAACATTCGACATGAACCTTTAATCAACCTTGCAAACTTTAATGAGAGATATATAGTTTATACATGATATAATACCCAACATGTTTGGAAACGAAAAACATCTGGTATCTGGTAAAACGATTGTAATTCGCCGCTCATGTGTTGCAATTATGTATATGCAATGGAAATATCAATCGCCCTAAGTTTATGAATAATATAGGTTATGATGGCTGGAATGTTGTGCAAAATCATTTCCAAAAAGTAATTATGGTCTTTATTATTTAGTATGATTTATGCAATGAAATATTGATTCAATGATGTTCAATATTTCAAAATATTGAGATATTGCCACATTTTAATGTGAGTACACCTTATTTATAAAAACCTAGTTTTTGGCCTTTACTTTTACTCGCAGTAATTGGAATAGCATAAAATATAAGTAATTGGAAAGCTATTAAGTACCTAGATGTGAAATGCAAATATTAAGTTTCTTTGAATATAACAGAACAACAACAAGTACATAATTCACGAGTACATTTATCTTTGATCAACAGACGGTAGCTATGGCCTCAAAACCCGTTAGCATTCTTATAAGCTATCACTCTGAATGATAAATGGTGATCTGACACGAAAGTAATTAGGTTATAATGAAGACAATTATTATTCGAAATGAGACATTAAGGAATATATTAAATATACAATCACTATTTGAAAATGATAGCTTTCATCTTTCTTGGATACCTTCGCGTCAGCTGAACTCTTACACTGTCGGCCAAAAGAAACGTCTACGTGATTTGCCTTAAAATGAAAGATGAAATAATTTCTTAAATATAATTAATAGTGACTTCCAAGTTATGCTGAAACAATAATTAATATGAAAGTCCATTGGAATCGTGGAAAACTGCGATTCGAGTCAATAACATTCATGAAAATCACGCCGTATGAAGACCGCTATTTCCGGTTGATTCACTTGCGCCAGTGCCCACGTACATCTGTAGCGTCATCACCACTTTGATGCAAATGCGTGCCTGTATTGTTGCTTTAGGTTGTATGAAAAACTGTTTCAAATGTTTTTGTGATCAAGCACTGATCGAAAACTGAACAAGTCTGTTGTCTCATTTTAACAATCGCCATTCTTTTGTGACATGACAACTTCTGAAATTGAAATATATTATGCAGAAATGGTACAACTTCATAATGACATAATATTGCTAAACTGTTTAGTATAGTTTTTTAAAAATAGTAGCAGTACATTATCGGGATATAAATGTACGGTTTTGAGAGGATTGGGCGAAGCGCAATCCGAGCCCAACCCTCTCAAAACCGTATATCTATATCCCGATAACATACTGCTACGAGTGCTCTATCTATCTTAGAGCACAGTCAAATGCTTGAGTTGTGAAAACTATGTCTTAAAATGAATATATTTCATATGAATTGTCAACAAATGTGGGAAACATTCACTCGAACACAACAAGCAAAACAATGACATCTCTCATTTTCATATGCAAATTTTAGGGACATTGACGTCATCTTCGGCACTGTGAGCACTGAATTTTCCAATTTGTGCGAGGTGCATGAGGCGTACATTTTATATATCACGTACATTCTTTATATCGCTCTTTATAACTGCTGAATATTATGTAATAGATAGAGGACGAGTAGCAGTACATTATCGGGATATAAATGTACGGGTTTGAGAGGGTTGGGCGAGGCGTCAGCCGAGTCTAACCCTCTCAAACCCGTACATTTATATCCCGATAATGTACTGCTGCGAGTTCTCTATCTATCTTAGAGCACAGTCAAATGCTTGAGTCGTCAAGAAAATGTCTTAAAATGAATATATTTCAACTGAATTGTCAACAAATTTGGGAAACATTCTCTTGGACACAACATAAAAAACATTGACATTTCTCATTTTAATATGCAAATGTTAGGGACATTGACGTCATCATCAGCACTGTGAGCACTGATTTTGTTAAATTGTCCGAGGTGCATGAAGCGTACATTTTATATAAAGCGTACGAGTCGTGCTACAGCATAAGCGTCGTGCTTGAATCACGAACATGCAGGATTTAAACACGTTTTTATTCAGCAACATTGAGCAGTAATACATTTCATTGCCTATAAAGACTAGGTGGTTTTTAGAATGAATCAGTTCAACACAATGGCTTCATCATGGACTTTCAAAGGACAAGTACACTATTCATTCAGGAAAGGTAACTTTACTTTATTACTCCTTATTTTTTAAAGTGTATATTTTTAAAATTCAAAGTAAATTACATAAATTGATTTATTTAATAAAAGTTATTGTCTTTTGTATTTCAAATATTTTTGTTTGTTTGTTGAGCTGTATTTATCAATATGCGAGTTGTAATATCTATTGTTGCATATGTTATTGTGCATCCCGTCTATATTGCACATGAATTATTTCAGGTTACTGCAGCAACGAAATTATACTCGAACTGTCTATGGAAAAGAATGTAACGTCGTACTGGACATCGCTCGGACGCTATGTGACGATACAGGGGTTTCATTGAGACGACAATGCAGCCTCCATCCTCTAACACCCCAAGAAGGTACTTTTATATCACTTTCTTCTCATTTTTTTATGTCGTCCATATAACGTCTGAATATTTTTTTTAATATCGTGGTTGAAAATATATCAAACGTTGGTAACATGGTTTGATGCTTGTCGTTGTTTCACTTACTCATGATATAAATGAAATACACTTGAAAATTCCCAATTGACCTCACATTACTTGCTTTAGTTACATGATTTTATTCTTCTTTTAGGAATATCAAGCTCCTTAACATAGAAGACCCCATCGACGGAAGCGACTTTTTCCTTCCGGAAAGGGAACACAGCATATCATTTGTCAATGTTATTAGTGTTTAATTGTTTATTATCCACATACATAAAACAATCAGTTGTCATTGTTTGTTGTTTTTATGGAAGTCTGTGAACCAGTTTTATGAGCATGACACCCGAACGCAACCAGACAACCGTACATTTATCGGGATATAAATGTACTCCACGTGACCACAATACAATCATATGATTGGACGAAAGCATTTGACTGTGCTCTAATTTTTTATATCGTGGGGCAAAACACAAAATCAAATTAAATGTAATTATATTTATAAACAATGGCGACATTGTTTGATGCATGCAACCACTTCACTTAATTTCGTGATGTAAATGAATTACAATTTTAAAAATCTCAGTTGACTTCACATCACTTGCTTTAGTTACATGCTTATATTCTTCTTTTAGGAATATCAAGGTCCTGAACATGGAAGACCCCAGACGAAAGCGACTATATCCTTCGGAAAGAAAACACCGCAATTAAATTATCAAACTATTAAATGTTCAACACAAATAAAACACTCAGTTGGTATTGTTTGTTGTTTTTGATAAATCCAGTTTTGTGAGCAATATACCCGGACGCAACCAGACGAGTGTACATCTATCGGGATATACTTGTACTTCACGTGACCACAATGCAATCATATGGTTTGATGAAAGCATTTGACTGTGCTCTAATCTGTTTGTTTGCATGTCTTAATGTCAATAAATAGAACAACATTCATAAAACAAACATCAGTATGTACCTTTGGTTTGCACCCATTTATTGTAATTATCAGGATATCCGTCACTGAGAAGATTCATCAGATAGATCATAAATCTTAGAAAGTAATTTGTCAGCTATAAGGTTAGAAATACAGTAAAGGTTCTACCGCCATAATTGATCCCACAACAGTGCTGTTGATTGGGCACCTGTCCTAATTCATCCCGTAGATGTGCGGAGAATCGGGCACCTGTCCTAACCTGTTATTGATATATGTGATTGTCGAGCAACTCGTCTTCTCGGGAACAGTGGACATGCTACCGATAATTTATATGGCTTCCTGACATTATACTGCGAACTGGTTCTTTCGTCGATGAAGGATCATTGATTATAGGTTGTCCATACTGGAGTGAGGGTTTCTGTCGACAACTCATGTGTTTCTGCTGATCGTTTTGATAAGAAACACGAAGTACTAGTGATTTGAATCATAGGCATGTAATATGGATGATTGGTTAAGTTCATAGTATTGTTGTGTCATCGTGTTGTGCTATGTCATACCATTGTGAGGCATGTATTTGGTGGTATAAAATAATTCTAATGGCATGATGTTGATGTTCTGAAAGTTCTTGTTCTTTAGCTTCGGCTAAAGTCGTTTACGATGGTGTCTAAAATAGAGAATCACATCCAAATATCTTCTGATATCAAACGAGTTTAAGTATATACTGTCGACCAAAAGAAACGCTTACTTGATTTTCCATAAAATGAAAGATGAAATAATTTCTAGAATGCTGAAACAATAAGTACTATAAAAGTCCATTAAAATCGTGGAAAAAACTGAGCTTCGAGTCAATAACATTCATGAAATCACGTCCAATGAAGACCGCTATTTCCAGTTGATTCACTTGCGGACAATAACAACGTACATCTATAGCATCATCACCACTTGATAGCGAATTTCTGATTTCAACAACCGCCGTTCTTTTGTGACATGAAACTTCTGAAATTTAAATATATTATGCAGAAATGGTGAACCTTCATAATGCTTTAATATTGCTAAAAACTGTTCATTACAGATCTCTGGTAGGCGTTTCTTATGGCCGACAGTGAATTTGATAACAGCAAAGGCAATTCCCTTTGTCATCCAAACTCATTATTCATTAGTATTATATCATTATTGTACAACTCTGAACACTATAAACTAGTCCCAGCATAGCATTATGACATCATCACGTTTATACCGTCAAACGATTATTAAACCATTGTTCAAATATGATGGAATGATCTACCATCAACGCAATATCTCTTGTGATATCTCCTGTATTCGATATCCCACAGGTTTATTTATGCTAACTGTTTTTCTGCACCTAAAATAAATAAGATCAATAGTGTAATATTCAACAGTTATGATTCGAACTGCTCGTCATGACGAATGTTTATTTAGCCTATATTTATTTCCCCTCACAGTTGTTTCCTAAACGCCATAGGACACATTTTGTATAATAATCTATATGTGTTAGTGGTATGCATTTAATTACTATGATATGCGAGAAAAGAATATATTTTATTGGTATGCGTTGAATTCTATTTGGTGATATGCAGTCCCTCAGGAATCATTACTGAATAAGGAAAAACTAGCAATGTTGTTTTTTTCCTTTTTTAGAAAGTTACTACATTCCCAATTAGGTCAGTATATATTCAGAACTTAAAAACTTAAAAGTATAGATAACGTTAAAAAATATATTTAACAGAGATGAACATGTACTAATTATACCACAATGTGAATGAATCATGAGCTCAGGGTGTTCAGTTCCACAAACGCAAATCGAAACATGTCAGTGGGGACAATAACATACCGAATGTGCCTAATTTCAGAGTTCACGAACCTCAGCGAAGGTCTCAGACGCCAATAACCTATTGACGATGAGAAACCTGCTTTCGCACTCTCAGCGCACTTTATTAGACAGTGTGAATAATGCAGAAGTTCAAGCGATGAGCCTATCTGACCCACAGTCAACTCTTCCCTAACCTCAGCTGCTGGTCTGGTGAAGATTGATTCCCAAAGAAGACGACGCGATATGTACATGTTTATGGGTAGTTGCCATATTAAATATTTCCAGAAAGACGTGGTCGTTAACCCACAAGTACCGAGACACATACAAGACTTTTCTATTACAGAAATGCATTTGAAAAGTTTTACCCTCTCTGTCCAAATCTCAGTTGCCGGTCTTGTGAAGATTGATTCTCCGAGGAGATGAAGTGAAATGAACATGTGCATGTTTTGGGCAGTTGCCTAATTGAATAGTCCCAGAAATGGGCAACCACTGAGAATCTTCCTTCGAATTCAGAACTGCATGTGGTTTCGCTTCCCTCTCTGTGCTAGCCTCAGCTGTTGGTCTGACAAAGATTGATTCTCCATGTTGATGCAGTGAGATGTACACAGATGGTTCTCGCACCCCAGTTGAATGAAGATATATACATGGAAAAAAGTGAAGTACCTCCTGGTTTTTTCACCACAACCGTTTTCTGATAAGAAAGAAAGCAATGTGTCAGTAAAACTAATCGTGTGATTTGTTAGAATCATTAAGTAGCAGTTTAAACAAGAAATGTCATTCACATAACGTTTCACTAGTTTTGGATATTGCATTTTTAAAATCCTGGTATTGTTATGTGATTACTTGCATTCTTTTAAGAGAACTGATCATCAGTAACTATCAGAAACTGCCTTTTAACAAACGTCACGTGTTACAGTAGTACACACCTTCAAAATCACAGATTTTGGAAAAAGGCAAATTCAGAAAAAGTTGACTTTTTAAAGTTAACCATTAACTGTAATGACCCATCTAACGCATAGAGAAGTGTTTAGTGAACTCAAAAGAATAAGAAATGCATTCCAAAGCCTTTTTCAATAATTGTTGGAATTGTATCTGGTCGTTTCGTCACAAAGACAAATGCTATTTGTGGATAAATATCAGTACCATTAAAACTTCAGTTGTAGTTTCTTAAAATGTCAACATGAACAATTTGCTTTGAAGAAATTAGTCACATAAACTACTTTTCTTTATGCCGAGAGAAATCAATTCAGTCAAATTTAGCATGATATATCCACAGCATCACATTTCAGTTTTTAAAAAAAGTTTTTCCTTTATGTATATTTTATATCTGTCCGTAAGCAGATGACAAATGAGAAAGATGCTACTTTCCATTCATATCAATATTTTCTTTTTAAAATACTATTCGGGAATTTGTTGACAAATTCTCCGTAATAAATTGAGAATACGACACTTGTAAATAACATAAATACAGTGGAAAATAAAGAAGAGTGATGTGCTGACACTTTCCATCCAACTGCAACCTCAATCATATAGACAAGCCTCCTTGACCTTCGCTATTCAACTAGCTCTTGACCTCAGCTACTGGTCTGATGAAGATTGATTCTCCACATGGATGCAGTGAGACGTACGTTTATTGCAATTGGGCAGTTGCTCTGCTCACTCTGTGGTCAATGTTCAACATAATTGAGAGCTTCCCCAGATAGCACCGGACTTGACTTGCAGGACATGAAGGGCAGTTAGTAATATCCATATTGCAGATGTATACTTAGGCTTTAAGTGCAATGTAATTGACCAAGTTCCATTACAGATAATGAGGTTACTGTTGAGTTCAATGCTCTTCAAAGTTATGCCTCCTAAACTCAAAAACAGGCTTACAGGTGTTAAGAGAAAGAAAATGTATCATTAATTCATGTAAGTGATGAATGAGCTTATAAAAAACATATCAATATGACATGTAATTACTCATGTGTACTTTAAGACAAATATTGCAAAGACCGAAATATCCTCATTAAAGGAATGAAGACTTTTTACTCATCATAACTTCAGCTATTTTTTATGGTACGAACTGTTTCAGAAAAAGTTCAAAACGTAGAAAACTAAACCTGGATTTTGGTAGAGTCTGCCTTTATGATATATACTATTATTAAACCGGAACGACTGATAATGAATGCTTTAAATAACTCATGCATATCGGACAGGTGGTAAGGTAATTAGACAGACTTCCTTCATAAGAATTGGTCTCCCAGCGAGAAAGTGTGTTAAGCTGCAGTATAACAGAGATATGGTGTAATGACATGTCCATATAACAGACGAATACACTGTGCTGAGTACCGTCCACCTTACATGTGTGGCAATTACTACGATGTGATAAAACAAAATAAAAGAAAACTTTGGTTTGAGTTTGGTTATTTCTATGTACAACTGAAACCTGAAAGTAATCCAGTGAGCAATTCGTATTTTATTACCTTGGTAACCAACAGATCAACGTTTTGAAGTAAAAACTAAAGCACATGTACGAATACCACAAGATAATTACGAGTGGCCTGCACAGGTAAAACTAAAGGTTTCACAATCACACGGGATTTAATTATGTTTATATGATTAGTCTATTATTTGGGAGCGTGTTGTAGTTGCTAGCAACATAGTTACTTGTCTCTCCTCTCTTACTCTTAGAACGTTTGTTTACAAGTGATGTTTCAACAAACTGTTTACCTCCACTGAACACGTCTCATCACTTCTTTCAGATGCGCGTTCTTAGCAGGTGCTTCTTCCTTGGATCTGACGTCAATGCTGTTACAAACTCATCTTTAAATCAGCTGAAGCAATTGACAAGTTCTATGAAAACAAAATGTTGTGGAATGCTCCTTGTCGTATCATTCTGGATCCTGCCCAATCCACCTAATTTAAGGAAAATTCGGAAGAATCCGGCAAGCAGATTCTACCAAGTTTTGACCTGTTCTTTATTCTGGGGGCAGACGTTAATGATGTAACCGTTAATACATTTCCTAAATCTTTGTCAGAATTTAAGCAAAACATTTGTTATCTATATTTTTTTGAATAGTTGTGTCTTTTAGAGAAAATTCCTTTTCTTTTCCTAATTAATATACGTTTTCGACCTTTTGTCTTGTTCTTTAGCAATTTGAAAACAATATCAAAATTTATTATCGTTTTCAAAAGTCGTCAAGAAGAATGTATTTAAAGAAATTTGCGACTATAAGAGTCCAAGACTAGGAAACAGTCATGAATGAAATAGACGACACTAACAAACGATGATTTTGTAATTCCGTAAGAGAGAATTTTGTGAAACATGATGGTCAATTTATAATGAACTCTAATCCCGTATGTTTACAACCCGGTTAACTTTGTAGTGATGACTTATCCCAATGATACTTATGGTATCTGGAAACATTTATCTATCTACCCTTTTGTAAAAACAATACACAATTGTGGTTACATTTGGTCACGGACTGCGAGAATATATATATATATATACCTATATTACCTTTTTTTTAAATCTTACATTTGGTTTATATGGATTCAAAGTAACAAAATAACTAAAATCATGTCATTTTACCCTGAAGTTTATCACTGACTTTATTTGCCGCTTCTGTTAACTGGCTTCACTGCCTTTGATTATCATTCCACATTGCTCTGAACACTATTTATCAGAAGATGCTCACACAAAGTATTGTTGACTACATATGCTTCAAACACAAATATTTCGAAAGTGTTGTATAAAGATATGTGACACCTTCGTCAGCTTAAAGCCAATTCAAGGTAAAACACAAATGTTGTTGAGCTATAAAAAGGGAGTTTATGGCTACAATGAGAAACCAAATTTTACATCCCGGATGCTCCGTCTGAGAATTTATTTTTGTATTAAACAGCAATATTGTTCACCATTATTTGATGTTATATAGTACGACCGAATGCACATTTCAGTTTCAAGCACCACCATTACTACATAATCTCCATATCAGCTTATCTTCAAAGTAAGACTGCAATTTGAACAGTTCCTGTCCTTTACAATTCACAAAGATTTTGAATTCCAATTTCTTTCCAATTTTCAATCCTTCGGTTATCTGGGATTGAAATGATAACGATCTAACTGACAGCATCAATCATAATGTAGTTCAGAAACTTTGCGTTTGATGATATTGCAGTATTTTATTCTCGTTTGTAGTTGATGGACAATGTATATATGACTACTAAAAAAATCTTAACAGAACATGTGAAAGAAAAACCGAATGCGACCTTAAAGAATACAAAGAGTTCAAACATATTACCATAATCATGTGATAAATATTTCGTAAAAAAATGAAATGAAAATATCTTCTCGTGCAAGTACAGATTTCCCCTTTGAACTAGTAAAACTCGATTTACATTATTTATAAGTGGTTTTTTTCAAAGCGCATGTTTTATGACGCCATTACGTCCTTTGTCCATGCAATATGATTAGTCTTCAAAGTTTCAGTAAATGTCACGCATGCTGTTGGATCACAATGTATCTGATTACAATAAAGACATAAAAGTTGTACTGCGTCAATAATTCGAATCGTTTGATTTATCATTGGTTCCTTTAGATTAATATGGGGATATGAAGTAACCCACATTTACGAAATAGTATAATACAATGTATAATGGATACTATACTATGCCAAAAAAGTAGAGGATATTGGATTTATAAGTGTTATTAAAAGAAAATTATGAATCCAAAGAAGAAACAAATAACGAAAACAAATTAAGGGAACACATATCGATTTATTCCACATGATTGGTGCTGTAAATGACACACACAATGTCCATACTGAGGACAAAACCATACTCGGGGCACAACATCATCATTACCATAACATGAAAGCAAAATCAGCAATGGGTAAACCCCCCTCTGTTGGCCAAACAGGCATGGATACGACGTGGCATACTCCTTATGAGACGTCTCAAGTCATTTTGGCCAAGATTATTCCACTCGTCTTGCAACGCAGCAGCAAGTTCTTGGACATTGGAAGGAAGTTGTTGACGTAACCGCTGTCCCAGGATGTCCCAGACATGCTCTATGGGCGAGAGGTCTGGAGGTCTCAGTGCTGGCCATGGTAGTGTGGTGACATTCTGTTGTTGGAGGTACTCATTAACAATCCTTGCTCTGTGACATCTTGCATTGTCATCCTGAAAGGTTAACTGGCGGCCATGACGACGTGCGAAGGGCACAACATGGGCTGCTAAGATGTTGTCCCGGTAGTACTGGCCTGTCACACGTCCGGCAACATGTAAGGCCGTTCTTTCAGCAGCAGTGATGCAGCAGTGGTCTATCGTTTACAGAACGTGTATCACGATATCTGGACCATAATCTGCTTATGACAGATTGAGAAACGTTCATTGTCCGTACCACAACCGTCTGTGTTGTGTCAAACTGTAGCATGCCAAGGGCACGTAATCTTTCATTTTGGGTTAGTCGACGCATATCACCCTTTTGTTCCTGGTATCCAAAGCAACTGAACTGATGTTTCCACCTTCAAATTTCATTCCACAGGAGTTGTAACCCTCAAATTCGAAGTTGGGTTCGACCCCCATGATCATCACGAGCATTACGTGCATACCTGCAGTTGCCATTGTTGCGTTTTGGTGACAGATGTAACTGAAAATGTTTCTTCTGTAAGGATCTATAGTGACTTGCTTCGTATTCAGTTCCATAGGCTAGTGATATGTTCCAAAAATTAAATATCCCCTACTTTTTTTGCATAGAATATATACTGTCAAATG
The DNA here is from genome assembly GCA_936450465.1 of Gibbula magus. Taxonomy (NCBI): domain Eukaryota; kingdom Metazoa; phylum Mollusca; class Gastropoda; order Trochida; family Trochidae; genus Gibbula; species Gibbula magus. The sequence goes on from OW388299.1 coordinate 62,882,121, forward strand.
GGACATACGGAGCATGTCTGTCGTACTAGCCCGTAACATTTGAGTCCTTCGTCAAATCGGCTTCATCCATGACTTGCATATTACATTATGCACTAAACCAAGAATAAATAACCTAAGTTGGACAATGTAGCCCTAATCTCCTGCTTTGAATATAATACATTTCAATAAAATCAAAGTAAATAAAATTCAAATTAACATACTTAAACGGTTTTCCAATTAAATTTGATAGACAACTAGACTTTAGCTGATAATGCCCAACTATCGTAAGTTAGCTACCGCTTGCGTGTTAGTTTCTGCGTTCTTCTGTTTGCTCAAGTGAAGTACAGAATGAATTATTCAACGTTTCTGAAAATTTGTTTTGACGTTTCAATGAACAGCATCATAAACAGCAGATATTTCATTGCAATGCGACTGTCAAGTCACAAGAGGAGTCTGTTTGCAGTAAAGTCTGCAGAATACACACTGATTGTGCTTATAATTATTGAATAAATGCAAAATCTAATTGTTCAGTATACTGTACCTACTTCTGATAAACATTGACACTATATTTTGTGTTTTTCTTCAATGTTTAATCACCTAAACAACTTAATTTCAGTCGTACAAATAAAGAGGAGCGTTTTTTTCTGCTTATTTAGTTGTCTCGTATCACAGTCAGCATACACATTAACTTCTAACACAAAGGTAACTACTTGTCAGACACTGTTACCTATCTATAACGTGATCAACATTAATTCATGTCACCTAGTGTACCAGTTGTCGACACGCCTGGGTAATAGAGTACAAACGTGATCTCAACAACAGATAACTTATAGTGTCCTCTAAAGCTTCTGTCACCACCATTTAATGATAAAGGACTGGATGTCTCCACCGGGTTTCAGTACCTTACCAAACTCTGGTTCTGACGTTCTCACGCACGTGGGTTAGTTTGAAGTATCATATGCTGATCAGAAAAGTGCATTGAGACCTATGGTTTAAACATGTTACTCTGCTTATCACCATGGACGTAAATGACACGAAATATAACTGAAGTAGTGCTTAATCAATAACCATATGCATGTAACTAAAATATCACAGATAAGCGTTATCTAACAATTGGGTCAGATATATGGATTAGTTAGGACCTTTGTATTTGAAACGTGATCAAGAGATGATTAAATAAGATAGAAAACTCTTTGAATGTAATATGTCATAAATTTACCAAAACTTTAAATATTTACTTTCGACTTTCATGAGTCATAGTCTAATTAAATGAATACGTACGTGCCTTTTTGATTGGATACAAAAATGGCCGCATCATTTCTCTAGAAAGAATCGTATAATCATTCGTTGTATAATCGTTCATTTCAGACAATTCAAATATTTGGTATAATATGAACCGCAAATGTTTTGACGAAAGTGCGTCCAAAACCTGTAACTAGTAAGAACTGTGGTTCGTGAGCTAACGCTTTAGCCAACTACGTGACGAGGAGGCAGATGGAAGACAACGATATTTAAGTCTCTAAGTCAGTAACAGCCGTAACCAGGATTTCGAATGATTTGAGAGATTTTACAAGTGACTATTATTTTTACGAGGTATATACGATAACGCGATAACAAAGCGTCTTTTAAACTTAAAAACGGTTGATAATATAGATAAACCATTCTACCTTGGATATGGTAAGGTTGTAGACCTTAATAGCATCCTCGGTTTTTGTCCACAATCTTACCATATTCTCGGTATCATGGTTTATTCTTATAATAAATACACACACAAACAGGCACATTTCCCTAAAACATCACAAGGAAAGCGTATTATGTCATTACACCAAAAAGCCTGGCTTTAAGGACGCTTAAGCATGTTATTCAAACCAAGATACATAATGCTGGTTTACGTCGATATCAAAATTAACCAAAACTTAAAATATTTATATTTGAAGTTCCTTAGACCTGGTCTAATTATATGGATACGTACATGGGTTTTAAACTGATACAAACATGGCCGATCATTTCTTTTCTAGGATTTCATCTTTAGGATATTAACAAAATAATGTCTGATGTAACTTTATTAAACTTTCCAACGTTTATGCTATGCTCGCAGGTTTCACCGCAATGCATAGCCACATGGCGTTGGGGGCTTTCTCCCTGCCATAATACTAGCACCCGCGATATAAGTGAAATACTCTTGAAAGCGGCGTTAAACCCCAACTCACCTCACCTCCAACGTTTATGTTTTAGTTATGCTTAACATTTATATAATAATTCGTTTTTCACTGCCTAACATCAAAGCTTCACAAAATGATTGAGAGTCTTATCCTCGAGGATGAATCATCTCCCGACATGGTTTATTCAAATACGCCTTTATTACTGACCTTTCTTTGATGTGGTGCGTCTACGTCCACACCAAATTGCTTCAATAATGTTGTTTAGGTATCTATACCATTAATTTATCTGACTCCGAGCAAATAACAAGACAACTGTTATCCTAAAACACTGTTCAGTTTATATGATAAAATAAATATTGACCAAAAGGCAAGGACAAATGAATTCATATTGTAACTCTTCCCATGAACCTTTCATCAAATCTACATGATTGTTACTTGTTTCATAGGACAAAAAATGGATTCTTCCGGATTCTTGGGGGGGGGATCCGCTGAAATTTGGTAGAATTTGGAAAAATCCGCTAAATTGATTGCATCACTTTTCGTCCCGTGTTTCCCAGTATCATATGTTACACAAATGAAAGTGCCTGGAATATACTGCAATGTGATATTTTATACGCAAATACTGCACTAGTAGGTGGTGGTAATGATGTACAATTGTGACGTCAAGATGTTAGTCACAGTGACCCTTTACCTTGACTGACTCCCAAATATGAATTTGACATCATCTTGTTGATGAATCTGTTTTATTACGTCTGTGAGTTATAATGTAATTTGTATTAAACTTGCCTTCCATTAGACACAGTTGAAATCATGAAAAAATAGTAATTCCTTCATTATTTTCAATTTTGTTTATGATCTTCGAAAAATATTGTTATTTGTTAATTCATTTCGCCTTCCTCAACATAACTTAAACAGCATTACCATGAGGGAAACGCGTGTGTGTAGAATTCCAGGACAATCTCAAACTAGTTTAGACTATTACCAGAAGCTTGACACTGGAACTGATAAACCCGCACTGTACAAATATCACATCCAGATCGTCACTTACACACGTTTCGTTCAAATGCTGCCAGGTACTGTAAAATATATTCATTTAAGGATGGTTTTACATGTTTGTGCCTCTATCGAAGTATAACAGCAATAAATTGTATAAAATCGCGCAGGGTAGTGCAGCGATTTTATGCAAATTTATTGATGTTATAATCCGATAGAAAACATGTTAAACAATCCTTTTGATTACACAATCAACAAGTTTTTATTCAAATATTTACACAAATCTAATCAATGTGCCATTTATCACGGGGGACAGCAGCTTGTTACACGCAACAATACATAGCTGAATCAAAATTGAGGAATCCTTGATCTAAAATGGCAGAAGATACAATTTCGTTTTCCCAAGCATTACATGCATACAATCAGAGTTCGTTTTTTTCTAGATTCCGCATTTTTGGATTAACCACGTTCAAACAGGGCTAATGTCTCTGAAGCGATGCGAGCGAACAAGCTTGATGACATGTATCCATTAAAAAGAAGTGTTCCATGTGACATTAAATGTCCCATTCGTAACAGAAATGTATAATTCATATTCAATATTGTTCAATTGTAAGAACCGACTGACCCGACCGTTTGTTCGAATGCATTGTGACAAGGAGTGAATGCAAGAGATATGGTTGTACATTTTATCTGCATTCATCGATACATGGCAGCCGTTTTTTTAGAGCCCTCTTCCAATCAGATTCGTGGAAATTAGTGTTACAAAATCGTTTTGTAATTATACAAAATTAACACAACATATGTTATAGTTACATACTCTGCTGTTGTATTGAAGTCCTGAGCATAGTTCATAGGTCATGACCATTTGATTGCAGAGAGTATTTTGTTTGATCTACTATGTGTAGTTTGCAAAATACAAGGTATAGTGTATGGGGATTTGGGCAGTCTAGCAAGTAATGCTGTGCTGTTAATGGTTACGATACTACTGCAGCAGTGTGAAACAATAATCCACTGACAATAGACTGTGATAGAGCTATGCATACGGTGATAAGCTTCAGCTCTGGCTCCTTGCCCCTTTTTCAAGACATGTTGCTGCTGTTCATGTTGATAAGATTGTTATTCTATGTGAAACAACGAAAAGAACTACGTCTTACTATGCATCATCAGCTGCGAGGTCTTAATAACCTGTACGGATATACAGGATGATCTGCTTTCAGAGATAACGTACGACACACTTAGATTGAGACAAATGAACACATAGTGACTTTATAATATAAAAACATTTTAACAAGTAATTGATGCAGGACAGGAGAAGATAAAGGCTCTTTTTTTTAAAAACAATTTAATTTTAATTGGTTCGAATATAATATAAAGACATTTTAACAAGTACTTGATGTAAGACAGGAGAAGATAAGGCCTCTTTTAAATCAATATCACTTTAATGGGTTCGAATATGATTACAATGTCATGGTTTCTTATAAACGTAATTGATTTAAAAAGTAAATAGTATTAATGTCATTCTCTGAGCAGATTGTGAGAGGATTAATTTTGGATGGATAATATGCATTTGTACCAGAAACCACTCATATGAATGCTTTTATGTTGATTATATTAACAGTGTTTTCGAGGGAATACACAAATATGATTTTTGTGGTATGACACAACGTCTGACCGTCTGAGTCATCGAGAAGAAGGCCTTGTAAGTGGTTCACTTGTGCATAATACCGTTTGACCTTTCTGTTAATAAAATCAAAACCAAACCAAGGAGATGTCAGAGGGACACGTTTCTCGAGCGTTTAATACGTTGTAGACATAGCAGCAAAGGTGTTGACTACCTCCACACACTGTTCTACTGTCGTATTTAGTTCATGTTTGATATATAGTGGACATTATAGGAGTGTCTGTGTCATACTATGTTAACGTCGAGTACATGAATATTAGTATTACTCGAGCTAGAGCACACAGGCTGGCGGCCTGCCGTCGCAGCATTTAGTACGCCACGTCATAGACGAGATCGTGACGTCATAGCATTGTTTATGATGTCATATCACCATGACGAAGTGATAGTTTGCCCTAGGGCATTGTATGAAAAACATGAACCCCGATATGATTGCCATCGTAGGTAATAATGAACAATATCGCTGAATTTTCAAGACCTAAACATTCCATATTGTATCTACTGTAATTGATTTACTACTTGCTAGTGACAGAAACCAAAATTATTTTTTTTTAATATTCACTCGTGCAGAAAATGACAAGTCTATTCAATCTTCTCTTTCAATGCTGTATAAATACTGCATCATCAATTCCCAGTTTTCACGAAGGTTATCTCTAACTACCCCAGTAAACGTTTTTTCAGTTTTTTTTATTTATATCCCATACAGGCACATCTCTGAATTATTTTACCAAAAATAATTTTAATCATTTATTTATATCAGATTGTCCTTGAGAACCAATTGCCGTCTTTGAGATAGGTAGCTAATACCTAGTTCCTCATATAAATATCGTCACAGTGAATAAGGTGGTCCTCAGAGTAACATGATGAATGTATCGGAGCAGAAATGGCACATAATGCGGTTACATGGATTGGTCGTGGACCAATTTACAAATTTACTTATTTACTATATTCTCAAAAGTCCATGGTGATAAATACAGTTGTGTGTTTTGATAATTTAAAAAGGATGTTGTCACAAAGATCCGGTAACGAATTTTTTATGTTTTCAAGAAATTTTCAAGAATGAAAATAAATATTGTTGTAAAATGGCATGTTTTTTTTGTCATTTATACGGCATCGTGATTTTATATGTTTAACTCGAAAATTACTTCAATGACGTATATATATATATAAGTGCAGTTTTGTAGATAACCATTATCAAAAAATTGTCTTTGCACAAGTTCTCCTTTACCTCTTGCTCATAAACAAATGTGCAAATCAGACAGATTTGCAGGATTCATATGGATTGAATGGGATATTTAAAAAGGCATTAAACTGAGGTGAGGTGAGTTGGGGGTTAACGCCGCTTTCAAGAGTATTTCACTTTCATCGCGGCTGCTAGTATTATGGCAGGGAGAAAGCCAAATAGACTGAACATTTCGGCATATGACTGTACGAAAATACGTATATATAATGAAATACACAGCTCATGAACTCAATTGGTTAAAAAAATTAACAGTTTATTTCTCTTTCTCACCTTTATGCTTCATCTTCACCTTAAATATTGCTTCATCAAATGTGTTTATATTTTCAACTTATTTGTCAGATCATTCTGAGGTTTGAATGCAAAGCTAACATCTTCAATATTGACTTGTCCAAGTGCATCAACATCCATCTCTTTTATCCGGTAGACAAAACACAGCTGCTCTTTTGGAGAGTGTTTAGTGTGTAGAAGGCGCTCACTTAGTGGCAGAATCAGGTGTTCCCTTCCATTTATATATCTGTGTATTGATAGTGTTTCCAAAACGTATGCAATATAAATGTTCTTGAATAAAAAAAACAAGGCAATAGTGCACTGTCTAACTCTAGAAGTTGATTCTCACTTAATGCTGCAAAAAGAGAGTGTCAACCTATGTTTTATTCATGAGGTCTGGTAGAGATAGTGAAAGCATGTCTGATAACCCTGCAGCTGTTTGATAATCAGTGTCCTATAAGTTCATCAGTTAGGTGTAACAAAATGATTTCCCAGAGTCTTTTTGTTTGTGTATGTGGATTAGGTGCGATATTATACCAATATATCAAAATACACTCGAGAGATCACTTTTTACGAATCTTACAGCCCTGCATTACATGAATGGAAGAAGTGGTAAATTGCGTTCATTCTTCCCGTCTCACTGACAATTCCAAATCTGTGTATCCCTATTTTGATGAATAGTTCTAGGTTAAATTAATTTCCATGGAACTGTAACATTCGTAAATGCGTAGCTAACTTTTGTTTTCCCACCGGTATGTAATACCGTGGGATATAGTCATCACCCCATCCGTCTGTCAGTCCCTCCCTCCCTCTGTCCGTCCGTAATCATTTCGTTTCCGGAGCAGAACTCGAAAACCATTTGTCATATCTTTCTGAAACTTCACATATGTATTACACATTTACTGGAGTGGTGCCTTTTGATATTTTCAGATTTGTTAAAATTTTATTTTTTTCGTTTCCATGGAAACGTGTTGAAATTGAACTCTGTTCAAAGATGTTTTTTACAAATTATGTGGGACCGGTGGGATATGTCATCTTCTGATGACTCTTGTTTGTATTCACTAAGTGAATATTGTGTTAAGAAAATAAATACAAGAGATAGTTCACGAGAAATGTTTCAATCATGTCTGGTTGCATTTTTCATATTAAAAGTTTTTTTTTAGATAACATGTCAATCCAATGATTTGGAATTAAGTTTATTGCATAAATGCAAGACAAATATGAAGCTTAAAAACAATGTAGTTTATTCTTAACCACACTAGCTAACAACATGTGGTATCCACACCATTGTTTAACAAAACAATGCACAATTACTTGGTGACTCATTATCCCACCGGTATGTAATACCGTGGGATATAGTCATCGCCCCGTCCGTCCGTCCGTCTGTCTGTCTGTCTGTCCGTTCGTCCGTCCGGCCGTCCGTCCGTCTGTCCGTCCGTAATCATTTCGTTTCCGGAGCAGAACTCGAAAACCGTTCTTGATATCTTTCTGAAACTTTCCATGTGTATTACCCACCAACTGAAGTGGTGCCTTGTGATATTTTCAGATTTCTGGAAAAACATTTTCTTTCGTTTCCATAGAATCTCGTTGAATTTGGACTTTGTTCAGAGACAGGTTCGTTTCCGGAGCACAGCTCCAAAACCGTTCATCATATCTTCCTGAAACTTTGCATGTGTATTACCCACTAACTGAAGTGGTGCCTTTTGATATTTTCAGATTTCTGAAAATATTATTTTTTTTCGTTTCCATAGAAGCTTGTTGAATTTGGACTTTGTTCAGAGACAGGTTCGTTTCCGGAGCACAGCTCCAAAACCGTTCATCATATCTTCCTGAAACTTTGCATGTGTATTAACCACTAACTGAAGTGGTGCCTTTTGATATTTTCAGATTTTTTCTGAAAAATTAATTTTTTTCTGTTTCCATAGAAACATGAGAGGGATGTTGGAGCAGAAGTCTAAAACCCTTAACATACCTGAAATTTAGCATCTGTAATACCAACTTATTGAAGTACAGTAGTAGATACACAAGTATATGTCAAATGTGTTTTACAAATTTTGTGGAACCGGTGGGATATGTCATCTTCTGATGACTCTTGTTTAAACAGCGTTCTCATCTGCTCCACATGATGTGAATAATCATATTCATTTTTCTCTGACAATATAACTAATTATGTTTAAAAGGTACTTCCTTATCAGATCTGACTGAAACCAATTCATTTTCTCAGGTTCATAAGTTAGGTACGGGTGGACAGGGCGGAAGTACAATCAACTCAATTATTGTCTGAGAAAGATGTAATAGCACAGCGAAAATAACATATCATATCATAAACCAAGCTTTACTGTGAATATGCGAGACTTTATCATGTTCAGCATGTGATCATCACAAATAAAGTGTGTATGTATGGCAACAAAATATATCTTATCAAATTGCAACCACTGCTAAGTATCGTTATTATCAATCAACGAGGTGAACCACTTGAGACACAGCTTTCCTCAAGTAAAGATCTACTCTACGTTGCCCTACATCATAAATTAATTTGGCAGTTTAATTTTCAAAATAAATAAATCATCTCAAGTGTTAATCTGGTCATATCTATGTTCAGGTCTTTGAAGGGCATTTAGAAGTGGTATACATAAGAACATGAAGATTTTCTGTATAACAACTTCTTTAATGTGAAAATACACGACGTTTCGGAGTACATACTCAACCCTTCATCAGGTGGAATATGGAAATAACAAAAATATGGTACATTTATATAGCAAACAAAACAATGGTGAGGAGACTCAATCAGGGGGGATTAACATGCATGAGAATGATATACAATGGGGATTTATAATACAAACAATGTGGAGGTGGAGCATGAGAATGATGAGGATTTGCAATCCAAACATGAGGGGGAGATGAGTTAGTAGATACACAATGGCCTGTAGGCTTTATTGAAGATGTAAATAAACACACATGATGAAACGAGGGAGGCCAATTGGCTTTATTGAAGATGTAAATAAACACACATGATGAAACGAGGGAGGCCAATTGGCTTTATTGAAGATGTAAATAAACACACATGATGAAACGAGGGAGGCCAATTGGCTTTATTGAAGATGTAAATAAACACACATGATGAAACGAGGGAGGCCAATTGGCTTTATTGAAGATGTAAATAAACACACATGATGAAAAGAGGGAGGCCAATTGGCTTTATTGAAGATGTAAATAAACACACGTGATGAAAAGAGGGAGGCCAATTGGCTTTATTGAAGATGTAAATAAGCACACATGATGAAAAGAGGGAGGCCAATTGGCTTTATTGAAATTGTTAAAATTATGGTTGATTGGAAGAGAGGCCAATTGTTGATGTGGGTGGCTTTGAAGTTGTTGCATGGTGATTGGAGCTGATAGGTGGTGATTGATGGGGACTCCTCGGATAATTTGCTCCCACAGGAGTGGATGGAAGGTAGGGATACTTGGATTTGGTTTGGTGGGTTCTCCTCGGATATTTATCATCAACAATTGGCGCAGCCGAAGGAAATGCGGAATATACAAGGGTCTTACAGTCCCGTACACCCTGTCAAAACACCGTGTAACGAATTTATTACCCTTTAGATCTATTAATTATTTGTACTTATTTCACTCATTTTCGATAACATATATAGACTACATAGCTATTTCCGTTTGTGATAAAAACTCTGCACAGTGTGAAACAGCGAAAACACTGTACGAAGTTTACCGCTCCACATCAAGGGAGATAACTCTGCGGCTAAAAAATAATAGAGTTTTAAATTATTATTACCTGATGAATAATAGAGAGACACATGTTTTTATTGTATTAGTTTATTGACGCATACAAAATAAATAATGTATATAGGTTGACATCGCCGTACTTATGTTTGTTAAGGTAAGTTTCTTTGCTGAAATTCCGAGTCGAGCAACCGTTTTACTTCCGCATTCCATCTAAGGTCAAGGTTATCCGTAAGACCCTTGAAGTTAGTCACATGATCTGTCTTCACGGGTCATACGGATGGTACAACCTGGCAAATCCGCCTACATGGTTTCGTATGCATTGGCTATTGACCAATCAGAATTCAACAAATTTATCTAAAGGGTAATAACTCCAAATGTTATATCTGGTGTGACTGATGAATTAAGCTTTTGACAGAAGGACACCAATGTGACCTCCATTAATTGTCTTTGTGTAACTGCTGAAACTCTCAACTTGTGTAAGGTGTCTTTAAACAGACATTATAGAGGTTGGGTGAAGTGTTCAGTAGGTTGGGTGGAGTGCTCAGGAGGTTGAGTGGAGTGCACAGGAGTTTGGTCGGAGTGCTCAGGAGGTTGGGTGAAGTGCTCAGGAGTTTGGGTGAAGTGCTCAGGAGTTTGGGTGGAGTGCTCAGGAGGTTGAGTGGAGTGCTCAGGAGTTTGGGTGGAGTGCTCAGAAGGTTGAATTGAGTGCTCAGGAGGTTGGTAGAAGTGTTCAGTAGGATGGGTGGAGTGCTCAGTAGGTTGGGTGGAGTACTCAGGAGTTTGGGTGGAGTGCTCAGGAGGTTGAATTGAGTGCTCAGGAGTTTGGGTGGAGTGCTCAGGAGGTTGAATGGAGTGCTCAGAAGGTTGAGTGGACTGAGGAGGGTTAGTGGAGGACTGAGTGAAAGTGGGCTGAGCCGATTGATTTGAGAAGAGCTTGCTTGGTAGCAGTTTCAAACTTGATAATACCTTATCTTTATTGAAAGGGAAAAGTCCTGATTCAATGAAACCGGCGAAACCGTATTATAGCTGGTTCGCTTGAAAGGAAGGGAGGTAACTCTTGTATTTCACACTGAAGCTAAGCCTTTTGGTTTCGTATTCTTACTGACAATCTGACTTGGTACAAACATATAAAACAGTTTTGTATTAGAACATTTCGAAAATATTAAAGAATTACATTTTCTATTTTTCGGATTCGTTTTTAGATGATTATCGTTGTTATGAGAATGTGGGACCACCTTGTCGCTACCTATATACGGCCGTGACAAGTGGTCCCACATTTCCTGATTCGTTGTGAAAGGTAGTCATTTCTAATCGTGAGATAGGTAAAAGGGACTGGTATTGGGTGGTTTTTATATAAAAGACAATGTGAAGTAAAATTCACATGTCCCTATTCCAAATTCACAAGATGGAAACCATTATTTAATCTACTACATCGTAACATGTCAACAGAAGTCTATTTTTAAATCCCGCGGAAAAAGTAGGACAAATCTCATGAATATTAATGAGCACTCTCTTTTCATTGGCTGTAGTTAAAGTAAGGTCACAGGTCACAGCTACTTAGCACATGTATTCAAAATCTCATTGGTTGAAATACTTGACCCGCACAGGTCAGGTCAAAGTGCAATAAAATTAACATAAGCTTTCCAAACATTCGCTTTGAGATTGACAGGTACCGGTATCAACCGTTGAACGTATTTCCCAGTTTAATATCATAAAGTGTTTCCATGAGATTCCTGAATAGTTTCCATCTTTATTAAAGATGATGAAACGTTGACCCTCCGACAGTTATCAGCATTTGAAAATTGATGGGAAATGTTTTCCATCTAAAATGGTCCGAAAATGTTGTTTGTGACATATTTCAGATTTTCAATTTCTGATTGATTGTTTCCATGAGATTCCTGAATAGTTTCCATCTTTATTAAAGATGATGGAACGTTGACCCTCCGACAGTTATCAGCATTTGAAAATTGATGGGAAATGTTTTCCATCTAAAATGGTCCGAAAATGTTGTTTGTGACATATTTCAGATTTTCAATTTCTGATTGATTGTTTTCTAATTATTTCTTGAAATGTTTCCATCTTTTTTTTTCAGTAATTATATGGAAGTAGAAACGATTTTGATACTTAACATATTTTGAAATGATTACATTAATTTGCATTCCATTCATATGTCGTTTGGCACATTTTAAAAATGATAATCACACTAAAATGTCACTTCTGGGACACATTTTCAAAATCACACTAAGACATCATATACTGTATTCGGACCAGAAAGAAACACTAACAGACATCATAACAGTGGGTACTGAGCATGAGTGGTCCCAGATACGGGAATAAATACCCTAGCTCTACATGATCAGAGTTACTTCCCTTCATTACAAGCGAACCAGCTATAATACGGTTTCGCCATGAAACCTTTCGTTACACTAGCCGGCCTTGCTGCAGAATCCCAGGCGTTTTTAAACACTTTGGAAAACAGTGATTTGGTCACGCATTGACCAATATTATCATCTTGAAAATGTCTAACTGACAAACGCCAAGCTTGTTTCAAAGCTGAAAACAGAGAGAGATCCAATGGCTGGATGATATGCGATGAATGCGAAGGAAGACAATACAATATAATGTCATTCTCTAAGCAGACATTGTATGCATCCAGAGTGAGGTGGGTGGAGTGGCCATCAACGAAAAGGACAACTGGTTTCTTGACTGCAGTGCGATTGATATGGGGAATGAACACATTCTGCAGCCAAGAAACAAAGAGTTCTGAGTCCATCCACCCATTCTCACTCCTGCCCATGAACGCACTCTCGAATCCTTCCAGTGGGTTGTAATCGAATCTACTTCCAGGGAACACTATCATCGGTGGAGCATATAGCCTACCCCAGAGGCACTAGCGCACACGAGCACAGTCACCTGTGACTTGTCAGAGGACGTAAAGTTATACAGGTTCCACCTTCCCACTTTTTGGACAAAGGGGAAACCCTGACTCGTCGGCATTAAAAATGCGCGAAGGGTCATTCATAACATCTGTATGATTTGCCATGTATGTTTTTAAAGAGTCAAACCAATCACTAATTTTGTCTTGGGTGACCATAGCCCTCTCCTTCGACAGTTGCATCGGCGTCTTTATAGATAAACTAGCATTGCGCCTCATGAACGCAGTGAACCAATCTCTGCCGGGACGATTGTTTCGAAAGGGATTTGGGCGTTGGGACTCATTCAATATGTTTTGGACCGTGTCAAGAACTTGGTCTTTAGTTCTACCATATCCAATTTGGGCCATTTGAATGACCCATCTAGCTAAACTGCCTTCTTCTTCATCAGTCAGCACTGGTGATGGACCCTTCCTATATTAAAGAGGGGTGTTTTCCTTTACTTTATCAAATAACGTACTTTTGGGGATGTTATAGGATGCGGCAGCTTTCCTGACAGACATTCCCCTCTGTTTAATAGATTCCATTGCCCTTTTCATATTCTCGATACTATATAATGGTACAGTCTTTTTCTTTTTTGAACTTATCTCGAATGGTACTTGACGCGTTGTACCTATAAAGGTTATAATTTTTAAGATACTGCTTGACTTTGGATACATATTTCTATTCATATTAAAGACACAATTGCACACCCCAACCCAAAACTAACTTATGATAATTGAGAAGATTTGTACGATTTTCGACCATTTAATCAAATTGAAAATATCGTATGTTTTGTTACAATGGTACATAAAATATGTAAATTTTAATAATCAATGGCAATGTAAAGGTAATTATATTGATGTTTTCAATATTTAATTATATAGTGTGCAATTGTGTTTTAAACAGCAAATATTGTTTTTATGTTGTCTTTTTCGGAATATGTTCTTTATCAGTTTACGATGAATTTATTGAATTCAACTTACGTTCATCATATGTTTCCATTTAGATAATAAAATCATTAGTTTTGTTTAGTTTTGTGTTGTATATAGATGAATTAAAAACTCGTAACGAAGTCACGCCCCTCACAAATACACAATCCGATTATATATATGAAAATAAGGCGAATATTTTGGTGCTATTTTTTTATAGTTTATGAACGCTTAAATTTCTCTTTCAAAGGGATGTCGGGAATAAGCCTAATCGATCGTATTAAAACATTTATGACAATAATGGGGAAAACATGGTATTCCATCACCATGATTTTCGACCAGCAAATGAAAATTGATTTATGTTCCATGTACGCCTCTTTTCGGCAGTCCTGGTGATTCCGATTTGACATATTGTGTACATGTTATCATTGATGAGTGAGAGAACAGAGATCTCAGGGTTCATTTAGTTCATTTTCGAAGTGCGTCCGAGTACTGCCTCACTGCTTTAATTCACTGAGGTAGTACTCGGACAGCTGACTATTTACTCTATTTTTAGAATTTCGCGCCACAGTATGACATTTCTTAACCGTTAGATTCAACAGAAGTCCTATTTCGTACTGGGACACGGCTAAAACAAGTAGTGAGGAATACATGATCTTAAAACCGGAAACCGCATGCTTAACGGACGTGTAAGGAAACGTGGGGGGCGTGGCTATCAAGTGGAAAGAGTTTGCTTTTGTGTGAGCGTTACCTCGAGCAGACGATTTTATTGTGATGGCGGGCGGAAAAGGAAAATATATGCGTGTCATATATACGCATAAGCAATTAATTCTATTGGTTATTGGTTGATGATTAACGAGTGTCCGAGTACTGCCTCTGTCCGAGGACTGCCTCACCCGCTCTACATGTAAGACACACAAGTACATTTATTTTTTGTAATGCTCTTACCACCAATGTTATCTTATCATTCTTTTTTTTACTTTCAGTATTGTTATTCATCATTATTATCACAACCTTCACACCCGCACTTCAGGGTCTCAATTTCCCAAATTCACAATGATGAATGATTGGTTATTATGTTATTTTCTACGAAAGAGTTGATAACACTATCTCTCACAAGTTGTATGATACAGAGATGCAACCATGTGAACTTTAGAATGAATTTTGCACTTATGAGAATTCTGAAAAACAAACACTGGATATAATAATTAAAAGGTGAGCACTTTTGTTTCCCCGGTCCTGTTGGATTGTTGTCTGAAATATCATGCAATTTGTTCTTAGAAGGTATTTAACGCTTGAACAATTGTGTGTCCATACATTTTCACGCCAATGGCTCAGGGTTTCACAGAAAGGTCAGACATTGTGTCATCAAGAGCAAAATCCTATTTGTGAATTGCTAATATTGGGAATCAGCTGTGGGCTGTACTGGTGTTAAAGTCCCGATTCCTGCACCTTAGTTAGAAGTCATATTAGGGCGATTAACAATGAGAATATTCGCCAGAAGTAACATCAGATGATGGTTTCCAAATAGTTATAAGTAACTCTTGTTTTAATCATTACTAATGTATCTTGAAAGTGTTGATACAAACAGAGTGTCTAATTTATATTTTTAAATAAATTGTTTTCCTCATTTATTGGATCAGCATCTTTGTTGAGTTTTATGTTTATGGTAACATGCATTATTTGATCACAAAAAGTGGATGAACCAACCCATTGTTGGATCTTTATATAAAGGTGCATGGCGTGACAGGTTTATAGCGCTGTTGCTGCAGCTTTGTGGAGATACTCCACTCTCAACTACAGAGCATCAGGTATAATACATCAGTAGCACGATGTAGCCCAGTTCCCCATAAATTTATTATCACAGCAAATAAACTCTGTAAGCTGAGATAGTTTAGACTTTGGTTATAAGATTGAGACTGTTTACTATTACTTTAAAACATATATATAATGTATTTAACGTTATGTCTTTATACTTCCTCAAAAGTGTGTCCATGGTTTATGTAAACAAACGCAAAATCAATGTATATAATCACATGGATGCAAGACTTGAAGTGACATGCATCAAGGATATATTTGAGAATTCGATGGACAGTTCATTAGACAAGGTTCACTTTATCATCGATCCAACGATTAACAGTCCCAGTCTGTTAGATTGTTCCTAGAAAAACAAACTGAGTCTTGTTATGTACAGATGATAGTTTGGCATTTCTACAATGTATCATTATTCTTCAAATCATCATTCACTACAACGTTGTGAACGTTCATGTTAAAGAAGTTTATTGAAATATTGCGTTCTAATGCACTTCACTTAATCCCGTATTAAAACTTGAAAACCCTACATTGTTTCGTATATTTTCACAATTCATTAGCCATATGTACCAATGAAGTTAATGCCCTATAATGAAGGTTTTGGGCCCCTTTTACAATGAAGCCTTTACTAAAGCTAATCTTAACTCTTACACTTTAACATTACAGTATGTTTACCTCAGTAACCTCCAATGACGGTAGAGGGTTTTGTCAAAGGGATTCTGATGTGTATGTAATTTGTTCTGTGGAACATTCTATACTGACTGATATCTATCTCTGATTACTGTGCACGCGGTAGTGTCAATGTATACATGAATCTGTTCACTTTGATGTGAATGACATTAATTTATTAATTTATATTATTTACCTACTGTTCAAAGCAACGTGACAATGAATTACTTTGTCCGTTGAGAAATGCATGTGGGGTTGCTTCAGCAAGGTAAGGGACTATACAATCTGTACTAACATAGTCAGGCACCTTCTAGTCTGGAAGGTATAAGCATCTTTTCCTGGACAGGGTTAAATCAGTTCATTTTGTTTCATAAGACATTGTTTTATGTACGTGTCTGCTAACTCTTTATCTACCCTGGGATGTAAGGCTTTATAACACAATGTGGTATGTGGAGTCGTCCTATATCGCATTCTTTATATCCCTTCGTTTTCATAATTTGCTCCCGGTGTACTACATGTGCGTGAATCATCGTTAATGACCGATGTTTTTTTATCTGAATCAATATGTAACAGAAATAGTAATAGTAATAGTAATAGACCATTTATATAGCGCATATATCCATGCACATTGCATGCTCAAAGCGCTGGTCGACATATTACCCACAATCAACGAGTACAGAACACTCCCGTAGGAGATTACAACCTGTCAGGCGCTCAAGGTTCAAATTCAGACTACCATACCAGGTATCCATTTACTCCTGGGTGGACAGAGGCACACTTCGAACTAAGTCACTTACCCAGGGTGACACCACAAGTCTCTCAACTCATGTCTCAGTGTGGGGCAGGGAATGACCCTTCAAACTCTCAGTTTATCCAGCAATGAAGCGGGTAACCCACCCATGCGGCGAGCCGCGCCCATTGTTGCTGAACTTCACCGATAGCGGTCGACTGAGCTAAGCACAGGACCACGTGCCACCACACGTTACACGTTAATTATATATGTTTTCATTGAACTTAACGCGAAAATTACATACACATAAAACTTCAATCAAAGTTTACTTGTCTCACCTATCTATAACATGATCAACGTTAATTCATGTCACCCACTGTATCAGTTGTTGACACGCCTGGGTAATAGAGTACGTAGTTGATCACAGCAACAGATAACTTATTGTGTCCTCTAACGCTTCTGTCACCACCATTTAATGATAAAGGAGGGAATGTCTCCACCGAGTTTCAGTACCTTACCAAACTCTGGTTCTGACGTTCTCACGCACGTGGGTTAGTTGTAACTGTCATATGCTGATCAGAAAAGTGCATTGAGACATTTGGTGTAAACATGTTACTCTGCTAATCACCATGGACGTAAATGGCAAGAACTATAACTGAAGTAGTGCTTAATCAATAACCATTTGCATGTAACTAAAATATCGCAGATAAGCATTATCGAACAACTTGGTCACCTATATGGATTAGCGAGGACCTTTGTATTTGAAACGTGATCAAGAGATGAGTATATATAAGATAGAAAACTATTTGAATTTGATATGTTATAATTTAACCATAACTTTAAATATTTATTTTCGACTTTCATGAGACGTGGTCTAATTAAATGAATACGTAAATGCGTTTTTAAACTGATACAAAGATGGCCACATAATTTCTCTAGAAGAAAAAACCCAATAATGTCTGACGTAACTTTATTGTAATAAGCTTCAGATATTAATGTTTTAGTTCAGCTTAACTTTTATTCGTTTTTCACTGTCGAACATCAAAGCTTCACAAAATTATTGAGAGCCTTGAGTCGAGGATCAATCATCTTCCGACATGGTTTATTCAAATTCGCCTTTATTACTGACCTTTCCTTGATGTGTTGTGTCTAGTTCCCTACAAAATTGCTTCAATAATGTTGTTTAGGCATCCATACCATTATTTTATCTGATTCAGAGCCAATAACAATACAACTGTACTCCAATAACACTGTTCAGTGTTTCTGCATGGAATATATATTGACCAAAAATCAAGGACAAATTAATTCATATTCTACCTCTTACCATGGACCCTTCATCAAATCTGCATGATTGTTACTTGTTTACCAGCGTCCTATGTAACATAGATAAATAAATAAAAGTAGTTTGAATATACTGCAATGTAATACTATAAACGCAAATGCTGCACTAGTAGGTTGTAGTAATGATTTACAGTTGAAAGTGGCTGGAATATACTGCAATGTGATTTATACGCAAATACTGCGCCAATAGGTAGTGGTAATAATTTACAGTTGTGACGTCATGATGTTTGTTCCTATTGTTACAATAACCCTTGACCTAGACTGACTCACAAATATGAATTTCATCAGGCTCTTGGTTAATCTGTTGTATTACATCTGTGAGTTATTATGTAAGTTAATAAATTTGCTCATCGAATACAATGTTTTAAATCATGAAAAATATTAATTCATCAATTATTCACAATTTGTGCATGATCCTATGAAAACATGGTTATTTGTTGATTCATTTAGCCTTCATCGTTTTTAGAACTTAAACAACATTATCACGAGGGAAATGTGTGCGTGTAGAATTCCAGGACTATCTCATACTAATTTAGACTATTACCAGAAGCTTGACAACTACACCTGACCTGATAAACAGACACTGTACAAATATCACATCCAGATATAGATAACCTGCAGGAAAGGACATGTGATCAGTGTGTGGATGATTCCATACACAGAGGTCAGCAGCGTTTCTAATCAAAGTTCGGGTATGACACTAGTGCAGACCTTTCATCGCTTACATGCACGTTTAGTTAACTTATATGTGCACTTAGTTTCATGCTTTCTTCAACTCTTTGTACAGAGACGTCAATTGATATGGTCTACTGCTACATCCACTTGTCCACCTGTCAGATACTGTACAATATTTAAACAAAATTAATATTTAATTATTATAATTTTATATCATTAAATTATTAATAACATTAACACAATGTGTTACAGTTACATACTGTTAATACATAGTTAATATGTCGTGACCATTTGATTGCAGGGAGTTATTAGTTTGATCATAGTTCTACCATGTGTATTTTGCAAAAATACAAGAAATTGTGTACAGGAATTGGGACAGCCTACAAAGTATTATTTTGTATGATTTGTGATTGAAAGCATTTCGCCGCAAGACGCAGACCAACTGCTTTTGATTCCAATATATTGACAACGTTACAATGGAAAATGCTCGCCGCTAAAGTCTGTGATACTGCCGAAGCGGGTTTAAACAATAACTCACTCACTCATAATAGACTATGATACAGCAGAGGTAAGCTATGCATGCGGTGATATGCTTCAGCTCTGACCCATTGGCCTTTTTCAAGTCATGTCGATGCTGTGCATGTTGATAAGGCTATGTATTCCATGTGAAACAACGAGTATAACTATGTTTTACTATGCATCATTAGCTGTGAGTTTTTAATAAGCTGCAGTGATATAAGCAATGATCTGCTTTCAGCAATACAGCTATACACATAGTGACTTTACAATGTAAAGACATTTTAACAAGTAATTGATGCAGCATGGGAGAAGATTAGGATCATTTTTTAAAACAAGATAACTTTAATGGGTTTATTTAATGACTTCCTATAAACGAAATGAATTTAACTCGTAAATAGTATAAGATGTCACTATCTGGGCAGATTGTGAAAGAATTAATTTTGGATAGACAAAATGCACTTTACCAGCAACCACGCATGTGAATCTTTTATGTTGATTTTATTGACAATGTTTCCCGAGGGAATACACAAATAGGATGTTTTCGTATAACACAATGTCTGACCTTTGAGTCCTCGAGGAGAAGGCCTTGTAAGTGGCCTAAACCAGTATGTCTATTTTGTCAATAAAATATGTCAACACAAAAGCATATGTCATATAGAAACTATGTTTCCCTAGTGTTAAATACGCTACCGGAACACAATACATAGTTTCCATATTGCAAAACTTAAGGTTTTACAAAGCTTACACTCACTCACGTACTTTCTGTCAATAAAATATGATAACGCCAAACCAAGCAGTTGTCCATGGACACATGCTTCCTGAGAGTTTATACCTTGTAGTCATAGCAAAAAAGGACTTGGTTGTCGACACACACTTTTATTTAGTTTTTTTATGGAGTATTTAAAGAGTTCACTATCTTCAGATACTTAATTAGATTAAAGATTCTTGATTCTGAATGAGCTTTTCTGAGAATCCCTCATTGAGATGTTTCCCTTGCAAAAGAAATATTCAAGACTTAAACATTCCATATTTAACCTAGTGTTACTGAGTTTCTGCTTGATAGTTACAGAAAAAACAAATCTGTGTGATGTTACAACCAAAGGAGTCAGTTTTTATTTTATTTTTTACATTCACTCAGTCAACCATCTAGAAAATGACAGGTCTATCATTGTTGCGACTGACACGTTTACTGGAGCCAAAACTGTACTTAATATTCAGATTCTCTCAGACATATGTATCTTATTTAACTATTTAACCTTCTTATTCAACATTCTGTAAATTCTACATTGTCAATTCCCCGTTCTCACAAAGGTTCTCACAAACTGTAACTGCCCCAGTTACAGCAGTTTTAGGTTTTGAATTTATTAGTATCCCATACAGGTACATGTACATCTCTCAATTATTTTCAAAATATAATTTTATTCATTTATTTATATCAATTTGTCCTTGAGAATCGTTTGAGGCGGATAGCTAATTCCTAGTTCTCCTAATTCTCAATAGCTAATTCCTCATTTAAACATCGCCATAGTGAATAAGGTGGCCCATAGAGTAACATGATGAATGTGTTCAGAGCAGATATGGCAAATAATGTTGTTATCTGCATTGGTCATGGACGGTTCAGTTTTCTTGTTATTCCCTATAGTAGGAAAACGTACTTTATTCTCAATAGTCCATGGTGAATAATGCAATTGTGTGTTTTGATAATTGAAAATGATTGTGTCACAACGATGAAGTAATGAACTTTGACACATATTTTCAAAAACTTTTCAAAATAACAAAATCAATGCAAATTGGCATGTTGTGATATAAGATGACACAGTGATTTGATTTTTCGAAAGTTATTTCAATGACGTATATATTATCAGTGCAGTTTTGTAGATAAACATTAGCAAACCATTGTTTTTGCACAAGTTCTCTAATTTTTTGCCCCTTAAATCATAAAGAAATGAACGTGAAGCCACTGAAAGGGTTCTTTGTAATTCAGAAAGTTTTACAGAATAAAAATGGATGAAAATGAGTAATATAAACTGATAATGGTGGTACATGGCTGCATGAAAAGTGCACCAAGTTGTATATATAAAAAAAAACACGCCTGAACTATATTAGTTCACGAAATAGCAGTTTAATTCTCAATGTGTTTATATCTTCAATTAGTTTTCAGGTCATTCTCAGGTTTGAATGCAAAGCTTACATTTTCAATATTGACTTGTCCAAGTGCATCAACATCCATCTCTGTTATCCTGCAGACAAAACACAGCTGCTCTTTTGGATAGTGTTTAGGTATGTAGAAGACCCTCACTGAGTGGCAGAATCAGGTGTTCCCTTCCATTTATATATCTGTGTATTGATAGTGTTTCCAAAACGTATACAATATAAATGTTCATAAATATAAAAACAAGGCAATCGTGCACTGTTTAACTCCAGAACAAGATTCTCACTTAATGCTACAAAGAGAGAAAACACAAAGTGAGTGTCAACCTATGTGTTATTCATGAGGTCTGGTGGAATCTGGTAGAGATAGTGAAAGCATGTCTGATAACCCTGCAGCTGTCTGATAATCAGTGTCCTATAATTTCATCAGTAAGGCGTAACAATTTGCCAGAGTCTTTGTGTTTGTGTGTGTGGATTAGGTGAGATATTATACAAATATATCAAAATACATTCTATAGATCACTTTTTACGAATCTTACAGCCCTGTATTACAGTGAGTGGAAGAAGTGGTAAATTGCGTTCATTCTTTCCGTCCCACTGATAATCCCAAATCTTTGTATCCCTATTTTGTTTAATAGTTCTAGGTTGAAGTAATTTACTGCTGTTTCAATGGAACTGTAACATTCGTAAATGCGTAGCTAACTTTTGTTTGTATTCACTAAGTGAATATTGTGTTAGGAAAATAAATACAAGAGATAATTCTCGAGAAATGTTTCAATCATGTCTGGCAGCATGTTCCCATCTCACTGACAATCACAAATCTGTTTATCTCTAGACGTGCATTTTAAGGAATAGTTCTATGGTTGCATTAATGTCTTGTCGTTTCTATGGAAATGTAACATTCGTAAATGCGTAGCTTACTTTTGGTGGTTTTATCTAAGTGAATATGCAAAAGTTATTCCTTGAGAAAAGTTTCAATACTTCAATTCGCCTTTCCTAAGAGGGATGCTTATTTGGTGACTCCTTTAAACGGTGTTCTCGTTTGCTTTACACTGATGTGAATGAACACATTCAGTATCCTCTGACTGTAGAACTAATTATGTTTGAAAGGTACATCATCGTCAGATCTGACTGAAACCAAAGAGGCTTGTTCTCAGGTTCATAAGTTATGTAACATCTCTGATCTCACAGGCAGGAAGTGCAATCGAATATTGACTGAGAAAGATGTAACAGCACAGCAGACTTAAGATGAAATTTAATTTCACCTGACATCTAATTTAGCATACGCCAAGCTTTATTGTAAGTCTGAAAGACGTTATTATGTTCAACATGAGAGCATCACACTTAAGTGAAAGTTATTTGTTTATGTGTGGCAACAATAAATACATGTCTTTAAATTGCAACAATATAAAAACTAGTAATTATGATGTATTTGGCAATTGGGGATGAATATGCAAGTTGAGTGAACTTATTTGAACTGAAATTAGCACACATGATATTTTGGCAATTATAAAATACAATATTATTAAACTAAATGGATGCCTCTTTAAGCCTTTGACACAAATACACACCTGTGAACTGCATTAATTGTCTTTATGTAACTGTCTGAAACTTCTTGTGTAATGTGTCTTTAAACAGACATTACATGTTACACAAGTACATTTATTTTTTAACCAATGTTATCTTATCATTAGTTTGTTACTTTCAGTATTGTTATTCATCATTATTATCTGAACCTTCACTATGAAGAGAATGTCATACTAACATTTTGTTTTTCTGATTCAGGGTAGATTTTTCTTTCTTTGCTTTTGGGACGGTAACATTGCTGGATTAGAAATGAAGACCTCAAATTTCCATGACACAAAGCTGCAATGCATGCTATGTAGATTAGATTATTAATCCTGGTTGTGCATGACAACTGGGTGGTACACTATTTCTTCTATCTTTTGAGCCGATTCGAGCCCGAACTTCAGGGTCTCGATTTCACAATTTCACAATTTCACAATGTTGAATGATTGGTTATTCTGTTATATTCTACGAAAGAGTTGATTTCACTCTATCTCACAAGTTATACCATACAGAGATGCAACATTCTGAACTGAAATGAGCTCTGCAATTATGAAAAGTATGTTTAGTTCAGTAAACACTGGATACAGTGATTGAAAGGTGCGCACTTTTGTTTCCCCGGTCCTGTTCACCCGTTATCTGACAAATCATGCAATTTGTTCTGAGAAGGCATTTAACGCTTGAACAACGGTGTGTCCATATGATTACACGCTATTGTCTCAAGGCTCCTAAGAAACGTCAGACAGTGTGTAATAGGAAGCACAATCCTATTTGTGAATTGCTAATATTGGAAATCAGCTACGGGCTGTACTGGTGCTAAAGTCTCCATGAGGGAATTCCTGCACCTAAGTTAGAAGACATAGGTTGATTAACAATCAGAATTTTCTCCAGAAGTTACATAAGATGATGGTTCCAAACAATAATAAGTAAATCACTCCTTTTTTAATCAATACTTATTTATCTTGAACGTGTTGATACAAACAAAGTGTCTAATATATTTTTTAGAGTCTTTGTTGAGTTTCATGTTTATGTAACATGCATTATTTTATCACCTAAAGTGGATGAACCCATACATTACTGCATCTTTATAGCACCAGTAGATACAGGTGCATGGCATGACAGGTTTATAGCTCTGGTGCTGCAGATATAATCAAGTCCACTAGCAACCACAGAGCATCAGGTGTAATAAATCAAATACACGATGTAGCTCAGTTCCCGGTACATTCTTTATCACAGCAACAAAACTTTGTAACCTGAGGTAGTTTAGACTTTGGTTATAAGATTGAGACTGTTTACTTTTACTTTAAAACATATATATATATATATATATATATATATATATATATATATATATATATATATATATATATTAATGTATTTAACGTTATATATTTATATTTCCTCAATATGTTGTCCATGGTTTATGTAAACACACGCCAAATCAACGTATATAATCACATGGATGCAAGACTTGAAGTGACATGCATCAAGGATATATTTGAGAATTCGATGGACAGTTCATTAGACTAGGTTCATTTTATAATCGATCCAACGATTAACAGACCCTGTCTGTAAGATTTTCCCTAGAAAAACAAACTGAGTCTTCTGTATAGAAGATATTTTTGGATTTCTACAATGTCTCATTAACTTGAATTTTTTACCAACTGAAGCAAAGTGACAAAGATGTACATTGTTCGATAAAAAAAATCTAGTGAGGTTGCTTCGGAAAGGTCAGGTGAGGTGTGGTGAGTTGGTGTTTAACGCCGCTTTCAAGAGTATTTCACTTATATCGCGGCTGCTAGTATTATGGCAGGGAGAAAGCCCGCAACACCATTTGTGGCTATGCATTGCGGTGAAACCTGCGAGCATCGACTGGAACTAGCAAACCATGGGTGGTACTACGCTGAAATTCAGTGTGGCATTGCACCCAAACCTTACTGTGTGTAGAACAGTTCTCTACTGCAGACAAAGTTGCCGTGCCCCTGGCGGGATTCAAACCCCATGCTTCTTGATCCGAAGCCGAACGCGCTAACCACTGCGCTATCCCGCCCCCGGAAAGGTCAGAGTCTACACATTATATGCTGATATTGTCACGCACCTGCTCAGGTGAAAGGCATTTATAAGCATCCTTTCCTGGACAGGGTTAAATCAGTTCACATTGTTCCATAAGACATTGATTTATTTACGTGTCTGCTAACTCTTTATCTACCTTGACCATTAGGGACTTTATAGCTTTATAACACATTATGGTATGTGGAGTCGTCCTATATCGCATACTTTATAACCCCTCCTTACATAATTTGCTCCCGGAGGCAGCGTTAATGGCTGATGGTTTACAATTCATTGCTAGAAGGTAACGTCCAAAATGCAAGCATGGTTCTCTGACCTTTCAATTATATGAGTTACATTTATGTAGGTAAGATTAAATCCTCTGAACCAACATGTAACAGAAATGGTGCACGTTCATTTTTTAAATTATATATTTTTTTATTGATCTGAACGAGGCACTTACATACAAATAAAAAATTAACCAAAAGCTAATTGTCAATGTTTACAATGACAATACACACTGAGGGAAAGAAAAGAGATATTTGGGAAATTTTAATTATGCTAAATGTATAAGTTTTTTACACCTTTTAAAAGTTGTACCAATAAGTAGCAATACAATATCCAAACCTAATGAGAGATATTATTTTCCAAGGGATCATCCCACGTCATGACATAATTAATCACACTGGACATCAGTATGTTATTTCTTCATCACAATAACAAATTGTATGAAACAGAGTGACATTATCTGCTTGAAAGGTAATCGTAGAGTACAACGCACTTCCTTTACTCACTGGACATCCATCTTCCCACTCAAAGTTGAAAATAAAGCTTTACATTTAAAGCCAAACGAGTGCTGGCAATGTCATGTGTTTTAATTAGTGTCATATTCGTGACCTGAAGTGAACAAAAGCAAACTTTCGTGCTGCCAGTTTCTCGCCTTGATGTCTCCACATTTCGAGATGAAAATTTAATGCTGTGTACATTTTTAAACATTCTGTTGTACTTGTTTGTACTGTTGTTTTGTTCTCATCTCACAGAAAAGATATGAAATATTCGCAGAAATAATGTGCATGATACAACTGAAACTCTTGAAACAGGAACTTTTCCATACCAGTTTTAACTACTTTGATCAAACCATTTCTTAAGGAAGCATGTTTAGACAACTTGTATACAGACTGTAAAGCTGTAAAGAACCGTATTTTAGAGGAACAGTTATTGTTGTCATTCCTGTAAACACACAGGCACATGTACAACGCAGAAATATCTGCATGATTGGAGGTTCTTGAAAACAATCTGTCAATGTGTTACTGGGTTTTTCTTAGGCCTTTGTCGCAATTAGCCACTTGTTATATGTTTAAGGCTGACTTTGGGATTGATGACTCTCCTACCTGCCAGACAGGCAATAGTCAGTTGATACAACAATTTATTTACAGATCCGCCCCTGTGGTGTAGCCAACGGTCTGTCCTAGGACCTGCCCTGTTCAGCAACTCGGCATAATCTGTTAAAAGAAGAGACCATGGACAATCAATTGTACGCCAACGATACTGAGCTACAGAATGTCAGCTGGGTGGTGCACTAAATCTTCTCTAAATCGATTCGAGCCCGAAGTTCAGGGTCTCTATTTCCCAATTTCACAATAATGAATGATTGGTTATTATGTTATATTCTACGAAAGAGTTGATAACACTATATCTCACAAGTTATACAATACAGAGATGCAACATTGTGAACTTAAGATTATTTTTTAGTTCAACAAACACTGGATATAATGATTAAAAGTGCGCATTTTTGGTTCCCGGTCCTGTTGACTTGTTGTCTGACACATTATGCAATTTGTTCTGAGAAGGCATTTAACGCTTGAACAACGGTGTGTCCATATGAATACACGCTATTGTCTCAAGGCTCCTAAGAAAGGTCAGACATTGTGTATTAAGAAGCACAATCCTATTTGTGAATTGCTAATATTGGAAATCAGCTGCGGGCTGTAATGGTGCTAAGGTCTCCGTGAGGGAATTCCTGCAATAATATACCAAGATAAAATAGATTTAACATGGAACTAACATCTTCTATATACAAACCTTTCCCTGATATTCCATGTCCAAGGTTATAGCCACTTCGATACTGCTGATTCAGCAGTCTTTGATTAAATAATCGGATAATGCCCTCTAGTGGCTGTGGAATAATCAGACATGCTTTCACACTCTCTTCCGATCCAATCTGACCCCATGAATAACACATCTCTCTCTCAGTTTTAAGGCTTCGATAAATTTCCGCCTAGGTGAGAATTTTATCAACAAAGAGTTTCTTTGGGGTTTTTTTGCCGAAAAAATGGTTTTCTACCTGTAAAACATCATTCTGAACTAATTATTTAACAATTATAAAATACTTATGAATGTTTGGAACAATGGAATTCAATACAATTGGAACATGTCCAACATGTACCCTGACGGTTAATAACGTGTTCAAAGATTTTTCTTCATTTTCATACGTTTTACTTCATGATAGATTCATGGACTGGGGATCACTGTACTATAATGACTCGTAACTCATAAAGAGTACACTGTGTGGTAGTCAAGCTAACTATGTGTCATTTACAAATCATTATTTCATTTATTGTCAAATATCGCCATAACATCTTATGATGGATCAGTACCTGATCCATACATATATTTCAAAATCAGTGTCAGTGTCATATGGGTTAAATATTTATTCGGATAAATATGCATGTGATACAGTTACAACCCTTATTGCAAAGCATAAGAGTTTGGGATGACCATAGATTTCTTATAACAGTATACTTGTCGAAGGTTAATTGTGTGTTCATGTGAAACAGTTACAACCAAAAAAAAACATTGTTTTCTGGATAAAAAAAAACCCATGAATTTAATCATCATTATACAACTAACTCATGTATTTTAACATCATTTACACGCTGGTGTTGATATTTTGTAGACATGTATATTTCCTTGTAAGAGCCATGGTTCCACCTGATGAAGGAGTAAGCATATTCTGCGAAACGGCACATATCCTCATGCACCCGAACACTTGCTTTACAACTCTTTGAACAAAGTATGTCTGTTTGAGATGGTCAAAAAGCTTTATCAGAATAGAAACAATATAACGACTCATTTCGTACTCAACAACACAAATATTTTTTCTTAAAAATAACGTTTCAATCATGTGCTTGATTTTATCAAAATAGACATCATTATGAGTTTAGTCATGGACATTTTCACTTCGGAGTGTCTATGGCATTTATTGGCATTAACTGACGACCTTGCTTCCAATTTGCAATTTCTTTTCTCAGAGTTTATGTTATATTTATAGAGTCCTAATTATATACCTAAACTTCTCTCTACATTCATTAATTCGTCGTTATATGCATTTATTGCAGTCTAGTCTACTTGCATACAAGCATATATCTTTATATTCTGATTATCGTAATGATACAGTAGTCCCTTTTATAGCTTCATTGTAGATGTTCACAAAAACATTACTTCCGAGTACTAGTGTCTTTGCCATTGAGTCTGATTTTATAACATGCATACTAACTTCACATTCCATTTGTTGGAAGTCATTGCAGGTTGCTATAACCGATTAAATATAGTCTATAGCAAATTACATGTAGCATGAAATTCAAATTAATAGCAATAAATCATTTAATTACACTTCACAGGTTTCACTGTTTGTCAGTTAGTTACTGTTTGCACCGAGATATGGCAGCATGTGTTATATTTTAGCCAAATCAGTTAACGTGATAAGCACATGTAAATCAGAAATCTAAGTAATCTGTAAGGTCAGACTTACAATAATACTACTTACTAATACTAACTGATTCCTTAGTATTGCGGAGGATATGGCACCTGGTTGCTTATTGGTATCTGGCAAGTTGACATGCTACCGATTTTTGCAATGGCTTCCC
The DNA here is from genome assembly GCA_936450465.1 of Gibbula magus. NCBI lineage: Eukaryota > Metazoa > Mollusca > Gastropoda > Trochida > Trochidae > Gibbula > Gibbula magus. Next base: position 62,911,466 of record OW388299.1, read on the forward strand.
TGACATTCTGATGAGATGATAAAATGAGGTTGATTTGAGGTTGTCTGAATTCGAATGTGAGTTTGTCTGACACCCGCTTATGATGTCATAGTATTGTGATGTCATCATGTTTTGGTAACTGATATCTGTGTGAGTGAAATACATGTATTTAGTTATGTCGTGAAGTTGATGTACTTGAAAGACCCAATTAATGATTAGATGTTTCTGTTTCCCTTAATATTCGCGTTAAGCAAATGTGTTGTTATGTGTTGCTGTTTACACATGCCACCCCATAACTCTCGTTTTAAGGTTTGTGTGGGTTAGTTCTGTTAATAGCCGTTTGAGTGGTATGACGCCATAATAGTCAACGGTTTTAATCGTTAAAATATAAATACTGCTGTCACAATTGTCTGGGGCAAGTTTAAGATTTGCGTTACGATGTTCTGTGGTTGAGAAGTCCCTGCAGCCCCTCTTCCGATATCAAATACAGTTAGCAGTCATATATTTGATAACATCAGACATAAAGGGTAAGATTATATTTGTTATCCAAAATCAATCTCCACTGGTGTACATCTCTGAACACATCATTTCCAGTGACGCATTGTCATCAGGTGAATTCCGTCAAATAATTATTAAGCCATAATTCAATGACGATGTACAATTAGTGTGATTCCATGCTATTGGTGACTTCAGGGTGTTGCGAATAAGTTACTGACACTGTGATATCTCCCGATATATAGCAGTTATAATTAATGAAAACTGCTTCTTTAGTCTCTAAAGTTAAATTTATAATTTGTGAATTGGAGAATAATTTACAAAATGGAAAAATAATAATAACTTTTCATTGTTGCAGTCTGCTTTATGCTTACTAATTTTTAGGTGACGGAGATAAGGATCATTGATTTGCTGTTATACCTAAAAATCACCTAAAATTAGTTATAATAATTAATAAATATTGCCCATCACTGAACAGTTTACAACTCCATTGTTGTACATGTAATCAACCACACACTATGAACTCGTTAACCCGCAGAGACCTCATTGTCCTGGAGTGAGTGAGTGAGATGGGGTTTAACGCCGCTTTCAAGAGTATTTCACTTAAATCGCGGCTGCTAGTATTATGGCAGGGACTGATTTATTAAGCCTTTGACAGTAGGACACCCAAGTGAACTCCATTAATTGTCTTGATGTAACTGCCTGAAACTCGCACCTTGTGAAAGGTGTCTTTGAACAGAAATTATAATTATATGACACACAAATACAGTTATTTTTTAAATGCTTACAACCAATGTTATCTTATGTTTCTAGACTGTTGTTATCGACAATACAGGCCCCTGTGGCTAGTGGGGTGAATTACATAGCGAATGTGTCAAATTGGAGAGTTCAAGAAGCAGAAATTATATGACACACAAATACAGTTATTTTTTAAATGCTCTTACAACCAATGTTATCTTATCATTATTTTTTTTTACTTTCAGTATGTTATTCATCAGTATTATCTGAAACTTCACAACCGCACTTCAGGGTCTCAATTTCCCAAATTTCCCAAACCTTACTGCGTGTAGAACAGTTCTCTACTGCAGACAAAGTTGCAAATTAGAGAGTTCAAGAAGCTCTGGCTCTGGTGTACACATACACAAGCAGTTGCAATATTTAATAGTTCCAGAAGGCAGTGGTGATGGACTTATCATCAATCCATAAGTACCGAAAAACCCCTGTACATTGGATTTCTATTACAGAAATGCATTTGATGAGCTTTACCCCCTCTGTCCAAACTTCAGTTACTGGTCCTTTGAAAATTGATTCTCCGAGAAGATGAAGTGAGATGTATATCTACATGCAATGGGCATTTGCCTAATTTAATAGTCCCAGTTCTATAACTGCCAAGAAACCTCCTAAGGCTGTTAAGTTTTCTAATCCAGAACTGCGTGTGATGACTTGTCGCTTTCCTCTCTGTGCTAACCTCAACTGCTGGTCTGACGAAGAGTGATTCTCCACATTGATGCACCTGGAAGTACACATATTGGGAGTATTCGATCGTATCAATATTTCTTTTCAATATGTCATAAATTAGGGGAACATTAAAATAAAGAAGAGTGGTGAGCTGACACTTTACATCCATCTTCATCAGAAATCCAATAGAAGAGCCTCCTTGACCGTCGCTGTCCAAATAGTTCTCTTGACCTCAGCTGCTGGTCTGATGAAGATTGATTCTCAACACGGATGCAGTGAGACGTACGTTTATTGCAGAGAGAGAGAGAGAGAGAGAGAGAGAGAGAGAGAGAGAGAGAGAGAGAGAGAGAGAGAGAGAGAGAGAGAGAGAGAGAGAGAGAGAGAGAGAGAGAGAGAGAGAGAGAGAGAGAGAGAGAGAGAGCATTTCATTATTGTACTATATTTCAAACTCTATTCTATTCTATTCTTAGGTACCGCTCAATTGGAAATGGACTCGCATGGCATAAACGAACCATGTACATTCGTTTGAGAACTCTTTTTATTAAATTAAGTGTAATATTCTGCCATTGGTAAGAACTTAATCATATATTTGTGAGAACACTTTATTTTAGTAAGAAAATCCTGCAACAGCGCCTTTAATTTTAATATTTAATTATATCATTTTAATAGTGATATAAAACTGTAACACTCTTTCTAGAAGAACTTGTCAATTACACTTTCATAAATTGTAAACATATAACCATATTCATGTGATAAAGTTTTGGGAAGAAGTGCGAGTATGTTCTCGTATTATAATTGAATGTCTCTTTAATCCGTTAAATATCGATTTACATGCTTTGCCTTCAAACATTCTGTAAATGGTATGTGTGTTGTTAGATCTCCCGTGTAATGTGTCATGTTAAATGCATGTACATGTAGCTGAATACGTGAAAGACATGAAAGCTGTGTTACTATCAATAGTTCATATGAACTTGTTCATCGATGTTTCCTTTAGATTACTATGGGGATATAAAGTAACGCAACATCGAAATAGTATCATCTTATGTATAATGGATTACATCAATAATATATTAAATTAATTTCGACATACCGCATAATTCTGGAAAATTTAAATACTCTTTAACTACAAATCAAACCAAAAATATTTCAAGTTCATTTTAGGTATAGTTATTTAAGCCATCTGTGCCACTAAACAAGACACATTCCCTTTTTAAGTACAATAACATGGATATATTTGTGTTTTGAGATTCCGAATGATAAAAAAGGGCAACTGAATAAGAAATAATTAGATGATCAGTAGAATTTCCAAGAAGACACCCGCTGTTAGAGGATATGTGGGTATGTCTGCCCTACGGATATCAATATCAGCCGTCGCATTTGAATACTTCACCCGATTGGCTTCCTCCATGTTTTACAAAATACATTAGGTTCTAAATCAACAAGATGTGTTTGTTAAACACAGATGTCCCCGGATGTGGCAAAGTTATGGCCAAGGTTTAAGTTTTCTGAATATTGTCCACTGCGGCAAGGTCAAAGTCACAAGGTCAAATATGATGACCTCAATTGAAAGGTCTCATCACCAGGTATGCACATGCCAAGTATGAAAGCCGTAGCTCTGAGCAATCCAAAGTTATGGCCAAGGTTAAAGTTTACTGAAGATGTCCACTGCGGCAAGGTAAAGGTCAAGGTCACAAGGTCAAATATGATGACCTCATCTAAAGGTCTCATCACAAGGTATACAAATGCCAAGTATGAAAGCCGTACTCCTTAACAATCAAAAGTTATGGCCAAGGTTAAAGTTTTCTGAATATTGTCAACTGCGGCAAGGTCAAAGTCACAAGGTCAAATATGATGACCTCAATTGAAAGGTCTCATCACCAGGTATGCACATGCCAAGTATGAAAGCCGTAGCTCTGAGCAATCCAAAGTTATGGCCAAGGTTAAAGTTTACTGAAGATGTCCACTGCGGAAAGGTAAAGGTCAAGGTCACAAGGTCAAATATGATGACCTCATCTAAAGGTCTCATCACAAGGTATACAAATGCCAAGTATGAAAGCCGTACTCCTTAACAATCAAAAGTTATGGCCAAGGTTAAAGTTTTCTGAAAATGTTCATTGCGGCAAGGTCGAGGTCACAAGGTCAAATATGATGACCTCAATTGAAAGGTCTCATCACCAGGTATGCACATGCCAAGTATGAAAGCCGTAGCTCTGAGCAATCCAAAGTTATGGTCAAGGTTAAAGTTTACTGAAGATGTCCACTGCGGCAAGGTAAAGGTCAAGGTCACAAGGTCAAATATGATGACCTCATCTAAAGGTCTCATCACAAGGTATACAAATGCCAAGTATGAAAGCCGTACTCCTTAACAATCAAAAGTTATGGCCAAGGTTAAAGTTTTCTGAAAATGTTCATTGCGGCAAGGTCGAGGTCACAAGGTCAAATATGATGACCTCAATTGAAAGGTCTCATCACCAGGTATGCACATGCCAAGTATGAAAGCCGTAGCTCTGAGCAATCCAAAGTTATGGCCAAGGTTAAAGTTTACTGAAGATGTCCACTGCGGCAAGGTAAAGGTCAAGGTCACAAGGTCAAATATGATGACCTCATCTAAAGGTCTCATCACAAGGTATACAAATGCCAAGTATGAAAGCCGTACTCCTTAACAATCAAAAGTTATGGCCAAGGTTAAAGTTTTCTGAAAATGTTCATTGCGGCAAGGTCGAGGTCACAAGGTCAAATATGATGACCTCAATTGAAAGGTCTCATCACCAGGTATGCACATGCCAAGTATGAAAGCCATAGCTCTGAGCAATGTAAAGTTATGGCCAAGGTTAAAGTTTTCTGAAAATGTTCATTGCGGCAAGGTCGAGGTCACAAGGTCAAATATGATGACCTCATCTAAAGGTCTCATCACAAGGTATACAAATGCCAAGTATGAAAGCCGTACTCCTTAACAATCAAAAGTTATTGCCAAGGTTAAAGTTTTCTGAAAATGTTCATTGCGGCAAGGTCGAGGTCACAAGGTCAAATATGTTGACCTCATCTGAAAGGTCTCATCATAAGGTATGCACATGCCAAGTATGAAAGCCATAGCTCTGAGCAATGTAAAGTTATGGCCAAGGTTAAAGTTTTCTGAAAATGTTCATTGCGGCAAGGTCGAGGTCACAAGGTCAAATATGATGACCTCATCCGAAGGTCTCATCATTAGGTATGCACATGCCAAGTATGAAAGCCGTACTCCTTAACAATCAAAAGTTATGGCCAAGGTTAAAGTTTTCTGAAAATGTTCATTGCGGCAAGGTCGAGGTCACAAGGTCGAATATGTTGACCTCATCTGAAAGGTCTCATTATATGGTATGCACATGCCAAGTATGAAAGCCATAGCTCTGAGCAATGTAAAGTTATGGCCAAGGTTAAAGTTTTCTGAAAATGTTCATTGCAGCAAGGTCGAGGTCACAAGGTCAAATATGATGACCTCATCCGAAGGTCTCATCATTAGGTATGCACATGCCAAGTATGAAAGCCCTAGCTCTTAGCAATCCAAAGGTATGGCCAAGGTTAAAGTTCTTGTGGACAAACACACAGACGGACAGACAGACGGACGGACAGACAGACAGACAGACAGGTGAAAAACAATATACCCCCGGAATCTCCGATTCGGGGGCATAAAAAGAAGGATACCTAAGCTGGATGTCTTGTTCCTAATCTCTGTCTTCTTTGATTGAAAAATGTACTAATCAAATCAAAGAACTCAAATAAATGTACTTTAGCCGTTTTCCAATTATCTTTTCTAGACAAGTGACTTTAGCTGAATATGCACAACTAACGTCTTTGCCTACGACTCGCCTCGCGTGTTGGTTTATGTGATCCTCTTTATGCTCGAGTGGAGTAAAGAATGAATTATTCAACGTTTCCGAAATTTCGTTTTGAAGTTCCAATGAAGAGCATCATAAAATGTAGAGATTGCAATGTGACTTTACAAAACAAAGGAGGAATTCGTTTGAAGTAAAGTCGGAAGAATACACACTGACTGTGGTTTTAAAAATTGATGTAAGATATTTAACTGTTCATTGTTAGTGCTTGTGATAGAGATTGACATGACATGTTGCATCTATCCGTAAGTTTTAATCACCGCAATAGATCATACACATAAAGAGGAATCTCGTTTTCATTTCTGCTTGTTTTTGTTTCTCGTTGTCACAGTCAGCATGCACATTTACTTCTAACACAAGGGTAATTACTTGTCAGACAGTGTTACCTTTCTATAACGTGATCAACATTAATTGATGTCACCTAGTGTACCAGTTGTTGACACGCCTGGGTAATAGAGTACATAGTTGATCACAACAACAGACAACTAGTCAGAACAGAACAGAACAGAACAGAACTTTATTACGCTCAGGCCGAGAACCTCGGCATATGAGGTACAAAATGACAGTATAATACATAATGATAGCGGATAAGTGATTAGCCGGAAGATTTTACAATTTGCATAATAATTTTACCAAATGTACTAAGCCTTTTTAATACAGATATTCTTTTACACATGAACAGTTTTTGCAATTTAAGCATGTTTGAATTTTTTTACAACAAATGTGGTAAGTACAAACTTCTTTGTTCAGCAAAGTATGAACAAATAAACATATAATGGAATTCATCTGCAACATCATCAGTTAAACACAATTTACATTTTCTTTCAGATATAGGTATCTTATTCCATCTTCCCTTTTCAATTGCCAAATGGTGGCATGATGTACGAAATAATGGGATTGCTTGATATTGAGGAAGGGACGTTAAATAATTTTCAAGTTCAAATTGAGGTTTCAGAACAGAATAAACTACACCCTTTTTGGAATGTTCTACTTCTGACCTCCTGATTTGTTTATCATTATCTGTTAGAATAGAATGAGCAGTTGTTTTAAGCCAGGAAGATGAAATAGGATATTGGGATAGCCATACAAAACTTAACCTATGTTGTTAAGGATATTTTTGATAAATGAAATCCAAGCAAAACTGTAAGTACCAGTATTATAGATGTTATATATACTGGAATAAATAATAAAAGATATTTTACTAGCTTTATCGGTAAAAAGTTTTGACCAAACAGTTAACATGCGAGTTTTCACATCAACAGAGAGAGGGACTCTGCCTAACTCACCATAAAGCATATATAGTGGCGTACTCTTCTTTACAGGCACTACTTTTCTCATGAAACAAATATGTACATTTTCAATTTTGATTAAGATTAACAAAGCCCTATGTTTCACAACCATACAACAAAATAGGTTTTACCATTACATCAACAAGATATAGCCGACACTGTATTGATAAATTAAAGATTTGGCTTTTACGTAAAACAAAATACATTGCTTTGGTAGCCTGTTGACAAAGACTTGCAATGGACACTTTAAAATTACATTTCTTATCAAATATAACACCAAGATATTTATAATCGTTAACATATTCTAAAGGCGTACCATGAAGAAGAATGTCTTTACTCATATCAGTTTTGTTTCCCCAAAATACAAGAATTTTAGTTTTGTGTACGTTTATTGTCAATTTCCAAGTATTACAATATGATTCAAAATGATTAATAGCTTTTTGGAGATTTGTTTTTGGGGAAGCTAAAAGGACAGTGTCATCGGCATATAAAAGAACTAACAATTTAATAGATAAGTCTAACATGAAATCTATTGATTCAGAGTTAATTTTAACACTTGGGCAATCTTTGGATATTAAACATGTTCCTAAATCAATTAAAAACATAGTACAGGGGATAACTTTTCCCCTTTACACCTCCTCAAAGCTTCTATCACAGCCACTTATTAATAAAAGGAGTGAATTTCTCCACCGAGTTTCAACTCCCTTAAAAAAGCCTGGTTTCACAGTTCCTACACACATGGATTGATTTATAAACTTTCGTACAATAGCATTGTAAAATAAATCACATGGACTGACTACACAAATACAAGTAGATCCAATTGCATTGAATTGATGATGTGCCAATGACTATATCAATTCATTTACTCAAAAATCTAACTACATCTCCCGAAAGGTGAAAACAGTTTTAAGGACTCCATTCATTGTCTAAATGTTTGCAATATTTTCGAAGCAGTGTTGAATAATAATAACTGAACAGCCCCCCCCCCCCCCCCCCCCCTACTGACGCATCTAAATGGGCTCAACTGTGATTATATTCTTATTAGAAAATTGCATATATAAATTACCAATAGAGACCTATATTTTCGACAAATATCACCATGAGCAAAACAGACAGAAACAATAACTGAGGTAGCTCCTATCAATAACCACATGCATGTAACTAAAATCTCTGGGATGAATGTTATCTTACAACTTGGTCAAAGATATGCATGATGAGGACACTTATACTTATACTTAAAGGGGCAGTAGCACGTTTTTTGCCAATTTTATTTTTTCAAATTTCCCATTTATAATGATAGTTAATGTCATTTATATTTACTTTAGAGTGTAAAACATCGTATTACACAAACCAATTATCTGTAGTGACAGTAACAGTGTTGCGCATTAAGCAAAAATTGCATAGCGGCCATTTTATTGTGAACACATTTTATTATTTTGAATGACAAAAATGATTCCCATAGCTTTACGGAACCACGTACACTCATTTTTAACTTGAATTTCCGAAGAGAAAAGGGTGTTTTACTATTGGTGACATTATTTTCCAAATACATTTCATCAACTTATTTCAGCGAAAAAACGTGCTACTGCCCCTTTAAAACGTGATCGAGTGATGATTATATAAAGAAAATCGCAGAGATTTTCAGATGGAAAATATGCTTTGTGCGTTGCACATGTTATAAATATACACACAGGCATATTTTCTTTCACAAATCACCCATTGACAACAAAATCGTGTAATGAAAATAATCGGCAAACCATTTTCTAAAGACATGTCCTTTATTAATAGTGTTATGAAAATGTAATTGATCTTAAATAACATTAGATAACTATGTTTATTTGTTTTGGGGTCACACAAGTTTAAATTAGTGTCACCTGGTTTTGAACTATAACACTCAGACAGAATGAAACATATAATAACAGTTGGCACAGATTAAAAAGATTACTCTTATTCTCGTCACTTCCAGTACGTTCTCAAAGTTTACCAAGCTTGATGTCAGCGACCAAATAGACTGGAAAAGGAAGAGAAGATAATCTTCTCTCATCTTCTGGGGGCACTTTTGTTTATAAATAAGCAACCTGCTTGCAGAAAGGACTGACATTCTACACTTGGGTTCTACAGTTGAACTCCTATTTCCAACTGTCAACACTTGTCTGTCATCACTGTTATTTCATCTCCAAACTACATTCAAGAAACAATACTCTGTGCTGTGTGGTGACTATTGATTGACATTGATAACTCTATTATTTATCAGTGAGCCTATCATTACCCTATTATATCTATATAGTATTTCATTTGAAATCTGAACTGTTAAACTTATTAATTGTCTGAACCAATCCGTAAAAATGGATGTACATGAATGTTAAAATACTAACCACATCATCCTTAGGAATGATTTAGGAATACTTGTATTTAGGTCAATAAAAGTAATTGACATAAGCTCATAAAAATTAAATTACTCATGTTCGAAGTGAATGTTTTAGTTAAACTTAACTTTTATTCGTTTTTCACTGTCCAACATCAAAGCTTCACAAAATGATTGAGAGGCTTATGGTCGATTAAGCATGTTACACAAACCAAGATACATAATGTTGGTTTACGTCAGAATCAAAATCAACCAAAACTTAAAATATTTATGTTCATGATGAAATGGATATTTGGGTTTTAACTGATACAAACATGGCCCCATCATTTCGTTTCTAATTAAACATCTCTAGGATGATGTACACAAAATAATGTCTTACGAAACTTTATTAAACTCTACTTTCGACTTTTATGTTTTAGTTAAGCTTATCATTTATTCGCTCTTCACTGTTTAACATCAAAGCTTCACAAAATGATTGAGAGGCTAATGGTCGAAGATGAATCATCTCCCGACATGGTTTATTCAAATACGCCTTTATAACTGACCTTTCTTTGATCTGGTGAGTCTAGTTCCACACCAAATTGCTTCAATAACGTTGTTTAGGTATCCATATCATTAATTTCTCTGACTCAGATCAAATAACAAGACAACTGTACTCCCAAAATACTGTTCACTTTCTCTGCATGGAATAAATAGTGACTAAAAAGCAAGGATAAATGAATTCATAGTCTCGCTCTTCCCATGGACCCTTCATCAAATCTGCATGATTGTTACTTGTTTACCAGCATCCTGTAACATAGATAAATAAATAAAAGTGGCTGGAATGCACTGCAATGTAATACTGTATACGCAACTACTGCACTTGTAGGTAGTAGTAATGATTTACAGTTGTGAAGTCATGATGTTAGTATAACCATCGGCACAATGACCCTTTACCTTGACTGACTGAATTTGACATCTCGCTGTTGGTGAATCAGTTTTATTACGTCTGTGAGTTATCATGTAAGTTTATTAAATTTGCCTTCCATAATAACCATATTCAAATCTTGAAAACATATCAATTCCTCCATTATTTTCAATTTGTGTATGATCTCAGCAAAACATTGTTATTTGTAAATCCATGTAGCCTTCGTCATTGTTAATAGTGTTAGAGCTTAAACAATATTACCATGAGGGAAACGCGTGCTTGTAGAATTCCAAGACAATCTCATACTAATTTAGACTATTACCAGAAGCTTGACAACTACAACGGAAACGATAAACCCGCACTGTACAAATATCACATCCAGATATAGCTAACCTGTAGGAAAGTACATCTGAGCAATGTTTGGAGGGTTCCCCTGAAAAATATTTGCTTTCACAGAGATCCGCAGCGTTTCTAATCAAGTTCGGGTTTGACACTATTGGAGACCTTTCGTCGTGGCACACACGTTAGTTAAATGAATATTTGCATTCTCTAAGTTTTATGTTTTGTTCAACTCTTGCTGCAGAAACGTCAATTTGCATATGGTCAGCTGATAAGATGTTGTCAGATACTGTAAAATATATTTATTTAAGAATGGTTTTACATGGTTTGTGCCTCTATCGAAGTATAACAGCAATAAATTGTATAACATTGCGCATGGTAGTGCAGCAATTTTATGCAAATTTATCAATACATGTAAAACAATCCTAATAATTACACAATCAACACGTTTTTCTTTAAATATTAAGAAAAATCTAATATATTTGTCATTTATCACAGGAGGCAGCAGCTTGTTACACGCAATGGAGCAATACCTGGCTGAATTAAAATTGACCTTGATCTAAAACGGCAGAAGATTTAATTTCGTTTTCCCGAGCATTACATGCAATTAATCCATGGTGATGACGTCACTCTATTGTGTTAACAGTGGATTATTTTTAAGAATCTACTGGTCATTGACTTATCCAGTCAGGAGGGGTGTCAGGTTTTGATATTTCGTAATGGCTCACAAAGTAATTTGTTCAAGAATGATGTATTTTGTCCTAGTATATCTGATTAGAATCTTAAAATATCTGATTATTTTTGTAATGTCTGACCCGGGAATCGAACATGTAACCCTTCGTCTGTTACGCAGCGCCCTAACCTATTCGACTACCAGGACTGCTGGTAATCATTTGATTGTTTTGTCAGTAAGATCCTTGCATTCTAAACAAGACTGGTAAAGTGTGAAACGCATGGGGATCGTGCTGAAACACATGAAATGCAGGAGTTCGGCTGTCAGTCAAATCGCTTTGCGTGGAAGATTTGCGCCATGCACGTGCGTGGAAGAATCCATTTCATTAGGGTCGAAGATACGTGTATCATATCCGTTGAATGGGCACCGAAATTGGCAAAATAATATTTTTTTAGGTTACATAATTGAAATGTATTGTCTATAATGCTAGATAGTCACATATGTATGTTTCGTGACGTCATACATGGGTTAAGATGGAGAATGCATTCGGAGCCGTGGATTCGTTAAAAATTATCAACTAGCCCCGAAGGGGCGAGTTGATTATTTTTAACGAATCCACGGCTCCGAATGCATTCTCCATTACATAATCGTTTTTTCTAGATTCCGCATTTTTTAATTAACTCTCATTAACATATCACGCAACTTTCAAACATGGCTACTGTCAGTGAAGCGGTGTGAGTGAACAAGCTTGAGGACATGTATCCATTAAAATGAAGTGTTCCCAGTAACATTAATTGTCTCATTTGGAACACAAATGTTTATCTTTCAGTTATCAACGTAGATGTGAATACGATATGATGTATGTTTTCTTATTTTCCATAAACATGCTTTGCTCAATTGTAAGAATCGACTGACCCGACCGTTTGTTCGATATAAACAGGTACGAATTCACGAGTTATGGTTGCACATATCATCTGCATTCATCGAACAATGGCAGCAGGTTTTCTAGAGCCCTCATCAGATTCGTGGAAATAAGTGTAACAAAATCAATTTGTAATTATGCAAAATTAACACAACATATGTTATAGTTACATGCTCTGCTGTTGTATTGAAGTCCTGAGCATAGTTCACAGTCATGACCATTTGATTACAGAGAGTTATTTGTTTGATCTACCATGAGTATTTTTGCGAAAATACAAGGTATAAAGTATGGGAATTTGGGGAGTCTACCAAGTAATGCTTAGTATGCTGTGCTGTTAATCGGTGCTATACTGCTGCAGCGGCGTTACACAATAACTCACTCACTCACAATAGACTATGATACAGCAGAGGTAAGCTATGCATATGGTGATAAGCTTCAGCTCTGGCTCCTTGCCAATTTGTATGACATAATTCATTCATTTAAAGGGGCAGTTGCACGTTTTTTAGTTCAAATAAGTCGATGAAAAATAACATCACCAATGATAAAACATCCTTATTACTTCGGAAAATCAAGTTAAACAATTAGTGTACATGGTTCTGTAAAGCCATGGGAATCGTTTCTGTCATTCAAAATAATAAAAGGTGTTCACAATAAAAATGGCCGCCATGCAATTTTGCCTTATACGCAGTACCGTTATGTCCACTATGGATAATTGGTTTCTGTAATAAGATGTTTTATACTCTTAAGTAAATATAAATGACATAAACTATCATTATGAATAGAAAATTTGAGAAAATAAAATGTTCAAAAAAACGTGCTACAGCCCCTTTAAGGTTGAAGAGCAGATATAGAGATTATTAACCAAGTGTGTTTCCGTATCATTTATATCATATTTTTGGAATAAAAATTGTATTATGCGACCCTCTGGCGAGCATAATACATTATATTTTATTCCAAATAAATGATATTAATGATACGGAAACACACGAGGTTAATAATCTCTTTATCATATATGTCATTATTAAAATAAGCGTGTTTTTGTGGTCAAATTTGAAAGAGAATTGACCTAGTTTTAGCGGAGTAATATCACAGACGGTACATCAATGTGATGGTCACGACATCGGCTGTGAAGTGCCTAAAGTAGTTCTTAATTAAAACAATTTAAAAACACATGTGCGCGATTCTTTCAAAAATCAACAATTGGTCCCTGGTTTCTTGTTTATTTTCAATCAGTTCATACGCATCTATCTAAAGCACTCATAAATAATTTGGTCACGTTGTTAGAACAAGGGAAGTAACTCTAGTTTCAACGTTTTGGAAGCTGCGTTGCCGGGTTGATTCGGATTGCTGCATAACAGTATCTTTCGCACTTTTACGGTAATTATTTGTAAGGTGGGGTTGTTTCCTTTGTTTATGACAATAAGTACATATTAATGTGTCTAATACCGTGTACTCATCCCTCAAGAACAACCAAAATGCTAGTGCGATCGACGAGGCGCGTCGGTTGGCCACACTGACATATCGAGATTCATTTTGTACACAGGACACTGCAGCTACTTGTTGATGCTCTTGGTCAATAGCGCACTGAAGTTTTGAATGATTTTTAAAACAAATCTACAATTATCTTGACTTTGTTAAAACTATAAATGCACAGTACCATATCAGATTTCGTGTTTTCGAATATCCATTCATTCCAGCGGAAATACGCTGTTAAACTTCCGGTTACGCTTTTCAATGATTCGTCAACAGTTTTAGGATTCGCATGGAAAGATAGGAATATTGCGAAAGTAGTTTGTGTATTTGACCTTTGACCTGTTTTGCATATTTATCAGATTTGGATACCAAGTTTATCAGATTGCTTTATTGCATCGATAACACCCTCAATTATATGATAAAATGTTTTACAATAAAACATAACTATTGTACACAACCATAATACCACTACCTTTCGTCACTAGTATTCAAAGATAATTTGATTTTAAATGTTTCTCACAACACACTGTTGATGAAAAAAGGACCTAAGCAATTAACTTCTGAGAGCGAAATTCTCACAACATGAGATGTACGTGGGCATTTGTTACGAACCCCTTTAACAAATGATTGATGCAGGATAGCAGAAAATTGGAGCTCTTTTTTTTAAAACATTACAACTTCATTGGGTTCGTATATGATTACTTTATCTTATGCCTTCTTATAACGAAATTAATTGAACTAGTAAATAGTATGAGATGTCATTCTCTGGACGGATTATGAAAGAATTCATATTGGAAGGATAATATACACTTTTATCAGCAACCACTCATATGATTTTCGTCTTATTACACAACATCTGACCTTCTGAGTAATCGAGAAGAAGGTAGTGTCTAAATCGGTTTGACCTTTCTGTCAATAAAATTTGTTAACACAAAAAAAAACACATGAGCACTATGTTTCTTGTGTGTTAAGTACGCTGCCGGAAAACTCAACATTATTTGCCGTATCATAAGCCTAAATGTTTTACAAAACCAACAATTCTGTCTATCAATGTGTATGTGAAGGAATGCGATTTTGATTTAGAAACATCTATGGATATGCACCCGATTTCATTGGTCACAGTGATAAAGACAGACTCCATAAGCTTTATACAAACATTTAAAAACATATGCTGTATTTGTATAAAATGTGCATTCTCTTGTTGATGTTTGGTAAATGATGAACAAATACCGAATGGATCTCAATACGTAACGAGATGACCTCCCTCACTCGTCCTATTACACAACGTCTGACCTGTTGAGTCATCGCGGAGGAGGCCTAGTACATGTAAGTGTCCACTTTTCCCTAAATCCGTTTGACCTTTCTGTCAATAAAATCTTTTATTACTTAACCATGGAGTTTCTCTCTCAAGTGTAATACTTGTAGACAGAGCAACACAAGAGTTCATTGTCAACACACAGTTCTATTTAGTTTTTACTATCCCCAGATACTTAATTAGGCTACAAGATTCTTTATTCCAAAAAGCTTTTGTGAGTGTCCCTGACAAGTTCCCTGCAATGAGAATATTCAAGACTTAAACATTCCATATTTAGTCTAATGTACCAGAGTTGTTGCTTCAACCAAAAGAGTAAGCTTTTATTTTTATATTTTACATTCACTTCGACTGGTAGTAATGCTAATACGTTTGCTGGACCCCAAACTGTAGCTTTATTCAGATTCTCTCAGAGATTTGTATTTATTTTCTTATTTAACCATCAACCTTCTTATTCAACCTTCTGTTAATACTCCATCGGCAATTCCCAGTTTTCACGAAGGTTAACTCCAACTGCCCCAGTTAAAGCTTCCAGGTTCTCTTTTTTATTAATATCCCATACAGGTACATCTCTCAATTATTCTCAAAAAATAGTTTTATTCTTTTATTTATAACAATTTGTCCTTGAGAAACAATTACTGGCTTGGAGGTGGATAGCAAATTCTTAGTTCCTTGTTCCTCATTTAAACATCGCCACAATGAATAAGGTGATGAAGGCATTCAGAGCAGATATGGCAAATAATGCTGTTAACTCTATTGGTCATGGTCATGGACGGATTTTTTTCTTCTGTTATTCAAAAATGACGGAAAACTTACTATGTTGTCAATAGTCCATGATGGCAAAGAAAATTGTGTGTTTTTGTAATTTGGAAAGGATGGCGTCACAAAGATGCGATAACGAATTTTGACACATGTTTTCAAGAATGAAAATAATGTTGTAAAGTGGCATGTTTTGTGTCATTAAGATGGCACCAACATTTGGTAGGATTTTGAAAGTTATTTCAATGACATACATATTGTTAGTGCAGTTTTGTAGATAAGCATTAGCAAACCATTGTCTTGGCACAAGTTCTCATATTTGTTTGCCTCTGAAGTCAAAAAGAAATGAACGTGAATCCACTTAAAGGGTTCTTCGCGATTCAGACAGTTTACAGGATTCAAATGAGTAATTAAACTGATAATGGTGACATATGACTGAACAAATATTGTGCCAATTTGTGCATATATAATACAATACACAACTTAGTTCAAAGAATTTTTGTCTTACGTTCAATGTCTCACCATGTAAATTATGCTTCATCAAATGTGTTTATACCTTCACCTTAGTTTTCAGACCATGCTCAGGTTTGAATGCAACGCTTACATTTTCAATATTGACTTGTCCAAGTGCATTTATCTCTTTTATCCTGCAGACAAAACACGGTTGCTCCTTTGAGAGTGTTTAGGTATGTATAGGGCCCTAGCCGACTGACAGAATCAGGTATTCACTTCCAACTCTCTGTCTGTGTCTTAATAGCATTTTCAAAGCTTGCACAATATACATGTTCTAAAATATAAAAACAAGGCAATCGTGGCATTCTAGAAGTCGATTCTCACTTAATGCTGCAAAAAGAGAAAACATCACCTGAGTGCAGAGCTATATGTTATTCATGAGGTCTGTTTGAATCTGGTAGAGATAGTGAAAGCATGTCTGATAATCCTGCAGCTGTCTGATAGTCAATTTCATGACTCAGGTGCACCATAATGATTTTCCACAGTTTTGTGTTTGTGTATGTGGATTAGGTGAGATATTATACCAATTTCAAAAGTCATACAAACGATTACTTTTTATGAATCTTATAGCCCTGCAATAAGTGTGTGGAAGAAGTGGTTCATTCGTTCCGTCTCACCGACAATCCCAAATCTTGTTATCCCAAAATGTGCCTTTTGATGAAAAATTCTACCTTTGAATTAATTGATTGCCGTTTCCATGGAATTGCTACATTCGTAAATGCGTAGCTAGCTTATGTGGGTATTACCTAAGTGAACATCGTGTTGAGAAAATAAAAACAAGAGTTTGTCCTCGAGTAAAGTTACAATATTTCAGTAGTAGCATGGTATCATTTTCCATGATTAATTTTCATTTTAGACTGTAGTTTAACCCTAGGATTAGGAACGAGGTCTATTGCAATACATATGTGAATCGGAGACAACTATATTACATACGTCAAACAAACAATATAGTCCATTCTTAGCCACAGCCTAACAACAGCTGGTATCCAAACTTTCACACCATTATTTTACAAAATAATGCACAATTAACCTTTCATAAGACAGGTGCGTACTTGGTGACTCCTTTACACTTATGTGAAGGGACATCTTCGGTATTCTTTGACAGTAGAACTAATTGTGTTTAAAAGGTACGTCCTTATCAGATCTGACTGAAACCTAATAGGCTTGTTTTCAGGTTCTTGCCAAGCCCACAACACAAGTGTCTCAATTCCCAACTTCACAATATGATGACTCAGTGGTTATTAGTTATATTCTCTGAAAGAGTTGATAACACCATCCCACACAAGATGCAGAGATAAAACTGAATGCTGCAATTATGAAAAATCCGTTTTAGTTCAAACATTTCTATTTTCCCGGCTTGTTGGTTTGATATCTGACAAATCACGCCATTTGTTCTGAGAAGGTATTTAACGCTTGAACAATGGTGTTTCCATATGAACACTTCACGGTTCTTTAGAAAAGTCAGCCATTGTGTAATAAGAAGCAACATCCTATGTGAATGGCTAGGAGGTGTCAGCTGTGGGATGTACTGTGCCAATTATATTTCTTCATGAGGGAATTCCTGCATCTAAGTTAGAAGTCATAGGATGATTTACAATCAGAATATTCGCCCGAAGTTACATCAGATGATGACTTTCAAACAATTATAAGTAAATCACTCCTTTTTCAATCAATACTAATTTATTTTGAAAGTGTTGAGACAAATGAAGTTTCTAATATATTTTAAAAATTAATTTTGTTCCTAATTATTGGATCAACATCCCATCCAAAACTCAAAAAACGTCTTTGTTGACTTATATTTGGATGGTAACATGCAATATTGTATCACTAAAGTTGATGAACCCATACATTACTGCTTCCTTATAGGACCAGTAGATAAATGTGCATGGCATGACAGGTTTATAGCTCTGGTGCTGCAGCTTGGTGAAGATATTATCAAGTACAATATCAACACGCAGAGCATCATGTGTAATACATCAGATGCACGATGTAGATCACTTCCTCATACATTGTTTATCACAGCAAATAAACCTTGTAACCTGAACCTTGTAATTTGGACTTCGGTTATAGGATTTAGACTGTTTAATTTACTTCTTTTTAAAAATGTAAATGTCTTCAATGTCATGTATTCATACTTCCTCAATATTGTTCCAATTGTTTATGTAAACAAACCCCAAATCAATGTATATAATCACATGGATGCAAGACTTCAAGTTACATACATCAATGATATATTTGAGAATTCGATTGACAGTTCATTAGACTGGGTTCACTTTATCATCGATCCAGTGATTATAGATGTATAGATGTATAGATGATATTTTGGCATTTCTACAATTTCTCATCATTCTTCAAATCATCATTCAATAAAACGATGTGTACGTTCATGATAAAGAAGCTGTATTTGAATATTGATTTCTAATGAATTTCATTTCTTAATCCCGAATTGAAACTTGAAAACGCTACATTGATTCTTATATTTTCATAATATATTATCATGTAAATATGTGTACCAAGCCAATGCTTATAATGAAGGTTTTGGGCCCCTTTTACTCTCACACTTCAACATCACAGTATGTTTACCTCAGTGATCTCCAACGATTTTTAGAGGGTTTTGGGATTCTGATGTGTATTTGTACTGTGGGACATTCTGTGCTGACTGAGATCAATGTCTTATCACTTTGCACGTGGTAGTCTCAAAGTATACCTTCGACTTCCCTTACACATTTGAATTGGGACCGAATCTATTCAGTTTGATGTGAATGACAATAATTTATTAATTCATATTATTTACCTGCTGAAGCAAGATGACAAAGATCTACCTTGTCCGTTAAGAATTTCCTGTGAGGTTGCTTCAGTAAGGTCGGTGTTCTGTTATACAATCTATGCTGATGTAGTCACGCACCTGCTCATGAACGATACAAGGCATAAGCTTTCTTTCCTGGACAGGGTTAAATCAGTTCATATTGTATTATAAGACATTGATTTATTTACGTGTCTGCTAACTCTACCTTGATCATTAGGGACGTATCTAGCTTTATAACTCACTGTGGTATGTGGAGTCGTTCAATATCCATACTTTGTATACCTTCGTTTTCACAATTTGCTCCCGATGAACTACATCGACCGATTGTTAACAATACATTACTACAAGATAACGTCAATCTGGGCAGCATAGTTGTCAGACCAATATGTAACAGAAATACACGTTCACTTTTTTAATTATATACTTTTTCATTGAACTGAACGAGACAATTACATACACATAAAACTTCAACCAATAGCTAATTATCAATGCTGACATTGACAAAACAAATTGATTGAAAGAAACAGGATATTTGGGAAGTTTGAATTGTGCTAATAGTATAAACTGTTTACACCTTTTAAAACTTAATGACAGCTATTATTCCCCTATTGATTATCCCACGTCATGATATGACTACTGCCATTGAGCATCAGAAGGATATTTACTGAAATAAAGATGTTCTCTTTTGTAGAGAGAGATAAAGATGTTCTCTTTTGTAGAGAGAGAGAGTGAAATCATCTGCTTTAAGGTAATCATAGTGTACGACGCACTTTCTGTACTAACTGGACATACGTGTTTCTACTAATAGTTGAAGAAACCATTACGTTGGCAGAACACATACAGGTTTACATTTATAACCAAACGTGTGCTGGCAATCTCACGTGTTTAATTAGTGTTATATTCGTGACCTGTAGTAAACATAAGCAAAGTTTCTTTCTAGTGTTCACTGTTCATCTCTTGCCTGAGGATTCCACTGCCGATGCTTGATTTTATCGTAGAAAGACTACAAAGCTACAGCAAGAATACGAACATACCAAGAATACTTAGTGGGATGGGATGGGATATATAGAATCATCAGCATGTTCACTATGTCATGACCCAGTAGAAACCATCTCACATATGTTATATTCTTGTCAATATGCAAATAGCATTTGGAGTCAATTGTCAGATTGGCTGGCAAACTATACAGAAGGAAACATTGATTTCAATGAGGAAAATATACTGTTTGGAATTAAAGGCATAAACAACAACCCTTTGAATGCACTTGTTCTTATTACAAAATTGATGCTGTACAAATGCCATATCAAAAAAGTTATACCAAATTTCAAACCATTACAACTTGAAATAGTAACATACTACCATATAACAAAAATGATTGCTTTTTCAAGCTGCAATTATGCAAGATTCTATGCCTTCTGGTCATCACTCCATATGCTATTTAATAATCATGATATTTAAGAACCATGTATGTAATATCATGATATCATAATCTATGTACCATGCAAGAAGCCAGAACTGATTGTTGTATGTAAACTTATGAATGATGTATATTTTGAATGTACATGTGAAATGAACATGTGATGCACTATATGGAAATGTACAAAAAATGGAAAAAAAAAAAAAAAAAAAAGAATACTTAGTAAACAATTGTAGAGCACAGTGGTGTATTGGTTAGCGTGTTGGCTTCTCACGCCAGAGACCCGGGTTCGAATCACAGTGGAGACACCATACATTTGTGACCTGGGTCTCATGCTGTGTTGTGTCCCTGGGCAAGACACTTCATCCACATTGCACTCAGTCCACTCAGCTGTTTAAATGGGTACCTGAACACGGACCTATATGGTCGCGCGGAGCGCTAAGAAGCAGCACTGAAAGTACAATTTACTCAGGGTAGTAATATGTGTAACCCCTTGAGCAAGAATTCAATGCAGTCCTTTCTTTACACATCCTTAAGTGATGCAACGGCCATTAAATGGGACTAACTGCCAGACACTCTAACAGAAGTGATTCTTTAAATATGTTTCTTAAAAATCATCTGTTCCACATGAACTTCAAATGACTTAGTACTCCGGCTTCAACTCCCACTAGAAGCTCAGTGGAAGTTAGTTTCATATAATGAACATTGTTATTATTATTATGAGGTTGTATTCACAATTTAACAGGATCCTAGGAAGATGAGACGGTGATATACACTATTTAAATTTAGGTGTTATCAAAATACAATGTTTACATTAAGATTGACTGCAGCAATATAATTTTCAGCATATATAATATATATAAATGTTAAAGGTAGGTTCATTCACGTAAATATAAAGTCTACACTGTTTAAAAATAACTACATGTGAGTATTAACATATTATATTGAATTATGATACTGCATATTACAGACGTTTTGTCGCTTTTGTTGAAATTAATTCTGTAGAGACTATTGGGGAAGTAGTTAAAATTGATTAATTAGGATATTGAACACATCTATCTTAATTGCAAAAGCTCACACGTGACTAGCATGGAACAGTCAAATTGTGATGGATAATGCTAAATATTTTACAAAAAGGTTCCAATATTGAGTTTGAGTTCAATTCTTTTTTAGCAAAAGGAGGTGATTTGTTGTTCAAGCAAAACTGATTACCTCTGAATAAAAGGATAGAATAGATTAAACATGCCCTAGTCAACCTCAACGAGTGAACTTGTGGTAGAGATTTTAACCTGTGTTAACCTTGGCTGATGCCTTGTGGAGGTAAACCCCTCAAAGGAATATACTTGATCATTTTAAAAGGAAGTTGCACACATTTTAGTCAATTGATCAAATACCAGTGTGAGCTAAACCCCAAACAGAGATATTGTTAAAGTTTACAAGTTAGATAGTGGAACACAGCAGTGTAAAGGCCCGTGTTCAAATCCTGGTGGAGACATCAACAATTTGTGACCTGGAACTCACTGTGTTGTGCCATTGAGCAAGGCAAGTCATCTATATTGCACTCAGTCAAACTAGCTGTTTACATTGGTCCCTGAACACAGGCAGTACGGACCTGTATAGTCACATGGAATACTTGGTAACAACACCGAAAGTATACTTCCTCAATTCAAAGAAACCAATGTTTCAAGTTCATACTACAGATCATTTTGTTTGTCAGTCACTCTTCTTGTAAGACGACCAACCTGTTAGACAACAAAACAATGGGATTTTGTTCCTTCTTATCTACCCATTCACATATTCTTGTTAAAAATAATCAACTCAACTGTCAGAGGACTTGCAGCTTCTCATGTATTTAAAACGATGGAGAGCAGAAAAGTAACTGTATATGTATATCAGATAGCACATCCCTCCAGAGGGGTACACCAGGTCTGCATCTTGAAATCCTTCGTATGCGTATACGAGAGTAGCAGCAATAATATGGCAAGATAAAATAAATTTACCATGGAACTGAAATCTTCTATATACAAACTTATTCCTGATATTTCATTTCCAAGGTTATAGCCAGGTCGATACTGCTGATTCGGCAGTCCTTGATGAAATCATAGGATAATGCCCTCTAGTGGCTGTGGAATAATCAGACATGCTTTCACACTCTCTTCCGATCCAATCTGACCCCATGAATAACACATAGCTCTGCTCTCAGTTGTAAGGCTTCAATACATTTCCGCCTGAAGTGAGAATTTGATCAACAAAGAGTTTCTTTGTTTTTGTTTGCCGAAAAATGGTTTACTACCTGTAAAACATCATTCTGAACTAACTGTTTAACAATTATGAAATACTTATGAATGTTTAATTAAATAGCTTTATACTATTGGAACATGTCCAACATGTACACTGACGGTTAATAATGTGTACAAAGATTTGTCTTCCCTCTATATACATTTTACTTCATGATAGATTCATGGACTGGCGATCATGTTGCTATAATGACTCGTAAGTCCGCAAGAGTACACTGTGTGGTAGTAAAGCTAACTATGTGTCATTTACCCATCAATCTAAGTATTGTGCATGTTGTTGCATTGTCAAGCAAACTAACTGTATTGTAGCCACTGTTGAAAAGACTTGTTGCAATGTAATCTAGTCGTCGTCAAAATTAAAACTATAAGATCTTTGTTTTTTTATTATATTTGTATCATTAATTATTTTAATTATATTTCAAAGTTTGACTGAATGTGTGTATGTCACTGAATACGACATTTTCGTATAATGTAGTATTGTTCCACAGGTCATTTCATTGACTACATTTATTGTAAAATATCGCTATAACCTCATGAATGGGTTAGTACGGATTAGTACCTGATCCATACATGTATTTCAAAATCACAAAGTTTCATTGTCACATGGGATAAAATTTTAGTTGGATAAAAATGCATGTGAAACAGTTACAACCCTAATGAGCCAAGTGTGAGAGCTTTGGATGAACATAGACAGTATATTTGTCGAAGGGTAATTGTGTTTTAATGTGAAACAGTTATAACCCTAAGAAAACAATGTTTTCTGGACAAAAACATGAATTTAATAATCATTATACAACTAACAGTTGTTGATATTTTGAGGACAGGTATCCTGCCTTGTAATGGCCTTGCTTCCACCTGATGAAGAAATAAACATATTCTACGAAAGGCATATATCTTCACAATAAAGAAGTTCTTGAAACTCTTGTTTTATTATGAATTCCACTTCTTAACGCCCCCAAACACTCGCGTTACAGTATGCCTGTTTGGGATGGCCAAAATGCTTTATCAGAATAGCAACAACATAACGACTCATTTCGCGCCAAACAACACAAATCCGTATACTCAAAAATAACCTTTCAATCATGTTTTGGTGATTTTATCAAAACATACATCGTTATGAGTTAAGTCATGAGCTGACTCACTTCGGACTGTCTATGGCAATTATTGACATTATCAACTGAAGATTTGCACTTTCTTTTCTCAGAGTCTATATTTATAGAGTCCTAGTTATATACCTAAACTTCTCTATATACATCGATTCATCTTTGTATTCCCGGAGCACGTATTGAAGGATTAAAATCAAAAGAAGCGTCAAGTTAAAAAAAAAGGAACAAAGATGTATACCCTAACCTTAATTTCATCATTTAAAATACCTAGTAAAAAGAAAACCCTAGTCATGGGGAGTTTTAAGAACAATCGGTGTAACTGTCACTGTCACTGACAAAATTCATCAGATAAATCGTGAGATGATGTATCCTCCAACAAATCGAAAACGTCTGTCTGTGAATACTAAAATCTGCTGCAATGACCATCTGATTTTATGTAATGCCACATTTGTCCCGTGTACTGCTCTATGGTAGATGTCCACCTTACAATACTTCTGAGTACTAGCGTCTTTGCCATTGAGTCTGATTTTATAATATACATGCTACCTTCACATTCCATTTATTGGAAGTCATTGCAGGTTACAATAACCGATGCAATGTAGTCAAAAGCAAAAGCAAATCAATATCAATAAATCATTAAATTACACTTCACAGACTCCACTTAGTTTCTTTTTGCACCGAGCTATTACGTCTTGTGGTATAGTTTAATCAATCCAATTAAAATGATTGGCGCATGTAAATCAGAATCTGTAAGGTCAGACATACAATAAGACTTCTGCCGTACTAACTGATTCCTTTGTAATGTGGAGGACCCTGTGGCAAGTTGACATGTTACCGATATTTGCAAAGGCTTCACTGACATACTGATGAGAAGTGATTGTTCACGCCGATGCAAATTAAAGGTGTTAGGGTGTCATTGCGTTTTACACATACCACCCCATGACTTTCTTTTATGGTTCATGCGGGATACTTCTGTTAATTGCCGTTTAAGTGGTATGACGCCATAATATAACATCAAAATATAGATAATGTTGTCACAATTGTCTAGAGCAAGTTTAAAAGTTGATATGTTCTGTGGTTGTGAAGTCCCTGTATGTCTCTTCAGTAACCAAATCCAATCAGTCAGCAAATTATCATATATTCGATAACATCAGACATAACGGATGAGATTATCATCATTAGATTGTCATCCATAATCAATCTCCACTGGTGTACATCTCTGAACACATCACTTCCAGTGACGCATTGTCATCAAGTGAATTCCGTCAAATAATCATCATATAATCATATAATAATCATATTCAATGACGGTGTAAAATCATTGTGATTTCATGCCGTAGGTGACGTCAGAGTGTTGTGAATAAGTTACTGACACAGCGAAATCTCCTGTGAGATATCACTCGATGGAACACAAGCAATATCCCCTGTGTTTGATATCTCATATATAGCAGTTATACTAAACGGTTTGCCTCCAGCAATATATATATATTGAGCCAATAACTTAAATTTCCTCACAATCATTTCTTACTAAACATAGACTTATTTTGTACTAATATGTGAGTGGTATGTGGTAATGACTATTAAGAGTGAAATATGAATGTACTTTATTGGTATGTGTTATATATATATATATATATTTCGTTAATATTTCGTTATACGTATTCATTCAGAAATTTACTCATTTGGCCAATAGGTCAGTATTATACGAATTGTTGATGTATGTGTCACTGAGTACATTGTTATTGTATAAAGATACACATGTACTATACTGTATAGCTCTGAGTTTAATTCCACAAAGGCAGTAAGTGGGTGAATTACATACCGAATGTGCCTAAATGGAGAGTTCAGGAAGCTCTGACAAGGTCTCAGACACCAATAACATATTGAACATGAGCAAGCTGATTTCACACTCACGGCGCGCCATGATAATAATGCAAAAGTTGAAGTGAAGAGCCTAGCTAACCCACTGTCCATTCTTCTCTAAACTCAGCTGCCGTTATAATGAAGATTGATTCTCTAAGAAGACGACGCGAGTTGAACACATACACAGGCAGTTGCAATATTCAATAGTTCCAGAAGGCAGTGGTGGTAGACATTAATCCCCAAGCACCGAGAAACCTCTGTACATTGGTTTTCTGTTACAGAAATGCATTTGATGAGCAATTGACCCCTCTGTCAAACTTCAGCTGCTGGTCCTAAAAATTGAGAGAAAATTGATACTCCGAGAAGATGAAGTGAGATGTATATCTACATGCAATTGGCATATGCCTAATTGAATAGTCCCAGTTCTATATCTGCCAAGAAACCTCCTTAGTCTGTTAAGTTTTCTAATTCAGAACAGCATATGATGAGTTTTCGCTACCCTCTTCTGCGCTAGCCTCGGCTGCTGGTCTGACGAAGATTGATTATCCACATGGATGCAGCTGGAAGTACACAAATTGGCCACATTTTTCAATATGTCATAAATTAGGGAAAACTTAAGTTAATGATCTGTTATACACCAGGTATGCGATACTTGTAAACAAGAATGGAAAAGATGGTGTGCTGACACTCTACATTCATCTTCGTCAGAAATTATATAGACTGGCTTCCTTGACCTTCACTGTGCACAAAGCTGCTGAGCTACTGATCTGATGAAGATTGATTCTCCACATGGATGCAGTGAGACGTACGTTTATTGCAATTGGGCAGTTGCCCAGCTCACTCTGTGGTCAATGCAGAGATGTTCTACATTTCTGAGAGCTTCTGGTAGCATCTATACAATATATGAAGGAGAGAGAGAGAGGGCTACATATATATATATATATATATATACTATTACTTCAACTTGATTTTTGTAGAACTTATTCACAATAGGTTGGATAGGTAGAAAACTACTCCTAAAGCATCTCATCACTTTTCCAGAGGTTCATTGTGCTTCATCCTGGGTTCTGACGTAGACATTGTTACAATTTGATCTGTAGCACGTTTTCTGCATATTATGTTTTCTCAATTTTGCCATTGAGGTTTATACAATATATTAGTACGTTAATGGGTGAACGACCTACACGACCCGATAGAAAACGGCTATCCCTATTCGCTGAAAATGGTGGTTCTTCAGGGTGAGAGGTTGCTTTATAGGTCTTATAGGAATTTGAGAGTTGATGGTTAACCATTCTCTCAATGTACCATATTTCAAACTCTATTCCGAGTTATTAGTTATCGTTACATCAGTCGGAACACTTGAACTACCTTCGAGTGGCCATTTTAATGTGAATACATTAAAATGGTCGCTCGATTGGTCTAATCGAACCATGTATATTCGTTTTAGAACTCTTTTTATTGATTGAGGAGTATTGGTAACACTTATTTATGGTTTTGTGAGAGCAGTTTAGCAAGAATGTCCTTTAAACCACAGAAGCGATTAACAAGTCACCAGAAATAAATGTAGTTTTTAATACCTTCCGTAAAGCATTGTCAGAATGTAAGTTGTTTCCAAATAGTTTTGACATGTTTCCTCGTAATGGTGTCATCATGTGTTCCACGTGAAGATCATGATTGACGTACTGAACACTGTGCCGGGCTGGCGTGTTGTTGAAAAGGTGCTGATACAGTTTTTACAGATTTTATAATTTTAAATTCTAATTACATCATTTTAATAACGATATAAAACTGTTACACTATTTCCAGAAGTACTCTAGAAAAGTTACAGTATATAACCATTTTCATGTGTTAAAGATTTTGGGAACTGTGCGAATTTGTTCTCATATTATTTATTTATTATTTACAAAAATTGAATTAAGCAATCTTCTGACCTTTGTCCTTGTAAATATGATTACTCTTCAAACCCTCTGTAAATGTCATGTGTATGGTTTGATCACAATGTATCTGAATACATTAAGGACATGAAAGCTGTGTTACTATCTGGATTATCGTTGGTTCCTTTACATTACTATAGGGATATAACGTTCTGCAAATTATCGAAATGGTATCATAATAGGTATAATGGATAATCAATAATATAACAAATCAATATCGAAATACTGCATACTGCTAGAAACAATGACATTATGGATAGTCTTTAACTAAAATCAAACCAATATTTCAGGTTCATTTGAGGTATAGTTATTTACGCCATTTTTGCCACTAAACAAGACACATTCCTTTTCAAGTACAATAACTTGGATATATTCGTGTTTTTAGATTCCGAATGATAAAAAGAGGATAAATGAATGAGAAATAATTAGACGATCAGTAGAATTTCACCCGAAGACACCAGCTGTTACAGGATATGTCGAACTTGTTTGCTCTACCTATATCAATACCAGCCATCGCATTTGAATGCTTCATCCAATTGACTACATAATGTTATAAATCAAGGAGAGGGTTACCTAAGCTGGATGTCTTGTTCCTAGTCTGATTAAACAATGTATTATTCAAATCAAAGAACTCAAATAAATGAATTTTAGCCGTTTTCCAAGTATCTGTTCTAGACGGGTGACTTTAGCTGAATACGCACAACTAACGTAAACTTCAGTAAAGAATGAATAATTCAACGTTTTTGAATTTTCGTTTTGAAGTTTCTGAAGATGAGGATCATAACACACAGAGATTGCAGTCTGACTTAATCAAACAAAGGGGGATTTCGTTTGAAGTAAAGTCGGAAGAATACACAGTGACTGTGCTTAAAAATACATGTAGGATTTAACTGTTCATTATAACTGCTTGTGATAAAGAATGACTCGACACTCTGCATATATCTGTAAGTTTTAATCACCTAAACATATCATATTCATTTTCATGTATGCTTGTTTTTGTTTGTAAGTTGTCTCCTTTCTAAGTAGGCACGCACATTAACTTCTAACACAAGGGTAATTACTTGTCAGACACTGTTACCTGTCTATAACGTGATCAACATTAATGCATGTCACCTACTTTATCAGTTGTTGACACGCCTGGGTAATAGAGTACGTAGTTGATCACAACAACAGATAACTAACAGTGTCCTTTACAGCTCCTCTAAAGCTTCTGTCACAGGATATCTGGAATGAATGTTATCTAACAACTGGGTCGGAGATATGGATTATGAGGACACTTATACTGTAAACATGATCAAGAATTGATTTTATAAAAAGTCGCAGAGATTCTCAGATGAAAAACAGATTGATGTGCTATGTTCGTTGAACATGTTATAAAACCGGTCCTTCGGCCACTGTATCTATCCGAAATAGGGGTAGGGTCAATAATCCTTTGCTTTTCATGAAGATTGATAAGTTAATGAATATCGATTCATCGGACTCATTATTTCTTTCTTTATCTTTCTAACCCATGACATCATGCGTATAATAACCTTTATGAATTACGCTGCAAAATGAATGCCCCAATTTCCGTCCCGTTTTTACAGAGTCTGCCTTTTATTTATATACTACTCCTATCCTTACACTATTTTAAATTATCTCTATAGTATTTCATTTGAAAATCAAAATGGTTAGAATTATTAATCCAATTATCAGATTAAGTCAGTATCATTTTAATAATGATAACACTAGTTGTTTTGCTGGTTTCACCTTCATTGGGAAAACCACAAATCGTAACAATGGTGGATACATACATGAATGTTAAACATTGATACTCGGATAGCCACATCATCCCCAATACAAGGCATGATTGAGGAATACATGTATCTCGTAAAGTTCAAATAAAAGTACTTATCAAAATCGAATGAATATGTTAGTTTAGCTCAAATATTTATTCGTTTTTCACTGTCCACATTAAAGCTTCACAAAATGATTGAGAGGCGTATGGTGGATGATGAATCATCTCCCGACATGGTTTATTCAAATACGCCTTAATTACTGACCTTTCTTTGATCTTGTGTGTCTAGGTCCACACCAAACTTCTTCAATAATGTTGTTTGGATATTCATACTATTAATGTATCTGACTCTGGGCAAATATCAAGACAACTGAACTTCTAAAACACTATTCAAATTCTCTGTATGGAGAATATGTGGTAATACTGATGTACGTCACCAATGATTTGAATGATGTAAGTACCCACGTCGCCATGGCTTTGACCTTGACCTACATTTAGACTGACTTTCAAATAGTAATATGTCATCATGCCGTCGGTGATTATTTTATTTCGTTGTAATATAATTATACTAAACTTGCCCCTCTGTAATACTATAAATCATGAAACAAATTTCCACTCCTTCACTTTCCCGAAATTGTTGCATGATCTTAGCAAAACAATTGTATTTGTTCATTCAAGTAACCTTCACCATTATAATAGTTTCAGAGCCCAAATGATATAAACATAAGTGAAATGCGTGCCTGTTGAATTCCAAGACAAAACCATACTAGTTTAGGTGATTATCAGAAGCTTGTTAACTTCAACGGAACTGCTTAACCAACACTGTACAAATATCATCCAGATATAACGACCTGTAGGAAAGACCACGCGAAAGTGTGTGAAAGATTCCTTGGGAAAACATTCTATTAATCTACTATGTTTCGAATTAAAATTCGGTTCAGACACTATTGGAGACCGTCGTCGTCGCTTACACACGTTTGGTAAAATTAACATTTACTCTCTCAAAGTTTTATGTTGTCTCTAACTCTTGGTACAGAGATGATAATTTGTATTCATGCGGTACACTTAGGTATTGTTTTTCTCGATTCAGTTATGTAGGAAGATAGAGCTAGGGAGGCTTGTAATTGACGTTGTGTTACCAGTTCAGTAAGAAGATGCAGTACCTATTCGCAACGCAACATTTCGAATTTCCATTAGGGTCATACTTTAAAGGGCCTTTTCAAAATCTCTAAGTTTTAAAGAAGACATATTCATTGGCACTTGAGAAATATGAAAAACACTTATCAACATGATGTATGAAGACGACAAGACAATATACTTACATATGTGAAGTTTTTCAAAATCATCATTAATCAACAGCGTATTCACCACGTTTTATGTCTGCAAGATCAGATGACCTCATATCATTTTCGCATAGATTAGTGGCTAAAAATTTCAATATGACCTTATACTGAGTAATGCCAAGTTTGATGTATAGATATGGATGCCCGTGAGACACTCGTATATATATATCAATGTACGAAACGTGTAGACAGGTGTGTATATATCATGCAGTACCTTATGAACCAAGCATAAGCACCATGCATGCACTGTCCAACTGTGGTAAGTGTGTAAAAAATGACTCACAGATGTGTCTCAGTTTCTGCAAAAGTTCTTACTTGTCAAGACAAATAACTATAATACGATGTAGTGTTATTGTAATTTAAAAGTTTTATATAAAGTTAGAAGACATCTTGTTTTTACCCTTCTATCAGAATCTATATGCATGTAGACAATTGATCTGCAGAGAACAGGAACACAGATCTGACAAGAGGACCATAACATCAACGAGATGTGCAACACTTTATTACCAGGCGTCTCATAAATTTGGGGAATCAATTTCTACGAATCAAACATCATATGTTAAATTAGTGCGACTGTACATCCAGATTCTCTCATCTCATATCTCTACCACCATATTACTCTGTCTGTTTCAATTCTTCAAGGTGGTTAATCAAACATTGAACAGATTGCAATGGGTAGCTGATAAACCGTGTTGTCAAATATTGAATTGCTTATGCAGTGTCTAATGTAACACACATATACAAACACACCCACACCCACGTAAGTCCTGGGCATAGTTCATAGTTGATTGTGGTCCATTGTAGAATCATATTCCTATCATGTAGTTTGTATGTGAAATACAAGGAAAAGTGGATGAATATTGGGACAATGCTATATGTTATTTATAGTACACTGTCGGCCAAAAGAAACGCCTACTAGATATCTTATCAGATATCGTAAAAACTATAATGAACAGACTAGCAATATTATAGCATAATGAAGTTGCACCATTTCTGCGTAATTTATTTGAATTTCAAAAGTTCATGTCACGAAAGAATGGCAAATGTTGAAATAAGAAAACAATAATTGTTCAGTTTTCTATCAGTGCTTGGTCAGGAAAAAAATGTAAAAAGATTTTCATACAACCACGAGCAAAAATGCAGGCACGCATTCACATTAAAGTGGTGATGATGCTACAGATGTACGTGGTTACGGTGCGCAAGTGAATATCAACCGAAAATAGCCGTCTTCATTGGGCGTGTTTTTTATTAACGTTATTGATTCGAATCACAGTTTTTCATATTAGTTTTTGCTTCAGCATAATGTGGAAACCACCATTAATATAATTCAGAAATTATTGTATGTTTCATTTTAAGGAAAATCACGTAGGCGTTTCTTTTGACCGATAGTGTATAGCAAATCCCCCGTGGAGGCATGCATGCGATGATAAGCTTCAGCTCTGCCTCGCTAGCTTCGTTTCAGTCATGTCGAGGCTGTGCATGTTGATAAGGTTATTTATTCTATGTGAGACAATAAGTATCACTATGTTGTACTATGTACCATTAGCTGCTAGTGTTTTTATAAGCTGCAGTGACATACGGGATGATCTGCCTTCAGCATTAAAGGGGCAGTATCACTATTTTCCCCTCAAATACATGTGTAAGTCGATGAAATGTATTTGAAAAATAATGTCACCAATAGTAATACACCCTTCTCTTTTCGGAAAATCAAGTTAAATGAGTGTACATGGTTCGGTAAAGCTATAGGAAACGTTTTTGTAATTTGAAATAATAAAATGTCCGCCATGCAGTTTTTGGTTTATAAGCAACATCATTGTTACAACTACGGATGATTGGTTTGTGTAATAAGATGGTTTGCCCACTGAAGTTAATCTAAATGACATAAACTATCATTAGAAATGGTAAACTTTTAAAACTAAATTTTGCATAAAACATGCTATAGTCCCTTTAAGATACGATCCACTCGCTTATGCCTAGACTGTGACTATAGTGACGTTATAATGTAAAGACGTTTAACAAGTAATTGGTATAGCAAGATTAAAACTCTATGATACTAGATAGCTTTAATAGGTAAGTGTATGGTTATTTAAATTTATGTATCTTTAAATAAAGATATTGTTTCTTAGAAACGTAATTCATTTAAGTCATAAACAGTATGTGATGTCATTCTCTGGGCGGAATGTGAAAGAATTCATTTTGGATGGATAATGTGCACTGTTACCAACAACCACGCATATGAATACTTTTATGTTGATTTTATTGGCACTGTTTCCCAAGGGAATACAGAAATAGGATTCTCGTCCTATTACACACTGTCTGACATTTTAAGTCACCGAGGAGAAAGCCTTGTAAAAGAACAAATGATCAGTTCAGAAAATATATGGAAATGCCAATTATGTCATTGGTCACAGTGATAAATACAGTACCCATATGCCTATTATAAACATTGAACATGTTTGTCTTTGTATATAACTAACGTTCCTTCTCTAATTGGTGTTTGGTAAATGACGAATACGGGGGATGTAGCTCAGTTGATAGCGTATCCGCTCATCACGTAGACGGATGTGGTTCGATTCAAGACCGCATTATTCAAACAGTCTTTTAAAGATGGGAGTAGTTTCCTTGTTTAGCGGTCAGCATTATTAGGATAGAACAAAGCTTGTACTGACACTGTACTGTGGCTGTGGGGTACCAAGGGAACAAAGGGATTTCAGATGTATTTGTATTGAGGACAATAAATACGTATTATTATCATACTGAATGCTTCGCAATATATGATGTAATAATGAAACAACCTCTCCTATCTCTAACACCTTTTCAAAGTATTGATGCTTATCTGCTCAATGATATGTACATCATGCACTTTTATCGGATTTATAATTGCACACACTGTGGACTTAATTTAAACTCACAGGGACAGCAGGTATCGGAGAACTGGTCCACAAGATGAGTAACGGGGAACTTGATTCTTCTCCTGCTGCGACCCATAACTTCCTTGATCACAGTGTTACCAAAACGTTGTAGTCATAGCACTGTAACTTTCAACGATCATTCACTGTTGTTTCTTCAAATGTTTAGTGTTCTAAACGAGTTTATCTGAATGTTCTCAACTGAGTTCTATCTCTTTAAACAGGTGAATCCTCCATATGTAATCTCGTCTCCTGATTAGGTACATTTTAGTGGCAGAAAACCTTACTTGATCTTTGTATCAACCAACAGAGGTAGCTTTTATGTTTGTATTTTACATTTACGCAATCACCCGTACAGAAAATGACAAACCGACCATTGTTTCGACTGATATAACTGATTATACATTTGCAGGAGCCAGAACTGAAGTTAACCTGCTGATTCTTTCATAGAGTGTTTCTGCTTTAAATAACATAGTTTACTTACTTCAACTTTCCGTACATGTAAATACGCCATTAATGTAAATACGAATGTAAATTCTAAGTGTACCAGTTAAAGTGTTTTCATTCTTTTTATTTATTATCATTATCATACAGGTACATCTCTCAATTATTCCTAAAGACAGAGTTTTCATTAATTCATACCAATTTGACCTTGAGAACAAAATTACCGTCTTGGAGGGGCTTAGCGAATTCCTAGTTCCTGCTATAAGTATTACCATAGTGAATAAGGTGGTACCTAGAGAAACTCACCCTCGTGTCTTCTGATATCAAGTATATCAACACGATTTGAAAAAAGTTACAAATATCCGAGGCTTGCCGAGGACATTATTACTTTTATCGACGAGTGTTGATATATTTGATATCAGAGGACACGAGGGTGATATACTATTTATCACCCAAAATCATTCTTATTACGTTTAAGAGAAAATAGTGTACATCTCTGAGCACATATCTGCCATTAGACTTCCAGTGCGGTGAGGTTATTGCATTGTGACGTCATCATGTCCATGACGTCATAGCATTGTGATGTCATTACTCTATGATGTAAAAGCATTGTGATGTCATGTAGTAGACGGCGATAGGGCATTCTGCAAAATCTACTGCCAAAACGATAACTCCTAGGATATATCGTTTGATCACACACAAGCGCATCCTCGATAATCCAGCGCTATTGTTCCGATAAATCTACACA
This sequence comes from Gibbula magus, assembly GCA_936450465.1. Lineage (NCBI taxonomy): Eukaryota > Metazoa > Mollusca > Gastropoda > Trochida > Trochidae > Gibbula > Gibbula magus. Next base: position 62,946,466 of record OW388299.1, read on the forward strand.
CAAGCGCTGGAAAACAGTAAGGGTATTTAACCTTAACCTAGTTACCTCCCTTCGCAATGACTCAGCGAAACGCTTGCTTTCTAACAACCAATGAGATCACTTGAAATCAAGGGTGAAATAACAAGCACTCTCGTGTCAGGATCTTGGCTTTCGCAGCACAGGGATTTTAATCATTTACCTCCACCCGTTTTGATGGACATGAATACACCCTTCTTCTCGTACAGACTTCTTAAAACTTTCTTTTGAGTTAGTTTCTGTCAGGTTTTCTACGCTGAATGTGTTACAAACTTTATCGTAATCGAGTGAGTCGGCCGTCGCTATATGTTTGTTTCTATAAACAAAGGTAGTGATCCGTTTTGGACCCAAGAGGAGGTAACTAGGTTAGGGATAAATACCCTTACTGTTTTCCAGCGCTTGTGTGTAGATTTATCGGAACAATAGCGCTGGATTATCGAGGATGACACAAGCGATATCTGCAGTTTTTGGTGATAAATAGAGGAGCCCTGCATTCGGGGCAGATTTTAGAACTACTGTTATTTGTTACCAGCATCGGTCACGGACGGTTCAATTCGTCTGTTTTCTCTGTAGACAGAAGCCTTATCATCTATGTTCTGTATAGGTTAATGTCCTCTTCACTATCCATTACTTTCTAAAGGAATAAAGAGTAACGAGGACATTTACCTACTTAAATAACAATCATAAAATGGCTATTTTAACGAATTAACCATAACAAAATTTAAACCATAATCTTTCTACTTAAAATCGTTAATGTGGTTTGCAACTTTTCGTAACTTGAACATAATGGAGCGAGAAAGTAATAATATGATGTCAGTGTAATTGTAAAGTTGTGTGTTTTGATAATTTGAAAAAGGTGGCGTCACAAAGATATTGTGGCGAATTTGATACATTTTTTAGACGTTTTCAAGTGTAATAATAACGAATGTCGTTAATTGGCATGTGTAGTTTTGTAGATAACATGTCTGCCTTGCAACTATTGTCTTTGCAGACGTTCTCATATGTGTTTGTCTCTGAGGTCATCAATGAAGGAGGATTTAAATGTTTCTTTAAAGGACAGAAGCCCGAGTGAGGGCTTTTTCAGCATTTAAAGTATTGATATGGGTTACTCACGATTCGCCAACCATTAAATGATATTTATTCCTTTACATACATCAAACTAGCAGCTACAAGAATGTATTTAATGCTTGAACAACGGTGTGTCCATATGAATATAGCTTATGTCTCAAGGTTCCTCAGAAAAGTCAGACGTTGTGTAATAAGAAGCAAACTCATTTTTGTGAATTACTATAGGGAATCAGCTACACTGCACTGATGCTAAAGTCTCCATGAGGGAATTTCGGGCCTGCACCTAAGTTAGAAGTCATAGGGAGATTAACAATCAGAATATTCGCCAGAGGTTACATCAGATGATGGCTTCCAAACATTAATAAATAATTCACTCATTTTTTAATCAACTAAAAGTTGTATTAGAATTCCTGAGGTAAAGGAAGTGATTTTTTTTAATTGAATTTTGTTCATCATTTATTAGATCAACACCCAGTGTTAAACTCTTATTTCATCTTGTTGAGTTTTGTGTATATGGTAACATGCATTATTTTAGCACCTAAAGTGGATGAACCTATCCATTACTGCATCTTTATAGCACCAGTAGATAAAGGTGCATGGCATGACAGGTTTATAGCTCCGGTGCTGCAGCTTGGTACAGATATAACCAAGTCCAATATCAACTGCAGAGCATCAGGTGTAATAAATCAGATACACGATGAAGCTCAGTTCCCCGTACATTCTTTATCACAGCAAATAAACCCTGTAACCTGAGATAATTTAAACATTGGTCATAGTAGTTAAAACTGTTGTAAACTATGTAAACAAACCTCAAATCAATGTAGCTAATAACATGCATTCTGTTTCACAGCGCTTGGAGTGATCCACAATAATGATTCGTTTGTAAAATTCAATTCAAAGTTTGTTAGACTAGTGTTCACTATATCATTAATCCAAAGAGTGTTTACACAGACCTAGTTGGTTAAACTGTCCCTTGACTAGACAAAATGAGTCTTCATTTTCAATGTAATCCACCCGATGAAAAAGTGAGCATAATAAAGGAGTTACATTGAAATATTGCTTTCCACTTCAAATTTAGAAATTAAAAGGCTAAATATTTTATATATTGTCATAATCAATTAACATATTGATGTATGTAATAAGGAAACTTCTTACCATTTGGGTGTATTTTGAAGGTTTTGGTTCACAAAGAATCCTTTACTAAAGTTATTCATACCTCAACATTACACTAAATTTACCTCAGTGACTTTGTCAACGGAGATCATGGTGTTTATATGTTATCTCAGACATTCTATGTGTTATTTGTTTATTGATATGTGGTCACTATGCTTGGGTAGCTACAAAGAAACAAGTATGAATTGATGTGAAGTAAGGTGGCAAAGATCTATCTTAGCAGTTCAGTACTGTCCGGTCCCTTCAGGTCGGTGTTCTACAATACAATATATACTGATATAGTCACGCACCTGATCATGACAGCTGGAAGCCATAAGCATCCTTTCCTGGACAGGGTCAAATCAGTTCACATTGTTCTGCACGACATTGACTCATTTACGTTCCTATTAACGCTTGTTAAGAATGATCTACCTTGCATGATGGGGGACGGTGGGGTTTATAACACACTGTACATGTGATATACATGTAAATCAAGTGAAGCAATTCACATGGTCTTGTATCTATCTACTAACTATGTATCTACTTTTACCGTTTAGGACTGACTCTTCACAATTTGTACAAAAAGGAAATGTACATTGTTTGAACAATTTTTTTCTTATTAAGAATTATAACATGTTACAGAAGATTTGTGTTTCGTTGCTTGTGTAGAGATGATGATTGCTGGAGGGAAGTAGTTTAAAGTGATTACTTAGGAAATTGGATTCATCAACTTGAATTGCAAAAGTTTACACGTGACTAGCATAGAACAGATGCATTATGATTGGTATTGCCGAACATTTTACTAAAAAAGTTTCAATATTGAGTTTGAGTTAAGTTTGTTTTTAAGCAAAAGGAGGCGATTTGTTGTTCAAGCAAAATATGATGACACTTTAATTTGGTTAAATGGATAAAATAGATTAAACAAACTGCAATACACGTTTCATGCCCTAAAGTATAGCGATTCATTCATGAATGCCATTTGGCCAGGATAAACATTTCTAAATTAACCGTTGCACTATCTAACAGAGATAGTTATCTTTTAGGATGGTTTTATCGCTTGATTCAAACCAAACTCTCGGTTTTATCTAGTTCATGAAATGTTCCAACAATTCAACTATTGTATAGCATTTGCATGATTGTGAATAGTGTGAAACCTTATAAAAAATATCAACAACAACCATTTTCTAACTTATCTTGTTCAACTGGTCGTCATTTTGATTGTACAGGGCTTGTAAATTGAATTCGTACAAATGTTGATGCCAGACCACGCATATATCACTTTAATAGTTCTGTATCATTCAGTGTTCCTTTCAAAAGCATTGCTTCTTGTTTACACTAGTTTATAAACATGTTAGAAAGACGTTCAATTAAGGAATTGGTTTTTAGCTTTTTGAGTCTGATTATTGCTTGAATATTGAACGAACATAATTGTAGTTATTCAGTGCCACCACAAAATAAGCACATCAAAGAAGGTCAACAGTAACAGCACATTTGTATCAGCTAGGTCAGAAAATGGTTAATTCTTCACAACACGTCTATCAATCAGTGTCTAAATGTTAACTTGCTGGACAAAAAAACTATTACAAATTTAGATGAACAAGTCAATATGAAGCTATGAAGAAAGATACATGTACTTGTCACTATATCCATACAGTTAAACTGTTTTTTTTTATTCAAGAACAAGACTTTACAAAGTTATAATGAAGTATGACGTCAACATTTATGGATATGCAACTTCTTTATTCTGCATAGGCGATGTTTTGACATGCAAAATATGTACAATTCTGCAATCACTTTGCCATCAATGCAATTATCTCGCCAACACTTATGTACAGCGACATATTTTATTATATAAACACTGTACAACAGTTTAATCTGGCTCTTACTCTATATTTGTATTACAACCTAATCTACTGTGATAATAACTGAAATTTTACTTACCGAATCTATTGTATAAACATATCTTATATACACCCCCGGCCAAAAGAAACGCCTACTAGATTTCTTATCAGATATTGTAAAAACTGTTATGAACAGTTTAGCAATATTATAACATAATGAAGTTGCACCATTTCTGCATTATATATTTGAATTTCAGAAGTTCATGTCACGAAAGAAAGGCGATTGTCGAAATGAGAAAACAATAATTGTTCAGTTTTCGATCAGTGCTTGATCAGAAAAACATTTTAAATTGTTTTCATACAACCACGAGCAACAATACAGGCACGCATTCGCGTTAAAGTGGTGATGATGCTACCGATGTACGTGGTTAAGGTGCGCACGTGAATCAACCGAAAATAGCAGTTTTCATTGGGCGTGGTTTTCATGAATGTTATTGACTCGAATCACAGTTTTCCACGATTTCAATGGACTTTCATATTAGTTATTGCTTCAGCATAGCGTGGAGACCACCATTAATTATATTTAAGAAATTATTGCATCTTTCATTTTAAGGAATATAAAGTAGGCGTTTCTTTTGGCCGGGGGTGTAATCTTTCATAATCTTCTTATGTGTTCATCTACTCCCAGTAAATAATCCGTTATTAGTTGAATTGTATATAATTCTATAATATCACCAACCTCACATACAATGCATGCAACTCATGGTGGAAATGACTTGCCATGCAATGTTGACCCTGTCCTGCTGTGGAAGAAATGTCAAATATATTGATATTAGCACTAATATCGTTCTGTTATGACATGTTACGTAATAAAACCGCAAGGTATCATTGCTCAATGACACGCTCTAACAACAACATAATAAACAAACTGTCTGTTATTGCAAAAGTTAATACAATCGGTGATACCAGATGAACAAGTGGATATATTGACGGAGTTGATATTAGGGATATTTATCAGATTTGTATACCAAGTTGATCAGATTGCTTTATTGCATCGATAACACCCTCAATTATATGATAAAATGTTTTACAATAAAACATAACTATTGTACAAAACCATAATACCACTACCTTTCGTTACTAGTATTCAAAGATAATTTGATTCTAAATGTTTCTCACAACACACTGTTGATGAATAAAGGACCTAAGCAATTAACTTCTGAGGGCGAAAATCTGACAATATGAGATGTACGTGGGCATTTGTTACGAACCCCTTTAACAAATGATTGATGCAGGATAGCAGAAAATTGGCGCTCTTTTTTTAAAACATTACAACTTCATTGGGTTCGTATGTGATTACTTTATCTTATGACTTCTTATAACGAAATTAATGGAACTAGTAAATAGTATGAGATGTCATTCTCTGGGCGGATTATGAAAGAATTCATATTGGAAGGATAATATACACTTTTATCAGCAACCACTCATATGAATGTGTTTTGTTGATTTTAGTAACAATGTTTCCCAAGGAATACACAAATAGGATTTTAGTCTTATTACACAACATCTGACCTTCTGAGTAATCGAGAAGAAGGTAGTGTAAGTGGCTTTCTTGTGCCTAAATCGGTTTGACCTTTCTGTCAATAAAATTTGTTAACACAAACAAACCCACATGAGCACTATGTTTCTCGGGTGTTAAGTACGCTGCCGGAAAACTCTACATTTTTTGCCGTTACATAAGCCTAAATGTTTTACAAAACCAACAATTTCTGTCTATCAATGTGTATGTGAAGGACTGAGATTTTGATTTTGAAACATCTATGACATGCACCCGATTTCATTGGTCACAGTGATAAAGACAGAATCCATAAGCTTTATACAAACATTTAAAAACATATGCTGTATTTGTATAAAATGTGCATTCTCTTGTTGATGTTTGGTAAATGATGAACAAATACCGAATGGATCTCAATACGTAACGAGATGACCTCCCCTCACTCGTCCTATTACACAACGTCTGACCTTTTGAGTCATCGCGGAGAAGGCCTAGTACATGTCGGTGTCCACTTTTCCCTAAATCTGTTTGACCTTTCTGTCAATAAAATCTGTTATTACTTAACCATGGAGTTTCTCTCTCAAGTATAATACTTGTAGACAGAGCAACACAAGTGTTCATTGTCAACACACAGTTCTATTTAGTTTTTACTATCTTCAGATTCTTAATTAGGCTACAGGATTCTTTATTCCAAAAAGCTTTTGTGAGTATCCCTGACAAGTTCCCTGCAATGGGAATATTCAAGACTTAAACATTCCATATTTAGTCTAATGTATCAGAGTTGTTGCTTCAACCAAAAGAGTAAGCTTTTATTTTTATATTTTACATTCACTTCGACTGGTATTAATGATAAAACGTTTGTTGGACCCCAAACTGTAGTTTTATTCAGATTCTCTCAGAGATTTGTATTTATTTTCTTATTTAACCATCAACCTTCTTATTCAACCTTCTGTAAATACTCCATCGGCAATTCCCAGTTTTTCACGAAGGTTAACTCCAACTGCCCCAGTTAAAGGTTCCAGGTTCTCTTTTTTTATTAATATCCCATACAGGTACGTCTCTCAATTATTCTCAAAAAATAGTTTTATTCTTTTATTCATAACAATTTGTCCTTGAGAAACAATTACTGGCTTGGAGGTGGATAGCAAATTCGTAGTTCCTTGTTCCTCATTTAAACATCGTCACAATGAATAAGATGATGAAGGCATTCAGAGCAGATATGGCAAATAATGCTGTTAACTCTATTGGTCATGGTCATGGACGGATTATTTTTTTCTGTTATTAAAAAATGACGGAAAACTTACTATATTGTCAATAGTCCATGGTGGTAAAGACAAGTGTGTGTTTTGGTGATTTGGAAAGAAGGACCTCACAAAGATGCGATAACGAATTTTGACACATGTTTTCAAGAATGAAAATAATGTTGTAAATTGGCATGTTTTGTGTCATTAAGATGGCACCAACATTTGGTAGGATTTTGAAAGTTATTTCAATGACGTACATATCGTTAGTGCAGTTTTGTAGATAAACATTAGCAAACCATTGTCTTGGCACAAGTTCTCATATTTGTTTGCCTCTGAAGTCATAAACAAATGAACGTGAATCCACTGAAGGGTTATTCGCGATTCAGACAGTTTACAGGATTCAAATGAGTAATTAAACTGATAATCGTGACATATGACTGAACAAATATTGTGCCAATTTGTGCATATATAATACAATACACAACTCATGAACTCTCTTAGTTCAAAGAATTTGTGTCTTACGTTAAATGTCTCACCTTGTAAATTATGCTTCATCAAATGTGTTTATACCTTCACCTTAGTTTTCAGACCATGCTCAGGTTTGAATGCAACGCTTATATCTTCAATATTTACTAGTTCAAGTGCATCAACATTTATCTCTCTTATCCTGCAGACAAAACACGGTTGCTCCTTGAGAGTGTTTAGGTATGTATAGGGCTCTAGCCGACTGACAGAATCAGGTGTTCACTTCCAACTCTCTGTCTGTGTCTTAATAGCATTTCTAAAGCTTGCACAATATAAATGTACTAAAATATAAAAACAAGGCAATCGTGGCATTCTAGAAGTCGATTCTCACTTAATGCTGAAAAAACAGAAAACATCACCTGAGTGCAGAGCTATATGTTATTCATGAGGTCTGTTTGAATCTGGTAGAGATAGTGAAAGCATGTCCTATAATCCTGCAGCTGTCTGGTAGTCAATTTCATGACTCAGGTGCACCATAATGATTTCCCACAGTTTTGTGTTTGTGTATGTGGATTAGGTGAGATATTATACCAATTTCAAAATTCATACAAAAGATTACTTTTTATGAATCTTATAGCCCTGCAATAAGTGTGTGGAAGAAGTGGTTCATTCGTTCCGTCTCACCGACAATCCCAAATCTTGTTATCCCAAAATGTGCCTTTTGATGAAAAGTTTTACCTTTGAATTAATTTATTGCCGTTTCCATGATACATTCGTAAATGCGTAGCTAGCTTATGTGGGTATTAACTAAGTGAACATCGTGTTAAGAAAATAAAAACAAGAGTTTGTTCTCGAGTAAAGTTTCAATATTTCAGTAGTAGCATGGTATCATTTTCCATGATTAATTTTAATTTTAGACTGTAGTTTAACCCTAGGATTAGGAACGAGGTCTATTGCAATACATATGTGAATCCGAGACAACTATATTACATACGTCAAACAAACAATATAGTCCATTCTTAGCCACAGCCTAACAACAGCTGGTATCCAAACTTTCACACCATTATTTTACAAATTAATGCACAATTAACCTTTCATAAGACAGGTGCGTACTTGGTGACTCCTTTACACTGATGTGAACGGACATCTTCGGTATTCTTTGACAGTAGAACTAATTATGTTTAAAAGGTACGTCCTAATCAGATCTGACTGAAACCTAATAGGCATGTTCTAAGGTTCTTGCCAAGCCCACAACACAAGTGTCTCAATTCCCAACGTCACAATACTCAGTGGTTATTAGTTATATTCTCTGAAAGAGTTGATAACACCATCCCACACAAGATGCAGAGATAAAACTGAATGCTGCAATTATGAAAAATCCCTTTTAGTTCAAACATTTCTATTTTCCCGCTTGTTGGTTTGGTATCTGACAAATCATGCCATTTGTTCTGAGAAGGTATTTAACGCTTGAACAATGGTGTTTCCATATGAACACTTCACGGTTCTTTAGAAAAGTCAGCCATTGTGTAATAAGAAGCCAACCTATGTGAATGGCTAGGAGGTGTCAGCTGTGGGATGTACTGTGCTAATTATATTTCTTCATGAGGGAATTCCTGCACCTAAGTTAGAAGTCATAGGATGATTTACAATCAGAATATTCGCGCGAAGTTACATCAGATGATGACTTTCAAACAATAATAAGAAAATCACTCCTTTTTCAATCAATACTAATTTATTTTGAAAGTGTTGAGACAAACAAAGTTTCTAATATATTTTTAAAATTAATTTTGTTCCTATATATTGGATCAACATCCCATTCAAAACTCAAAAAACGTCTTTGTTGATTTATATTTGGATGGTAACATGCATTTTTGTATTACTAAAGTGGATGAACCCTTACATTACTACATCTTTAAAGGACCAGTAGATAAAGGTGCATGGCATGACAGGTTTATAGCTCTGGTGCTGCAGCTTGGTGAAGATATAATCATATATATAGATATAGATATAGATATAATCAAGACGCAGAGCATCATGTGTAATATAGCAGATCCACGATGTAGCTCACTTCCTCATACATTGTTTATCACAGCAAATAAACCTTGTAACCTTGTAACCTGTACCTTGTAATTTAGACTTCGGTTATAAGATTTAGACTGTTTAATTTACTTCTTTTTTAAAATGTAAATGTCTTCAATGTCATGTATCCATACTTCCTCAATATTGTTCCAATTGTTTATGTAAACAAACCCCAAATCAATGTATTTAATCACATGGATGCAAGACTTCAAGTGACATACATCAATGATATATTTGAGAATTCGATTGACAGTTCATTAGACTGGGTTCACTTTATCATCGATCCAGTGATTATAGATGTATAGATGATATTTTGGCATTTCTACAATTTCTCATCATTCTTCAAATCATCATTCAATAAAAAGATATGTACGTTCATGATAAAGAAGCTTTATTTAAATATTAATTTCTAATGAATTTCACTTCTTTATCCCGAATTGAAACTTGAAAACGCTACATTGATTCTTATATTTTCATAATATATTATCATGTAAATATGTGTACCAAGCCAATGCTTATAATGAAGGTTTTAGGCCCCTTTTACTCTCACACTTCAACATCACAGTGTGTTTACCTCAGTGATCTCCAACGATTTTTAAGGGGTTTTGGGATTCTGATGTGTATTTGTACTGTGGGACATTCTGCGCTGACTGAGATCAATGTCTTATCACTTTGCATGTGGTAGTCTCAAAGTATACCTTCGACTTCCCTTGCAAATTTGAATTGGGACCGAATCTATTCAGTTTGATGTGAATGACAATCATTTATTAATTCATATTATTTACCTGCTGAAGCAAGATGACAAAGATCTACCTTGTCCGTTAAGAATTTCCTGTGAGGTTGCTTCAGTAAGGTCGGTGTTCTGTTATACAATCTATGCTGATGTAGTCACGCACCTGCTCATGAACGATACAAGGCATAAGCTTTCTTTCCTGGACAGGGTTAAATCAGTTCATATTGTATTATAAGACATTGATTTATTTACGTGTCTGCTAACTCTACCTTGATCATTAGGGACGTAGAGCTTTATAACACACTGTGGTATGTGGAGTCGTTCTATATCCATACTTTGTATATCTTCGTTTTCACAATTTGCTCCTGATGAACTACATCGACCGATTATTTACAATACATTACTACAAGATAACGTCCATCTGGGCAGCATAGTTGTCAGACCAATATGTAACAGAAATACACGTTCACTTTTTTAATTATATACTTTTTCACTGAACTGAACGAGACAATTACATACACATAAAACTTCAACCAATAGCTAATTGTCAATGCTGACATTGACAAAACAAATTGATTGAAAGAAACAGGATATTTGGGGATTTTTAATTGTGCTAATAGTATAAACTGTTTACACCTTTTAAAACTTAATGACAGCTATTATTCACCTATTGATTATCCCACGTCATGATATGACTACTGCCATTGAGCATCAGAAGGATATTTACTGAAATAAAGATGTTCTCTTTTGTAGAGAGAGATAAAGATGTTCTCTTTTGTAGAGAGAGAGAGTGAAATCATCTGCTTTAAGGTAATCATAGTGTACGACGCACTTTCTGTACTAACTGGACATACATGTTTCTACTAATAGTTGAAGAAACCATTACGTTGGCAGAACACATACAGGTTTACATTTATAACCAAACGTGTGCTGGCAATCTCACGTGTTTAATTAGTGTTATATTCGTGACCTGTAGTAAACATAAGCAAAGTTTCTTTCTAGTGTTCACTGTTCATCTCTTGCCTGAGGATTCCACTGCCGATGCTTGATTTTATCGTAGAAAGACTACAAAGCTACAGCAAGAATACGAACATACCAAGAATACTTAGTAAACAATTGTAGAGCACAGTGGTGTAGTGGTTAGCGTGTTGGCTTCTCACACAAGAGACCCGGGTTCGAATCACAGTGGACACACCATACATTTGTGACCTGGGTCTCATGCTGTGTTGTGTCCCTGGGCAAGACACTTCATCCACATTGCACTCAGTCCACTCAGCTGTTTAAATGGGTACCTGAACACGGACCTATATGGTCGCGCGGAGCGCTAAGAAGCAGCACTGAAAGTACAATTTACTCAGGGTAGTAATATGTGTAACCCCTTGAGCAAGAATTCAATGCAGTCCTTTCTTTACACATCCTTAAGTGATGCAACGGCCACTAAATGGGACTAACTGCCAGACACTCTAACAGAAGTGATTCTTTAAATATGTTTCTTAAAAATCATCTGTTCCACATGAACTTCAAATGACTTAGTACTCCGGCTTCAACTCCCACTAGAAGCTCAGTGGAAGTTAGTTTCATATAATGAACATTGTTATTATTATTATGAGGTTGTATTCACAATTTAACAGGATCCTAGGAAGATGAGACGGTGATATACACTATTTAAATTTAGGTGATATCAAAATACAATGTTTACATTAAGATTGACTGCAGCAATATAATTTTCAGCATATATAATATATATAAATGTTAAAGGTAGGTTCATTCACGTAAATATAAAGTCTACACTGTTTAAAAATAACTACATGTGAGTATTAACATATTATATTGAATTATGATATTGCATATTACAGACGTTTTGTCGCTTTTGTTGAAATTAATTTTGTAGAGACTATTGGGGAAGTAGTTAAAATTGATTAATTAGGATATTGAACACATCTATTTTAATTGCAAAAGCTCACACGTGACTAGCATGGAACAGTCAAATTGTGATGGATAATGCTAAATATTTTACAAAAAGGTTTCAATATTGAGTTTGAGTTCAATTCTTTTTTAGCAAAAGGAGGTGATTAGTTGTTCAAGCAAAACTGATTAACTCTGAATAAAAGGATAGAATAGATTTAACATGACCTAGTCAACCTCAACGAGTGAACTTGTGGTAGAGATTTTAACCTGTGTTAACCTTGGCTGATGCCTTGTGGAGGTAAACCCCTAAAAGGAATATACTTGATCATTTTAAAAGGAAGTTGCACACATTTTAGTCAATTGATCAAATACCAGTGTGAGCTAAACCCCAAACAGAGATATTGTTAAAGTTTACAAGTTAGATAGTGGAACACAGCAGTGTAAAGGCCCGTGTTCAAATCCTGGTGGAGACATCAACAATTTGTGACCTGGAACTCACTGTGTTGTGCCATTGAGCAAGGCAAGTCATCTATATTGCACTCAGTCAAACTAGCTGTTTACATTGGTCCCTGAACACGGGCAGTACGGACTATATGGTCACATGGAATACTTGGTAACAACACCGAAGTATACTTCCTCAATTCAAAGAAACCAATGTTTCAAGTTCATACTACAGATGATTTTGTTTGTCAGTCACTCTTCTTGTAAGACGACCAACCTGTTAGACAACAAAACAATGGGATTTTGTTCCACCTTATCTACCCATTCACATATTCTTATTAAAAATAATCAACTCAACTGTCAGAGGACTTGCAGCTTCTCATGTTTTTAAAACGATGGAGAGCAGAAAAGTGACTGTATATGTATATCAGATAGCACATCCCTCTAGAGGGGTACACCAGGTCTGTATCTTGAAATCCTTCGTATGCGTATACGAGGGTTGCAGCAATAATATGGCAAGATAAAATAAATTTACCATGGAACTGAAATCTTCTATATACAAACTTATTCCTGATATTTCATTTCCAAGGTTATAGCCAGGTCGATACTGCTGATTCGGCAGTCCTTGATGAAATCATAGGATAATGCCCTCTAGTGGCTGTGGAATAATCAGACATGCTTTCACACGGGTCTGTGAAGTTAGCGAACAGTTCCTTATTCCTTATTCCCTATTCAAAATGTGAAGTTAGCATACAGTTACTTATTCCTTATTCCTTATTCAAAATGTGAAGTTGGCAAACAGTTACTTATTCCTTATTCCCTATTCAAAATGTGAAGTTGGCGAACAGTTACTTATTCCTTATTCAATTTTTTAGCAATTCACGCTTGTTCGTAGGTTATTATTCAATATTTAAGACTGCAAACGACAAAAACGTTCTTCTCTTGTGTGCCGGTATTTTAAAACTAAACGCAGAAAGGCCACAACGTTGTACACAGCTGATCCGAGCGCTCCACGAGCTATAAATAGCACGCAGTCGATTCAACATGGCGTCGCTTCAATCTGTTGCTGTTTAAATCAAATCAAAGATAGATTCCATGTCAGCACATAGAGATTTGAATACAATAAACAAATGTTAAGTTTAACTCAAAAGCTCATGTGAGGAGTAACAGTAGTTTATAAACGACCGGGGACGTGCTCCCCGAACATCGGAATAAAGGTCAATCTGAATCCGTTGCTGAGAGTGTGAAGTTAGTTACTTATTCGGTATTGGACATTTCTGTCGCTGGCACCCGTTTCGGATTACATAGTTTTATATATGAATCAGCACATGTTAGCTCCGTCTCTAGGGTACATTTCGGCTGTAATAAAGTTTTAGTTACGGCCTTGAACTAGCGCTGTGGACTCATCATAGGTCAATCTGAATCCGTTGCTGAGAGTGTGAAGTTGGTTACTTATTCGATATTGGACATTTCTGTCACTGGCATCCGTTTCAGAATATATAGGTTTATATACGAATCAGCACATGTTAGCTCCGTCTCAAGGGTACATTTTAGCTATAATAAAGTTTTAGTAACGGCCTTGAACTAGCGCTATGGGCTCGTTATAGGTCAATATGAATCCGTTGCTGAGAGTGTGAAGTTAGTTACTTATTCGATATAGGACATTTCTGTCGCTGGCACCCGTTTCAGAATACATATGTTTATATAAGAAGCAGCACATGTTAGCTCCGTCTCAAGGGTACATTTTAGCTATAATAAACTTTTAGTTACGGCCTTGAACGTGCGTTGTGGGCTCGTCATAGGTCAATCTGAATCCGTTGCTGAGAGTGTGAAGTTAGTTACTTATTCGATATTGGACATTTCTGTCGCTGGCAACCGTTTCAGAATATATAGGTTTATATAAGAAGCAGCACATGTTAGCTCCGTCTCAAGGGTACATTTTAGCTATAATAAACTTTTAGTTACGGCCTTGAACGTGCGTTGTGGGCTCGTCAAAGGTCAATCTGAATCCGTTGCTGAGAGTGTGAAGTTAGTTACTTATTCGATATTGGACATTTCTGTCGCTTGCACCCGTTTCAGAATACATAGGTTTATATACGAATCAGCACATGTTAGCTCCGTCTCAAGGGTACATTTTAGCTATAATAAAGTTTTAGTAACGGCCTTCAACTAGCGCTGTGGGATCGTCATAGGTCAATCTGAATCCGTTGCTGAGAGTGTGAAGTTAGTTACTTATTCGATATTGGACATTTCTGTCACTGGCATCCGTTTCAGAATACATAGGTTTATATACGAATCAGCACATGTTAGTTCCGTCTCAAGGGTACATTTTAGCTATAATAAAGTTTTAGTTACGGCCTTGAACTAGCGCTGTGGGCTCGTCATAGGTCAATCTGAATCCGTTGCTGAGAGTGTGAAGTTAGTTACTTATTCAATATTGGACATTTCTGTCGCTAGCACCCGTTTCAGAATACATAGGTTTATATAAGAAGCAGCACATGTTAGCTCCGTCTCAAGTGTACATTTTAGCTATAACAAAGTTTTAGTTACGGCCTTGAACGTGCGTTGTGGGCTCGTCAAAGGTCAATCTGAATCCGTTGCTGAGAGTGTGAAGTTAGTTACTTATTCGATGTTGGACATTTCTGTCGCTGGCACCCGTTTCGGAATACATAGGTTGATATATGAATCAGCACATGTTAGCTCCGTCTCTAGGGTACATTTCAGCTGTAATAAAGTTTTAGTTACGGCCTTGAACTAGCGAAGTGGACTCGTCATAGGTCAATCTGAATCCGTTGCTGAGAGTGTGAAGTTAGTTACTTATCGATATTGGACATTTCTGTCGCTGGCACCCGTTTCAGAATACATAGGTTTATATAAGAAGCAGCACATGTTAGTTCCGTCTCAATGGTACATTTTAGCTATAATAAAGTTTTAGTAACGGCCTTGAACTAGCGCTGTGGGCTCGTCATAGGTCAATCTGAATCCGTTGCTGAGAGCGTGAAGTTAGTTACTTATTCGATATTGGACAATTCTGTCGCTGGCACCCGTTTCACAATACATAGGTTTATATATGAATCAGCACATGTTAACTCCGTCTCTAGGGTACCTTTCATCTATAATAAAGATTTAATTAGGGCCTTAACTAGCGCTGTGGGGTCGACATAGGTCAATCTGAATCCGTTGCTGAGAGTGTGAAGTTAGTTACTTATTCGATATTGGACATTTCTGTCGCTGGCACCCGTTTCAGAATACATAGGTTTATATAAGAAGCAGCACATGTTAGTTCCGTCTCAAGGGTACATTTTAGCTATAATAAAGTTTAATTAGGGCCTTAACTAGCGCTGTGGGGTCGACATAGGTCAATCTGAATCCGTTGCTGAGAGTGTGTAGTTAGTTACTTATTCGATATAAGTATGTACTACACATGTACACACACACATATATACACACGTACTTACTTCGTATGTGTAGACACATATGTATCCGTAGGCACATATATAATCATATGCACGTATATCTCTTTTCACATGCATGCACTTACTTATGATTACGTACTGGAGTACCTTTGCGTAGATACGTACGTATGCATACGCATGTACAAAATAGAAAGCATGTATATCTGCTTAGTTACAATACGTAGCACGTATGCATCCGTAAGTAAGTGAACGTGTATATATCTGCTTACGCACACACAGACAAACGCACGTATGTATGTTGCGCACAAACTTAATTGTAAGGACGTACATCTGCTTGCGCATGCAAGGACAAAGGCACGTACGCACGCACGAATGTGTATGCAAGTACATATGCATAGGCACGTTCACAATCGTACCCATGTAATCTGCTTACGCTCACAGGGACACAACCACGTACGCATTCCCTTACGTACGAATGAGTAGGTACGAACGTATACTTACGCAATCGTCCGCATGTGGACGACACCCATAGCCTCACTGACGTACAATAATAACTCAGTGATGAGATTTCTATCTTGACAATTAACATGCAAAAAGAAATGCCAACAGAGCATAAATAACAATCCAATTCATTTTATTAACAAAAGTATTAACTTGTGCAAGTGATACATAACGGGGAAACAACTAATTGTTTTTACAACATATTGGAGATGAGTTGTTTATACAATAAATAGAGTTGATAGTCAAAGGTTGAATAGCTAATTAAGTGGAATGAATAGAGACTGCATGAAGGATTAGCAAGGTGATTGGAAGCCATTTGAATGATTTTACAATAGATGAAATAGATGTATACAGGGAAAAGTAAGTTGATTAAAATCTAATACTTTTTTCAATAAAAAAAAAGTTTACACCTTCATGCAAAAATGTTATGTTAAGAATTTTTTAATATGATGACAATTTATACAAAGATCAGCATGACATTACTTGACTTTCAACTATAAAGTTTGACTGATTGATTTAATCAAAAATTTCAGCTCTTTAAAGTCATTGGGTTTGGAGAAGAAGAAGTTAACGGATGGAAGCCATGTCATGCCATGAGCACATGAACTAAATATACAGATTACAAAATGCTTTTCTACAGTTAATTATATTGTCATCGCATTGCTTCTTCTTCAAATTCAATATATGGTCGTTAATCAAAACTCAATAGTAAAGGAATAACTATGTTGACACAAGATCAGCAAACGTTCACAAAGTTATTTCAAATTATCTATAAACGGACTTCATCTCACTTCCAAAATTGAATATTTTAAGAACAGTTATGAATAAACTAGGTCTGGTTAACATTCAAACCTACACAATAAGGGATGATAACAATTCTTTAAGAAAGTGACAAAAATCATTAATAATGACTGTTTGAAAATATACTGTCATATTGTGCTAGAAATTAACACTGTAAAAGCTTTATCACCTTAATGCCCTAGCCCTGACATATATTTAATTCCTGAATCACTTTGCAATAGTCAGAGTGACAGTCTGTGTTTTTATCTTTACCAGTCATTGGAGAAAAATATATCAAAATTAACAATTTCTTTAATTTCTGGATAATAGACATTATAGATTATCAAGTCTCGTAGTTTTATTTCTAGGTAATAAATACTAAAACAGGTTATGTTTAAAATCAAAATGCAGATTTAATTTATGAATTTTATTTCAAAGCCACAAATCTTATCCCGTACATGACAAAAGTCCAATATAATATACCTATAAATATGATAAATTTCTAAAACAATTCATGTACGGATATTCTGTTGGTTACAGGATCAAATATTAAAAAGCTTTTTAAATGGCAAAGTCTGATTATGATAGTACATAGTTATTGAAATGAAGAAAATGATTCAATTCTTTTTCAGTTCAATTTCTTACCATAAGTAATGGAGGACTGTCAAAATGCCTTAAAAATGTTTAATTTGAATACAATATACATATCAAGAAAATATTTGATTCTAGCAAGCCAAATCATTCATGTATTTCCCTTCGGTCTTCATGAAAGTTGCTCCGATGCAGCATCATAATGTTTATTTTTTAAATGCACGGTCTGAGGTATTATCAATGTGACCGTCATCAACATTCATTCAGCTTGTATCTCTTTTTTCTTTGAGCTGGGGATGAAATATACTGGATCTGCAGAAGTGAGTTTTTTGTAGTCCTCCATGGGCAGCTTGTAGAATTGGCATCCTTGAAGAAATCCACATACTCTGCAAATAAAGTGTTATAGATAAAGTGAGTGATAGAGACAGGATTTCATAAAATAATCAATCAGAGAGCCCATGTTAATATTTTATTGTGGCCAATATCTGTAGACACAATTTATAGTTTTCAAATGTACCTAGATTTTATAATGAAATCATTCAGAGTCAAGCAATCATATTGTCCAAAGAAAAAGACAAACAACAGGAAAAGTTGTAATTATGTTAAACTTATTCATAAAAAGAACTAGAGCCATTGGCTTTGTAGCTCATCTGTAGACACAATTTATAATTTTCAAATGGATCTAGATTTTATAATAAAATAATTCAGACAAGAGTAAAGCAATCATAATGTCCAAAGAAATTGACAAACAGGAAAAAGTTGTCATTATGTTAAACTTATTCATATATAAACAAGTACCATAGGCTCTGTAGCTCAACAGGCTTAAACAACACACTAAATAGGTTTCAAACATTCTTGACTCAAATATCATGACTGACAAGTCATCCAAGGTTTAAAAGACAACTTGATAATTTTGTTCGTAAAAGGTTGTACCACTAAGTAGATAACTACTGCAAGCTTTTAAAATGTACAGACAGAATACTGTGTACTAATTTGATTTACGTCTGAGTGACAGGAAGTTCTGTATATCTTGTGATTGTTCAACAAATCAGTCTTTGAGTTTCAGTTTTATTTGTTTTGTTGTAACATTATTACAACATTTATTTATGTTATCCAATATCCATTTGAGAAATTAAAAATTTTATTGTAAGTTTCAATTTTACAATTTTAAAAACATTTCCATACCCTATACACCTGTTTTCAAGAAAAAATATTTGATGTGTTGTGGTTTTAGTTTATATATTAAATTACATTCATGGTTGGAATCCCAGTTGAGACACCAAAAATAGAATCATGGCCTCTGTAGCTCATCAGGAGATAATAAGTGAGGTATGTTATGGAGTGGGCTTCATAGCAATGGTCAGATAATGGAATATAGTAATAAGAATTGAAGCAATTCAAACATATTTTTTTAACCATAACTGTGCCAATCTGCTATATATGTGTTGAAAGAGCAACACAAAGTTTTACAGAAACATGTTATTTGTCATAAAATGTTAGTATGACAATATATGCATGGATAATAAATGCCAAAGATATTTTTCATGTAAAATATGTGCAATTGTTTTGTAGCTTGGAAATAAATTGCTGGTATCAAATGAATAATAACGTTGTGGAGAGGTAATACTACTTTTAATACCATACACACAAATTATGAATATACAATTCTTTGCATACAATTCACCACTGTCTGCTATCGCGATAGATAATGACCTGGGGCTGTAGAAGGAAAAGGAAAATACCTTTTTAGGTCATGACTCCTGCGAATTATAAGACATTGCCAAGTCATCAAATTTTTGTTTTACATCAAAATTGGTAATACTATTAATCCACACAATAAATATTATAGACCTTTGCATTCTATTGTTTTAATTCTTAATTGTATTCTGGAAACATTTATTACATATATAATGAACAGGAGCCTCAGTTTTTGAAAATCCCATTTCTCACAGGCTCCATTTCAATACTTTCTTGGAAAGCAGTCTCGAACACAGTCTGTAACACTACACAGAAGTTTGAAGTAACCTGAAACCTCTGTGATACTATCAGTTTTCATCCTTCTGCCAGGGAGGTGTCACCCCCAGGTCAACACAATGCAATTACATAACATGCAGACACAGCCAGTAAAATTTATATTTTAGATTTTGTTTTCTCTACAATTAATTATTGTTTTTGTACTGGAGAAGAAGATGAAAATAGGTGTGGTGTCACAATCTCATGTAGATGCTTCTTATAGTCCTATGTTATTGTTTCATCACCAGTCATATTCAGTTCACATATCTCATGTAAAATAACAAAATTTTAATTCTTCTTCAAATTATTCCTTTGTTTCCTGTCACAATATTTAGTTCAAAGGGTATTCAGTAGTTCTCATTTCAAATAGATTCACATCAAACATGTCCATAATGTAGATAAATTAACTGCAAAGTTAATAGAAACTAAATTAGTTAATAGTTATACAGTATAAACTATGATATAAATATCATATGGTATACCAAATTGACTCATACTGGAAATTCTCATTAATTAATTACACAATATCATGAGATACTCAAAAATTCCATTATTTACTCTTAAATTTCAAAGAACATAATATTAAATTTAATAAAACATTCGGTATTAAGTTTTTGAAATACTTTTAGACTAGTGTACCTTTATCAGCAATTCAATTGCAAAATACAAATAATTACTCATATGTTAAATATGTGAAATGTTACTCTAGCTATAGGTGAAATGTGACATATAATTTTTGTTAGACCGCCAATTTTAAGTTTTTAATGCTCAACATCTCTTTTTCATCAAACATATTATATACTCAAAGCACATGTTAGAACTCTCACATCAGAAAGTTGAAATGACTAACTCTCAGGTCCTTTCTTTGGGATTACCTCCCTTACCTACTTACTGGCTGAAGAACTCATAAAATCTCAGAATAAATTATGATGGTCTAAACTACAATAGGCTTTTAGGTTGTAAACATTGTTACCCATATTTGGGGTCACAGGCTCACCAAATCTACAATTTAAAATCTCTTATAGCCAAGGAGTATGTACATAAAATTTCAGCTCTCAAGAGTTATTGGGACTGGAGAAGAAGATGAAAATAGATTTTTAGGTCATGACCTCTGTGACCCATATTTGGGTTCTCCTTTTACATTTTTAAGGTCATGACCTCTGTGACCCATATTTGGGGTCACATGGTCACCAAATCTACAATTTAGAATTTCTTCAGCCAAGGAGTATGTACATCATATTTCAGCTCTCTAGAGTCATTGGTTCTAGAGAAGAAGTTGAAAAAGTGAAATGACGCCATAAGCCCATGTGTAACCTGGGGCTCATACTGTGTTGTGCCCCTGGGCAAGGCACTTCATCAACAATGTACTCATTCAACCAGACTGTTTAAATGGGTACAAGGACATAGGAAGTATTCAGGCCTCAAAGTGAATTTTTTTTAAGGAGCAGACATACTCTTGACATAAAAGAAAATTGCAAGCAGTGAATAAATAAGATTGCTAAAAGTACCTATATATGAATGAATATAAGGAAACAAACAAGTACCATAGGCTCTGTAGCTCAACAGGCTTAAACAACACACTAAATAGGTTTCAAACTGTAAATTTTCAAGAAGTATTTATCAGAAGTATAAAAAACACTCAAGTAGTTTTCATTATGGAAAAGAAGATGAAAATATATATCTTTATGTTGTGACCCCTGTGTACCCATTTTTTAGGCCACTGTGGCACAGAGTCACCAATATACTATTTACTGAATTTAGAATCCCCAAAGGCTAAGGAGTCTGTACGCAACATTTCAGCTTTCTATGGCTTTAGGTGCCAGAGATGATGTAAAAAGGTTTTTCGGTCATGACCCCTGTGACCCATATTTGGGGCCACAAGGTCACCAAATCTATAATCTCATTGGCCAAGGAGTCCAAGTGTACATAAAATTTCAGCTCTCAGGCTCTATATTCATTGGTTCTTAAGAAGTCTAAGAAGCTAAAAGATTACGGACAGTCACAGATGGACGGACCAATGCAATATCACAATACTTAAGCAATGATAGACAATTAGCTATTGTAGACAATAGTAATAAATAGTCCATTTGAATAGGGTTATTTCCATGACCAAAGCACACAATTTATATTTTTACCCACAAGGAATTGTACTTTTGGTACTTTTTTGTACTGTTTAGGTACCCGTTTAAACAGCTGGGTGGACTGAGTGGCGTGAGTGCATATGGATGAAGTGCCTTGTCCAGGGATACAAAACAGTATGAGGCACCAGGCCACATGTTTGATGTCTCAATATGCTAACACCTACACCACTGTGGTCCAAAATAATAATTTGAGTCATTTCATCCCTATCTCACAAAATCTACAATTTAGAATCCCCATTAGCCAAGGAGTCTGTACACAACGTTTCAGCTCTCTAAACCTTATGGAACTGGAGAAGAAGTTGAAAATAGGTTTTTAAGGTTGAAATCTACAATTTAGAATCCCCATTAGCCAGGAGTTTGTATGTAAAATTTCAGCTCTCCAGAGTCATTGGTTCTGGAGAAGAAGTCGAAAAAGCGAAAAGTTTACAGGCGGATGGACGGACGCCGGAATCCATGCCATGCCTTAAGCCACCGGGCATATATTGATTCAGATTTAACTGCAGTGTAAAATTTACCATTTGATTTGACAAAATAACACTTTTGGATTGGTTTCTTTTCAAGGTTGGTTCATTCACTGATAAACATCAAGACAAGCTTTTATTCTGATTTTGCTCTATTTACAAATAATCTACCCTTTTCCTCAATTTATATTTACCTCTCTGCATCCCATCTCTCTTGGTTAGGCTGACCATGGGAACAATTTGTATCAAGCTTGCCATGATGAGTGATGAATATGTTGATTCGAGAAGTCCACATTGACATCAAGAGCTGTGGCACTGTCACATGTGGTTCGAGATGGATTTGATTCAGCTGCTCAAAGCAGCAGTCTTTCTTCTTTCGTATACCTTTTGACAAAATGTTTTAAAATTATTCAACGATGAAGAAGTGTAAGATTTACAAAATATAGCCATTGCCTCTGTAGCTCATCAGTATTTGAATGATTTATTATCTTAGATTGCATATCTCGAGCCATTGGCTCTGTCAACCTTTTGCATGATTTGTAGGTCAAATGAGAAATACTCTGAGTGTTTAGGCATTGCAACATCAGTCACATCACTTGAAGTTCCTTCGAGCGGATATTTTAATGTAAACACATTAAAATGACCCCTCCATAGACAATGGACTTGCGTGGCTTAACCGAACCATGTACACTCATTTAAGAACTCTTTTTATTGATTCAGGAGTATTACTTAGGTATTTATTTATTTAGGGGTGAAACGGTTCACAAGTATAGTTGGTGAACTGCTATATTTTGAGATTTGTGAGTTTTCGGTAGATACCGAATATGTAATTTAATTAAACAATTATCTTTATTAACTCAAATACAATGCAAAATTTCTGAAGGTCAAGGGTTCATTGGTTTGAGACAAACATTCTTGACTCAAATATCATGACTGACAAGTCATCCAAGGTTTAAAAGACAACTTGATAATTTTGTTCGTAAAAGGTTGTACCACTAAGTAGATAACTACTGCAAGCTTTTAAAATGTACAGACAGAATACTGTGTACTAATTTGATTTACGTCTGAGTGACAGGAAGTTCTGTATATCTTGTGATTGTTCAACAAATCAGTCTTTGAGTTTCAGTTTTATTTGTTTTGTTGTAACATTATTACAACATTTATTTATGTTATCCAATATCCATTTGAGAAATTAAAAATTTTATTGTAAGTTTCAATTTTACAATTTTAAAAACATTTCCATACCCTATACACCTGTTTTCAAGAAAAAATATTTGATGTGTTGTGGTTTTAGTTTATATATTAAATTACATTCATGGTTGGAATCCCAGTTGAGACACCAAAAATTGAATCATGGCCTCTGTAGCTCATCAGGAGATAATAAGTGAGGTATGTTATGGAGTGGGCTTCATAGCAATGGTCAGATAATGGAATATAGTAATAAGAATTGAAGCAATTCAAACATATTTTTTTAACCATAACTGTGCCAATCTGCTATATATGTGTTGAAAGAGCAACACAAAGTTTTACAGAAACATGTTATTTGTCATAAAATGTTAGTATGACAATATATGCATGGATAATAAATGCCAAAGATATTTTTCATGTAAAATATGTGCAATTGTTTTGTAGCTTGGAAATAAATTGCTGGTATCAAATGAATAATAACGTTGTGGAGAGGTAATACTACTTTTAATACCATACACACAAATTATGAATATACAATTCTTTGCATACAATTCACCACTGTCTGCTATCGCGATAGATAATGACCTGGGGCTGTAGAAGGAAAAGGAAAATACCTTTTTAGGTCATGACTCCTGCGAATTATAAGACATTGCCAAGTCATCAAATTTTTGTTTTACATCAAAATTGGTAATACTATTAATCCACACAATAAATATTATAGACCTTTGCATTCTATTGTTTTAATTCTTAATTGTATTCTGGAAACATTTATTACATATATAATGAACAGGAGCCTCAGTTTTTGAAAATCCCATTTCTCACAGGCTCCATTTCAATACTTTCTTGGAAAGCAGTCTCGAACACAGTCTGTAACACTACACAGAAGTTTGAAGTAACCTGAAACCTCTGTGATACTATCAGTTTTCATCCTTCTGCCAGGGAGGTGTCACCCCCAGGTCAACACAATGCAATTACATAACATGCAGACACAGCCAGTAAAATTTATATTTTAGATTTTGTTTTCTCTACAATTAATTATTGTTTTTGTACTGGAGAAGAAGATGAAAATAGGTGTGGTGTCACAATCTCATGTAGATGCTTCTTATAGTCCTATGTTATTGTTTCATCACCAGTCATATTCAGTTCACATATCTCATGTAAAATAACAAAATTTTAATTCTTCTTCAAATTATTCCTTTGTTTCCTGTCACAATATTTAGTTCAAAGGGTATTCAGTAGTTCTCATTTCAAATAGATTCACATCAAACATGTCCATAATGTAGATAAATTAACTGCAAAGTTAATAGAAACTAAATTAGTTAATAGTTATACAGTATAAACTATGATATAAATATCATATGGTATACCAAATTGACTCATACTGGAAATTCTCATTAATTAATTACACAATATCATGAGATACTCAAAAATTCCATTATTTACTCTTAAATTTCAAAGAACATAATATTAAATTTAATAAAACATTCGGTATTAAGTTTTTGAAATACTTTTAGACTAGTGTACCTTTATCAGCAATTCAATTGCAAAATACAAATAATTACTCATATGTTAAATATGTGAAATGTTACTCTAGCTATAGGTGAAATGTGACATATAATTTTTGTTAGACCGCCAATTTTAAGTTTTTAATGCTCAACATCTCTTTTTCATCAAACATATTATATACTCAAAGCACATGTTAGAACTCTCACATCAGAAAGTTGAAATGACTAACTCTCAGGTCCTTTCTTTGGGATTACCTCCCTTACCTACTTACTGGCTGAAGAACTCATAAAATCTCAGAATAAATTATGATGGTCTAAACTACAATAGGCTTTTAGGTTGTAAACATTGTTACCCATATTTGGGGTCACAGGCTCACCAAATCTACAATTTAAAATCTCTTATAGCCAAGGAGTATGTACATAAAATTTCAGCTCTCAAGAGTTATTGGGACTGGAGAAGAAGATGAAAATAGATTTTTAGGTCATGACCTCTGTGACCCATATTTGGGTTCTCCTTTTACATTTTTAAGGTCATGACCTCTGTGACCCATATTTGGGGTCACATGGTCACCAAATCTACAATTTAGAATTTCTTCAGCCAAGGAGTATGTACATCATATTTCAGCTCTCTAGAGTCATTGGTTCTAGAGAAGAAGTTGAAAAAGTGAAATGACGCCATAAGCCCATGTGTAACCTGGGGCTCATACTGTGTTGTGCCCCTGGGCAAGGCACTTCATCAACAATGTACTCATTCAACCAGACTGTTTAAATGGGTACAAGGACATAGGAAGTATTCAGGCCTCAAAGTGAATTTTTTTTAAGGAGCAGACATACTCTTGACATAAAAGAAAATTGCAAGCAGTGAATAAATAAGATTGCTAAAAGTACCTATATATGAATGAATATAAGGAAACAAACTGTAAGCTAGCTAATATTCAATACCATTTTGTAGCAATAATGATGGATAATGGTTATAATTGGTGAAGAAACAGTTTATTTCAGGGGACCTAAAATTTTGTAAAGGAGCAAGTGTGCTCAAAATTACAGGTTATCTTAAAGTTTAAATTTTATTTTTAAATTACAAACTGAATCAAAAGTTGAAGCAAGCACAGCTCACATACCCCAGCTTCCAAATATAGTTTGACAAAATTAAAAATAGAGACACTCGCTCTGTAGCTCATCAGGCCTTATACATTAACTAAATCAAAATGTCAACTTCAAGGTCAGAGGTACAAATAGGAAACACTTTAAATGGAGAAAATGAAATAGGTCCTTACCCCTCTGACCTATCTCTGAGGCCAGATATAAAATCACCTTCAAATAAAGACACACTTGAACATTTAATTCATCACTGTTGTTTAATTACCTCCCTTTTAAGAGCACATAAAATCTCAAGATGAAAATAGCTTTTCAGGTCATGACCTCTATGACCCAATTTGGGGTCACAGTGTCACGGAATCCCCTTTGGCAAAGGAGTCTGCACACAACTTTTCAGTTCTCTATACCTTTCGAACAGGAGAAGAAGATGAAAATAGGTTTTTAAGGTTGTGACCCCTGTGACCCAATTTGAGGTCACAGGGTCACGAAATCTACAATTAAGAATACCCATTAGCCAAGGAGTCTGCACTCTGCACACAACTTTTCAGCTTTCTAGACCTTTTGGCACTGGAGATGGAGATGAAAATAGGTTTTTAAGGTTGTGACGCCTGTGACCCTAATTGAGGTCACAGGGTCACGAAATCTACAATTTAGAATCCCAATTAGCAAAGGAGTCTGCACACAACTTTTCAGCTTTCTTGACCTTTTGGAACTAGAAAAGAAGATGAAAATAGGTTTTTGGAGCTGTGACAGCTGTGACCCCAATTGAGGTCACAGGGTCACGAAATCTACAATTTAGAATCCCCATTATCCAAGGAGTCTTCACGCAATTTTTCAGCTCTCTATACCTTTTGGAACTGGAGAGGAAGATAAAAATAGGTTTTTAAGGTTGTGACCCCTGTGACCCTATTTGGGGTCACGGGGTCACCAAATCTACAATTTAGAATACCCCCTTGGCCATGGAATGCACATAAAATTTCAGCTGTGAAGTCATTGGTTCTGGAGAAGAAGCCGAAAAAGTGAAAAGTTTACGGACGCCACGCCATGCTGTAAGCCCATCAGGCCTTTCAGGCCTGATGAGCTAAAAATTGAAAATTTGAGAATAAAATAATTAGAAAAAAACATGCTTAGGCATTGGGGAAGGTAGGAGCCATGGGCTATTTTGCACATTGGAAGAAAAAATGGCTCATTCAAATTTGAAATTTTACTATTGCCAAATAGGAGAATGGCCCAATTAAAATCGAGAAAATTACTCAAAGCTCTTTAAATGACCCAATGTCAAAGGTGTCTTTCCCAATCCTTGCATGCTACAGTGGTTTTAACCCTTTCACCCCTACACACCTAAAAACTACAAAATTAGGCAAGTAAACGTATAAGCATTCAGGTTTCTTAGTGGTGAAAAGGTTAAATACCTAATAAGCCACAGAGCCACTACTATAACGTATTACATATTAATCTTCCAGAGATTAGTTCAATGTCCAGGGGTAGAAATTAAATTGAAACACATGGTAGTCTGCAGGGTTTAGTTCTTATTTTGACTACTACTGCTGCCCAGCTAAAGTTGCACCAATCCATATTGATAAAGTCGACTCCGTATTGATAAATCTAAACTTCTGTGTTTGAAAGACACACTTTCTTCCATTCAATTACTTGTTAAGACTAGTTGAGTGTTTGTGGGACACCGCAAATGCAGAGCAGCTCCGAAACTTTGGGTCTCGCCTTTCCCTGTTCCGCCTTCTCCTCAGCATAAATAAAATGGGAATTTTTTTGGACAAAATTTTTTTCATTATTCAAGTTATTCTAACAAGTTGAATCATCACTGGGGTCACTTTTCACAAGTTTGTTCTTAAAACCTATTTCTGATTTCAAAATTGGATCAAAGGATTAACATGGCCTTAACCAATATCTCATGACCTTGACCTTTGACCTTCAAGGTCACACCATCAATGATTACTTTTCATTGTGTATAACCATCATGCAATGACTCAAAGTGTTCATTGTTAACATAAGGCATTCACAATAGCAAACATAGCAAAAAGTTGTGACCTTGCTGTGACCTTGACCTTTGACAGATTTAAGCGAAAACGTTTTCAAATCTTGGTCTGATATATATCAAATAAGAGCCTGACAGCACAAAATTTGTTAAAGTTATCATGTTTACAAGGATTATTGTAGTGATTTAAGAACTCATGACCTTGACCTTTTGACATTGAATGTGAGCATGTCAAAATAATTCCCCAGATGTACAAGAAAGAAGCTATATATATGAGGTGTTGATACCTTCATGGAAAAAAGTTATTTAGTGTTTCCAGAACTGGTGACCTTGACTCTATCTCGTGACCTTGACCTTTAAAATTCAAGGTCCCACAATCAGTGATCACTGTTCATTGTGTATCAAAATCATGTAATGATTCAAAGTGTTAATAGTTGAAATAAGACATTTTCGCAAAAGCATGCTTAAGTTGTGACCTCGCTATGACCTTGAACATTGACGGATGTTAGCGAAAACCTTTTCAAATCTTGGCCTTTCTCCATAGTTGATATACAACAAATAAGAGCACAAATATTTTTTAAGTTATCATGTTTACAATGATTTTTTTAGCGATTTCAGAACTCGTGACCTTGACCTTTGATCTTGAATGTGAACATGTCCAAAAAAGTCCCCAGGGGCATAAGTAAGAAGTTTTGTAAATGAGTTCTCAAAACCTTCTAGGAAAAAAGTTATAGCGAATACAAAACGCGGCGGCGGAAACTTCACAAAAACTGATAGCAGCTCCGACTAAGTCGGAGCTGCTAATGATTGTCTCTTGCTATGATGCTAACCTCAAACATAAAGTAGTCTGCAGGGCTAGTCGTTCAGATTTTTACTAGCCCAATAGGAGTATCACGAGTAACCAGTATCTGCGAGTAATCTAACAGTTATAGAATTTTAAGTTTGAACTACAAAGGCAAGTATTTTCCCCACTTAAATCATTCACATCTGATGTACCCATAGTTGCTGATAAAGACAAGAATCTCTACTCATACTTTGTGTCTTCCTTAATGATTCAGGAATATTTAGAGGCCCACAGGGCTAGCAGAAGCTAGTATTTGCTAGCATGACATCATTTTTATTTGACTCGGGCCGAAGGACTACGGTAGTGTTAATTTCTAGCCCTGAATGTGATTCAGAAATTGTTCTGGCCCACAGGGCTAGAAGTATCCAAATTTTGATAGCCAAAGGTATTTTTTTACTAGCCTCGGGCTGAAGGACTAGTGTTTCTAGCCCTGATGTCAGTTACAATGTAGATTGTCAATTGACCACAAATTCTACACACAAGATTCTAGCTTATACGAATGTAAATTCTGGAGAGTGATGAGCTAGAAATGAGGACATATATTGGCTTTATCAGATCAATAATATTAAACAGACTACAGAATATAAACATACTTGAGCATGTCAGGACTGGTACAATTTGTCATCATCCCTCTGATAAGCGTCGTCTCACAACACTTCACTGTTGTAGGGGTCAACATGAGTCTGTCTGTATTGTCCTTGTTATTCTGACCACTGGAACCGTTTGCACCCATCTAGTTTATACCTGGGCCAGCAGGTACTGCAACTAAAAATACACATATTGTATATTATTAGTTTCAGAATTTTTACAAAATGTTCATTCTCTCAAAGAAATATTAGAATTATGTTTTTAACTAGAAATATGTGCATGTGATGCACTGTGATGTCCCCCGCTCCAACTTTCAATCCAACTTAGTCATATTACCCTTATTTTTCACTTATGCTAAGCACTATGTTCAATACTGCATTAATAACGAGAAATAAAAACTAGAAAGCGTTTTTACCCGTAAAAACAGATGTCTCCCCCTTCCTCAAATGCTCCAAACCTCTAAACAATACTATCATAAAGCACCATTAATGTTCTCTGTATAATTCAACTTGAATAAATAACCTATCAACTCCACATTAATAAAAAAAATTAAATTATCTCTAACCCCCAAAAGGCACATCTACACGATATGGAGAGACAGTATACCAAGTTTGGTGATGATTGGTCACACAGTTTTAGAGATCTGCTCCGGAAACGAATACACCCTTGAAAAAGACTAAGTCCAAATCGATGAGATGCCCATTTAGCAAATGCCTCAATCAGCTTTCTTGGAATATTCTAATTATGAAAGAATGCTATATTTATACTAATTACTTAAATCATAGATATTCTTTACAAGTCAAGGTATATGAAGATTACCCTTCACACATCTACCCTTATGCCTTGATATATTGACATATCATTATTCTATTAGAATTTACAAATAATACAATTTATGACATTTTATGATTTCTTAATTGTTGTTAATTGACTTCCAAAATGTTTGCAAATCAAATATTTTAAAACTTATTTCAGAATTTCACTGCACGCAATTAATTTATGAATTGACACATTCAACAAATGAAGTCTGAATACATGAAACCTGGCATTGGAAATGATGTCTTTGACTCAATGCGGGCTCTCTGAGTCTCACCTCTCCCAGTAACGCTGGCAGGCAGGTGGAAACTTGTCAATTCAAGATTCGTTTCCCCTGGTCCTACGGCGCCGTCCTGCGATGACCTTCGACAGTGTCGTTTATTACCTGGAACAAATATTGAATTGACATAAGTATTTGATAACATGGGATCCTATAGGAAAACATATTGTTGCAATACTTTTGGTACGTCACTGTAATGTACTTTTAGCTCTACGTATGGGACAGTAGATAATCGCCAATTATAAAGAATAGAGCCATGGTCTCTGTAGCTCACCAGTACTTGAATGATTTATTATCTAAGATTGAAGATCTGAATAAATAGAACCGTTTGCTCTGTTATTCTTTTGCATGCTTCATAGTTTTAAGTATTTTATCATACAAACCAAGGGTCACAAAATGTGATGGCTATTTGCTAAGTAAGACAAACAGACCAGGTACTAACTGCTAATTCAATAAAATTTATTTTATATTTTTTAATTTAATACTTACTCTGCCAGATAGGAGGTTCATTCAATTATTAAATGCAGTCAACATGCTGTTAAAAGAAGGCTCAGACAAATTAACTTAAAAGCATAAACATGGAAACCATTAATTTCAAAACACAAAAAAAGAACATCTTTCTATGAAACAAACACTAGCTTGCAGCTAAAAATGCACCCAGTCAACATCCCCGCCCTCACCCACCGACCCCAATCAACCCCATCCCACACCCTCTATCCCCCCTACCCCTAACCCTAACCCACACCAGCTTACTGTAACCCAATACCCCATATCACTGTTCCTCTTGTATCTAATTATACTTATAGCATTATGCAATCCTATGTACAACACTGACTAAACCAACTAAGGTAAGTAAAAGAATCCTGAATTTAAAATAGCTCTGACGTTTTTAATTCAAGAGGTAAAAGTATGAAACTTTCAAGTCTTGGTCTCCTTCATACAAAGATGAGATTTGCCACATTTTAGGTTCTTAACATTATTAGTTCCTGGAGTGAAATTAAAGGAGTTTAAAAACAACCTTCCACGCCCATATTTGAGGAGGCATTTTTTCCAAATGAACAAACTAAGTTGTCTACATCTACATGTTTATAAAGATGCTATTCTGAAAATTGTAACTTTCTGTATCAAATGTTTTTTTAGGAGAAGTTGTTTAAAGGCGCTGTAGCACGTTTTTTTTGCAAAATTTATTTTTTCAAATTTCCCATTTATAATGATAGTTTATGTCATTTAAATTAACTTTAGAGGGTAAAACATCTTATTACTAGGGCTGTGTATTGCCTCAATCTTTGTATTGCGATATGTATTGCTGAACTGTAATGTATTGCAATACGTACCACAATATATTGTAAGATCCTCTGACAATGAGATATTTCCATAAAGACCATATTAACTAGTGCCAATGACATTGCAACATACTTAATAAACTCGACATTCAATTTTTTGGCAGTTTAAACAAGACACCTTTGACAAAATTACTTTAAGATCTTTAAAAAGATCATTTGTAATACAGTCCAACACACATTCTAGCACTTGAAAATAATTTTCTAATACAAGTTAAGCCAGTAAATGTGCCTTTTACAAGATAAATGAATACATTTTACTTCATATTTGTTGGTGGAATATATTGCGATATGAAAATCGTATTGCAATACATGTATTGCACAAGTCTGTATTGCAATATATTGGTACTGCAATAATATTGCACAGCCTTACTTATTACACAAACAAATTATCTGTAGTGGTAAAAACTATGTTGCGTATAAAGCAAAAATTGCATGGCGGCCATTTTATTGTGAACACAATTTATTATTTTGTATTACAAAAACGATTCCCATGGCTTTACCAAAACATGTACAGTCATTTTAAACTTTATTTTCCGAGGAGAAAAGGATGTTTTACTATTGGTGAAATTATTTTTCAAATACATTTCATCAACTTATTTGAGCGAAAAAACGTGCTACAGCGCCTTTAAAGAGTCTAGGGTGGACCCCCCTGGCACGCCCATATTTGACAGGGGGTCAGGTCGGATTATTTGGGGCCACAGGTCAAAATAGATTTTTCGGTCATGGCCTGTGAGGCCCTTATTTGGGGACACAGGGTCACCAATACTACAATTTAGAATCTCCATTGGCTAAAGACTATGCACACAATATCTCAGCCTTCTAAGTATTTTTGTTCTTAAGAAGAAGATGAAAATAGGACTTTAAGTCATGGCCTGTAAGGCCCTTATTTGGGGCCACAGGGTCATCAAATCTACAATTTAGAATCTCCATTGGCTAAAGACTATGCACACAATATTAGAGCCTTCTAGGTCTATTTGTTCTGGAGAAGAAGATGAAAACAGGTTTTTAGGTCATGGCCTATGAGGCCCTTATTTGGGGCCACAGGGTCACCAAATCTACAACTTAGAATCTCCATTGGCTAAAGACTGCACACAATATTAGTGTCAACTAGGTCTAATTGTTCTGGAGAAGAAGATGAAAAAGCGAAAAGTTTACAGATGGACGTCGGACGGATGGATGGATGGACGCCAAACACCATGCCATGCCATAATTAAGCCCACCGGGCCTTTCAGGCCTGATGAGCTAAAAATTGTCCATGGCGAAACAAATTTTAGGTGAACCGAAATAATTCTGTCACAATTTTTTTACGGCAGATAATTGAAAAGAAAATTTTACTTGAGAAATAAAACAGTATTGAAAATTAAACTAGATTCTAGTTATTTTCAAGTATAGGCCTATCTTTTTTTTAACAATGAACTATTAAACATATTCATGAATGTCATGCATACGTGTATAGGCTTCTGCACAATGCTGTCGGGTAAAGCTACGCACCTAAGAGATAACTGACCTGTAAAAACATGTCAAAAATCTATCTCAAGATGAAGGTTTGGGCTTTTATTAATCCCATTAATGTAGAAATTTTAAGTAGACTTGTTAAATACATTGACACTGAAAGTAATCAGATGACTTTACCCCCCCATTTCCATAGGTCAACAATTAAGTGTAGGCTAAAGATTTATACGCAGTCAGAGTTTGATTATATCATACACATGGCAGTAGAGCAGATATATTTTGGTTTCCTATGACATTTGGTATTGGATAGAGCAAAATGTTTTATAATGTCTATTTGTTGCAATTTATTTAAATTTTCAGGAATTACTAATTTGTCACTGTTTTGGTCAATCAACATCATTCTAACAAACAATAATTGAAGTCAATACAGTCTCTACATTTGTTTATGTTCTATTTTTTGCCAGTGCGACTGCATATATCTTTACTGTACCCTCCGCGTATCTTTACCCGACACAACTGTACATCAAAATATACGTCACCTATCATCCAAGTGCAATCCCAATGGCATGATCCTCTCTTGTCTTGATCAAACTTTTGACTCAAGTGGAGCAAGTCGGTCTGTCGCTGTCAGCTGAATTTCTTTGCTGACCAGTGGAATGTCGGGCATCCTTGAATAGCTTTGGGCTGGCATTCTGGTAGATCTATAACCGAAAGTCTGGATTCCTCTCGCACTTGGCTTTTTGCGCCAGTGAAATGACTCGATGATGTGACGTCATTGTCGGAAATAGCCGAAGTAGATCGGAAAAATTCATTTGTTTGGACAAGCTGTAAGTGGTAACACAGTGCAGCAGACAACAAAGGGACGGTCTTCGACGCTACATTGATAGTCGAAGGGAGACAAATCAAACAGCTGACGTCTGTGGCAGAAGTGCAAGTGCACCCTGACAGATCATTTTAGTAGATAAAATAACTAATTTCTATCACTTTGTTACCTTTTATGACCGAAGTTTATTTATAAAATATGATTGACAAAATTAACCTCAATGTTTGAGACCTCAGGTTATGATCAATATTAAATAATTCCAGATAATCAAAAACAAAATTAGGTCAAAGAATATGTCAGATACCCCAAAATATTATGTAATCTGTGTATATAAAATATTGGCCGGGACATATTTTAAATTGTGTAAATATTTATTGCATACAGTATATTTTTTAAATTTAAAAATTTTCCGATCACATTTTTTTCTTCTTATAGAAATATTTAAATCAATATTTATGAAACGTTAAGTTTAATTCCTTTGACATAAAACATTTGACATAATTGAACTGAATTATGTTATTGTCTGACATTTTAATCATTTTAATATTAAGCAGGCTTTACGCACACAGGGACACACGCACGTACGTATGCATACGCAAGTACGTACGAAAGCGTACTGCTGACGTATGCACATACGCACGCACTAACTTACGAATGCGTAGGCACATACGTATGCGTAGGCACGTACGTATCCATGCGTACGCACATACACAGGCCTATGCGTAACCACGTACATAATCGTACGCACGTAATCCTGTTACATATGTAGGCTACGTATGTATTGTGAAACGGGTGCCAGCGACAGAATTGTCCAATATCGAATAAGTAACTCACTTCACACTCTCAGCAACGGATTCAGATTGACTATGTCGCGCCTACAGCGCTGGTTCAAGGCCGTAACTAAAACTTTGTTATAGCTAAAATGTACCCTTGAGACGAAGCTAACATGTGCTGATTCTTATATAAACCTATGTATTGTGAAACGGGTGCCAGCGACAGAATTGTCCAATATCGAATAAGTAACTCACTTCACACTCTCAGCAACGGATTCAGATTGACTATGTCGCGCCCACAGCGCTGGTTCAAGGCCGTAACTAAAACTTTGTTATAGCTAACATGTATCCTTGAGACGAAGCTAACATGTGCTGATTCTTATATAAACCTATGTATTGTGAAACGGGTGCCAGCGACAGAATTGTCCAATATCGAATAAGTAACTCACTTCACACTCTCAGCAACGGATTCAGTTTTGACTATGTCGCGCCCACAGCGCTGGTTCAAGGCCGTAACTAAAACTTTGTTATAGCTAACATGTATCCTTGAGACGAAGCTAACATGTGCTGATTCTTATATAAACCTATGTATTGTGAAACGGGTGCCAGCGACAGAATTGTCCAATATCGAATAAGTAACTCACTTCACACTCTCAGCAACGGATTCAGATTGACTATGTCGCGCCCACAGCGCTGGTTCAAGGCCGTTACTAAAACTTTGTTATAGCTAACATGTATCCTTGAGACGAAGCTAACATGTGCTGATTCTTATATAAACCTATGTATTGTGAAACGGGTGCCAGCGACAGAATTGTCCAATATCGAATAAGTAACTCACTTCACACTCTCAGCAACGGATTCAGATTGACTATGTCGCGCCCACAGCGCTGGTTCAAGGCCGTAACTAAAACCATGTTATAGCTAAAATGTACCCTTGAGACGGAGCTAACATATGCTGATACTTATATAAACCTATGTATTCTGAAACGGGTACCAGCTACAGAAATGTCCAATATCGAATAAGTAACTCACTTCACACTCTCAGCAACGGATTCAGATTGACCTATGACGACCCCACAGCGCTAGTTCAAGGCCCTAATTAAATCTATATTATAGATGAAAGGTACCCTAGAAACGGAGCTAACATGTGCTGGTTCTTATATAAACCTATGTATTGTGAAACGGGTGCCACTGACAGAAATGTCCAATATCGAATAAGTAACTCACTTCACACTCTCAGCAACGGATTCAGATTGACTATGTCGCGCCCACAGCGCTGGTTCAAGGCCGTAACTAAAACTTTGTTATAGCTAAAATGTACCCTTGAGACGAAGCTAACATGTGCTGATTCTTATATAAACCTATGTATTGTGAAACGGGTGCCAGCGACAGAATTGTCCAATATCGAATAAGTAACTCACTTCACACTCTCAGCAACGGATTCAGATTGACTATGTCGCGCCCACAGCGCTGGTTCAAGGCCGTAACTAAAACTTTGTTATAGCTAACATGTATCCTTGAGACGAAGCTAACATGTGCTGATTCTTATATAAACCTATGTATTGTGAAACGGGTGCCAGCGACAGAATTGTCCAATATCGAATAAGTAACTCACTTCACACTCTCAGCAACGGATTCAGTTTTGACTATGTCGCGCCCACAGCGCTGGTTCAAGGCCGTAACTAAAACTTTGTTATAGCTAACATGTATCCTTGAGACGAAGCTAACATGTGCTGATTCTTATATAAACCTATGTATTGTGAAACGGGTGCCAGCGACAGAAATGTCCAATATCGAATAAGTAACTCACTTCACACTCTCAGCAACGGATTCAGATTGACTATGTCGCGCCCACAGCGCTGGTTCAAGGCCGTAACTAAAACCATGTTATAGCTAAAATGTACCCTTGAGACGGAGCTAACATATGCTGATACTTATATAAACCTATGTATTCTGAAACGGGTACCAGCTACAGAAATGTCCAATATCGAATAAGTAACTCACTTCACACTCTCAGCAACGGATTCAGATTGACCTATGACGACCCCACAGCGCTAGTTCAAGGCCCTAATTAAATCTGTATTATAGATGAAAGGTACCCTAGAAACGGAGCTAACATGTGCTGGTTCTTATATAAACCTATGTATTGTGAAACGGGTGCCACTGACAGAAATGTCCAATATCGAATAAGTAACTCACTTCACACTCTCAGCAACGGATTCAGATTGACTATGTCGCGCCCACAGCGCTGGTTCAAGGCCGTAACTAAAACTTTGTTATAGCTAAAATGTACCTTTGAGACGGAGCTAACATATGCTGATACTTATATAAACCTATGTATTCTGAAACGGGTGCCAGTGACAGAAATGTCCAATATCGAATAAGTAACTAACTTCACACTCTCAGCAACGGATTCAGATTGACTATGTCGAGCCCACAGCGCTGGTTCAAGGCCGTAACTAAAACCATGTTATAGCTAAAATGTACCCTTGAGACGGAGCTAACATATGCTGATACTTATATAAACCTATGTATTCTGAAACGGGTACCAGCTACAGAAATGTCCAATATCGAATAAGTAACTCACTTCACACTCTCAGCAACGGATTCGGATTGACCTATGACGAGCCCACAGCGCTGGTTCAAGGCCCTAATTAAATCTGTATTATAGATGAAAGGTACCCTAGAAACGGAGCTAACATGTGCTGGTTCTTATATAAACCTATGTATTGTGAAACGGGTGCCACTGACAGAAATGTCCAATATCGAATAAGTAACTCACTTCACACTCTCAGCAACGGATTCAGATTGACTATGTCGCGCCCACAGCGCTGGTTCAAGGCCGTAACTAAAACTTTGTTATAGCTAAAATGTACCCTTGAGACGAAGCTAACATGTGCTGATTCTTATATAAACCTATGTATTGTGAAACGGGTGCCAGCGACAGAATTGTCCAATATCGAATAAGTAACTCACTTCACACTCTCAGCAACGGATTCAGATTGACTATGTCGCGCCCACAGCGCTGGTTCAAAGCCGTAACTAAAACTTTGTTATAGCTAACATGTATCCTTGAGACGAAGCTAACATGTGCTGATTCTTATATAAACCTATGTATTGTGAAACGGGTGCCAGCGACAGAATTGTCCAATATCGAATAAGTAACTCACTTCACACTCTCAGCAACGGATTCAGTTTTGACTATGTCGCGCCCACAGCGCTGGTTCAAGGCCGTAACTAAAACTTTGTTATAGCTAACATGTATCCTTGAGACGAAGCTAACATGTGCTGATTCTTATATAAACCTATGTATTGTGAAACGGGTGCCAGCGACAGAATTGTCCAATATCGAATAAGTAACTCACTTCACACTCTCAGCAACGGATTCAGATTGACTATGTCGCGCCCACAGCGCTGGTTCAAGGCCGTAACTAAAACCATGTTATAGCTAAAATGTACCCTTGAGACGGAGCTAACATATGCTGATACTTATATAAACCTATGTATTCTGAAACGGGTACCAGCTACAGAAATGTCCAATATCGAATAAGTAACTCACTTCACACTCTCAGCAACGGATTCAGATTGACCTATGACGACCCCACAGCGCTAGTTCAAGGCCCTAATTAAATCTGTATTATAGATGAAAGGTACCCTAGAAACGGAGCTAACATGTGCTGGTTCTTATATAAACCTATGTATTGTGAAACGGGTGCCACTGACAGAAATGTCCAATATCGAATAAGTAACTCACTTCACACTCTCAGCAACGGATTCAGATTGACTATGTCGCGCCCACAGCGCTGGTTCAAGGCCGTAACTAAAACTTTGTTATAGCTAAAATGTACCTTTGAGACGGAGCTAACATATGCTGATACTTATATAAACCTATGTATTCTGAAACGGGTGCCAGTGACAGAAATGTCCAATATCGAATAAGTAACTAACTTCACACTCTCAGCAACGGATTCAGATTGACTATGTCGAGCCCACAGCGCTGGTTCAAGGCCGTAACTAAAACTTTGTTATAGCTAAAATATACCCTTGAGACGGAGCTAACATGTGCTGATTCTTATATAAACCTATGTATTGTGAAACGGGTACCAGCTACAGAAATGTCCAATATCGAATAAGTAACTCACTTCACACTCTCAGCAACGGATTCGGATTGACCTATGACGAGCCCACAACGCTGGTTCAAGGCCGTAACTAAAACTTTGTTATAGCTAAAATGTATCCTTGAGACGAAGCTAACATGTGCTGATTCTTATATAAACCTATGTATTGTGAAACGGGTGCCAGCGACAGAATTGTCCAATGTCGAATAAGTAACTAACTTCACACTCTCAGCAACGGATTCAGATTGACTATGTCGCGCCCACATCGCTGGTTCAAGGCCGTAACTAAAACTTTGTTATAGCTAAAATGTACCTTTGAGACGGAGCTAACATATGCTGATACTTATATAAACCTATGTATTCTGAAACGGGTGCCAGTGACAGAAATGTCAAATATCGAATAAGTAACTCACTTCACACTCTGAGCAACGGATTCGGATTGACCTATGACGAGCCCACAGCGCTGGTTCCAGGCCGTTACTAAAACTTTGTTATAGCTAAAATGTATTCTTGAGACGAAGCTAACATGTGCTGATTCTTATATAAACCTATGTATTGTGAAACGGGTGCCAGCGACAGAATTGTCCAATATCGAATAAGTAACTCACTTCACACTCTCAGCAACGGATTCAGATTGACTATGTCGCGCCCACAGCGCTGGTTCAAGGCCGTAACTAAAACCATGTTATAGCTAAAATGTACCCTTGAGACGGAGATAACATATGCTGATACTTATATAAACCTATGTATTCTGAAACGGGTACCAGCTACAGAAATGTCCAATATCGAATAAGTAACTCACTTCACACTCTCAGCAACGGATTCAGATTGACCTATGACGAGCCCACAGCCCTAGTTCAAGGCCGTTACTAAAACTTTATTATAGCTAAAATGTACCCTTGAGACGGAGCTAACATGTGCTGATTCGTATATAAACCTATATATTCTGAAACGGATGCCAGTGACAGAAATGTCCAATATCGAATAAGTAACTAACTTCACACTCTCAGCAACGGATTCAGATTGACCTATGACGAGTCCACAGCCCTAGTTCAAGGCCGTAACGTAAACTTTATTACAGCTGAAAAGTACCCTTGAGACGGGGCTAACATGTGCTAATTCTTATATAAACCTATGTATTCTGAAACAGGTGCCAGCGACAGAAATGTCCAATATCGAATAAGTAACCAACTTCACACTCTCAGCAACGGATTCAGATTGACCTATGACGAGCCCACAGCCCTAGTTCAAGGCCGTAACGTAAACTTTATTACAGCTGAAATGTACCCTTGAGACGGGGCTAACATGTGCTGATTCATATATCAACCTATGTATTCTGAAACGGGTACCAGCTACAGAAATGTCCAATATCGAATAAGTAACTCACTTCACACTCTCAGCAACGGATTCAGATTGACCTATGACGAGCCCACAGCCCTAGTTCAAGGCCGTAACGTAAACTTTATTACAGCTGAAATGTACCCTTGAGACGGGGCTAACATGTGCTGATTCATATATCAACCTATGTATTCTGAAACGGGTACCAGCTACAGAAATGTCCAATATCGAATAAGTAACTCACTTCACACTCTCAGCAACGGATTCAGATTGACCTATGACGAGCCCACAGCCCTAGTTCAAGGCCGTTACTAAAACTTTATTATAGCTAAAATGTACCCTTGAGACGGAGCTAACATGTGCTGATTCGTATATAAACCTATATATTCTGAAACGGATGCCAGTGACAGAAATGTCCAATATCGAATAAGTAACTCACTTCACACTCTCAGCAACGGATTCAGATTGACCTATGACGA
This sequence comes from Gibbula magus, assembly GCA_936450465.1. Lineage (NCBI taxonomy): Eukaryota > Metazoa > Mollusca > Gastropoda > Trochida > Trochidae > Gibbula > Gibbula magus. Next base: position 62,987,508 of record OW388299.1, read on the forward strand.
GTCCACAGCCCTAGTTCAAGGCCGTTACTAAAACTTTATTATAGCTAAAATGTACCCTTGAGACGGAGCTAACATGTGCTGATTCGTATATAAACCTATATATTCTGAAACGGATGCCAGTGACAGAAATGTCCAATATCGAATAAGTAACTCACTTCACACTCTCAGCAACGGATTCAGATTGACCTATGACGAGTCCACAGCCCTAGTTCAAGGCCGTTACTAAAACTTTATTATAGCTAAAATGTACCCTTGAGACGGAGCTAACATGTGCTGATTCGTATATAAACCTATATATTCTGAAACGGATGCCAGTGACAGAAATGTCCAATATCGAATAAGTAACTCACTTCACACTCTCAGCAACGGATTCAGATTGACCTATGACGAGTCCACAGCCCTAGTTCAAGGCCGTTACTAAAACTTTATTATAGCTAAAATGTACCCTTGAGACGGAGCTAACATGTGCTGATTCGTATATAAACCTATATATTCTGAAACGGGTACCAGCTACAGAAATGTCCAATATCGAATAAGTAACTCACTTCACACTCTCAGCAACGGATTCAGATTGACCTATGACGAGTCCACAGCCCTAGTTCAAGGCCGTTACTAAAACTTTATTATAGCTAAAATGTACCCTTGAGACGGAGCTAACATGTGCTGATTCGTATATAAACCTATATATTCTGAAACGGATGCCAGTGACAGAAATGTCCAATATCGAATAAGTAACTCACTTCACACTCTCAGCAACGGATTCAGATTGACCTATGACGAGTCCACAGCCCTAGTTCAAGGCCGTTACTAAAACTTTATTATAGCTAAAATGTACCCTTGAGACGGAGCTAACATGTGCTGATTCGTATATAAACCTATATATTCTGAAACGGATGCCAGTGACAGAAATGTCCAATATCGAATAAGTAACTAACTTCACACTCTCAGCAACGGATTCAGATTGACCTATGACGAGTCCACAGCCCTAGTTCAAGGCCGTTACTAAAACTTTATTATAGATGAAATGTACCCTTGAGACGGGGCTAACATGTGCTGATTCTTATATAAACCTATGTATTCTGAAACGCGTGCCACTGACAGAAATGTCCAATATCGAATAAGTAACTCACTTCACACTCTCAGCAACGGATTCAGATTGACCTATGTCGACCCCATAGCGCTAGTTCAATGCCGTAATTACAACTTTATTACAGCTTAAATGTACCCTTGAGACGGAGCTGACATGTGCTGGTTCGTATATAAACCTATGTATTCTGAAACGGGTACCAGCGACAGAAATGTCCAATATCGAATAAGTAACCAACTTCACACTCTCAGCAACGGATTCAGATTGACCTATGACGAGCCCACAGCGCTAGTTCAAGGCCCTAATTAAATCTGTATTATAGATGAAAGGTACCCTAGAGACGGAGCTAACATGTGCTGATTCTTATATAAACCTATGTATTCTGAAACGCGTGCCACTGACAGAAATGTCCAATATCGAATAAGTAACTCACTTCACACTCTCAGCAACGGATTCGGATTGACCTATGACGAGCCCACAGCGCTGGTTCCAGGCCGTTACTAAAACTTTGTTACAGCTAAAATGTATTCTTGAGACGAAGCTAACATGTGCTGATTCTTATATAAACCTATGTATTGTGAAACGGGTGCCAGCGACAGAATTGTCCAATATCGAATAAGTAACTAACTTCACACTCTCAGCAACGGATTCAGATTGACTATGTCGCGCCCACAGCGCTGGTTCAAGGCCGTAACTAAAACCATGTTATAGCTAAAATGTACCCTTGAGACGGAGCTAACATGTGCTGGTTCTTATTTAAACCTATGTATTCTGAAACGGGTACCAGCGACAGAAATGTCCAATATCGAATAAGTAACTAACTTCACACTCTCAGCAACGGATTCAGATTGACCTATGACGACCCCACAGCGCTAGTTCAAGGCCCTAATTAAATCTTTTTTATAGCTGAAAGGTACCCTAGATACGGAGCTAACATGTGCTGATTCATATATAAAACTATGTATTCTGAAACGGGTGCCAGCGACAGAAATGTCCAATATCGAATAAGTAACTAACTTCACACTCTCAGCAACGGATTCAGATTGACCTATGATGAGCCCACAGCGCTAGTTCAAGGCCGTAACTAAAACTTTATTACAGGTGAAATGTACCTTAAAGACGGAGCTAACATGTTCTGATTCATATATAAACCTATGTATTCTGAAGCGGGTGCCAGCGACAAAAATGTCCAATACCGAATAAGTATTTAACTTCACACTCTCAGCAACGGATTCAGATTGACCTTTATTGCGATGTTCGGGGATCACGTCCCCGGTCGTTTATAAACTATTGTTACAGCTCACATGAGCTTTTGAGTTAAACTTAACATTTGTTTATTGTATTCAAATCTCTATGTGGTGACATGGAAGCTATCTTTGATTTGATTTGGACAGCAACAGATTGAAGCGACGCCATGTTGAATCGACTGCGTGCTATTTATAGGTCGTGGAGCGCTCGGTTCAGCTATGCTCAACGCTGTGGGCTTTCTGCATTACGTTATAAATACCGGCACACAAGAAAAGAACGTTTTTGTCGTTTGCAGTCTTAAATATTAAATAATGAGCTACGAACAAGTGTGAATTGCTAAAAAATTGAAGTTCACATTTTGAATAGGGAATAAGGAATAAGTAACTGTTCGCTAACTTCACATTTTGAATAAGGAATAAGGAATAAGTAACCGTTCGCCAATTTCACATTTTGAATAAGGAATAAGGAATAAGTAACCGTTCGCCAATTTCACATTTTGAATAAGGAATAAGGAATAAGTAACTGTATGCTAACTTCACATTTTGAATAAGGAATAAGGAATAAGGAACTGTGCGCTAACTTCACAGACCCCTTTCACACTCTCTTCCGATCCAATCTGACCCCATGAATAACACATAGCTCTGCTCTCAGTTGTAAGGCTTCAATACATTTGAAGTGAGAATTTGATCAACAAAGAGTTTCTTTGTTTTTTTTGCCGAAAAATGGTTTTCTACCTGTAAAACATCATTCTAAACTAACTGTTTAACAATTATGAAATACTTATGAATGTTTAATTAAATGGCTTTATACTATTGGAACACGTCCAACATGTACACTGACGGTTAATAATGTGTACAAAGATTTTTCTTCACTCTATATACGTTTTACTTCATGATAGATTCATGGACTGGCGATCATGGTGCTATAATGACTCCGCAAGAGTACACTGTGTGGTACGTAGTAAAGCTAACTATGTGTCATTTACCAATTGTGCATGTTGTTGCATTGTCAAGCAAACTAAATGTATTGTAGCCACTGTTGAAAAGACTTGTTGCAATGTAACGTATCTAGTCGTCATTAAAATTATAATTATAAGATCTTTATTTTTTATTATATTTGTATCATTAATTATTTAAATTATATTTCAAAGTTTGACTGAATGTGTGTATGTCACTGAATACGACATTTTCGTATAATGTAGTATTGTTCCACAGGTAATTTCATTGACTACATTTATTGTAAAATATCGCTATAACCTCATGTATGGGTTAGTACGGATTAGTACCTGATCCATACATGTATTTCAAAATCACAAAGTTTCATTGTCACATGAGGTAAAATTATAGTTGGATAAAAATGCATGTGAAACAGTTACAACCCTAATGAGCCAAGTGTGAGAGCTTTGAATGACCATAGATCGTTCGCTTTTGCAGCATCAACAGCCTGGAATGAACTCCCTCAACATCTGCGTGATTATCAAGAATTGCCCTCTTTTAAATCTCAACTAAAGACTCATTTCTTCAGAATTGCCTTTCCATTTTAATCCATTCTCCTATCTATTTCCCCATGCGCTTTGAGCATGTATTGCACATGGATAAATGCGCATTATAAGTATGCTATTATTATTATTATATTATAGACAGTATATTTGTCGAAGGGTAATTGTGTTTTAATGTGAAACAGTTATAACTCTAAGAAAACAATGTTTTCTGGATAAAAAAATGAATTTAATAATAATTATACAACTAACAGTTGTTGATATTTTGAGGACAGGTATCCTGCCTTGTAATGGCCTTGCTTCCACCTGATGAAGAAATAAACATATTCTACGAAAGGCATATATCTTCACAATAAAGAAGTTCTTGAAACTCTTGTTTTATTATGAGTTCCACTTCTTAACGCCCCCAAACACTCGCGTTACAGTATGCCTGTTTGGGATGGCCAAAATGCTTTAACAGAATAGCAACAACATAACGACTCATTTCGTGCCAAACAACACAAATCCTTATAGTCAAAAATAACCTTTCAATCATGTTTTGGCGGTTTTATCAAAATATACATCGTTATGAGTTAAGTCATGAGCTGATTCACTTCGGACTGTCTATGGCAATTATTGGCATTAACTGAAGATTTGGACTTTCTTTTCTCAGAGTCTATTTTTATAGAATCCTAGTTTACATAAACTTCTCTATATACATCGATTCATCTTTGTATTCCCGGAGCACGTATTGAAGGATTAAGATCAAAAGAAGCGTCAAGTTAAAAAAAGGAACAAAGATGTATATCCTAACCTTAATTTCATCATTTAAAATACCTTGTAAAAAGAAAACCCTAGTCATGGGGAGTTTGATGAACAATCGGTGTAACTGTCACTGTCACTGACAATATTCATCAGATATATCATGAGATGATGTCTCCTCCAAAAAATCCAAAGCGTCTGTGAATGAGATGAATTAGTTTACCATATATAAATCTGCTGCAATGACCATCTGATTTTATGTAATGGTACATTTGTCCCGTGTACTGCTCTATGGTAGATGTCCACCTTACAATACTTCCGAGTACTAGCGTCTTTGCCATTGAGTCTGATTTTATAACATGCATGCTACCTTCATATTCCATTTATTGGAAGTCATTGCAGGTTACTATAACCGATTTAATGTAGTCTATAGCAAAATGATAGCATGAAATTCAAATTAATATCAATAAATCATTAAATTTCACTTCACAGACTCCACTTGTTGCCGCTTAGTTTCTTTTTGCACCGAGCTATGACGTCTTGTGGTATAGTTTAATCAATCCAGTTAAAATGATTGGCGCATGTAAATCAGAATCTGTAAGGTCAGACATACAATAAGACTTCTGCCGTACTAACTGATTCCCGTGTAATGGGAGGACCCTGTGGCAAGTTGACATGTTACCGATATTTGCAAAGGCTTCACTGACATTCTGATGTTCTGCATGTTTCTGTTTTGCTTAATATTCGCTCCGTAAGCAAATTAAAGGTGTTAGGGTGTCATTGCTGTTTACACATACCACCCCATGACTTTCTTTTATGGTTCATGCGTGATACTTCTGTTAATTGCCGTTTAAGTGGTGTGACGCAATAACGGAATATCACAATATAGATACTGTTGTCACGATTGTCTTGGGCACGTTTAAAAGTTTATATGTTCTGTGGTTGTGAAGCCCTGCATGTCTTTTCAGTAATCAAATACAATTAGTCAACAAGTTATCATGTATTCGATAACATCAGACATAACGGATGAGATTATCATCATCACATTGTCATCCAAAATCAATCTCCACTGGTGTACATCTTTGAACACATCACTTCCAGTGACGCATTGTCATCAGGTAAATTCCGTCAAATAAATTATTAAGATATGTTCAATGACGATGTAAATCATTGTGATTTCATGCCGTTGGTGACTTCAGAGTGTTGTGAATAAGTTACTGACACCGCGATATCTCCTGTGAGATATCACTCGATGGAACACAAGCAATATCCCCTGTGTTTGATATATATAGCAGTTATCCTAAACTGTTTGCCTCCAGCAATATACATATATTGAGCCAATAACTTACTTTTCTTCACAATCATTTCTTACTAAACATAGACTTATTATGTACTAATATATATATGTGAGTGGTATGTATTTAATGACTATTATGAGTGAAATATTAATCTAATTTATTGGTATGTGTTATATGTATATGTTTCGTTAATATTTCGTTATACTATACATTCAGAAATTTACTCATTTGGCCAATAGGTCAGTATTATACGAATTGTTGATGTATGTGTCACTGAGTACCTTGCTATTGCTATACTGTATAGCTCTGAGTTTAATTCCACAAAGGCATATCGAAACGAGTTAGTGGGGTGGATTACATACCGAATGAGCCTAAATGGAGAGTTCAAGAAGCTCTGACAAGGTCTCAGACACCAATAACCTACTGAACATGAGAAAGCTGATTTTACACTCACGGCGCGCCATGTTAATAATGCAAAAGTTGAAGTGAAGAGCCTAGTTAACCCACTGCCCATTCCTCTCTAAACTCAGCTGCCGTTATAATGAAGATTGATTCTCTAAGAAGACGACGCGAGATGTACACATACACAGGCAGTTGCAATATTTAATAGTTCCAGAAGGCAGTGGTGGTGGACATTAATCCACAAGCACCGAGAAACCCCTGTACATTGGTTTTCTGTTACATCAATGCATTTGATGAGCAATTACCCCCTCTGTCCAAACTTCAGCTTCTGGTCCTAAAAATTGAGAGAAAATTGATTCTCCGAGAAGATGAAGTGAGATGTTTATCTACATGCAATGGGCATATGCCTAATTGAATAGTCCCAGTTCTATAACTGCCAAGAAACCTCCTTAGGCTGTTAAGTTTTCTAATTCAGAACAGCATATGATGAGTTTTCGCTACCCTCTTCTGCGCTAGCCTCTGCTGCTGGTCTGACGAAGATTGATTATCCACATGGATGCAGCTGGAAGTACACAAATTGGCCACATTTTTCAATATGTCATAAATTAGGGAAAACTTAAGTTAATGATCTGTTATACACCAGGTATGCGATACTTGTAAACAAGAATGGAAAAGATGGTGTGCTGACACTCTACATTCATCTTCATCAGAAATTATATAGACTGGCTTCCTTGACCTTCACTGTGCACAAAGCTGCTGCGCTGCTGGTCTGATGAAGATTGATTCTCCACATGGATGCAGTGAGACGTACGTTTATTGCAATTGGGCAGTTGCCCAGCTCACTCTGTGGTCAATGCAGAGATGTTCTACATTTCTGAGAGCTTCTGGTAGCATCTATACAATATATGAAGGAGAGAGAGAGAGAGAGAGAGGGCTACATATATATATATATATATATATATATATATATATATATATATATATATATATATAATATACTATTACTTCAACTTGATTTTTTTAGAACTTATTCACAATAGGTTGGATAGGTAGAAAACTTCTCCTAAAGCATCTCATCACTTTTCCAGAGGTTCATTGTGCTTCATCCTGGGTTCTGACGTAGACATTGTTACAATTTGATCTGTAGCACGTTTTCTGCATATTATGTTTTCTCAATTTTGCCATTGAGGTTTATACAATATATTAGTACGTTAATGGGTGAACGACCTACACGACCCGATAGAAAACGGCTATCCCTATTCGCTGAAAATGGTGATTCTTCAGGGTGAGAGGTTGCTTTATAGGTCTTATGGGAATTTGAGAGTTGATGGTTAACCATTCTCTCAATGTACCATATTTCAAACTCTATTCCGAGTTATTAGTTATCGTTACATCAGTCGGAACACTTGAACTACCTTCGAGTGGCCATTTTAATGTGAATACATTGAAATGGTCGCTCGATTGGTCTAATCGAACCATGTACATTCGTTTTAGAACTCTTTTTATTGATTGAGGAGTATTGGTAACACTTATTTATGGTTTTGTGAGAGCAGTTTAGCAAGAATGTCCTTTAAACCACAGAAGCTATTAACAAGTAACCAGAAAGAAATGTAGGTTTTAATACCTTCCGTAAAGCATTGTCAGAATGTAAGTTGTTTCCAAATAATTTTGACATGTTTACACGTAATGGTGTCATCGTGGTTCCACGTGAAGATCATGATTGACGTACTGAACACTGTGCGGGCTGGCGTGTTGTTGAGAAGTGCTGATACAGTTTTTACAGATTTTATAATTTTAAATTCTAATTACGTCATTTTGATAACGATATAAAACTGTTACACTATTTCCAGAAGTACTCTAGAAAAGTTAAAGTATATAACCATACTCATGTGTTAAACAATTTTGGAAAGTGTGCGAAATTGTTCTCGTATTATTTATTTATTATTTACAATAGTTGAATGAAGCCATTTTCTGACCTTTATTCTTGTAAATATGATTAGTCTTCAAACCCTCTGTAAATGTCATGTGTATGGTTAGATCACAATGTATCTGAATACATTAAGGACATGAAAGCTGTGTTACTATCTGGTTTATCGTTGGTTCCTTTACATTACTATAGGGATATAACGTTCTGCAAATTATCGAAATAGTATCATAATAGGTATAATGGATAATCAATAACATAAAAAAAATCTATATCGAAATACTGCATACTGCTAGAAACAATGACATAGTCTTTAACTAAAAATCAAACCAATATTTCAGGTTCATTTGAGGTATAGTTATTAACGCCATTTTTGTCACTAAACAAGACACATTCCTTTTCAAGTACAATAACATGGATATATTCGTGTTTTTAGATTCTGAATGATAAAAAGAGGATAAATGAATGAGAAATAATTAGACGATCAGTAGAATTTCACCCGAAGACACCCGCTGTTACAGGATATGTGGAACTTATCTGCCCTACCGATATCAATACCAGCCATCGCATTTGAATGCTTCATCCAATTGACTTCCTGCATGTTTTACATAATACATTATGTTATAAATCAAGGAGAGGGTTACCTAAGCTGGATGTCTTGTTCCTAGTCTGATTAAACAATGAATTATTCAAATCAAAGAACTCAAATAAATGAACTTTAGCCGTTTTCCAAGTATCTGTTCTAGACTTTAGCTGAATATGCACAACTTACGTAAACTTCAGTAAAGAATGAATAATTCAACGTTTCTGAATTTTCGTTTTGAAGTTTCTGAAGAAGAACATCATAACATACAGAGATTGCAGTGTGACTTAATAAAACAAAGGGTTTCGTTGAAGTAAAGTCGGAAGAATACACACTGACTGTGCTTAAAAATACATGTAGGATTTAACTGTTCATTATAATTGCTTGTGATAAAGAATGACTCGACACTCTGCATATATCTGTAAGTTTTAATCACCTAAACATATCATATAAACAAAGAGGAACTTCCTTTTCATTTATGCTTGTTTTTGTTTGCAAGTTGTCTCCTTTCACAGTCAGCATACACACTAACTTCTAACACAAGGGTAATTACTTGTCAGACACTGTTACCTATCTATAACGTGATCAACATTAATTGATGTCACCTAGTGTATCAGTTGTTGACACGCCTGGGTAATAGAGTACGTAGTTGATCACAACAACAGACAACTAATAGTGTCATGTACAGCTCCTCTAAAGCTTCTGTCACAGGATATCTGGAATGAATGTTATCTAACAACTGGGTCGGAGTTATGGATTATGAGGACACTTATACTGTAAACATGATCAAGAAATGATTTTATAAAAAGTCGCAGAGATTCTCAGATGAAAAACAGATTGATGTGCTATGTTCGTTGAACATGTTATAAAACCGGTCCTTCGGCCACTGTATCTATTCGTAATAGGGGTAGGATCAATAATCCTTTGCTTTTCATGAAGATTGATAAGTTAATGAATATCGATTCATCGGACTCATTAATTATTTCTTTATCTTTCTAACCCATGACATCATGCCTATAATAACCTTAATGAATAATTAATGCCCCCCTTTCCCTCCCATTTTACAGAGTCTGCCTTGTATTTATATATTACCTCTATCCTAACCCTATTTTAAATTATCTGAATGGTTAGAATTATTAATCCAATTATCTGATTAAGTCAGTACATGTATAAGTTTAATAATTATAACACTAGTTTTTATTCTCATTTACTTGTTTCACCTTGGGACTTCATTGGTAAAACCACAAATCGTAACAATGGATACATATATGAATGTTAAACATTGATACTTGGATAGCCACATCATCCCCAATGCAAGGAATGATTGAGGAATACATGTATCTCGTAAAGTTCAAATAAAAGTAATTATCAAAATCGAATGAATATGTTAGTTTAGCTCAAATAGTTATTCGTTTTTCACTGTCCAACATCAAAGCTTCACAAAATGATTGAGAGGCGTATGGTGGATGATGAATCACCTCCCGACATGGTTTATTCAAATACGCCTTTATTACTGACCTTTCTTTGATCTTGTGTGTCTAGGTCCACACCAAACTTCTTCAATAATGTTGTTTGGATATTCATACCACTAATTTATCTGACTCGGGGCAAATATCAAGACAACTGTACTTCTAAAACACTATTCAAATTCTCGGTATGGAAAATATGTGGTAATAGTGATGTACGTCACAATGATTTGAATGATGTAAGTACCCAACATCGCCATGGCTTTGACCTTGACCTCGATTTAGACTGACTCTCAAAAAGTTATATGTCACCATGCCGTCGGTGATTATTTTATCTAGTTGTAATCTAATTATACTAAACTTGCCCCTCTATAATACTATGTTTTAAATCATGAAACACATTTCCACTCCTTCACTTTCCCGAAATTGCTGCATGATCTTAGCAAAACAATTTTATTTGTTAATTCAAGTAACCTTCACCATTATAATAGTTTCAGAGCCCAAATGATATAAACATGAGTGAAATGCGTGCCTGTTGAATTCCAAGACAAAACCATACTAGTTTAGGTGATTATCAGAAGCTTGTTAACTTCAACGGAACTGCTTAACCCACACTGTACAAATATCACATCCAGATAAAGCCGACCTGTAGGAAAGACCATTCGAAATTGTGTGAAAGATTCCTTGGGAAAACATTCTACTAATCTACTATGTTTCGAATTAAAATTCGGGTCAGACACTATTGGAGACCGTCGTCGTTGCTTACACACGTTTGTTAAAATTAACATTCACTCTCTCAAAGTTTTATGCTGTCTCCAACTCTTGGTACATAAATGTCAATTTGTATTCATGCGGTACACTTAGGTATTGTCTTTCTCGAGTCAGTTATGCAGGAAAATAGAGCAAGGGAGGCTTGTAATTGACGTGGTATTACCAGTTCAGTAAGAACATGCACCTATTCCAACGCAATATTTCTAATTTTCATAAGGGTCATACTTTTTAGGACCTTTTCAAAATCTTCAAGAAAGTTTTTAAGAAGACATAGTCATTGGCACTTAAGAAATATGAAAAACACTAATTAACATGATGCATGATGACGACACTGTACGAAACGTGTAGACAGGTGTGTATATATCATGCAGTACCTTATGAACCAAGCACAAGCACTATGCATTCACTGTCCAACTGAGGTCAGTGTGTAAAAATTGACTCACACATATGTCTTAGTTTCTGCAAAAGTTCTTACTTGTCAAGACAAATACTATAATACGATGTAGTGTTATTGTAATTTAAAAGTTTTATTTAAAGTTAGAAGACACCTTGTTTTTATCCTTCTATCAGAATCTATATGCATGTAGACAATTGATCTGCAGAGAACAGGAGCACAGATCTGACAAGAGGACCATAAAGTCAACGAGATGTGCACCGCTTTATTACCAGGCGTCTCGTAAGTTTTGGGAATCAATTTCTACGAATCAAACATCATCTGTTAAATTAGTGCGTCTGTACATCCAGATTCTCTCATCTCATATCTCTACCACCATATTACTCTGTCTGTTTCAGTTCTTCAAGGTGGTTAATCAAACATTGAACAGATTGCAATGGGTAGCTGATAAACCGTGTTGTCAAATATTGAATTGCTTATGCAGTGTCTAATGTAACACACATATACAAACACACCCACACCCACGTAAGTCCTGGGCATAGTTCATAGTTGATTGTGGTCCATTGTAGAATCATATTTCTTTCATGTAGTTTGTATGTGAAATACAAGGAAAAGTGGATGAATATTGGGACAATGCTATATGTTATTTATAGTACACTGTCGGCCAAAAGAAACGCCTACTAGATATCTTATCAGATATCGTAAAAACTATAATGAGCAGACTAGCAATTTTATAGCATAATGAAGTTGCACCATTTCTGCGTAATATATTTGAATTTCAAAAGTTCATGTCACGAAAGAATGGCGAATGTTGAAATAAGAAAACAATAATTGTTCAGTTTTCTATCAGTGCTTGGTCAGAAATAAATGTAAAAAGATTTTCATACAACCACGAGCAACAATACAGGCCCGCATTCGCATTAAAGTGGTGATGATGCTACAGATGAACGTGGTTACGGTGCGCAAGTGAATCAATCGAAAATAGCCGTCTACATTGGGCGTGGTTTTCATTAACGTTATTGACTCGAATCACAGTTTGCCATGGACTTTCATAGTAGTAATTGCTTCAGCATACCGTGGAAACCACCATTAATTATATTTCAGAAATAATTGTATGTTTCATTTTAAGGAAAATCAAGTAGGCGTTTCTTTTGGCCGACAGTGTATAGCAAATCCCCCGTGGAGGCATGCATGCGATGATAAGCTTCAGCTCTGCCTCGTTGGCTTCGTTTCAGTCATGTCGAGGCTGTGCATGTTGATAAGGTTATTTATTCTATGTGAGACAATACGTATCACTATGTTGTACTATGCACCATTAGCTGCTAGTTTTTTGATAAGCTGATAAGTGATATACGGGATGATCTGCCTTCAGCATCAGCGTCGATAAAATGTATTTGATAAATAATGTCGCCAATAGTAAAACACCCTTCTCTCTTCGGAGAATCAAGTTAAAAATGAGCGAGCGTACATGGTTCGGTAACGCCACAGTTTTTGTAATTTGAAATAATAAAATGTGTTAACAATAAAATGGCCGCCATACAATGTATGGTTTATAAGCAACATCATTATTACAACTACGGATTATCGGTTTGTGTAATAAGATGTTTTGCCCTCTGAAATAAAACTAAATGACATAAACTATCATAATAAATTAATAATAAATTTTGCAAAAACCGTGCTACAGCCCCTTTAAGCTACTTTTCACTCGGTTGTGCCTAGAGTGTGCCTATTGTGCACATAGTAATGTAAAGACATTTTAACAAGTAATCCATTCAGCACATGCGAATATAAAGGGCTCTATGAATCTAGCCTTTAATAGGTAAGTGTATGATTATTTAAATTTCTTAATCTTTAAATAAAGACATTGTTTCTAAGAAACGAAATTCGTTTAAGCCGTAAACAGTAATTGGTGTCATTCTCTTAGCGGAATGTGAACGAATTTATTTTGGATAGATAGTGTGCACTTTTACCAGCAACCACGCATATGAATGCTTTTATGTTGACTTTATTGGCAATGGTTCCCAAGGGAATACCGAAATAGGTTGTTCGTCCTATTACACACTGTCTGACATTTTAAGTCATCGAGGAGAAGGCCTTGTAAGTGGTTAACTTGTGCCTAATTTCTTTGACCTTTCTGTAAATAAAATAACACGTGTGTGTCATATGGAAACTATGTTTCACTAGTGTTAAATATGCTCCCAGAACACTATACATATTTTCCATATTGAAAGTCTTAATGTTTTACAAACCTTACACTCACTTACTTTCTATCTATTTGTCAACGAATTATACCATTATCAATGTATGTGATGGACATAGATTTGCAGAAAATCTATGGATATGCCAATGGTGTTATTGGTCACAGTGATAAATACAGTACCCATAAGCCTTATATAAACATTGAACATTTGTAGTCTTTGTATATAACGTGCATTCTCTTATTGGTGTTTGTTAAATGACAAATACCAGGGATGTAGCTCAGTTGATAGTGTCCGTTCATCACGTAGACGGTTGGGGTTCGATTCCAGACCGCATTGTTCAAACAGATGTTTAAAGATGGGAGTAGTTCCCTTTATTTGGCTGTCAGCATTATAAGGATAGAACAAAGCTTGTACTGACACTGTACTGTGGCTGCGGGGTACCAAGCGAACAAAAGAATTTCAGATTTATTTGTATTGAGGACAATAAATAGGTATTATTATCATATTGAATGCTTCACAAAGATGATGTGATAATAAAACAACCTCTCCTCTCCTTAACACCTTTTCAAAGTATTGATGCTTATTAAATTTGCTCAATGATATGTACATCATACACTTTTATCGGATTTATAATTGCATACACTGTGCTCACAGGGACAGCAGGTATCGGAGAACAGGTCCACAAGATGAGTAACTGGGAACTTGATTCTTCTTCTGCTGCAACCCATTACTTCCTTGATAACAGTGTTACCAAAACGTTGTAGTCATAGCATTGTAACTTTCCGCGATCATTCATTGTTGTTTCTTCAAATGTTTAGCGTTCTAAACGAGTTTATCTGAATGTTCTCAACTGAACTTATATCTCTTTAAACAGGTGAATCCTCCATATACTATCTTGTGTAACTGATTAGGTGCATTTTAGTTGCAGAAAACCTTACCTTGATGTTTGTACCAACCAACTGAGGTAGCTTTTAGGTTTGTATTTTACATTTACGCGATTACCCGTACAGAAAATGACAAACCGACCATTGTTTCGACTGATATAACTGATTATACATTTGCAGGAGCCAGAACTGAAGTTAACCTGCCGATTCTTTCATAGAGCGTTTCTGCTTTAAATAACATAGTTTACTTACTTCGACCTTCCGTACATGTAAATACGCCATTAGTGTAAATTCGAATGTAAATTTTAAGTGTACCAGTTAAAGTGTTTTCATTCTTTTTATTTTTTATCATTCTCATACAGGTACATCTCTCAATTATTCCTAAAGACAGAGTTTCATTAATTCATACCAATTTGACCTTGAGAAAGAAATTACCGCCTTGGAGGGGCTTAGCGAATTCCTAGTTCCTGCTATAAGTACTACCATAGTGAATAAGGTGGTACCTATATAGAAACTCACCCTCGTGTCTTCTGATATCAAATATATCAACACGATTTGAAAAAAAATACAAATATCCGAGGCTTGCCGAGGACATTTTTACTTTTACCGACGAGTGTTGAAGACACGAGGGTGAGATACTATGTATCACCCAAATTTATTAAGAATAAGTGAAAATAGTGTACATCTCTGAGCACATCTCTGCCATTAGACTTCCAGTGCGGCGAGGTGATTGTATTGTGACGTCATGATGTTGTTGACGTCATAGCATTGTGATGTCTTTACTCTATGATGTAAAAGCATTGTGATGTCATGTAGTGTCAGCCAATATTACTATATGGGGCGGAAATATGGGGAATACATAAATTTGATCAAATAGAAAAGATTCATCTTATTGCCTGCAAAAGATTTTTGAATGTCGGTCCACAAACCCCCACCGCTATTGTGTATGGTGAGTGTGGACGATATCCTCTTTTTATTAATGCGATGTATAAAACTTTACAATATTGGTTAAAGATTACTCGTATGAATGAAAACAGAATTCCTTTTAAAGTCTATAAAATGCAAATGTACTATGATAATTGTGGCTATAATACATATGCTTCATATATAAGAAATATCCTTTTTTCTCATGGTTTTGGGTATGTTTGGATTTCCCAGACGGTCGGAGATAAACTTTCGTTTTTAAATAATTTCAAAACAGTTGCAATCAATATTTTTTTCCAATCATGGACATGTATATTAAATAATAGCTCACGATATCGTGTATATAGAGAATTCAAAAGTCTCCTAGCTCCTGAAAAGTATTTATCATATATTTTTGACAGAAAGTTTCGTAAGATTATGATTAAACTTCGATGTGCATTGTTAAGACTAAAGAATAATGAAGGGAGATGGCAAAATATAGATGTAACGGAACGAAACTGCCCATTATGCAATTGAGGAATAGAAGACGAGTATCACTTCTTATTTATATGTAATGTTTACAAATCTCTTAGATTAAAATATTTACCACCGGTATATTGTAAACATCCTAACAAGCATAAACTGAAATCACTGTTAACTACTAATAATGAAACACTCTTGAGAAACCTTTGTAAATATTTATACCAAGCCTATGAACAAAGATCAAATTATTTGTCATTACATTAAGATATCATAATACCCATTACGTAATGTAGCATGTTGTATGCATTGTAATCAAATTGAACTCTTCATTGTACATATATGTAAATCTGTATATATTTTGTATACGGGCCTGTGGCCTATAGACAAATAAAATCACTTCACTTGACTTGACTAGTAGACGGCGATAGGGCATTCTGCAAAATCTACTGCCAAAACGATAACTCCTAGGAGATATCGTTTGATCACACACAAGCGATATCTCCGGTGGAACAAAGTTTTTGGTGATAAATAGAGGAACCCTGCATTCGGGGCAGATTTTAGAACTACTGTTACTTGTTACCAGCATCGGTCACGGACGGTTCAATTCGTCTGTTTTCTCTGTAGACAGAAGCCTTATCATCTATGTTCTGTATAGGTTAATGTCCTCGTCACTATCCATCCCTTTCTAAAGGAATAAAGAGTAACGAGGACATTAACCTACTTAAATAAC
This sequence comes from Gibbula magus, assembly GCA_936450465.1. NCBI lineage: Eukaryota > Metazoa > Mollusca > Gastropoda > Trochida > Trochidae > Gibbula > Gibbula magus. The sequence continues at coordinate 63,004,121 of OW388299.1, forward strand.
AATCATAAAATGGCTATTTTAACGAATTTAAACCATAAACTTTCTACTTAAAATCGTTAATGTGGTTTGCAACTTTTCGTAACTTGAACATAATGGAGCGAGAAAGTAATAATATGATGTCAGTGTAATTTCACAATAGTCCATTGTGATAAGTAAAGTTGTGTATTTTGATAATTTGAAAAAGGTGGCGTCACAAAGATACTGTGGCGAATTTGATAAATGTTTAGACGTTTTCAAGTACAATAATAACGAATGTCGTTTATTGGCATGTTTTGTGACATTAAGGCGGCATGTGCATTTAATATGTTCTGTTTATTTTGAAAGTTACTTAACTCAATTTCAGTACATACATGTGTATCACACGTGCAGCTTTGTAGATAACATGTCTGCCTTGCAACTATTGTCTTTGCAGACATTCTCATATTTGTTTGTCTCTGAGGTCATCAATGAAGGAGGATTTAAATGTTTCTTTAAAGGACAGAAGCCCGAGTGAGGGTTATTTCAGTATTTAAAGTATTGATATGGGTTACTCACCATTCGCCAACCATTAAATGATATTTATTCCTTTACATACATCAAACTAGCAGCTATAAGAATGTATTTAATGCTTGAACAACGGTGTGTCCATATGAATACAGCTTATGTCTCAGAAAGGTCAGACGTTGTGTAATAAGAAGCAAACTCCTTTTTGTGAAATACTATAGGGAATCAGGTACGAGCTGCACTGATGCTAAAGTCTCCATGAGGGAATTCCGGTCCTGCACCTAAGTTAGAAGTCATAGGGAGATTAACAATCAGAATATTCGCCAGAGGTTACATCAGATGATGGCTTCCAAACATTAATAAATAAATCACTCATTTTTCAATCAACTAAAAGTTGTATTAGAATTCCTGAGATAAAGGAAGTGTTTTTTTTCAAATTGAATTTTGTTCATCATTTATAAGATCAACACCCAGTGTTAAACTCTTACTTTGTCTTGTTGATCGAGTTTTGTTTATATGGTAACATGCATTATTGTATCACTTAAGTGAATGAACCCATCCATTACTGCATCTTTATAGGACCAGTAGATAAAGGTGCATGGCATGACAGGTTTATAGCTCTGGTGCTGCAGCTTGGTACAGATATAATCAAGTCCACTCTCAACTGCAGAGCATCAGGCGTAATAAATCATATACACGATTTAGCTCAGTTCCCCGTACACTCTTTATCACAGCAAATAAACCCTGTAACCTGAGATGATTTAAATATTGGTCATAGTAGTTAAAACTGTTGTACACTATGTAAACACACCTCAAATCAATGTAGCTAATAACATGCATTCTGTTTCACAGCGCTTGGAGTGATCCACAATAATGATTTGTTTGTAGAATTCAATTGAGAGTTCGTTAGACTAGTGTTCACTATATCATTAATCCAACGATCGATTACACAGTCCTAGTCTGTTAAACTGTCCCATGGCTAAACAAAATGAGTCTTCATTTTCCATGTAATCCACCTGAGGAAAAAGTGACCATTTACTCAGAAACGTTGTTCATAATAAAGGAGTTATATTGAAATATTGCTTTCCACTCCAAATTTAGAAATTTAAAGCCTAAATATTGTATATATTGTCATAATCAATTAACATATTGATGTATTAATAAGGAAACTTCTTAGGCACCATTTTGGTGTATTTTGAAGGTTTTTGTTCACAAAGAATCAATAAGTAAAGTTTTTCATACCTCAACATTACACTAAGTTGTTATTTGTTTTTAGGACTTCTCTCTGCTAGTTGTGATTGATCTGTGGTCACTATGCTTGGGATAGCTACAAAGTAACAAGTTTGAATTGATGTGAAGTAAGGTGGCAAAGATCTATCTTAGGAGTTTAGTACTGTCCGGTCCCTGCAGGTCGGTGTTCTACTTTACAATATATGTTGATAGAGTCACGCACCTGTTCATGACAGCTGGAAGGCATAAGCATCCTTTCCTGGACAGGGTCAAATCAGTTCACATTGTTCTGCACGACATTGATTCATTTACGTGCCTGTTAACTCTTGTTAAGAATGATCTACCTTGCATGTTGGGGGACGGTGGGGTTTATAACACACTGTGGTGTACATGTAAATCAAGTGAAGCAGTTCTCATGGTCGTGTACTTACTATTTATCTACCTTAACCGTTTAGAACGGACTCTTCACAATTTGTACCCAGTGAACTACATGTGTGTGAACTAGCGTTAATGACTCTGACCATTCCAGTACATTAACACAAGATAACGTCCATCATGCATGCCGGACCGTTCAGTTATACCAGTTACATCTATATGTGTAAGATTAAATCATCATAGAACAGAAATGACACACGTTCAAATTTTTTATTATATATTGATTTGTATTTCATTGACCTGAAAGACCCAATTAGATACAAATTGAATATCAGCCAAAAGTAAAAGTCAAAGTTGAAATTCACAATAAAAATGAAATGACAAATGAGATTCAGGAATTTTGAATTTTGAAAATGTATCCTTAATCTGTAAACTGTACAATGTTTTAAGTTGTGCCGAGCTTCTTGTAAAAACATATATGTAGTATCTATAAATCTTCGTATGGAATAGTAGCAGTTATTTTCCTGGGAATTAATATAATAAGTCACCAGTCATGACATCAACTACTTTCATTGGGTAGCATGTAGCATGTTTATCTGCATGACATAATTTATGGAACAGAGTGACAATATCTGCGAAAAAGCTAATTGTAGTGTACGACGTACTTTCTGTACTAACTGTACTAAGTTGGAGAAACCATTATATGGGAGGCAGAACACATACTAGAACCAAACGTGTGCTGGCAATGTCATGCGTGACATCTCCAAGACCTGAAGTGAACATAAGCAAACTTTTGTATTTGCATTTTTTTCTTCTCTAGAAAGTCTCCAGATATAAAACCGGACAATGTACCGCAACATGCGGGCAGTCAGACATAATTTTGGAAACTTATCTTAATCAGACAAAACTACATATTTGGGTTGGTAATGTTTAATAGGTCATATAAATCTGTGCGTGTAAATGGGGCGTGTAATTTTTATTTTTGCCAATAAATTAAGCTGTTGCTCGAATTTTATTGAAAATAAGTAATTAGCATATAGTTGGTGATTGTGTTTGAAAATGCAAGTATAGTTAAACTATTTTGAGTGCAATCAACGCATGTCTTATCTCGACATGAATGACAGCCAAATAAAATGTGATGAAACATACTTAATATCACATTAAGTAGCCATTTTAAGACGCCGATAACGTATATAGGCCAATCTATTTAGCAAATACTTTAGGATATTGTAACGATCCGTATTTTAGAGGAATTTTTAGAGGAACATTTAGCGTATGCATTCCAGTCAGCAAACAGGTACAGGCACACAGTACGTTCACAACTCAATTCCACGAAAGATAAATAATCTGCAACAGATTCTTGAAAAACAGCTATCCTTGTGCCAATGGATTTTTCTTAAGCCTTTGTCATTACCTAAAGACTGACTTTGGGGTAGATGACACAATTCTAGAGTGGCTTGTCAGGCACCAATCAGTTGTTAATAAGACCTCAACTCACAGAAAGCTCCTCCCCTTAGCGTACTCAGGAATTTGTAATTGGGTATATTCTGTTCACTCTCTACCCGAAGCAACTGGACCAACAATAGAAAACACACAATTTTACGCCGGCGATACCCTTCTGTACGGATATGTACAGTCCATTACTTACTTACAGAGACTCGTTGTACGGCAGTGACAAAAAGTATTTTCATTACACAACCTTCATTGGTTCAGCTGCTAATAAGTGGAACTTATTGTCAAGACACTTTCACAGAAACCCAGTTTTTGTAATATGTTAAGTGTCTTAAAACTCATGTGTCCCATCTGTATAATAAAGCTACCTTCTACTCACGTTTTAGCTTCTCTGGGAACTTTTGGTAAAGGTTAGTCCTATATAATGGATGTGATTATCTTATTATGATAATAAAATACTAATATGAAGTTGTAATACAATATATTAAGGTATGATGAGACGTTAACCCCCACGGTGGATATTCAGATGGTATCAAAATACAACACTATGTATTTTCATCCATTCATATTTAATAATTAACGCATAAAAAAGGAAATGTACATTGTTTGAACACATTTACATGTTCTTATTAAGAATTAAAACATGTTACAGAAGATATGTGTGCTTCGTTGCTTGTGTAGAGATGATGATTGCCTGAGGGAAGTAGTTTAAAGTGATTACTTAGGAAATTGGATTCATCAACTTGAAGGTTACACGTGACTAGCATAGAACAGATACATTATGATTGGTATTGCCGAACATTTTACTAAAAAGGTTTCAATATTGAGTTTGAGTTAAGTTGGTTTTGAGCAACGTGAGGCGATGTGTTGTTCAAGCAAAATATGATTACACTTTAATTTGGTTAAATGGATACAATAGATTACAAATTACAATACACGTTCCATGCCCTTAAGTATAGCGATTCTTTCATGAATGCCATTTGGCTATGATAAACATTTCTAAATAAACCGTTGCACTATCTAACAGAGAGAGTTATCTTTCAGGATGGTTTTATCGCTTGATTCAAACCAACACTCTCAGCTTGTATCTAGTGCCTGACATGTTCTAACAATTCAACTATTGTATAGCATTTGTATGATTGGGAATAGTATGAAACCTTATTAACAAGCAAAAGAATCAACAACAACCATTTTCCAACTTATCTTGTTCAACTGGTCGTCATTTTGATTGTAAAGGGCTTGTAAATTGAATTCGTACAAATGTTGATGCTAGACCACGCATATATCAATTTAATAGTTCTGCATCGTTCTGTATTCCTTTCAAAAGCATTGCTTCTTTTTTACACTAATTTATAAACATGTTAGAAAGACGTTCATTGAAGCTTTTTAAATCTGATTATTGCTTGAATATTCAACGAACATTATTGTAGCTATTCAGTGCCACCACAAAATAAGCACATCAAAGAAGGTCAACAGTAACAGCACATTTGAATCAGCTATGTCAGAAAATGATTAATCCTTCACAACATGTCTATCAATCAGTGTTACTTTGCTGGACAAAAAATATATATAAAAATTAGATGATCAAGTGAATACGAAGCTAAGAAGAGATATACTATTTTCATACAGTTAAACTTTTTTGTTAAAGAACACGACTTTACAAAGTCATAATGAAGAATGACGACAACATTTATGGATATACAACTTCTTTTTTCTACAAAGGCGATGTTTTAACATGCAAAATATGTACACTTCCGCAAACTCTTTCCCATCAATGCAATTGTCTTCCCAACAATAATGTACAGCAGTTTAATCTATATTTGTATTTCAACCTTATCTTCTGTAATAAAAACTGAAATTTTACTTACCCAATCTATTGTATAAACATATCTTATATAATCTTTCATATTCTTCTGATGTGTTCATCTACTCCCATTAAATGATCCGTTATTTTATATAATTTTATAATATCACCAACCTCAACTACAATGCATGCTACTCATGGTGGAAGTGAATATCCATGCAATGTTGACCCTGTTCTGCTGTGGAAGAAATGTCAAAGATATTGATATTAGCACTAATATGGTTCTGTTATGACATGTTACGTAATATAACCGCAAGGTATCATTGCTCAATGACACGCTCTATCAACAACATAACAAACAAACTGTCTGTTATTGCAAAAGTTAATAAAATATGTGACACCAGATGAACAAGTGGATATATTGACGGAGTTGACATTTGGGAACCTCTACCATCACAGACATTGTAAGTTCGTTTAATGTTTGATGTTTCCAAATGCACCAGATGCAACTGTGTGAACAAACCAATTGGTTCTTTGTGTTGGGACTGTTTTACTTTACTTTAAATTTCCCAATTCATCTCCAAACCAATGTTTCCAGTTCATACTACAAATGAGTTCGTCTATCAGGTACTTTGTCACTTCTCTATCTAGGACAATACGAGTTCAGTGTATGACCCACCTGTTACAACAAAAAGATCAAATATTGCGGATGCTAATGGAGGAAGAAAGAGAAGCATTGAAGAGTCAATAATATAATGATACGTCAGGACAACATGACTTCATACTCAAGTTAATTTTATACAAAGCACTTTTTAAACAATCCTTCAATTCTTTTTGGAATGATTCGTCTGTCAGCATTCTTTCACTTCTCTTTCGAAGAAAATACGAGTTCATTGAACGACTCCATGTGTTAGATTAAAGTTTTTAAAATTCCTTTCAGATTGCCAAGTTAGTTAGTTTCTTCTTTGAAGTTTCCAAATGCAGTTGGTTGCATTTGAATTCTCAATTCATTACCAAACCAATGTTTCCAGTTCATACTGCAGACGATTCGTCTGTCAGGCACGTTTTACTTTTTTCTAGGACAATAAGAGTTCAATGGACGACCCACCTGTTAGATAAAAACGATGAAACATCGCACAGATAGACAACGACAGAACAAGGGGATTTTGGTCCACTTTACACTCGTTCACACATTCTTGTTTGAAATGATCAACTCAATTGTCGGATGACTTGAGGTGGCTCATGTTTTCAAAGAACGATGTAGAACAGAAAAGTGTCTGTGCATATATATCAGAAAACGCATACGTTAGAGGTAGGTAAGGCGTACATCAGATCTTCACATCATGCGAGTGTTGCAGTAACAATATGGAAAGTTAAAACAGATATTAAATGGAACTAATAACATCTTCCATATAAATACTTCTTCCTTACAGCTAATGCCCAATGTTATAACCGGAGGACCATTGCTAAGCCAGGTCGATACTGCTGATTCAGCAATCTCTGATGAAAAGAACGGACAATGTCCTCCAGTGGAATAATCAGACATGCTTTCACACTCTCTTCCGATCCAATATGACGCCATGAATAACACATAGCTCTGCTCTCAGTTGCAAAGCTTCAATACATTTCCGCCTGAAGTGAGAATTTGATCAGCAAGGGGCCTCGATCTACACTGTTCGTTAAGATATTTACTCAACAAATAGCTGGGGTTTACGCTCTGCTAGTTTGTTAACATGGTCATTACTTCGTCTTAAGCCATCAACAATTATAGAGAATAAGACTGAACTGAACAGCTGATCTTCTCTATCGATGAAGGTTCGCTTGGATATCGTTTATTTATCTGAGCTCAAGATCGACACTACTGAGCGATAGGGCCAGTTGTTGATGTATTTTAAACACTCAAAACTTGCTAGCAGGCTAAAGACAACAGATTTCTTCTAAAGCCCCCGAGGTCGTCTTCAGGTTTACTTTCGTTGGTAACCCATACTGTTCACAGGTGGTACCATCGAAATAGCATTGACGAAAACGTTAATTTTTTGGCGGTATTTTATCTTTGAAAATGATTTACTTGTACCTTTTCAATTTCACGATAATCAACTTAACCTAATTTAATTAGTTGGTGCGCTGCAATAAACTAGAGAGACAAGGGTAACAGAATAAAAAAAAATTGAAATTTGTACTGCTGGTAAATGAAATAACTATAGATTTTTCACATTGTGTAGTGGTGTTTATTATTCTTTGCAAAACTTACATCATTTGCAGCAATGACTCTTTGCAATTAATTTATAATAATCAATTCAATCACTTTTGATAGATTGCCTTTGGAGTTCTCCTTCTATCATCGGTGTCTAATCTTCTTTGCATTTTATGAAGGGAGTATGAATATCTTTAAAATTTTCCAAAATATATAATTATGTACATCTAAATCCTTATTCATGTTAATTTCTTTCCTAAAACCAGATTATCTTACCCCAGCATCTACTGAGAAATTTTACAACATGATGCAGCTAAATATATGTGATACAGTGAAATAATTTCAACTCATATCAACATTGTATATTTATATTTTGAGAACATGTTGAGCCATTGGTACTGTAAAGTACAGATTGTTACCATCACAAAGTCAAAGGGTATCAGTTCGCAAAAGACACGTCACATGTTGTCATGGTAACATGATATGCATAAAATTCAAATTAATCGTGCTGTAATCCGAGACCTGCTCTGTGAAAAGGACCCCAAATTGTGACTCCATTCTCAATGTTCAAGAAGTTAATGCTTGGCAAAAACAATTTAATTTTTCGGATTATTGGATATTGGCCGAATGAATTCTGAACAGTTTACGAGGACTTTAAATGTGCTCTTGGAACCATTTGGTACCGAAAACGAATGTAAAACCTTGAAGTTGTACCAAAATAAGACCCATAGAACCATTCTGAAGGAAATTCTAAATGACATCATAACGTCAAATCAACATCAGCAAAGACAGGGCTTTTGCACAAACAACTTCATGGGAGTTCCAATTGCATTTAAAAGCACATTGGACCCTTCATCATCTGAACCGGAAAGTGTCAGTTTTCCCAAAGAATGACAATGGCAGAAGATATTGCTCTGCAGACGTTCTACACCAATATCGATGTCTGCATGTTGTACAACACGTTATTAACATCATGTCAAGAAAATGTGAATGCTCTGATATTATAAATTTGCTCAATACTGCGTTATCAGTAATTACAAACTTGTTACAGTAGACTCGCGTTTCTTTTGCTGTTCAGTATATTTGAAAATATATATAACTCAACACCCTCTCCATATGAATATTAGCTTATGCCAAAGGGTTACACAGTAAGGTCAGACATTGTCTAATACGAAGCCAAATTCCATCTGTGTATACCCCACGGACATACTGGTAATAAGGTCTGTGCTGGAGAGTTAATGTTTATGACACAAGGACACATAAAGTGTAAAGAAGGGGACTAGAAAACTCTTAATCTAATACCAAAACGTCGTATTCAATGGTGATGATATCTAATAGTTCTTTATGAAAGAAGTTACATTTTGTTGAAAATCCGTTTTGCGTTCATCAGTCTACGAACTGTTTCTAAAACATGCTTTTATTGTTACTTGATATCGACTTCTCTCTTTATTTTGAATTTAAAGGGACATATCTGTCTGAAAGGGTTTGATTTGTAATCTTTTTTTTGCAATCTGTTTTACAAAGTTATCTTTACGAATCAGAACATTAGTTAATACAAACGTCATTGATACATCATTTTAAAGCGAAAACATATTTTATTTAGCAAAATATATATCAAGCATAGATCTATAACGATTTACACGTGACAGTCAATTAAATATTGCCTTATTTTTAAAAAATCGTCATTTTCAAGTTAAAACGTACATAAATGTTTAACTAAATAAACAATTGACATATAATATACAGCAACAGCTTTTATGTGGAACCTTTTTATTAAAAAATGATAACTAAGCAAATTGCAAACGTCGCCCAGGGGACAAAAATAAACATTTTTGACTATTTTCTTGAATATTCAGAAGAATACAACGCAATATGCATGCAATCTAAATGATGATTACATCTGCTTCAGTGGAAATGAAAGTACAATATGTTCTTTGTTATACCTTAGAATGAAAATGTTAACCGTTTTGACTTAATCATGAGAAACATCATGTAGGGGTCCATAAAAGGATAGATGAAATGACATATGGTCCAAATCTGATTCATTAAAATGGGATGTCAATTTGACAATTGCTCGATTTTAAATTTCTGAAATCGGTCCATAAATTACTTATATACGGCTTTTTAAAAAACCGCCTGATTTAGCCCCGGCGACCAGAATGAAAGTCTGCGGGGGTGTGACCCGTGAAGGGATGACTTCTATGACGTATGTGGAGAAATTTGATTTTCGGCGATAGTCACAATTCAACGTAATTTCGCAACATTTTGATTGTTAATTTCACAAAGAAACCTTCAATAAACCAACTTAAATTTCCCATATATCGAATGTTTAGATATCCAACTAAATTTAGGTAATTCCGCAGATGACAATTACACGATTATTACATAAACATGTCTTTTTGGCGATGTAATACACCTCATAAATGCATTTAGCGGCAGTGATAATCATCATTAATTAATTAACGAGACACCGGCGGAGAAGCTATCTAGCCGCCCGGCCTGTCGCTTATCACAGTCACGCCTCAGTGAGCATTTTCAAAAGGATTCGCCGAACAAATTGCGGTAGTGTTAAAATGGGTGAATTAAAAATCGTCTTAATTATCAATTGCAAGTGTATATTGTCTCGATTTTATGCTCAATTGATTCCGATATACAATATACGTAGAGGTAATTATCTGTCATTCTTGAGAAAAATGCATTTCATCTATCCTTTGATATGCTATTTTTCCATTTTCAGAGGGGTCTTTTCTTTGGAGAATTTCTTTTAAAAAAACTCCTCAAGATAGAGACATGTTTGATAGCTCGTTTATAAACTGATGCAATAACCGAGATACCAATAAGGAGTTCAAGGTTAAGCAAAAGTCTTGAAGACCTAAGTATTGATGCGTCAATCCTAGTTTGAATACAATGATATATTCCAAATACACAATGATATTTACCGGGCATTAACTTCAATATTTTAAGATTTTTATGATTATATCTGCATCATTTCTAAAAAAAATTATTTTTCAAATGTTCATTTATATACAATTATAGTAAATCAATTGAAATAAATTACTGTTATTCAAACCTACATCTGAAAGTAAAGGCAAATAGGAGCATGCTCATAATGAAATAATTGATAATAATTCATCAATTGAAACAAATTGGTATAATCTTCATCTGTCCTTACATATATTTCTTCCTATTAGAATGCATCCCTGATTGGTTTGTGGTTATGGTAGATCGATAGTTTTAGACAAGTGACTCTGATGACGACAGGGCGATAACCTCAAGATAATCAGACATGCTTTCAGACACGTTTCCGGATCTTATCAGACTTAATGCAAAACTCGTATCACCCAACTCTCGACTCTATGTACAGTGTTGATGATATTGTAATTGTACTTGCACTTCTGCCTTTATATATCTAACTATTACTGTGTGTAATCTGGATACAGTCTGTGATCCACCAAAAGTGATTATGAGCTCAAAGAGATGACGTCTTTATAGGCATTGAAATACATTGTCAGGACATCTGTATTTTGCTGGATTAACTGACAATAATAGAGGCATAATCATGAGCTCAAAAACATCACGTGTTTATATACATTGAAATATGTATTGAAATTTGCACCACATTGTCAGGACAGCTGGATTAACTGTCGTAGAAAGGTCGGAAAAGAGAACAATAGAGGCATTAGAGTTCTGTCTGGATCTTCATGTTTTATTTCTAACATCAAATGTTAACAACCTGTATTCATATCATATAAATCCATAGCTATAAAGGAAAGCCTGTACAATAATGGAAAAGCTTACTATATAGAATCTGATGAAATTATGTCTGAAATATCACTAAAACAGACGCCATAGATATGTGATGTAAGCATGGTGATGGTGATGATCAAATGATTTTAATGTAGTTGATGTAAACTCACGTGCAATAGAAACGTCCCCACATTTTGAAAACAGTATAAAATTAAATATTGATGTCGGAGAAAGTAGATTTTGAATGTATTTGGTACCCACATGTTTTGTAAAGAAGTATTCACAATTTCATACATCAGATTACACAATTTTTATTTTTTACATTTGTTCAAATGGACATGGGGTGCTAAAATCGTTTTTTAAAGGTGTTTTTGGCCCACAATATTTGGTATTTAAGTTTAAAACATTGAAAAAGTAGAAATTTAATTAATTAAAGATATCCTCGACATAAATAACCTTCTTTGATTTAAATTTGTTGACGCGTCATTATTATAGGACGTCACAAAACAAGCCAAAACTGGCTTTTTGAGGCTTCTATCTCGTCTAGTTAAGGAGATTCCAAAACGACCATTTCTTAAAACTTGTGTTTCTCAGAGTTATGAATTAATAATGTTTTGAAAATTCATATTTAGTATTATCGGGTTCTGAAGACATGATGTAACGCTGTTTCAGTAGCATTTATCGCCCGTCGATTGAAATGTCTTGTATTTTGTATGGGGACATTTCTTTTGCACGTGAGTTTAGTTGATGACACTAGGGCATTGTACAAAATGAACTTCAAAACCTATATCTCTGAGGAGTACATGTCTTGATCTCATGCTAGAACAAATTCATTAGATGATCATATATATCAAGAGTTACAAACACCTGAGGATTGCCGGGGATTGTTTTTACTTCTATCAGTGAATGTTGACATAGTTGATATTTACAACAGAATGTTTAAAATATTCTTCATTACTTTCAATGACATATTTACATCTCTGAACAGAGCAATACCATTAGACTTCATAGATCGTTTTACGTCATCAATGTTTTGTGGTATCATCATGTTGTTGACGTCATAGCATTATGAATCATTACTTGAAGATGTAAAAGCAGTTTGATATCATGCGTTACAAGGCATTGTGCAAAATCTAGTTACAAAACGATATATGCATTGAAGGGATTGTGTATGTCATATGAATACGGTCTATGATTCATCATAGTAGATTGTAAGCTAACCCCTATAACGTATCTGTACACAGAGAATTATCTATCCCGTGTGTTATCAGAGTGTATGCAAAGTTGTCAAGAGAGGAGTTTTACAATAATGAGAACTTGTCAACATTTACATCTATATGGCAGTTTATTGTCAGATAAAGTGCATTTACATCCAGTCTGATCAACTTGTATTCACGGCACGCAATTCCCATGAAATCACACAGAGATCCTCAGATTACAAATCAGGCTATACCAAACTTATAGCTTTTAACATTATGGACGTTTGCGACAGAAAAACCTTATATACTGAAATTGGACTTAAATGTTATGCTATGATGGTGAATGTGATATACTCGTGTATTGTATGACATATCTTAGCGTTGATCGAAGATATATCTTTATGAATATGGCGGTCTATTGATTTAATGAACTCGATATCACTAGTTGAGTAAAATGCAAGTGTATTACACGACTTACAGTTTAAATCTCTCTTATATTTCAAAACCCGTTTTAAATTGTATTATGTGAAAATGAAATATAACCGATATCCAATGTTAAGTTCATCAATTTATTTAATAAAACACATTCGTTCCCCACTGATGTTTCACAACTCAGTCCTTCCACCCAAACCTCTGTTGCATATGGGGCACTTTCTGGGTGCTGACTGGTTGTATCAAGAGATATTTATACAATCACTGACGTTGTTTCAAACTCTGTGTTCCCGTAACTGTCGAAATGGCCAGAGTTACTTCATCTGTGTTATTCGCACATATCTCTTACAAGACGGAAGTCAGGTGTAAATCTATATTTGATTGGATACAAATAACAATACTAGTGTTGGAAGCTTTCACTCGAAGGGGACTATGGGAGACTCGTAAAATATGCTCCATAGTACCAGAAGAGAAAGGTGAAAGACTTAAGTGGAGTAACCTATATAGGAAGAGAATGGTGAGAACAATTAACAACCAATATTCCTAAACGTCAGGAGAGGTAATTGCTGGAAGAATATCCGAATGATTTAATGCAATATCGCAATGAAAGATAATTGATGGGAGACCAGGCACCGATTGCAAACTGCGGACAGTTTGATTTAGTGATTGTCACTCGAGCATTGCACTTTTGTTTTGCTTTTTTGAAGAGTTAGCTTTACACATAACAATAGTCAATTGAGAATGTTACTGCGGAGGCATGCGGAGATATGTGGAGTTTAGTTATTATACGTGCTACCATTTCACCAGTACCAATATGAATTAACTACATTGTGACAAATCATGCATTAGCAGTACACTTACTTTAGGATGTATTATTATCCCTCGCACGTATTGGAATTGGATATTGGTTTGACGTCCAGCTTGTCCAGGAAACCGTTTAAGATAGGATAAAGATATTTACTTTGTGCTTTGCGTACATTAATACCTTTATGGAGTTAGAAAATAAGAAGCACGCTTTTACATTTAAGATAAGGTTGCAGGTTTTGCTAAGAACTATATATGGTTGTTAATGGTTATGTTTTCTTGTTCTCGCTGGTAAAGCATACTGTATTTGCTAGGTTGATATGACACATAAATAATCAGGTCACTAGACCTATTACTGAATGTTGACATCAGAAGACATTTTAACATTAAGCCTCGAACAGTAAATCAATGTAGTCTTGTATATGTACGGTGCATATACACTAAAGTTATAATAATTATATACGCAGACATTAACATGACATGTTCAACTTGTGCTATCATATTTGTTTCCATTTTATCAGTCCTAGTTTGAATTAATAATATGTCATTTATATATATACATGTATATATTATATATTTATATAAAACAAGTCTAAAGCTGCATAAGATAATCTGCCTTTATACCTCGTAGTAAAAAGTAACAGTTTTGGCAGCTGTTTGAAATGACGATGAGTCAAAAATTCAAAACCTGCATTTTTTATTTTCTTCCATAAAAAATCAATGTGGTCAAACATGCATTTCGTATTTCCCCCTTATTCAATATATATGTGATGAATTTGCAACTGTCCTCAGTTAATCGATATAGAAACCTTTATTTAAAAAATTAATTAAAATTAAATTTCGAAAATTTGGCTTCTCCTTTTTCATCACGGCAAAGTTTGAAAACGTGCATCACTGACCTAACAATCACATGATACGTTTGATGATGAGAATTCTACACATGGGACATATTCTTTATCATTGTATTTGACGTAATTATTTTGATGTTACAATGATATTTGCACTCAGATACACTTATAGATGAAGAGACTTTCGGGATGCAAAATTACAATGGAACTACATGCTCACATTATGTTATTTAGAATTTAGAAGCGGTAAAAAAAACCCAGCACTAGTAGATACAGTAGGCGCCTGTGAACCGTGGGGGATTATGTTTAATATGTTATCGATAGAATGTGCAAACATTTAAGTCGGGAAGATACTGCAAATTAAATATGTTTTGGTTTTAACAAACATCTAATCAGTCGAAACAATTGTCAATAGATCAACTTCTTTTCGGAGGACTGAGAAAAGCTGAGATTGCTCTAAATTGTATTGCTATGTCTCCCAGAAAACATAGATCCGTTTCAATAAATATCAAAAGCCTAGTTAACTGTTTGAATGTCTTAGGCATGAAAATCCCTTTTGCTCAAATAAACATGTACATGACAGTCAATTGCAAAATGCCAAAATACCTGTACATGTATATTGTGTACGAGAGTTACGCATGCATACCGAAAGTTTGTTCGCCTATTTGTGTATCTGCAAATGTAACTAATCCCCCAGGGTTCGTCCAAGAGGTCAGACAGTATGCAACTGGAACAGGAAACGAAATCCTCCTTGGTGATACTCTTGGGTGCAGGTTTTGAAGTCTGCATTGGGGAATCTCTTGTACATCTTCTTAATAACTGCACACTGAAGGAGAGTAACTTATAATGATGTTTTGTATCATTCCATTATTATTAAAAATATTAAACTCCAATATGGACTTTTTGTTTGAAAACTTTGAAAAATTATTTGGAAGTTTTGTAGGGTTGCTTTGCTTGTGAAGACGATTAAGTGCCAATGGTGTAAAGAATTCTAACAGAAGTATTCATGCCATTCAAATTATTTCTCATCACTGCTGCAAACAGATGAAATTGGAAAAGCCTCTTTTTATAATCTTAAAAAATAATCATTCATTTTATATTATGAAGAAGCATCCCGACTCTCTTGGGAGTGTTCCATTTCAGTTAACAAATGTGACAGTGACAAACGCTCCAGTGAAGAAGTCAGTTAATGTGTTGCAGCATGAAATCATGAAACATAAACCTCTCTTAACTATACAGCATAGTTTGGTAAAGGGCAACAAAGGAATATATTATGGATGTCGAACATTACTTGTATCTTGAGTAGGTTTACATTAACAAATTCTGTTTCCATCTCGTATGTTATGACTTTTACACATTAACTAAAGCTGAATAATTTTCGTACCGACATCTTTCTCAAATAAAACAAATTATGTCTTTGCTGTTAGGATAATAACATAATTCAATGGTTAATAAACATTGAATATTTAACAGAAAATACAATTGCATTCTCAAGTAAACCTCCTAATCAGACGATGATTATAAAGCATAGAAACAGACGTGGGAAAGATTAGGGTTAGTTAGTTCTTACACAAAAATGATTTTGGGTATATATGTCGTGGAAATAATAACTCAACAGGCAATAAACTAATCATACATGAGTAACTGACAACTACAGATACCAGGGAATATATCACTAATCATTCCAGTGTTCGAGATTAGAGATGTACAGATTCAATGTTCAGTAAGTTCATTTCATTTTAGCAGTTTCCAATGTACCAACCTGTCAGATGAAACTGTGTGAACGAGAATACAGTTAGTTCTTCATCTTTGGATTTCTGACTTACTTTAAAATTCTCATCACTTTTTTTTTCCAGTTCATACTACAGACACTTTCGTCTGTCAATCACATGTACCTCTCCTTCTAAGACAGTACAAGTTCAATGAACGATCCATTTGTTAAATCAAAATAATCTGACATTGCATAGATAGACAACGACAGAAGAAGAGGATTTTGTTCCAGCTTACTCTTTTACACTCATTTTTGTTTAAAATGATCAACTTAAGTGTCAGAGAAGTTGACGCTGTTCATTTTTCAAAGAACAATGCAGAGCAGAAAAATGTCTGTGCATGTGTATCAGATAATGGACCCCTCACTAGAGGAAGCTAAAGGATTATTCTGTCTGCACCTCATGCATATCTACTTGAAGTCTTATGTTCAATGCGAGTGTTGCAATAATAATACGCCAAATTAGAAAAACATATGACTAACATCTTCCATATACACACTTCTTCGCTTCTTGATATTTCATGTCCAAGGTTATGAACAGAGGATCATGGCTAAGCCAGGTATATACTGTTGATTCAGCAGTCTCTGATAAAATCATAGGACAATATCCTCCAGTGGAATAATCAGACATGCTTTCACACTCTCTTCCGATCCAATCTGACACCATGAATGACACATAGCTCTGCTCTCAGTTGCACAGCTTCAATATAGTCCAGCATGAAACGAGAACTTGATAAGGAGAGAGCTTCTACGCTTTTCAGCAAGTGATTTACAAAACAAACAGCTGGTTTGTTATCTGGGGAAAATTTATGCTTAGTAAGTATTGTTAACATGATCGTTATTTCGTCTTAAACTATCAACAAGAGTAGGGATTGAGACTGCATGAAAAGCTGATTGTCTATTACAGTGAGTGTTCGCTGAGAGATTGTTTATTTACCTGAACTCTCCCGAGATTAAGACACCAATGAGCGAAAGGTACTAATGTTGATGTATTTTACACTCTCAAAGACTCGTTGGTAGGCTAAAGCCAACAGATATTTTCTATAGCCCCCGAGGTTGTCTAAGATTTATTTAAAGGTACATCCATTGTGTTGTTGGGGCTCACATATGGCAAACTCTATAAATGGTGTTACTTTATCGAGGAGTACTGACTGTTACCGAAAACTACCATTTTGATGATAGTAGACTTAGCATATTGACGATATGAAGGTAAAAGTAGTGATTTCTGATCGAAAACCGGACAATGCACAGCGTGTGGCGCGCTTCAATGATTCAAACGTAATTTTGGAATCTTATTTATAACAGACAAAAAGACAAATTTGAGTTGATAATGTTTAATAGGTCATATAACTACGGTGCATGTCAATGGGACTGCAGTTTCTGTTTCTGCGAATGCATATATGATGTTACTCAATTTTAATTGGAAACTAGTTATTATGATATATTTGACATTGGGGATAAATATGCAAGCTGAGTGAATTTATTTGCATAGACACATCACATGTGATGAGTTGGAACGTATTAAAGCCAAATAAAATTTTATGAAACACAATTGATGTACCTTTAACACTTTAGCAACACCCTTTAATTATGAATATGCTTTAGTACGAGAGGGTTCTTCAGTAAGGTTAGACAGTATCTCATGATAAACAAATCCTATATGTGTATACCCCAGGGACATACTGGTAATAACGTCTGTGTTAAATTTCATGATACCAGGAAAGAAAAAGTGTACAGCATAAAAAAGGAGACTGGACAATTCTTAATCAAATACATGTACAAAAACCTTGTACTCAATGGTGAAGATGATATCGAATAGTGATTTATAGAAAAATTACATTAATCCTTTTTTGAAAATATGCTTTTATTATTATTTCATTTTGTTCATTATCGATGCCTTTGTTCTGGATACAACCTCACAAGCAATCATTTTTTTCCCTGTTTTTGTTTAAAGAAGGCAAGGATTGTAAGGTGATTAACTTCTTTATTATTCCTCACCACACTAACCTCTCGAATGCCTCTCAAACAGTTGTGTTTTTTTTATTGCTCCAATTTTTCAATACAAATAGCAAACAGAGATAAAAGCAACAACGCTGACAAAAATTACCCCATATATACACAGGAGAAAATACAGTGATTTCCTGAAGTTTCCTGACTAGTATACGTCGGGTATCCAAAGCAGTATACGGCAGTATACGTCGGGTATCCAAAAATATCCTGATCAGTATACGCCGGGTATCCAAACTCAGGATACTCTTGGAAACTTTTGTTAACTTTTGTATACTCTTGTATACTCTAGGAAACTTTTGTATACTCTTGTATACTTTTGCATGAGCTATTTTATATTAAATTAACTACTTCAGAGTGCATTTTACACTTTAATAACATTAATATAATAAGGAATGAAGTTTTGGAATTAGCATGAAAATTTATATCCTTCATGAATGTAGCCTGATAATAATAGTAACTTAATTAATGTTAATTATACAGGTTTATTTACAATTTTTACAAATCTGTATGTTGGTGGTTGGGGTTGTGGAGTTTTGAGGGTAGGTGACTGGGTGTGGCGTGCCGTTTTTCAGTGTGAAGTTCGTCAGTGAGAGGCATGAGTGTTGTTGTGTACTTGTGGCTATAGATTGGAGGTTGGGACGGCCGCTGTTGCCTGTGTTGCCTGTGTTGAGTTGAGTGGCTACGAGTTAGGGGTTTGATATTTATGTTTATTTGCTTAGGTCTAGGAAGGAAGGGTCGTGGGTACTTGAACTGTAGTTTCAATTTAATTGTAGATGTACATGTAGAGGCACAGTTTGTGCCTTAATGTTAGGAGATGTGAGTCGATCTAGGGTGAGTGATAACATGATGGGTGAAGTTTGGAACTGGGAATAGAAAGTAATTAATAGTGAGTGACTGGGGGTTATGGGCATAGATCGAGATAGTCATTGGTAAATATATGGTTGAAGGATTACTAAGGCAGGGTTTGGTAGCGGCATGGAAAATTACTGGGAATGGGGACGGTGATGTAGGAAGGATGTAAGTGAAGAGTTATGCTGGGAGCTGGGGATATATGTACCTAGTGGTAGACTCGGGTGTCTATGCTGAGAAATATAATGCACATTGTCTAAGATGTTAAATAAGAAAACAATAATTAGAAAAGCAAGTTGGAGTCATTTCTATATGTAACTACAATGATATAGCGCTACATGTATGTTGCATATTTATGGGAGCATTAGTCGGATTTGTGTGTGATTGAAGTAACTTACTTTTGTGTAATGTGTCAGTCATTATGTTTTAAGATACGTCAATGTGGCTAAGTATGGTTTCTATTGAATGGTTTGCTTATGTAGTGAAGTCGCTGAGTCGTATCTGTTCATAGAAGTGTTTCTGTGAATGTAAAGGGACAGTTGTTTAACATTCCACGGTCCCGTGATATGGTTTATGTATATTACGTAAGAGCCTGCCTGTCGTTGCAGGAAACTTTTGTAACAAAGATGGTTTGTTTACTATGTAGTTGAATTCAGTGAACCTCATAGATGATTATGGATGTGACACATGATTCAACAAGTATTATCAAACTACAGTAAAACATACAGTAGTAATTGTTAAGATATATCATAGATATATCAACCAATGTTCGGTTTGGGTAAAAAATATAATGCTGATGGCGCAAATCATTTCAACCTGGAAACAGTTAATAAAATGGTAACATTGCGTTCTTATATAATTCCAAAGGTTACAGACCCATGCTAGACTTAGAAAACAACTATGTATAAAATTTAAAAATAAAGTGAATATGATATGTCTTACACAGGACGATTAATCATTATTAATTATTATTATTATTCATTGAACTCATCTTTGTAATTATTTACTTTCTTTAATGCGTGAATGGTGGTATAGTATGTCATCCCAATGTTACAAATACAAAGCTACAAACTGTTTACTCAAAAAAAACGTTCGGTAGTACAAAAACATTTACAGAAGTACAAATTACAAGCACGCGTCTGTAGTCAGTCAATTGATTAAATTTAGTTAATTGAATTATACATGGATAAATAACAAACCAAATACAGAAATACAGCATATTTTGTAGCTGTATGAACAAACTTACGATATAATTAATTAATTAATTAAATATTAATATATAGTCTGATTCGTGCTTACTAATGTTTAATATGTACCAAACCAATCGTATGTTTGGATAACGGTGTTGGAAGTGTGAACTGCATTGACTCTGATCCCGAGTTTATTGTAGCAATAAATTAATTAGGTGTTAATTTCTGTGCGGTGATTAACGAACCGTAACGGGATTGTGAACATCCTTTTTGAGAGCGAGTAAATTAATTGCAATTGAGTAAGTGATAGCTTCACTGTAAATCAACTGTGGGTTATTAGTTTGAGTAAAATGGGTGAGAATTTTAAAATGCCAAAGCAAAATGCCAAATGAAATGCGTTTATGTGTAAATAATACATGTATTTCAATCACTAGAATTAGTTAGTTCAACATTTTGGGAGCATTTTTCTCATATAAACATTAAAATGACGACTTTGCTTTTACCAATGTGTAACTATTCAAGCATGAAGCATATATGAAGTCATGTGTAACCTTTTTTAGAGATACAAATGTTCATAAACGATTTTAGTTTATATATATATATATATGTGAGAATTTAATGGGGTTGGGGGGTACAGAGCCAACTTACATCCAAACGGATAACCAAGGGAGAGTTAAATACATTTATGTTCGTGCAGGTAGATAATAATTATCGCTAATGATAGTTATGATTAGAGGGTACCTGCAGCTGGTTTGTGTCATTTACTCTCCGTGCATTTATAGTGGCTTGGTTTAATCACTCTAAGTACATTATAAAAAGCATATTAACCGTTAACGATATGATTCATGAAAAAAGTTTTTCACGAAAACAATATTCCACATTTTATGGTATCATTCATCAATACGATATAGACTAGGTTTGACAAACTTGATTTTGATAAATAAAGTTAGGCACATACAACAATACAAACAACAATACAAATTTAAAAAACTATTGAACAAAGATCCACATTTGTTATCTTATGATGGTTTACCTCTAAAGTATAACAAGGTGTTTTGTCTTTTCAAGCCTCCAACTTCTAATATAATATTATTAGCATTATTAAAATTTCACAATTCGTTATCTATTCCATGTATTTCATCGAGATGAGATGATATGATATGATGAAATCAACCGCCTTTCTATTCAAATTATTGATGATCGAACTGTTGTATTATTATGCATGAAACACAAATCGACATAGACTGCAGGTCTAACGTCAACGTTATGATATATCATACAACAGAGCATAATTTAGGGGTTAATACATGTCCTTATACACACAACGGTTCATCCCCTGATTTGTCGGATGGGAAATTGGCTACTTTTATTATCCAAACAATCAACCTTTTAAATAAGTAACCTTTTATATCTCCTTATGTATGTTGATGTCATTATAATTGTGTCATTTTCAATGATATTCTTTATATCTTTCCTTGTTAGGTTGTTAGTTAGGTGACAAAAGATCCTTTTCACGGTCGGCCCACCATTAACATCTTTAATCTTGAACGCAATTTCCAATGAAGTCAATTAACAAAACACATACACAGCGCAGTTTCAACACCCTGAGCAGTAATTACTTGACACATTCTCACATTTGTATATTCACGTCATGGTCAAATGATGCAATTTGCTAGAAGGTTAAACATGACAGCTACTGTATCTGCTCACTGCAACGGATATCAAAATTGCAAAATAGCGACATATTGGCAAATACTGTATGAATACTATATACTGTTTATTATTTGAATAATTACGTCCACGTGCTAGATGCCAATCGATAACTTGAATAAAACTAGTTAGAAACTTCACCTACCACAAACAGACCAAATACATGAATGAGCTGGCTGTTAATAAAGTACTATCGTTTTTCATAGACCATAATTATTGTTTCCTTATTTTGACTAATATTTTATTTTTTCAGGTGTAAGATTGTACTGTCGGACATGTAAGACAAATGCTTTTTCGACAATTTACAAGATAATCATATTTCATAATAAAAAAATTTCCGATGTCGACTAACCATCGACCTATTTTGGTATATTCACTGCAATACCGCCATATAAAACTTCTGAAACGAATACGCACGTTATTTGATAGCATAATTCCAGCCTCATCCAGCTTATTATTGTTAACATGTATCCATTAAAAAATATATTTCACTTATGTCCATCACATACAAACCAATACTAGTTACAATTGCTTTGCATATCAAACGTGACTTTCGTATGCTCCATCAAAGTTTGCGTTATATTCATATATATTTGTATATATGTCATTATGTATACCTTACCAGATTTGACTTCATAACAATGAACCAGTTCATTAATTGCTAAGTGAACAGTAGCATGTTCTACAATAGGTGACGCTCTGCATTTAGTGAAGGCGATACGAGGAGTTTTGGGGATGTAGGCAATATGGGGTGTAGGCCAAGCTAACACATTTTCAACAGGGTCAAAAACATACGGTACAAAGTCTTTTTCGGTAATGAAGGAATTGCGAGAATCATACAAAACAGCGCCAATAGTCATTGTTTGCAAATTGCAAACCGTTTAATACCTACTGTACACGGTCTGGACAAGTATTATGCATAATTATAAGCACGACAATCATATCCTTTGTTAAATTATGTCAAAACTACATGTGGCATGTGGTCAAATACTTATTTTCCATTATCCCTAGTATTTCTGTAAGGAATTGATAGTTATTCAATGTTTTAAAAGATAATTCTGCAAACGTATATAGTGTAGTGACATTATCAAATATACTCTGCTGTCATTAAGGATTCCCCATGTTTTGATCAATATGTTATAATGAACGAAAACAATATGGTGTACAAATCAATAATGTAATTCTTAATTTGCCGGTTGAAAAAGGACGATATCACAATCCCTCGTCAAAAACGAGTATATACATTATATAATTCTATCTAGATTCGTGATGAATTTCATTATTTATTTAATTGTAATGCTCTATCAAATCAACGCTTATATTTGATAAATAAATATCCATACACTTTATACATTTATCATCTTGTGTGTACATTGGAATACATAAGTGCTAAAGAATCACAATCAAAAACATTGTTTCCGTCTTACTGTAAATATCATGATTGTTTGAATTAACTCATGTGCTGCCGTTGGCAGAATATACGAGGTAGTAACCTTTTAGTCTGTGGTCCCATACATTTACGTCACAGGGAACAGGAAGTTTGATAATAAACACAGATAAGTCAATTGTTTAATTTAACCGGACTAGCCACAGATATCCAACATCAAAGAATCGAGTGTTAATGCATTCGGCTTTTCAAAACGAAACAACCAATGGGCTAGAGTAACGGTTCAAGTAACTTTATACAAATACGATATTTATAGAATGTGAAAGGAATATTTGATATGATCATTATACTGACCTTTATTTAAATGATCACTCTAATTTGTAGGAATAATAATTAAAATATATAGATAAACAGTGTTTATACTATCAATATGCCTTAACAAGTTTACATTTACACTCCATGTGTTCTGAAATTTTACTATTTCCTAAACCATAATTTATTCTATATATATTCTCATTTATGTTATTCACGTTTAAGACACATCCACTTTCTTATCACAAAGTATATATTGATATTTACAAGGATAATGATGTATTTTCATTCAAATATTGATGAAGGGATTAAATCTTCGCAACATTGTCCTCTTATGCCGTAGGAAAGCTTTCTACACTCGCCATTGTTTTGTATTTTGTAATGAATGTGCGCTAAATTTTACATATCAATGAATAATAATATCACCCTTATTAGCTTGGAACATGCAGTAAGCAATCTCCTCTCGAATATCCTTTCTAAAACCATCGAACCCTCTCTTTTTACCAAAACTTTGATCTGGAACATTTCGACAGCGTAATGTATCTTACTTACGATCTCAAGTTATCTGTACCTCGATCTTAAAATCAGTTCATTCATCATACATTATACATTGACATGTGAAGTGACAACGTACCTTTGATAGAAATCCATTCCTCAGGACTTAGTAAACACTTGTGCAGAATAAATTGCAGGAACCAAGAGGAATGAACGCAACTGAATATATCTATGAAGTGATTTGGACTTACAGAGAGTCCCAGTTTAAATAGCCACGCATTATGTAACGGTAATTAATTGATGGCAATATGTTTCCGTGGTGGTTAATGGTCACTTCTCAAAGGGGTATAGGTCTAATTAGTGTAACCACTGTTTATTCACGCGCAGAGAGTGACACTTTAACAGTCGGTAAAAGATATGTTCAACCAGACATTGCGTCGCCACTGTCATCAATTGCCGGCAATATATCGGCGCTTTATCACACCTAGTTTCATGTCTAATCAGTGAAAGTCATCAATGTGTATTGAGTGCTAACTTTTTGGATGATCAGTACTGGGCGTGTGTAATGTCATACGGTTCATGGCCGAGAAACCTGAATTCGAGATAAATCACACCTGAATGGGCATGGCACTTAATCGTTTTGTTATTCCTGAATGAACACTGTGCGTGATGTGCAGTTGTTCATCATAATACTTGATATATACTTTCTGGCGAATACATATTTCTAAGTAATATACTTAACGGGTTATACGTCATACTTTATAGTATACATTGTATACCAAACATGGGCACTTTTTTTACTTTTTACAGACAAAACAATACAATATTGTCCATTTACATTTTAAGAAAGCTCAGTCAGGTGACCTGCGTATGTTATGAGTCACATTTGCTACATACATAGCCTTTTACAAAATGCAAATAAACTTTCATCCTTTTTAACATAGTTCTATCTTTTACATTCGGGAGTCTACGGTTACAGGTACTTATTGTAAATTCAATGAAAAGTATATTCGATGTAGATAGCTTAAACGTATTATAATAATGGCATGTGGATGATTGTGTTTCACATTCGTTTTAGTGATGATGAAATGGGTTACATAACTTAGCTTTGACATTACTGTTAGGTAACCGGGAAAAATAGCAGAAAAAGTAACTGTTTTTGCTTGAGAAAAAAGCAATAGTTGATTAAACAGTATGTTATTCCCAAATAACATATTACACAAACGAAATTATGAGAAGTTAAATTTAAAAAAAGGATTAGCCTATGTAAATGCTTCTTCTAAAACAAACGTATAACAAACCATTTGTTTATACATTTTTATTTTTGATCATTTCTAATGAGAGAAGTTATCAGATGTCACGGGTTATAATCTTCGCAATGATTCGAATCTTCAGATTATACATTGTAAAACTGAAAGTTATGCGAGGTCCTTTCCCCACAGATATTGATGCAGTTAAATTATGGAATTCATTGCCAACTGAACAGAACTGAAATACAGCCAGTTTCAAGATTTAAAACTGCCATTCTAAACAATACTAATATTTACTGGTCTCCGACCAGAATGTACTGATCATAATGCACATAAATATCAACGGTTTATATCTCCAACACCAGCTTGCTCTTGTGGTTATATCTTTGAAGAATATTCATTAATTCCTTGTATGTCCTCTCTATAGCGATATTCGTTATTATATATCGTTAAGTCTGTATTTTTATGCAAAGGGATTTGATCTTAAATCAATTTTGTTTGGAAGTCACATTTCTTCCCTAGCTGTAAATATGGAACTCTTAAATTCAGTTCATTCATTTATAAATTTAACAGGCAGATTTGATTTAAAGTAGTGCTTCTATGGCACAGTCATAATTTGTATAATCAGATTGTATCATTTATTTGTATTCATAATTATACTGTACATTCATCATGTCATGTTTTGTATTTGGTTGTATCCCGGAGCGCTTTGTATATAAGCATTTTCTTCCCTACCAATCCGGTTCCTTCTTTTTGGAAATAAATATGTTTAAACTGAGAGAAGTGCTCTTACAGCTACAGCGTTTACTAAATTAAGCTGAACATAAGCCTCTGCTTAGGCGAGAGGGCAGAATTAAATCCCAGTGCATTAAAGTATCTACTGATAACAAGTTTACTTTACAAAATGTAATGTTATTTTAGTTTTAATAGTAGTCTTAATGATAACTTTTCGGGATTTATGGAGACCAGCGAGGTGGATGAACAAAATCCCCACTGGACATAATCCCCAAGGAAAATAATCCCCTATGACAAAATCCCCAGTGGATATAATCCCCCCACCCAAAAACAACAACACAGACACCATCCCCAACACAATAGAAAGTGTCTTTGATCTTTATGTTATTTCTAATAAGTAGGCTTAAAATGATCTTTTGTTATAGAGCGTTGTAGAGTAGTTTGTACAAAGTGAATTTTGAGAAATTTTTGTTTTCATAAATAGTTCCAATTTGTCTTTGATCAGTAACAGTAAAACAGCTTGAAAAAGTGTTGTTTTCATAAGTAATTCCCTTTTTGTCTTTGATCAGTAACAGAACAAGAGTTTGAGAAATTGATGTTTTCATAAATAAATCCGATTTGTCTCTGATCAGTTGCAGCATTTTAAAAAACCTCTGCCTGTCATTTCGTGATGCAAGAATGGGGATTAAAATGTTTATTACTGTGAAAAGTTGAATCGTAAATAACGAAACTATATCTTTGGATTTTAACTTTCTAATGGAGACATACTTTCGACTTAAAACTTGGTGCTAGGGAAAAAGTAACAGAAAAAAGTAACAGAAATAAGTATGAGAAAATAGTAACAGTGTTTGCTAAGAAAAAAAACAGTTTTCAACAGTACAGTGAGAGTTTGTCATATACCGGTAATATACAAGCACAGCGTCACAGTTCAAAGCACGATGTCACCTTTAAAGATAAACTGCGAGTCTGTTTACCAGTACTTGCCTTTAAAATAAATATTTTTGAAAGCACTACAATTGTTGTTTGTTCCTCAAAGCTAGCTGATCAGGTTAAGAGATATGTAGGAAAACAAATAACTGAAATAAGTAAAACAATTTATATAAAGAAACAATAAGAGTATGGTATTGACTTGAATTCTTGTAATTTAAGAAGATTATGAAAACTACATTGATAGTAATTTTAAGGATACATTTCCTGTTTAAATCCTGTTATTACAGATAACATGTATACTTAACTTTGTTATTTTATCCTTAATAATAGTAGTTATTTACATATCATTTTATCTAAAGTAAACATATATATGAATATATCAACTAATGCTGAATGTTCGTCTTCATACGACAATGAGGATGCAATCACCCTTATTTTTATATGTAAAATAAAAAGTACAGATATTAGAAACAATGAATTGTGTTATATTGAATACGGTCAACTATTCCTTCATTTCAGTGGTGATTGTTTCGACTGAGGATTTTGACCTACATATACGATGCGTCCCATTACCAATTTATTAGCGATTTCATCAGGTCAGGCAGTCTAATGAAAAGAGAAAAGCTAAAAACCAATGAAAAGTAACTGCTAGCCTTATGTAAGTTCGTTTTGTTTTGCACATACTTTGTTGTTATTTCATTATCTATATCCTATATGCTATTTGTATATTATTTTTGTACTTGAGAAGTGAAGTCTGAACAAAAGCAAACTTTACCAAATCATATCGTTTTGCATAGCTATTGTCCGTTTATATTTATATTATTTCGCGCAACTTAAAACAAATTATTTCACATAAAACGGCAACAGGTGTACCAATATTATAAATTTAATAAATTAATTATGAATAATCTCATTTGTATTCTTTGGATTATTTAACAGCACTGTTGTTGCTTCACCATAGATATCCTGTTTTTATGTACATTTATCTCAATTATTCTCACAATTTAAAAAATCCAGACGTAACTGTGATGCAGTAATATCATGAAGCTATGTCCTGGTCTGTATGATATGTTCCATCTTATTTTAGTTCATGTTCTTCTTAATACATACATTTATGGTTAAATGAGTTGAATAATTATTGTTGTTGGTTATTGATATAACGCTTTTTTCGTATGCCCAAAGCTAGGTGCAACTAAACAATTGTCTGTCTGTTTGAGGGACAATGCATGCTTAATTAGCATTTATTTAGACAAAACTTTAAGCCACTCAGGCTAGTAATTAGCTGAGAGACCAGCTGTGCGTCGAAGAGCTTGACAGGTGTGTTGTATAAACATACAGACGACCTGGCGACAGGCTAATAAACACTTTGTCTGTCTGACTTTGGCTTCGCGCGTCTGGTTTGTCATTTAAAGTTAGCCAATACGAATTAAGGCCAAAACTAACAACCAATAAAATACATGATCATGAATATTTGGTCATGCCTTTACCAGTTACCCCCTCAGTTGAAAGACTGCGCCATCATCATTAGCAGTTACTGTCAAACAAATAACGTAACGTTGATGTAATCTCTGTGTTTTTCGACATCAGTTGTGACCCAAACACATACGTTTCGATTAGGGATTTACTGTTTCAAGTTGTGTTCTTTTGACTATCTGGATATTTATAACTTTCCTCCGGATATGTTCGTCGACAAAGGTAAGTCTTCAATAATGCAATATATCCATTGT
Source organism: Gibbula magus (assembly GCA_936450465.1). Classification (NCBI taxonomy): domain Eukaryota; kingdom Metazoa; phylum Mollusca; class Gastropoda; order Trochida; family Trochidae; genus Gibbula; species Gibbula magus. The sequence goes on from OW388299.1 coordinate 63,033,052, forward strand.
CACATATATATATATATATATATATATATATATATATATATATATATATATATGAGATGTTTAAAGTGTGAAACGTCTTGTATGACGATAACACACTTTCACACATTTTGCGAATTATATATACAATGATGAGACAGTCTATACTACAATCCATTAATTGATGCTGTATGAGTAACGACAAACCAGGATCAAAATTGATACTAACTGAACAGAGAATTTAAATCCGATATAAGTAACCAGTGCCTATAATCCAATGCATACCAAAGAGGATACAATATATCGTGTTTGCTATTATCATAATTCTCATAATGCCGTTCTGCTGATCACGTTTACATTTGATCTGCTTAAATAATCACGTAAATATAGTTTTATTTATTTGAATGCATATATAGCTATTATCAACTTTGTCACACGGACATTTTCATCTTATAAAACCAAAGACCCAAGACAAGTTTGTCTAGCGTAGTTCAATCTGATATAAGCCATGATATATATAAGCCAACAGAGGACACCTATATAAACAAACCAGCAAATATATTTTCATTTCATTTGTAATTAATTATGACACATACTATTATATAGTGGAGTATACTAGAGTATACTGGGGTATACTGAGGTATACTGGGGTATACTAGCGTATACTGGGGTATACTGAAGTTTCCTAAGCTTTGGAAATGTCTCGTATACAGATTAGTATACGCTAGGAAATTAGGGTGGTTGACAAACCAGTATACGCCAGGAAATTAGGGTGGTTGACAAGACGTATACTGGTCAGTATACTAGCACTTTTCTTGCGGTGATACATGTTTACATGTTCATTTGGGAATCTTAATGAAGCGTGAACAGCTTTAAAGGGACAGTAGCATGTTTTTGGCAAATTTAATTTTTTCAAATTTCCCATTTATAATGATAGTTTATCTCATTTATATTTACTTAAGAGGGTAAAACATCTTATTACAAAAAACAATTATTCGGAGTGGTAATAACGGTGTTGCGTATAAAGCAAAAATTGCATGGCGGCCATTTTATTGTGAACACATTTTATTATTTTGAATGACAAAACGATTCCCATGGCCTTTACGGAACCATGTACACTCATTTTTAACTTGATTTTCCGAAGAGAGAATGGTGTGTTACTATTGGTGACATTATTTTTCAAATATATTTCATCAACTTATTTCAGCTAAAAAACGTGTTACTGCCCTAAGTCGAAGAATTTAAATTTTGTCAACTATATTTTGTATTACAAAAATTCCATATTTTATCAATTCTTTGATAAAATGTAACACATTCTGTCCAAAATGATTTGTCTTATAAGCGAAACAAACATATTAATTAAAAATATTATACCCTAACGAATGAAATTATGGATATATTGGTACACAAATATATATGCTTATCAAATATATTAACAGTCATGTTTACCTGGCCGGACTTTTGACTCTGTTAACAGCCCCATCAGTTCAGTATAATATATTCCAATACACAAGTCCTCAAAATGTGCTAAGAAACAAATCATGCATTTTCTCAAATGTTATTTTATCGATTCTTAACAATATTCTATAAATTTCAGAGAAAATTAATACTGATAAATATCGGACAATGTTAATTTCACTAGTTTTAAGGTGCCTATCATTGTTTGCTATTTCATCATATTATTTGCATCACCTCTGTAAGACTATTCCGAATGTTAATTAGTTTTCAATAATAATTTATTGATTGAAAATAATTGGTATTATCTTCATCTGAAAGTATCTGTCCTTACATATTTTTTTCTTCTTAGGATACATCCCTGATTGCTTTGTGGTTATGGTAGTAGCAATGCACCCACAATCTTAGAACATTCTTACAAATAGATAAAATTACAAATGGCGGGATTCCAACCTAGGACCCCTTGATCTAACACCAAATGCGCCAACCAACGCCCCATCACTGGTGAGCATAGTACAGAAGTGATGTGTTGATAGTGTACAGCTGCATTCCGCAAGTTTGTTCACCTACTTGTGTTTCTTAGTGCATATGACATGTAATTTACAATGCTTTTGCAGCATATTCTCAAAGGATCATTTTGCATTTTCGTTTAATAAGAAGACAGTTGAATGTGCCATCAAATAATTTATCCTCGAAGTAAAGAGTAACAGATGTTGGTAACTCTTAGATGTGATTATGGGGTGAAACATTTCAAAACAATGTTGTTGTTTTTTTATTTTCTTCAGTTAAATCTCTACTTGTAGTTTATTAGTAATCTAGTTGGTCAAACATGCATCATGTTTTTCATCTTATACTCAGTCAGTGTACATTTGATGAATGTGTTCTCATCTAATTAATATGTGGAAAATCTATGGAAAATCAATAAAACTTGACATCTTTTGTCAATTTCATTAAGTTCAGAACCGCGCATCGATAACAAGACAACCACATGATACGTTGAGAATGAGCATTGTACACACGGGTATAGAAGATTTACCTATTGTTATCATCATGTTTTTAAAAATTATTATTTGCCCTTTTATTGTCGGGAGGATCCCCGCTTAACCCTGTGACCGATTTTCATGAAATTTTCAGTGATGATAGTCTGTAACCTTAACTGGTGCACTACGAAGCAAGATTTTGGATTTTCGACTTCTTTCGCTAGTCTCCCCTTGAAGTCAAAACTTTATACCTTAATATCTCGAGAAGAAATGAATATATTTGCACAAAACTTTCACCATTATGTGGCCAATAACATTCCCCAAAGATAAGGTCGATAATAATAGATTTTTTGCTATTTCGCGAAAAACGGAAAATTTGGTGACGTTTCGCAATATTGAGGGTACGCGTCTTTGAAAATCTTTCCTAATTCACGGCAATACAGCTATGTGTGATAACTTATTTTGAAGATAAATGAACTCCTGAGAGGACTGTGTAGGCTAGAAATTTTAAAATATGTCCGTGAGCATGGTCATTTTCAAAAAGTGCGTTTTTCTACTATATGTTTAAAGGGATATAACTCTGTTAATAATGAACTTATTCCGATGTTACTGATTGTCCTCTCTTTCTTATAACTAGTTTAACAATTCCATAACATATCATTATTATATAAAAGTTGATAGTTTCGGCACAATTTGGACATATTCCCAAAAAAGTAAAATTGTGTGATTTTGAGACTTTTCGAGGGCTACTTTCTTTGTAGAATTGTTGATCGTAAACCACTGACGATAAAATTATGTTTGATAGCTTATTTTGAATTAGGGATGTCATGTATTAAAGACAATAAATTTCAATCATGTGTCTGTAAAATGTGTCATAAAAGATTGTCATTTTTCGAAATTTGCCATTTTGCCAAAGGCTCACAACTGCCTAACTAATTTGGATATCTACATTTTATTTACAGCTCCGGATGAGCAATTTCAAGTGAAACATCTTTTCTGTTGAACCTATTCATCAAAAAGCGGATAGTTAAGCTTCAAAAATCGCAAATGTTGTATAGGGGTCCAAATTTATTCATTTTTGAGTGTTTTCTTGCATATTCAGAAGAATGAATGCATGAATTATGTATACAATCTAAATGATGATTACATCTACTTATGTTGAAATCAAGTACATTATCTTTTTAATTGTACCTGTGCATGAAAATGTTAACTATTTCGTCTTAATCATGAAAAACATCATGTAAGGTCCATTAATGTTTTGGATATTTTTTTGTTAAAAACTACAGCAGATAGAGACATGTTTGATAGCTAATGAGACCTAATGAGATAGCAAAGACTCCAACACAGAGATCAAGGTCAAGCAGAAGCCTTGAAGACCTATGTTTATCATTGTTTTAGCATAGTTATATTGACATTACACTGAAAGCAAAATCATATGATATTTACACTGAGAAACGCACCTAGGATAACATACTTTCCAATTGTACAATGGAAGTGCATGCTTTTATAATGTTATTCAGAAACATATAGTGTTAAACAATCAGCCCTATCAGACAGAGTAGGCGCCTCTGAGACGAGGGAGATTATGTAACATGTATTATCGGGAGATTGTGCAAATTCTTGTTAAACTTGTTATCACTGGAAATAATTGTCGATTTGCCAACATCTTTTCGGAGGACTGGTAAAATTTAACAATTGAAAATTGTTGTGATGTTTATTGATTTAAAAAGTACCTGTTTCTATTACCGTCAAAACATATCTGTTTCATTAGATATCAGATTCATTGTTTAGCAGTTTGAAGATTTATGTGGCAGAGAAATCTATATTTGCTCCAATATACATGTACATGATAATAAAGTGCAAAATGCCAAAATACATTTACATTTGTATTGTGTAATTGCAAACCGAAAATTTGTTCACCAACTTGAGATTCTATAAAGTGAAAACATCGCTTATCCCCTAGGGTTTGTCCAAGAGGTCAGACTGTATTCTGGAACAAGAAACGAAATTGTCTTTACTGATACATTGTACCCGTAGGTTACAGTGCAGAATAGTTTGTCTGCCTTGGGGAATCTTTTTTTCCTCTTCAGAATAGCCTTAGAATGAAATATCAATAAAAGGAGAATAGCATCTAATGATGTTTGCATCATCTAATGATTGCTCAATTTAAGGTATGTCCAAAAGAGTCCAATATCGACGTTTGTTCACAAAACAGTTTGGATACTCTGGAGCACAGTGGTGTAGTGGTTAGCTTGCTGGCCTCTCACACCAATGGCCCGGGTTCGAATCCCGGTGGAAACACCACACATTTGTGGCCTGGGTCTCTTACTGTGTTGTGTCCTTGGGCAAGGCACTTCATCCACATCTGCACTCAGTCCACCTAGCTGTTTAAATGCCTGAGCAAAGACAGTACGGACCAATACGGTTGCGCGGAGCGCTTGGTAGCGGCACTGTAATTACAATTCCTTCAGGGTAATAATGTACCGCCAGTGAGCAGCATTTGTCCTGGATTATAGGCGTTAAAAGTATCTTTATTATTATTATTATTTGGAAGTTGTGCAGGCTTGATTTATTTTGTATGAACCTTCAAATGGTGTTAAGAAGCTCGGTCCGAGAATATACCTTCTGAAACTCTTTCAACTGATGTATTGATTGCTCTTCAACTTATTTAACATCTCTGATGTAAATGATCAAATTGAAAAAAAATCCCTTTGTTATTATTTCAAAATAGTTATCAGTCATGTGTTATCCTCAAAATGCATCGTGATTCTCTTGAGGGTGGTCCATTTCAGTAAACATTTGTTCAGACAGTGACAAAAGCTCCAGTAAAGAAGTCAGTTAATGTTTTGCAGCATGGAATCATGAAACATGAAGCTCTGTTAATTATTCAGCATATTTCGGAAAAGGTTAACAAAGGGATGTCTTACAGTTTAACGTTTCTATCATCTTCATTTGATTCGCTTGAAAAATTCAGTTTCAATTCTTATGTTTTGACATTTTGAACAGGTACTCCTTTTACAACTGTCTAACTTCAAAGGCTGACATATTTTCTGACATTTGGCTAAAATCGAATACATTCTGCCTCTGTTGTGACGATAATAATTTAATGTATAGGTTACTGAACCTTAGTATTGAGAAAGTTATAGTGCATAAAGTAAACTAACACCAACTAAATAACTAACTAGATAACCTAACATTTGCAAGAGTAGAGTGTTATAACTAAAATAGAGTTCTCATCAATAAGTCAGAGAAACCTTTCTGGCAGGTCGAGTATGCTGCTCATGATCTGGTTACGTTTCTTCTAATGAAACGTAATTAAAGCAGCGGGACGTGTCTTCAAACAACAACATGTTCTAAATCCGGATTTTATAAGAAGCCAGAATACGAGCGGATATGGGGTCAGTGTATCAGCGATACAGTTAAAGTGCGTTAAAGTTGTCTCGAACCAAGACAGTTCATCATGCACTTGCTGCTTGAAATGATCGTCTGAGAAACGCTTAAATATTTAATCAGAGAGGACTCATTTAGTATAATGTTTTTGTTTTTATCTAACATACTCATATGGAAAGAAAGACTATTGGTCCGAAACTAAACGAACTAATAATGGTTGACACCCCTAATATTTATAGGAATGAACTGTTATATAAACAACATAGCGTGTCAGTTTCGATTATCGTTTTGGTAAAACATGTTACTACTGGATGTCTTTTTGTGAATTTAAAATACCTTAGAAAGAGGAATATAAGAAAAATTTATTCAAAAGAGTTCATTCCTTGTGTCTTGAGATCTTGGCATTGGTATATTGTGACAGTATTTGAGTATTCTCATTTTGGTTCTAATAAATAATTGAAAAGTGCATTTGAAAAAATATGCTTCTGAACCTAATAATACACAAAATCTTTCATGGAGTCGCATTCGCACGCAACACATACATGGCAAGTATTATATAGTTTACATCATGTGTTTGTGACTTTTGATTTCGAAAATACCATAATATCGAACAATATTAATTGTCAATGCATTTAATTTGCTAAAATCCATTTTCTGTTTAGGGGTGTCAACTATTTTTACCATGAGTATATATATCTAAATCTGGCTCTATAACTAATGGCAACTTTATGGCGGCTTCCAATGTTTAGCAGATGGTTAAGTTTAATATTATAAAGAGTCGAAGTTACGTATCGTAAGGAGTCGAAGTTGTTATTACACATATTGTAAGGAGTCGACACGTCCATCCTATAAAGTAGTTCAAGTCACATTTGATACATGTGTGTTTCATCCAGATCTCGTCCTGGTACTAATTAACTTTACCATAACATGTTGGAAGTCACGTCAGCGCTGCTAGCGATTTGGTCGATAATGTTATAATATCGTTTTCATTCCACATATATTTGACATGGACATCAGTAAATGCATATGGATTAGCAAATAGTTGAACATTAATGTTTTGATGAAACCTATATGATAAACTTGGCTATTTTGAAAGTGCACAGCCATGTATATTGTTTATACGTGATTTAAACTGGCACTTACATTTCGATTATTCAATAACGTGTGCTGTTGTCAATGCAGGACATACTCACAAATGTCGAAATCCTGAAATCATAAGTGATTTATTAAGAATGAATGTTTATAGTTGAAAATCAATAAAACTTGACATCTTTTGTCAATTTCATTAAGTTCAGAACCGCGCATCGATAACAAGACAACCACATGATACGTTGAGAATGAGCATTGTACACACGGGTATAGAAGATTTACCTATTGTTATCATCATGTTTTTAAAAATTATTATTTGCCCTTTTATTGTCGGGAGGATCCCCGCTTAACCCTGTGACCGATTTTCATAAAATTTTCAGTGATGATAGTCTGTAACCTTAACTGGTGCACTACGAAGCAAGATTTTGGATTTTCGACTTCTTTCGCTAGTCTCCCCTTGAAGTCAAAACTTTATACCTTAATATCTCGAGAAGAAATGAATATATTTGCACAAAACTTTCACCATTATGTGGCCAATAACATTCCCCAAAGATAAGGTCGATAATAATAGATTTTTTGCTATTTCGCGAAAAACGGAAAATTTGGTGACGTTTCGCAGTATTGAGGGTACGCGTCTTTGAAAATCTTTCCTAATTCACGGCAATACAGCTATGTGTGATAACTTATTTTGAAGATAAATGAACTCCTGAGAGGACTGTGTAGGCTGAATTTTGAATTTCTTCCTAGAAATTTTAAAATATGTCCGTGAGCATGGTCATTTTCAAAAAGTGCGTTTTTCTACTATATGTTTAAAGGGATATAACTCTGTTAATAATGAACTTATTCCGATGTTACTGATTGTCCTCTCTTTCTTATAACTAGTTTAACAATTCCATAACATATCATTATTATATAAAAGTTGATAGTTTCGGCACAATTTGGACATATTCCCAAAAAAGTAAAATTGTGTGATTTTGAGACTTTTCGAGGGCTACTTTCTTTGTAGAATTGTTGATCGTAAACCACTGACGATAAAATTATGTTTGATAGCTTATTTTGAATTAGGGATGTCATGTATTAAAGACAATAAATTTCAATCATGTGTCTGTAAAATGTGTCATAAAAGATTGTCATTTTTCGAAATTTGCCATTTTGCCAAAGGCTCACAACTGCCTAACTAATTTGGATATCTACACTTTATTTACAGCTCCGGATGAGCAATTTCAAGTGAAACATCTTTTCTGTTGAACCTATTCATCAAAAAGCGGATAGTTAAGCTTCAAAAATCGCAAATGTTGTATAGGGGTCCAAATTTATTCATTTTTGAGTGTTTTCTTGCATATTCAGAAGAATGAATGCATGAATTATGTATACAATCTAAATGATGATTACATCTACTTATGTTGAAATCAAGTACATTATCTTTTTAATTGTACCTGTGCATGAAAATGTTAACTATTTCGTCTTAATCATGAAAAACATCATGTAAGGTCCATTAATGTTTTGGATATTTTTTTGTTAAAAACTACAGCAGATAGAGACATGTTTGATAGCTATTGAGACTGATGAGATAGCAAAGACTCCAACACAGAGATCAAGGTCAAGCAGAAGCCTTGAAGACCTATGTTTATCATTGTTTTAGCATAGTTATATTGACATTACACTGAAAGCAAAATCATATGATATTTACACTGAGAAACGCACCTAGGATAACATACTTTCCAATTGTACAATGGAAGTGCATGCTTTTATAATGTTATTCAGAAACATATAGTGTTAAACAATCAGCCCTATCAGACAGAGTAGGCGCCTCTGAGACGAGGGAGATTATGTAACATGTATTATCGGGAGATTGTGCAAATTCTTGTTAAACTTGTTATCACTGGAAATAATTGTCGATTTGCCAACATCTTTTCGGAGGACTGGTAAAATTTAACAATTGAAAATTGTTGTGATGTTTATTGATTTAAAAAGTACCTGTTTCTATTACCGTCAAAACATATCTGTTTCATTAGATATCAGATTCATTGTTTAGCAGTTTGAAGATTTATGTGGCAGAGAAATCTATATTTGCTCCAATATACATGTACATGATAATAAAGTGCAAAATGCCAAAATACATTTACATTTGTATTGTGTAATTGCAAACCGAAAATTTGTTCACCAACTTGAGATTCTATAAAGTGAAAACATCGCTTATCCCCTAGGGTTTGTCCAAGAGGTCAGACTGTATTCTGGAACAAGAAACGAAATTGTCTTTACTGATACATTGTACCCATAGGTTACAGTGCAGAATAGTTTGTCTGCCTTGGGGAATCTTTTTTTCCTCTTCAGAATAGCCTTAGAATGAAATATCAATAAAAGGAGAATAGCATCTAATGATGTTTGCATCATCTAATGATTGCTCAATTTAAGGTATGTCCAAAAGAGTCCAATATCGACGTTTGTTCACAAAACAGTTTGGATACTCTGGAGCACAGTGGTGTAGTGGTTAGCTTGCTGGCCTCTCACACCAATGGCCCGGGTTCGAATCCCGGTGGAAACACCACACATTTGTGGCCTGGGTCTCTTACTGTGTTGTGTCCTTGGGCAAGGCACTTCATCCACATCTGCACTCAGTCCACCTAGCTGTTTAAATGCCTGAGCAAAGACAGTACGGACCAATACGGTTGCGCGGAGCGCTTGGTAGCGGCACTGTAATTACAATTCCTTCAGGGTAATAATGTACCGCCAGTGAGCAGCATTTGTCCTGGATTATAGGCGTTAAAAGTATCTTTATTATTATTATTATTTGGAAGTTGTGCAGGCTTGATTTATTTTGTATGAACCTTCAAATGGTGTTAAGAAGCTCGGTCCGAGAATATACCTTCTGAAACTCTTTCAACTGATGTATTGATTGCTCTTCAACTTATTTAACATCTCTGATGTAAATGATCAAATTGAAAAAAAATCCCTTTGTTATTATTTCAAAATAGTTATCAGTCATGTGTTATCCTCAAAATGCATCGTGATTCTCTTGAGGGTGGTCCATTTCAGTAAACATTTGTTCAGACAGTGACAAAAGCTCCAGTAAAGAAGTCAGTTAATGTTTTGCAGCATGGAATCATGAAACATGAAGCTCTGTTAATTATTCAGCATATTTCGGAAAAGGTTAACAAAGGGATGTCTTACAGTTTAACGTTTCTATCATCTTCATTTGATTCGCTTGAAAAATTCAGTTTCAATTCTTATGTTTTGACATTTTGAACAGGTACTCCTTTTACAACTGTCTAACTTCAAAGGCTGACATATTTTCTGACATTTGGCTAAAATCGAATACATTCTGCCTCTGTTGTGACGATAATAATTTAATGTATAGGTTACTGAACCTTAGTATTGAGAAAGTTATAGTGCATAAAGTAAACTAACACCAACTAAATAACTAACTAGATAACCTAACATTTGCAAGAGTAGAGTGTTCTAACTAAAATAGAGTTCTCATCAATAAGTCAGAGAAACCTTTCTGGCAGGTCGAGTATGCTGCTCATGATCTGGTTACGTTTCTTCTAATGAAACGTAATTAAAGCAGCGGGACGTGTCTTCAAACAACAACATGTTCTAAATCCGGATTTTATAAGAAGCCAGAATACGAGCGGATATGGGGTCAGTGTATCAGCGATACAGTTAAAGTGCGTTAAAGTTGTCTCGAACCAAGACAGTTCATCATGCACTTGCTGCTTGAAATGATCGTCTGAGAAACGCTTAAATATTTAATCAGAGAGGACTCATTTAGTATAATGTTTTTGTTTTTATCTAACATACTCATATGGAAAGAAAGACTATTGGTCCGAAACTAAACGAACTAATAATGGTTGACACCCCTAATATTTATAGGAATGAACTGTTATATAAACAACATAGCGTGTCAGTTTCGATTATCGTTTTGGTAAAACATGTTACTACTGGATGTCTTTTTGTGAATTTAAAATACCTTAGAAAGAGGAATATAAGAAAAATTTATTCAAAAGAGTTCATTCCTTGTGTCTTGAGATCTTGGCATTGGTATATTGTGACAGTATTTGAGTATTCTCATTTTGGTTCTAATAAATAATTGAAAAGTTGCATTTGAAAAAATATGCTTCTGAACCTAATAATACACAAAATCTTTCATGGAGTCGCATTCGCACGCAACACATACATGGCAAGTATTATATAGTTTACATCATGTGTTTGTGACTTTTGATTTCGAAAATACCATAATATCGAACAATATTAATTGTCAATGCATTTAATTTGCTAAAATCCATTTTCTGTTTAGGGGTGTCAACTATTTTTACCATGAGTATATATATCTAAATCTGGCTCTATAACTAATGGCAACTTTATGGCGGCTTCCAATGTTTAGCAGATGGTTAAGTTTAATATTATAAAGAGTCGAAGTTACGTATCGTAAGGAGTCGAAGTTGTTATTACACATATTGTAAGGAGTCGACACGTCCATCCTATAAAGTAGTTCAAGTCACATTTGATACATGTGTGTTTCATCCAGATCTCGTCCTGGTACTAATTAACTTTACCATAACATGTTGGAAGTCACGTCAGCGCTGCTAGCGATTTGGTCGATAATGTTATAATATCGTTTTCATTCCACATATATTTGACATGGACATCAGTAAATGCATATGGATTAGCAAATAGTTGAACATTCATGTTTTGATGAAACCTATATGATAAACTTGGCTATTTTGAAAGTGCACAGCCATGTATATTGTTTATACGTGATTTAAACTGGCACTTACATTTCGATTATTCAATAACGTGTGCTGTTGTCAATGCAGGACATACTCACAAATGTCGAAATCCTGAAATCATAAGTGATTTATTAAGAATGAATGTTTATAGTTGATGTTGTTGCTTCACATGGCATCTGACTTTATCATATATTCGTTATACGCATAAATATGTTTTGAAATGACTAAATGCCTCCTATCTTCCTAATGTCTTCTTCAAGGCTATCGTTTAATTAGGAGTTTTAGATTGAGATGGTATAATTTTTATCAATATGTACGTTTTTAAATTAAATTAATATCTTCAGAACAAGAGCATAATTGATTTTATTTGGACCACATGTTGGTTAGAAGAATGTTCATCCTTTGTAAATGTGTAAAGGAAATGTCATAACATTACATGCAGAATTTGTTATGTAAATCCACTAAAGATATAAGTTACTGTCAACTTCCGTAATACATCCCTTTGTTGTCCTTCACCAAAATATGTTCAATAATTAAGATAGTTTTATATTCCATTATTTCATGCTGCAAAAGATTAACTCACTTGTTAATGGAGATTTTATCATTATCTGAACAAATGGAAATGGATCTCTCCCAGGAGAGTCGTGATGCATCTTCCGGATATAATAATATGACTGGTTGCATTTTTAGATATTAACAGAGGAATTGTTCCAATGTCATCTTTTTACATCAGTGATGAGAAATAATTTGAATGGCAATCATAACGTCTGTTGAAAAGAGTCTCAGATGAAATATTATCAAATCTAATTCCTAAACACAATTAGTTCTTTCTTGCTAATACTAACATAACAAAAACTGCAAAATTTCAGAGATTTGAAACTGTTATGTGAACAAAGGTCGATATTGGATTTTGCATAATATTAATGGAATAACTCAGATGATGCAAACACCATCAAATACGCTTCTCCTTTTATTGATGAAATAATATATAATTATAAAGCTATTGAAGAAGTATACAAGATTCTCTAATGCAGACTCCAAATCCTGCATTGTAGCCAAAGGCTATTAACAAATAGGATTTCGTTTCTCGTTTAATATGTGTCTTGTGTCTTACCCGAGGCCGACAATTGATTATTAATCATTATATATATAAACAAGATTTGAAGACGCGTACGATATTCTCTGAGATTGACATGCATGTTTGTCAGATAACTTAACAGTTTAAACAATACAATCTAGCCTTGGATTCGTGGTTCTATAACGAAACTATATATGTACATGTATCGACGCATTATAGTTTATACTCATTGGAAGAAGAGGTTCTTTCAATCAGTTGTACGTGTCGAATGCAGAAAATAATAGTTGTTATAGTTTGTATAATTGTAAAATTTAAAGACAACAATTTAATAAAAGTTTTAAAAATCAAATACACAAATTCATTATATTTCCATCATTCATTCGATTGAGTGTCATTTTTAAGATTGATATGATATTTATGTAATTGTCTAACTAAATGAAAGGACTACGCACTATGAGTAACATGAGAAATTGAGTTCAACCAAAGTATCTTATATTGAAGCAATGTAATATGCGTAATGTAATGTAATGGAGCATCTGTAATTAGATCGGTGATGGACAAGTATGTTCAAGAAGATGAGTATGAAATACATTTTTTACTTTTTCGAATTTACTAATCATGTCAAGTCATCTTAACAAAATTTACCATAGTGTAAATAAACCCCTTGCATGAAATAGTACTGTGATAAAACAACATAATCACCTAATTTGTTATATTCATATTATCAGCATCTGCATTGTATATGTGTTCCGCTCTATACGTTGACATATCACATAGCAACGTGAGAGACAAAGGGAAAGGCTTATACATCTATTTGTCTTCTGTGTCTTCATTTAAATCCAAAATTGTTATTTAATGATAAAGGTGCAACTTTCTTTTTTTGAAATACAGAGAGCAGGGAAACAACAGCAGTTGTTATCATGACACTGAATACCAATGACCCGTGTAGATTATTGATGGCGCTTTCACAAAAAAGCTAACATATTACACCGATTATTAGATGTTCATATAGAAGAACTGTTGAATGTTAGTCTCATAAGTCTGCCTATGTCCTAACTCTTTTCATTGCTTCTTTCCTTGAACCCATGTGAATTGTGATGAAGGCTGTGCAGGAGATCAATAGATGTTTAAAAAAGGAATTAATAAAAAAGGAAACGTTATGAGGGGTAACGTTAAGTACGTCTCTGGATACATTTCTGTAACAGTAACAACAGCCACATAAAGTAAAGGCAATAAAGTATCTTTATCAAAGGTTACCTGAAGATGAATACCATCTACCATAAAATAAATGAGATGTTAAGCAGGAGAGAAATATAGCCATCATCTTGGTTAAAATACACAGGACTTCAGAACAACTGATTGAAATACTCATCTGTAACTTACAATTGGTGAGAAAGAATTATAGCGTGTAGTGCAATTCAAGAAATATTACAATATCAAATTCAAATTGTTTTCTTTCCTCTTTCCTTTTACCTATGATACACAGTTGTGGACGACAAATACCACAACTCAATGTCTATATCTACACGTCTAGTATACCTCATCACCAGTAGAACCTTCGAACAATAAAACCACTCTGGAATTCCACAGATCCGAGCCGAGATACAATGTGTTGAAGATTAACATCAGGTGCCTGAAGAAAGTGATTTATGATGGCTTAGAGACAGAAACACGCTTCTTGTTCATCGCTACAGCAATTAAGATAAATGTTTGCGTGAAAGAACAAAGTGTTTTAATCTATAATTGTTTCGGCTGATAGAAGGTTGGTGATTCTTTCGAAATAGCACAAGAAGCTTTAGTAAATAGTTCGTCCATATTGTCTATCAATAGCTGCAACAGCTTATCATCATGGCTAAGATTATGCTAGCTCCAGACAGCGAGCAACCGCTCCGTGACGTCACTAATATACTCGCTGCCATCAGAAGGTGTTCGGGTGAGAAAGCTCCAACACAGCGCGTGCAGCCGTTGATTGCTGTCACGCTCCAAATATAAACTTCTAACTCGTAGGATTCGCAATACAGCTCCGTACAGCGACACAACGAAAGAGATCGTCAAACTAATATTGTTGCGATTGTATTACGTTTTCCATCGCGTTATTGAAATAATATGTTTTTCCTTTCATTACCGAGGTCATTAGACATGATATAATTAACCAAAAACATGAACAATACTTATATTCATACGCCTAACGCATAAAACATACCCTTGAACCGATTGCTTGGTATGCCTTTGGTCCTTAGCTATACGTGACGTCATATTCAATTGTTGTCAACTGGGTTGACAACAATGCCCCCGTGAAAGACGGCAGGGCCACTACCGTAGAGCCAATCGGAGGTAGAGCGCCCTGACTTGGAGGTTGAAGATTATGATCACAGTACAATAAACTTTTCGAAATGAAATTAACAAACTTGACTTTTAAAAATAGAATGTATTGAGCAAGGAAGAGCTCAAAACTCAAGCCATTTCTAGGCATGAAAAATGTCAAGTCAGAGTAAAATATAAGGCCGATGACTTGAAAATCAATATCCATAACACAATAGTTTAAAGCATGTTTGCAAATGGATGATGACATGAAAAAGGGTTGATCTTTGGAATTCTTTGTCGTTATCTCCAAATGATGAACATAGTTGATAAAACTTTAAGCAGTGAAGTTATTTTAAGGTCATTTCAGTCTTTATAAAACACCGAATATTAAACTTCATTACGCATTGTACCATTTTCGGTTTAATAAACTCTCATTCTCACTTTTCATATCAGTTCATTTACCTGTTTAATAAGAATGCCATGGACCAACATTAACTGGGGTCAAATGTGCACGGTTGTAGATAACATCCTCAAAGTAATACATCAGCAAGTGGTACTCAATTCTGTTTGAAAGAACATTGAGGCAAAATAATTAAAAGAAGATTATTATATTTGTCAACGCCCAAGTCAAACATAACCATCGAGGCTGATTTACCAGGGTGCATGAATGTAGTGTATCGAGAAGTCATGTCAAGTAAATGCCAAGAGCTGGTTATTGTGTCTTGTAAGTGATTCCATCACAGAACATATGGATGATATGATATTTGCATATGATTGAATCACAGGTATATACAGGTCTCTGCAACAGTTTTTTCAGGCTTAAATGTTGGTCAATTCCTTCCCGAACCTCGTTAGAACTGTTTAATAATGTAATGAGTATATGTCCAACAATTGAACAAGTGAGTCATACTCCTAGTGTCTAAGTGTCTTTTGCTGAAATATATTAGGACATAGTTTTCGTTTATATCCTCCTTTCAACGCTGCAAGACATTAACCGACTTGTTTCCTGGAGCTCTTGTCAACATCCAAACTATTCTTACTGCAATGGAACACTCTCAAGAGGTGCACGATGCATTATCAGGTTTATACTTGAAGCAGAAATCAATCAGCATTTTCCTACAGAAAGTCTCTTGCAGACACAAAAAATAACTACCACGAATGATCAACAAAGCCATCTTTGATAGCAACTGTCCTTCACCTTTGAATCCCAATGGAATAAATGCATTAGAACAGGATCAACTAATGTCTCGAACTTGTAGGGAGAGACGATGTAGTGTAAGTAGAGACCGTAACACTACACATTGAATTGCAAAAGTGGACATATGCTATCTGCGAAAGAGACTATTTATTAAATTGCCAGATTCTGACTTTCAAACAAACGAGAAGATTCAAAGGCTATCATTTTATGTTTTGAAAGATGTTTTGTTGATGACTTTGATGATGAAAACTAATGATAATTGCCTAAAGGCCGTAAGCTTCAGTTTAAATCTCTTTTAATATTATGAATGAAAACAAATAATTAACAAAGTAATATCAGTATAAATGGTTTTTACATTAAAATTCGTTCAACGCTAATGAAATACACCTGCTGCCTTTAACAAAAGACACCTTTCATAATTAGTTTCATCAAAAGTAAAACAAAGTAGAACATTCAGTTTTCACAGTAGAAAAAACTTCATCCCCTTACACAAACAGCAGAAAACCTCGAACTAGCATGCGATGTGAGTGTATCTGGTAAAGATTTCTTTAAAAGTATTAAAGACAGAGCCATTTTTTCATTAATGTAAACAACCCTTTATTGTAACTGGTTGCCTTTGTGATTTATTTATAAATAACTCCTGTATTTCTTTTTTAAAAAACATGTAAACTAAAATGATACGAGTTCAGAACAAATGTAAATATCAGTTGTCATTGGTTGAGAACAGGTTCTCATGGTAGTCATCTTATTTAGTGCAATGTTTATATGTCCATAAACTAAGTAATGGTATGCCACGCTGAAGTATCTTATTCATTACAATGAATTTGGCTATTCCAAGAACATGTTCTCTTGCCTCTTTCTAGGTCAGAGTGCCTGATCATACAGAGAACACATTAAATCAACTGCAAATTGCTCAAGGGAACCCAGTTCATGCATTCCTGATCCAGGTTTTATTTACATTGTTACTAAATGAAATACTGCAAACTCAGGCGATCTCGTGTGACTGAAAGGAGGATTTCAAACGTGCTGACAGTATAACGAGTGTGTTTGAAACAGTTCACGAAAGTCAACAGAAGATGTGTTCATGGTGCTAAACCAATATGTCCGAACACGCTAAGTTCTTGGAATTAATGGAAGAGCAATGGGCTTTAAAAATAGAGTTGAGCGTGGGTGTCTGTAAATATTATCTTTAAACCTTTTCAATATTTACAAAGAAACAACACATTCTCAGACGAAAAACCCATATATTTATGGATGCCACCGTTGCGCAATGTTAGCATGCTCACGTGGAATCAATTCATTGTGGTATAAAGACATATATTGTCCGACTTACACTGATGAAATAATGATAGCAACATGGGCTATATAAATGTGTCAGTCTAGACAGATTTCCTTTGTTTGAATCAACTATGTACGTGTTGGGAAGATTTTTATTTTACACATATTATATTCAAAGAAGTGAAACGGATTTGGCACAAGTTGTCCAATTTCCAAAAAAACTCTCCAATATATTTTCATTTCAATTAACATTATGAAGACAGTCAGAATGAAACAATATAATACAAATGATACAGCAAATAGAGAGTAAGAAAACAGAAGAGAGAATTGTAGTTAAGAAACACATCTAAATCTAAAATTGCGAGGGTTTTACTGACATAAGGACAACATTTATACAAGTTTAGTAACACCATTTTGTCTATAAAATGTTCCTTGACTGAAAATATAAGATGTGTAATCTGCTTGTAATCTGACTGTACAAATGTCTGAATTTCAGACTCTTTATGAATTTTGAATTAGAAGTTTGTAACCTTATTATGAATTAAACTGTTTGAATGAGTTGTAATGATGGATAATAGATTAAACAATATAAGCATAAACTTTACTCAGTTTCCCAAGTAAATGGATGCAAGCTTTGTCTGACACCGTGCTGGTTTCAGTCATAACTCCTCGAAACTATATCTAAATACTATTTTGATGACAAAAAAAAAGTTGGAGGAACACCGTTGGTTTAATTAGATTGAAATATATCCTTACAACACATCATAATATGCATGATACATCACACTTTGTTAAACATGTAAAACTGTAACATAAAATACTTATCAAGACAAGGATTTATCTTGCAACCAGCTAAAATGAAATGACATTTTAAATCATTAAGGGGGCGGCATAGCGCAGTGGTTAGCGTGTTCGGCTTCGGATCAAAAGGTCCGGGGTTCGAATCCCGCCAGTGGCAGGGCAATATAAGTGAAATACTCTTGAAAGCAGCGTTAAACTCTTCTCACCTCACCTTAAATCATTAATCATTATTATTCGAAATTTCATCATTTTCGATGCTGGTAGTCATAATGTAAGGTATAATGCTATAATCAATGTACAACTTACTCAGAATGCTGTGTTTCATGTACGGTTAGGATCTGTATCTTACGCCCTATTCGATATATGGTCAAGTCCAACCATTCACACTCTCTCATCACGTATTAGAAGCTCCTACAATCTCTATTATTAGGTTCTTAGACTAACTCGATCCATCAACCGGACTACAGCTGCCAGTTCCCAATACACTCAAGTTCCCAATATGGAAGTGCAGGGAATTGGTGAAGTAGCAGAGACGATCTACTTGCTGTATGAATGGAAGCATTTTTTTGAAGAGAGATTTGCAAGTTTGAGAAAAGATAACGATAATGAGAGAAAGTATGTCAGATCTATTTTGTAAATGCAATTTCAAAACATTCCCAAATAGCATATTCACGTGTTGTATAATTATCTGTTCATTACACTTACTTTTCAGATCAAACTTGTTATAATTGTGATGACGTCACTTCGATATTTTAAACGCCTGTAATTATGAACAATAAATAATGGAGATATTAATTCCAGTAATGATAACACAAAATCAAGCTTATGATTCGCAATTACACTACCTTACAGAGTAGTGACATATTACCATACTACCCCATACTATCCCTGGAACAGTTTTACTGATATCTAACAAAGGTTGTTTGGGAGAAAATGCTGTAACTAACATGTCAAATAAAAGCGTCTTTAGTGCAATGGAAATAAATCTTAATTATTTATCATGCTGACACTTACAGTAAAGTGAAACAAAAAAACCCTCAGACATTAGAATAAGAAAAGAAATAACATACAATATAAA
The DNA here is from genome assembly GCA_936450465.1 of Gibbula magus. Classification (NCBI taxonomy): domain Eukaryota; kingdom Metazoa; phylum Mollusca; class Gastropoda; order Trochida; family Trochidae; genus Gibbula; species Gibbula magus. The sequence continues at coordinate 63,052,409 of OW388299.1, forward strand.
CGTTTTAATTAAAGTTGATCTTGAATAAACCAAATCGGTTGTTTTTATTTTGTAAATGAATTTGTAGAACGCTATCCTTTAATCTTCACTTTGTAGATGCACTAAGAATCTTAAAGGGCTAAGGTGTAATGCTTCAATTCATTTCGAAGATAATTATCTCTTCATCTAATTATCAGTGTGTCTTTTGATGTTAAAATATACTGTTCTCTATTACTTGTTGCTAATAGACTCATTTATCTACATGTGTATGTACCGTCATTTGAAATAATATTATCAACGTGCTTAAATAATACATTCAAAGACTACTCAAAACAAAAGCAATTACATACTCATTTGAATAAGAAGTGTAATTTTGATTGCAAATGAATAAATACAGCACTTATTTGACACTTTGTTCAGATTCACCTCTTTGCATCAACTGATGATAAAATTGAAACCTTGAGACACCGAGCCCAGTTCAAAACATCTAACATTGGTGTGGCTTATGATCTCACAAAAGTGCAACGGGACACACTGTCTGACTTGAAAAGCAAGGGTTTGTTTGGCTATTATAAGAATGGCCAACTATTCACTAAACCAGCCCGTCCTGACACGTCCAACACAAGACGACGGCTAACACGTCCACGTCATACATCGACACCCGGGGACATTGCCGGTAATACAGCAGCCTTACACAGGAGCTACAGCGCTGCCCTAAGGAACACCCCTGGTGCAGAATCACTACCCCCAGGAGATACGTCGAGGTCACGTGATTCCCCATCTTCCGAATTGATGGAGGGCGAATAGGGAGGAGGCCGGGCCCCAACGCCGACTACAGACACCCCAGGTGCTAATATTTCCTCAACTTTTAAAGATCTATCAACTCTTATTTGGAATGTTGACGGTCTTACGTCAAAGCTGAATGATCACAAATTTACTCTTTTTTTGCAAAAATTCAGTATAGTATGTTTAGTAGAAACATTCCTTGATACTGTTGTTGATATGCCAGAACTATCTGCTTATGATGTTTATGTTGCTAATGCTCATAGACTAGCTACTGCTGGTAGATTATCGGGCGGTGTTTATATGCTTATTCATAAATCTATTTCTAAATACTGCCAACATTTGAAACTAAATATAGCTAATGCTGTTGGTATTAAACTCGATAAATCCCTAACTGGAACGGGTAAAGATCTAGTCCTGATAGGAATGTATGTGCCTCCCACTGGGTCTTCGTTCTATCGGTCCACAGATAGAGTGACGGCAATAGAGGAAGTGGACCAATGGCTGACCCTCAACACAGACGACAGTTTCGAGACCATCTTGTGTGGTGACTTTAACGCACGGGTAGGTTGTGATAACAACCCCCCTGAGACATACGATCACCCAGGGATCGACAGAGCAGCGTTCCCCGAGGAGGAGAGTATCCCTTTAGAGCAGAGACACTCTTGTGACATAAATGTTAATACGTTTGGAAGAAAGTTACTTGATCTTTGTTTTACTCACCGCCTGTACATATGTAATGGTAGATGCCCCGGAGATAGAGAGGGTAGCTATACATATATATCTGAAGCTGGTTGTAGTGTTATTGATTATTTTATTGCATCGGCAGATACTCATTTATATTGTAAATACTTATCAGTGCACTCTCGAGTTGAATCTAAGCACATGCCTGTTAGTTTACTGTTAACATTTGACTCTACTGAATATACAGATGTTGGTATTGATAGTAATGACGAACATTTATATCGTTACATATGGAATGAAACTCACAAGGAAATATTTTTAGATTTGTTACGAAACCAGCAACCAACACTCAGTATTTTATCTGATTTAGCAAATGTTGATATAAACCAAGCACTGGATTTATTTGCAAAACATGTTTTGAATGCAGCTGAAATATTCAAGAAAACACCAAGTAAGAAAAATAAGCATAGCTTTTATACTAGAAGTTGTTATCATGCTAAAAGAGAGGCTAGACGTGCACTTAGACGTTTCAGAAACAATAAATCAGCATCAAGCAGACGAAGTTACTGTGAATTAAGAAATGAATATAAAACTGAATGTAGAAAAGCCAAACATGTATTTCAAACAAAGAAAAGCGATATACTTAAATCATCTCTTCATAATAGCTCCGCTTTTTGGAAAGAGTTAAGGAGCTTGAATCACGATCATTTTAAAGACCTGTTTAGTACATACACGTACGTCGATGACAAAAGGGAGAACGAATTTAACTTTAACGACGATGAATCTCTTAACGAAATCGATAGTTGTATACTTGAATCCCCTATCACGGAAGATGAAATATGTAACTGTCTCAGTCGTTTGAAGAACGGGAAGTCAGCTGGAATTGATAGTATTATTGTGGAATTTTTAAAATCATCTGAAAATATCATCATGCCATTCTTGAAAAATATATTCAACACCATCTTTGATAATGGGACTTTTCCTTTGACTTGGACAAAGGCAATAATCGTTCCTCTCCATAAAAAAGGTGATAGAAAAAATCCAGATAATTACAGAGGAATCTCCTTATTATGTATTTTAAGCAAATTATATACATCCATTTTAAATGTTCGTATTACACATTGGGCAAATATATGGGATAAAGTACCCGAGACACAGGCTGGTTTTAGACAAGGATACTCCACAACTGATCATATTTTTACTTTGCATGGTATTATTGAAAAATGTCTCCTGAAAAAGCGTAGAAAATTATATGTTGCTTTTATCGATTTTAAAAAAGCATTTGATTCAATAGACCGCTATAAACTGTGGAAGCGTCTATTTAAATCTGGTTTACGTGGGAAAATGCTAAATGCTATTATGTGTATCTATAGCTCTGTAAAAGCTTGTGTTAGGAAAGATAATAGTTTAACTGATTATTTTGACTGTCCAATCGGCTTGAAGCAAGGTTGTGTTCTCAGTCCTCTACTATTTTCTCTATTCATAAATGAATTATCAGATGAATTAGCAAAACATGGTAAATATGGTGTACAGTTATTTCCTGACATAATAGAAATTTTATTACTTATGTTTGCAGATGATGTTGTTCTTGTGTCCGATACTGTTCTTGGGCTACAAAATCAACTTAACATTTTGTATACTTTTTCTGAACGTTCAAGCATGACAATTAACCTAGATAAGACAAACATTGTTGTTTTTAGAAGGGGAGGTCGCTTAGCGAAGGCCGAAAAATGGTTTTTAAATGATGAACCAATAGCAACAGTTAACACTTATAAATATTTGGGTTTTATATTTTCTTCAACTTTCAAGATGAGAAATTGTGTTTATGATCTTGCCCTAAGAGGTAAAAGGGCCTTAATGGAAGTAATCAGAAATCTTAATAAAATTGGAATTATAGACCAAAAAGTCTTCTTCAAAATATTTGATATGCAGATACAGCCAATATTACTATATGGGGCGGAAATATGGGGAATACATAAATTTGATCAAATAGAAAAGATTCATCTTATTGCCTGCAAAAGATTTTTGAATGTCGGTCCACAAACCCCCACCGCTATTGTTTATGGTGAGTGTGGACGATATCCTCTTTTTATTAATGCGATGTATAAAACTTTACAATATTGGTTAAAGATTACTCGTATGAATGAAAACAGAATTCCTTTTAAAGTCTATAAAATGCAAATGTACTATGATAATTGTGGCTATAATACATATGCTTCATATATAAGAAATATCCTTTTTTCTCATGGTTTTGGGTATGTTTGGATTTCCCAGACGGTCGGAGATAAAGTTTCGTTTTTAAATAATTTCAAAACAGTTGCAATCAATATTTTTTTCCAATCATGGACATGTATATTAAATAATAGCTCACGATATCGTGTATATAGAGAATTCAAAAGTCTCCTAGCTCCTGAAAAGTATTTATCATATATTTTTGACAGAAAGTTTCGTAAGATTATGATTAAACTTCGATGTGGATTGTTAAGACTAAAGAATAATGAAGGGAGATGGCAAAATATAGATGTAACGGAACGAAACTGCCCATTATGCAATTTAGGAATAGAAGACGAGTATCACTTCTTATTTATATGTAATGTTTACAAATCTCTTAGATTAAAATATTTACCACCGGTATATTGTAAACACCCTAACAAGCATAAACTGAAATCACTGTTAACTACTAATAATGAAACACTCTTGAGAAACCTTTGTAAATATTTATACCAAGCCTATGAACAAAGATCAAATTATTTGTCATTACATTAAGATATCATAATACCCATTACGTAATGTAGCATGTTGTATGCATTGTAATCAAATTGAACTATTCATTGTACATATATGTAAATCTGTATATATTTTGTATACGGGCCTGTGGCCTATAGACAAATAAAATCACTTGACTTGACTTGACCTCTTGGCTTAGATTCACAGTCTTTGCTTCATGAATTTGGTAAAATCTAAATAAATATTTTGCTTTTTCATTTCTATCTTCTATCTAACTCAAAGCATAATGTTTAATTGCCATAGTCATATTTTTGTCAAATAGTACTCTCTAAATCAGGAATAAATGATGTACGAAAATTTTAAATAGAAAATTGCAACACAAACAAGTTTTGCTTTTGTTTTAAACATAAAATCAAGCATTCAATGCTATACATTTATCCTGTTTATTAAAAATATAATGAAAGTCAGAGTTCAATTCAATTTTAATCCACCTGTTGGCTCAGATGTGATTCTGTCAAAATATCTTTAATTTATGTTTATGATTAAGATTCGTTCAGAACAAACTTGTTTCCCTACTTACTTACTAATTCATGCATTTACTGATGTTCATGTCAAACGTCTGTTTGAAAACAGACCATTACATTGTGGACAAAATCGCGAGAAGGGCTGACGTGACTTTAGGCATCTTCTCCCGAAATTAATTAGTACCAGGCAGAGATCTGGATAACATGAAGCACAATCTATCTAATTTGACTTGAACTTGTTTATATGCTCGAACTATAGAGGCTAGTGAACTGTTTTATACATCATGTCTACCATTGTACTAATTATACAAAGTGAAGTAGTGTAGTATTTGTTAACGTATGAAAAATCAGTTCCCTTTACCATTATGCCTCTTTTTTTACATCATTGTATATCTTTATTTTCGGATCAATATTCTCCGTGTTAGATAAAATAAAAACATGTAACTAAATGGATAAAACAAAATGAAATTTTAGCATTCTCGTGCAACATCTAATGTGCGTTGTAATTTTTTTTCTTTTGATGCTACATATGGGTTCTCAACTCAAATGAAAACGTTTCTCGTTTCTCAGGTTCGATAAACCCATGACGCACTTGTAAAGTTTGCCTGTTACACTGACCCATAACCGCTCGTCTTCTGGCTTTCTTAACTACGGATTTAGAACATGTTGTTTGTTTGAAGACACGTCCCGCTGCTTTTATTATGTTTTATTAGAAGAAACGTGACCAGATGATCATCAGCAAACACGACCTGACAGTACAGTTTATCTACGAATTGATGAGAAGAACGCAGTTCAGCTAGAATGACACAACTCACTCGAATGTATAACTTTCTCAATATTGAAGTTCATTAACTCTTAAATTGTGTTACTATCTTTACACTAAAAGCAGAATTTATTTCAGCCTTTTAATTGTGTAAATAAAATACTTCATTTCAAAACGTCAAAACATAAGAATAGAAACTGAATTTGTTAATGTGAATCCACTGGAGATATTAATAACGTTCGGTTTCTGTAATACATCCCTTTGTTAACCTTTTCCGAAATATGCTGAATAATTAACAGAACTTCATGTTTCATGATTCCATGCTACAAAACATTAACTGACTTCTTTACTGGAGCTTTTGTCTCTGTCTGAACAAATCTTAACTGGAATGCAACGCTCCTTAGAGAGTTGTGATGCATCTTCAGGATATAACATGACTGATAACGTTTTTTAGGTAATAAAAAGGAACATTTTCCAATTTGATCATTTACATCAGAGATGAGATATGATTTAAAAGGCAATCAATACATCTGCTGTAACGAGTTTCAGAAGAAATATTCTCAGACCGAACTTTTTAGCACCATTGAAGCTTCCTACAAAAACAAAAAAGCCTGCACAACTTCCAAATACTTACACATAATTAAATGCTATTTTCCTTTTATTGATAATTCATTCTAAAGCTATTCTGAAGAGGTACAAGAGATTCCCCAATGAGGATAACATTATCTGCACTGTAACTTAAGAATATCAGCAATCAGGATCTCGTTTCTTGTTGCAATTGCAAACAGTCTGACCCCTAGGGGTTTAGCAGAAGTTTAACTTATATACTCAAGTAGGTGGACAAAGTTTCCGTATGTATCTGCATCTGCTTTACACAATACACATGTACAAGTATTTTCATATTTTGCACTGAAAAATGTCGTTTTGGAATCGTTTAGTCACTTCAAAGAGCTGCCAAAACTGTCTCTGTGTACTACGAGGTATAAAATTAGAAAATGTTATGACAAATTCATGTGTTTTCCTATTAAACGGAACTTAAGAATGATCGATAAAGTTTTTGCATTTATGCAATGTTTAGCTCACTCTTTACCCTTAAGAAAAAGAAAGACAAAACCATCAACACCCCCTCTACATTGGTTCTCGGTGACAAATTTTTAATTTTTTTTATAAAGGCTGCTTCTCAAGGCACACACTAAATGTGGTTATCATATCTTAAACGGTTTCAGTGAAAAGTTGTTCCCTTTATCTCGGACTGACGGACACAAGGACATACAGACGGACATATCGCAAACCTATATTCTCTATATTCCCCTATCCCGGGGAATAAAAAGTAAACCCACTTGTAACTACCAATGAGACGGAGACATACAGTACAGAAACGTAGCAATGTTTTGGAGTATTTTGATGACACACACATGTATGTGCAAATGGATATAATTACGACAGGGATGATATCAGCCAGAATACCTCCACAATCAACAAAAAAAGGTCAAAGTATGGTTCGAAAATAAATAAATAAAGCTTATGTACAATACCTCACAATACAAACCTATAATAAGTAGGACCTAAACATGAAAACAAAATAATACACTTTCAATGTATGTGGTCTTTCTTCAGCAAACCTCCAGGACACATTGTAAGGAGCTATTATTTGTGAAGCCTGGTTTGTAATTTAAGGATCTATGTTTAATGTCATGGGAACTGCGTGCTGTGAATACAAGTTGATCACATTGGATGTAAATGCACTTTATCTGACAATAAACTGCCATATAGATGTAAATGTTGACAAGTTCTCATCATTGTAAAAACTCTCTTGACAACTTTACACCCTCTTTGATAACATACAGGATACATACTTCTCTGTCTGCAGATAATGACAGAGGGGTAAGCTCATTGGGATGCATCATATGACATGTAAAATCCTTTAAAAATATATTTAGGCTGGAGATATGTGAGCTGTGCTGTCGTGCTAATGCACCATCCACACTGTCAATCACAGGCAATTTTGCGAACATATATATATATATATATATATAATCCAAACTGTCATTTCACTGAGGTATTCTAGAGCTTGAGTATATTTGTGAAAGTTGATTTTGTAACACGCTCTGGTGCGAACAACTACATCACAATCCTTAGATCATCATGGATATGAAGTCAAAACCAACCTAACAGAAGTAAAAAAAAATCTACTTGACCCTTTGATAATTTGATACTTTTATAGCTGGGGAATTCTATGATATGAGAAGAAGTTGATGACATTTTATGTAGGAGATCCAAACAGGTTCCCGATGCCTCTTGTGTTCTTTTATCTGACCTTTCTACCAGAGTTAATCCAGCAAATTACAGCTATCCTGACAAAGTGCACGTGACTCAAATTGCTATATGAATTCCAATGCCTATAAACACGTCATCTCTTTGAACTCATAATTATGTTTGGTGAATCACAATCAATATCCAGATTACACATACTAATAATAGTTATATATATAAAGGTAAAAGTGCAAATGAAATGCCAATATCATCACTCACATTATACTACATAGAGTCGAGAGTTGGGTGATACGAGTTATTCATTAGGTCTGATAAGATCCGGAAACGTGTCTGAAAGCATGTCTGATTATCTTGAGGACATCGCCCTGTCGTCATCATCAGAGTCACTTTAACACAGTATCGATCTACCATAACCACAAACCAATCAGGGAGGTATCTCGTCAGGAAGAAGTGAATGCAAAGATGATAAAGATAATACCAGTTTGTTTCAATTATCGAATATTGATTAACATTCAGACACGTTTTATAATGATGATGCAAACAATAAGATGTATTATAACGAAAGAAATATCAAACAATGATAGGCACCTTAAAAATAGTGACATTAATACAGTCCGATAACTACCAGTAAATATTTTGCTAAGAAAATGATTGGATATTATTTAGAACTGATATAATAATGTAAGATTTGTTACTCAACAAAGCGGGAAGACACACTTGTGTTTGTAGAACATATTATACTAAACTGACTTGAAAGCTTGTCAACAGTGTCAAAAGCAACATAGAGTAAATTTTTAATGTATTTGATAAGTATATGTTTTGTACCAAACAATCCATAACTTCATTAATTACGGAATTATGTTTTAATTGTTAAGTTCGTTTGCTTCAATCATAACTTATTTTGGACAGAATGCTTATTGCCCCGGCCCCACATACCTGTAAGTTGAATGATTAGTTTTAATTAGCAGTACATTATATAAACTATGAGGTGCTTTTCTCATAAATCAGATGACTCTTACTTCTCTTCCCTCAATTCCCTTTGAATTATTACCTTTCTAAAATACAAAGTCGAAAATGTTGCCATTGAAACAATAAAATAAAATTTTGAAAAGTTGAAACCCCCAAAAGGCACATCTATATGGTAATTGGAAGCAGCATACCACATTCCGTGAGGATTGGTCAAGTTTCTAGAGATCTGCTCCGGAAACAAACCCTGCCCTCCAAATAGACGAATTCCAAATTGTAACCATGGAAAAGGCACATCTGCATGATATAGGGAGGCTGAATAGCAAATTTGTTGAAGATTGGTCAAGTAGTTTTCAAGTACTGTTCCGGAAATGTGATCACGGACTGACGGACAGACGGACCCAACGACTTTATCCCCCATATTTAATGCAAGATATCATTAACAGAATTTACCTTTTTGGACTTTTAGTCGTTTATGCGTCATTGCGACTCATGAGCAAGTGACAGTTAAGCCTACTTTTGAATATTAAAAGAAAGAAGTCGATAATGAGGAATATCAAGTAACAATAAAAGCATATGTTCATAACAGTTTATAGACCGATGAACGAAAAAAGGTTTTCACCAAACATTCAGTTATTTCATACAGCACTTTTTGATATAATCCATAACTTCCAACGTGTTGGTATTTGATTAAAAGCTTTCTAGACTCCTTCTTTATGCTGTACACTTTATCTGTCCTAGTGTCATGAACATTAACTCTCAAGCACGGACGTTATTACCAGTATGTCCCTGGGGTATGTAGAAATAGGATTTTGCTTCTTAGTAGACAATGTCTGACCTTACTGTGTAACCCTTTGGCATAAGGGGGTATTCATATGAAGAGCATGTTGATCATGCATGAAATATATTTCAAAGACACCATGATAGTTACACACTTGGTATTTATATGGAAACGGTAACATTATTTAGTTATCATTGTAACATGTACAATGTGAATATGAATTATTTCACTTTGTGACATATATATAGCTGTATCAGAATGGTAAATGTGCCAGTAAGCTGGGGTAAAACAATCTGATTTTAGGAAAGAAAGTTACATAAACTCGGATATATCTTTTTTGAAAATTGTAAAGAAATGAATTGTCCCTTTACAAACTGCAAAACAGAATAGACACCACTTCAAAGGTAACTGTGTAAATGTGATTGCAGTATCAGAAGTGACTTATAATGCCTCAGTTCTGCATACGATGTAAGTTTTGCAAAGAATAATAGCAAGTTTATTTTAAAATGTGGATATAAATCCTCTAATAAGATTATTCTGGCTGAATGTGGCCGTTTCCCTTTATTTATCAATGCCCGTTGTAGAGCAATATGGTGCTGGATAAGATTAACAAGGCAACCCATGAACAGAATATCCCGAAATAGTTACGAACTTTTAAAGACTTTGGATGACAAAGGGGATAAAAATTGGGTTTCAAATGTGCGTGAATTTCTGTTTCAATGCGGCTTTGGCCACGTTTGGATCGCACATGATGTTGGCGACAGGAATTCATTTTTAAAATTGCTTAAGCAACGATGTAAAGACATATACCAACAGGAATGGTACTATGATGTTAGTTCGTCGACAAGTATTAGTTATTATGCTGATTATAAAACATTTATTAAGCCTGAACTGTATTTATCCTCTGTATCTTCATTGCACCTACGTAGAATTGTTACTTTGTTCAGATGTAATGGTCATGATTTTAAGGTAAAAGCAGCACGATTCTCAAAGGACCCAGATAATGAAAACTCCATCTGTAACTATTGTAACCTCACGGAGGATGAATATCATGTACTTCTGGAGTGTCCTCAATACACATGTTTAAGATATAAATATTTACCTTTATATTTCTGTAAATACCCAACTACAGAAAAGTTTATATCACTTTTAACTACAAACAATGTCCAGCTTTTGTACAGACTATCGCTAGTCCTATACCATATCAATCGTTATCGATCAAATCAACATCATTTGTAACCTCTTATTTTGTAAAAATATTATTTTGATGTTATGGTTGTCCTATTACATGGTAGCGCTGTTTCTATTGTGAAATTCATTTACATTGTACTATTGGTCTCCGGGCCATATACACCAATAAAATCTGTCTGTCTGTATAATTACCACAAGCACAATTTGAAAAATTCATATTTTCTCAATACTACATTTTGTATTTCCATTTACCACTTATGTAAAACATATATCATAAACCTGTACACTTAGGAGAACATGTTACTTTTATATTTTACCTGTAACCATTTTTCCAAGGCCAAATGTTCTATCTGTTTTCTGTTACCCTTGTTTCTTTCAACAGATAATTTATTGGGATCAAATTGATTATAGTGAAATTTTAAAAGATACAAGTTCAAAGATAAATTAATTCTAAAAATTGTATTTCAAAGCTTTTTTCAATGGTACCAGCTATGAAAAACGAAAGTAAATGAATATATTATTATTATTAGTATTAATAATATTATTACCTCTGGGACTATAGAACATATCTGGCATCTTTAGTCTGCTAACAAGTCTATTAGTGTTTAAAATACATCAACATTACTCCCTCTAGCTCAGTAGTGCCATGATCTCGAGAGATCTCAGGTAAATAAATGATCTCTCAGCGAACACTCATTGATTGAGACGATCAACTGTTCAATTCAGTCTCAGTCCCTCTGCTTGTTGACGAAATAATGACTATGATACCAACACTACCAAGAGTAAATTTCTCGAGATAGCAAACCAGCTGTTTGTTTTGTAAACCACCTCTTAGAAGCTCTGTGTGTGTGTCAAATTCTCGTTTTATCCTGGAATGCATTGAGGCTTTGCAACTGAGAGCAGAGCTATGTGTTATTCATGGGGTCAGATTGGATCGGAAGAATGTGAAAGCATGTCTGATTATTCCACTGGAGGACATTGTCCTCCCATTTCATTTGGGACTGCTGAATCAGCAGTATCGACCTGGCTTAACCATGATCCTCTGTTTATAACCTTGGATATAAAACATCAGGAAGATGTAAGTTCCATGTTATATTTAGATTATCTTGGCTTATTATTACTATACTGCAACTACTCTGCAAAACTGAAAATAATATGTATAAAGTGCAGACATGGTGTACACCTTTACCTAGGTATGAGTTATTTTATATACATGCACAAACATCTGTCTGTTCTACGTTGTTCTTTGAAAGATGAGCAACTTCAAGTCTTCTGACATTACAGTTGATCGTTTTAAACAAGAATGTGTGAATGAGTGTAAGTGGAACAAAATCCCCTTGTTCTGTCGTTGTCTATCCATGCAATGTTTGATCTTTTTGATCTTACAGGTGCGTCGTTCATTGAAAGAGACGTCAAAAAGTGCCTGATAAACGAAATCAAGTCCACTGACAAATGAGTTGATAAATTGAAACAAGAATGTGTGAATGAGTGTAAGCTGGAACAAAATCCTTTTGTTCTGTCGTCGTCTATCTATGCAATCTTTTTTATCTAGCAGGTGCGTCGTTCATTGAACTCATATTGTCTAAGAAAAAAGTAAAACGTGCCTGACAGACGAATCGTCTACAGTATGAACTGGAAACATTCGTTTGCTAATGAATTGAGAATTTAAATATAAAGTATCAAAATACAATAGTGAGAAGCAACTGCATTTGGAAACTTCAAAGAGGAAACTAACTAATTGGCAACCTGGAATGAATTTTAAAAACGGTGGTTTGTATTAACCAAACTTGAATTTTACCTTTTTCATCTTACAAGCGAGTCGTTCAACGAACTCGTATTGTCTTTGAAAGTGAAAGAAAGCCTGACAGACAACTCGTTCCAAAATGAAACAAAGGATTGTTCAAACGGTGCATTGTATGATTAACTTGAGTATGACTACTTATCCCGTGACTTTATGGTATCCCGATGTATCATTAGATTCTTGACTCTTCAATGCTCCCCCATGCTCCTCCATTAGCATCAGCTGTACACCAAAATGTCTGTTTGCTAATGTGGTTTGCTAATGTGGTTCGCTAATGTGGTTCGCTAATGTCAACTACGTCAATATCTTCACTTGATCATCTGGTATCACTGATTTTATTAACATTTGTACTGATTATATTAACCTTTGTAATAACAGAGGGTGGCTGCATAATATTCTTGACATTTGGTAATAATACCTTGCAATTTCAAAACATGTCATAACAGAAACATATAATATCAATATCTGAACAGAGTCGACATTGTACAAGCAATCCTTTTCACCATAAGTTGCATGCATTGTATTTGTAAGTTTGGTGATACCAAATTAAATACAAACTAATAATGGATTATTAAATGACAATGATAATATATTATTTGACTATTTGAAACGCCTTGATCACAGTAACAAGTGTTGAGCTATCAAGAGTTACGATACAGCTGGAATACTTTACATGCTTAATGACATCTGTAGACAAGAAAGGAAAATCAAGGGGGGAGACGCCCTTGAAACAAAATCCCTTTGACTTGGTTATCTTCAATCAAAGTTTGTTACAAATATCCCACTGTGTTTGAGGGATTCGATAAAGCTTTGTTTTATAGCGTTATTGCGGCTTTAGTTAACGTATGACATTCTTCACAATATGCTCACATTTCTATCACATCACATACATACACGTTGGTTCGTGGATTCATATGTTACACAACTCATGTTGATCTTTATTTCAGTTTTTGCAAAGTATCATTCATGTAAGTGACATTAGTTTAAGATGTGTTGCATTGATTATAAATGTCGACTTTAATTAACGTAAAGTCCTATTTTTCAACAAATAAGATTACGTTTATGGAACTAGTGAAAGCCTCTTACTCACTTTTTCATTTATATTTTTTATCCAGCAAGAAACATTTAAACGCTGATTGATAGACGAGTTGTGAATTATTTATCATTTTCTGACCTAGCTGAATCAAATGTGCTGTTATTGTTGACCTCCTTTGATGAACTTCTTCTGTGTTGGCACTGAATAGCTACAATTATGTTCTTCAATATTTAAGCAACAATCAGACTCAAAAAGCTAAAAACTAATTCATTATTGAACATCTTTCTAACATGAGTGATACACAACTATTCAATTACGAGTTATCTATCATCAGCTACCATCATAGTTGGTTCGAATCACGCTATGGAACCGTCCTAACAGATTACTAGCTGTATTTGATAGTGCAACTGTTAATTAAGAATGTTTTTTTTATCTGAACAAATGATATTCACGAATGAAGCCGCTACATTTAGGGAATGGTTCAGCAACATTATGCGTGTTTAGTGCGTGTGCCTCTATACTGAAACTATTACAATAAATGTTCCTCTAAAATACAGTTCTTTACAGTCCTCTCAAATATTTTTGAAAGAGAAGGAAAACTGGCCTGTAAATAAGTGGCTATGGTCAAACATGGATCCTCAAGAAGTTATTTGAACACAGCAGTTGGTTTTATCCTTGATTTGGTTTGAATTCAGACAAAACTACGGTATAAAAAAAGTACCCAAAAAACATATAAAAACTTACACAGGATACTTTTTCAGTTTTTAGAGAAGAAAATGCAAGCACGAACGTTTACTTTGATCTCTTCAGGTCGAACTGGACACTTATTAATAGGTGCATATTGTCAGCACTCGTTTGGTTCTAAATGTTAACCTGTATGTGTTATGTCTCCAACTTAATTGTTTATCATAGTGTTCTAACTGTTAGGAGAAATACGTATGTCCAGTTAGTACAGCAAGTATGGTGTACTTACTGCTCAGCAAATGATGTCACTATGTTTCATTAAGTGCATTAGGGAAGAATAACATACTTAAGAAATCGTTTAAATTGTAATTAATCACTTGACCATTTTGATGCCAAATGCGAGTATGACACTGTTAAGTCGGATGATTATATTAATCCACAGGAAAATAATGGCTATTATTTGTTTTCTTTTTGTTGAATTTTAAAGTGTATGTAATTGGGTCGGTCAAATCAATGAACAGAAGAATATATAATTAAAACATTAACATGTTTCATTTATTTTACATTTTGATTTAGATGATTACGTATTTCTTTTATAGATACAACTGATAGAAACGAAAATCAATAAACTATAGCTATTCCTATAGCTAATGGACGTTATCTTGTAATGTAGCAAAGTAGTGTAAACCATAGGTCAGAGTCATTAACGCTGATACACGCACATGTAGTTCAGTAGGTACAAATTGAGAACAAGACGGGAGATAAACAGTACAATGTAAGTATGCCATACAGACCCAGACCAATTACACATTGTGTTAAAAACTACTCCGTCCCTAACGGTCAAGGTAGATATAGTGTTAACAGGCACGTAAATTAACCAATGTCTTGCAGGACAATGTGAACTGATTTAACTCTGTCCAGGAAAGGATGCTTATACCTTCCAGCTGTCATGAACAGGTGCGAGACTCTTATCAACATATATTGTATAGTATATCAGCAGAGATTGTATAATAGAACATCGACCTTGCTGCAGGGACTTCATAGTATTGAACTTGTAAGCGGACACGGTTACTTCACATCAAGGTGAATTGATTGGACCCATGATCGGGTATGGTAAAATAAATAAATAAATAGCAATTGCTTTGCGTGGATCTGATTCGCTGAACACTGTCACAGAGGTTAAGTCTATACCTGTATTACCATAACGTGAGATTCATAACTAGTTGCGTTGTGTATTTTCATTGAAACTTTTCAAAACATCAGGAACAAGTATATTTATTTATAAGAATTGACTTCAAAATTTATTAGGTTCATGGAGGTATAAACTTAAAAAATGTTATGCGGATTAACACAGTTTGCAAAGCGTTTTGAAAGTTTAAACCTCCATGAAGTTAATAAATTTTGAAGGCAATTCTTACTTTGCAGCTGCCCCGAACATAATGACCGGAGATCCATATCAACCAGCACAGGCAGCCTTAAAAACATGAAATATCCACGAGAACAAAAACACAGGCACCATGATCTCCTTTGACAAAGCATTATAGGTCACTTAGTGTAGGTAGGTAAACTAAGCGTAATGTTGAGGTTTGAAAGTTAAGATTAGTAAAGGCTTCTTCATAAACCCAATACTTCAAAATAAACCTCACTGGAACCTCAAAGTTTGCCTTACAACATATATCAATATGTTAATAGATTATGAAATTCTTCAAAATATTTAATATTTCGAATATGGCATTTAGAAGTTGAATACATAAGAACAGAAATATTCCAATGTAACTTCCTTATTATGGATTACATCATAATAAATTATAAATATGCACATTTGGTGTAATAGTTCCTTGAGGTTTAATTGATGGATTGATGATACATTTAGCTCTAGTCAGCGAACTCTCAATTGAATTCAATTTAGTCACTGATGCATATCCAAGTCCTGTGGAATTTTCTACATGCTAGTTGACACATAATGTTGACATTTATTCACACATGACATGGGCAAAATATGAAGACATTTCTTTTTGAAAATAATCTTTAGTAAAAGTAATAATAAAAGTTTATATTAATGTCCATAGTCAAAGGTATCTCAGGTTACAGGGTTTATTTGCTGTGATAAAGAATGTATGGGGGACTGAGCTTCATCGTGTATCTGATTTATTATTTGTTCTGTGAGATGATAGTGGACTTGATTATATATCCTCGAAACTGCAGCACCAGAGCTATAAACCTGTCATGCCATGCATGTCAACGTCATGTTCAACAGACAAGTACAGGGACCTGCCTCGTCCTGTTAGTTGTAGTAGTGTTGGTGTCAAAGAGTAGAACAAGGTAGTTTGATCCATACAAAGTGAGCGAATCTTGGGAAAAATCATTTAATTACTTTGGATACTGGAAAGGAACGCACAAGCACACTTTGACGTCTGTGCTATTAAAACACAATGAATATAAAATGGGTTTACTATTGAAATATTACATTTTATAAACACCTTTTTTCCGAGCCGATGGCTATAAGTTCACTTAAAGTTACAAGAGACCAATGTTTGCAATATAATTGCCTTATTTATCTTTTTTTTATTTTGAAAAGCGTGCAATAGTCTTCCCCTACACTTCAGTTATGTCAGATTCAATTGTTTCTGACCTCAGAAACAAACAAGTACGAGAGCAAAGGCAATATTCGTTAATAGTTATCAACAAGTACATAATTGCACTTATAATATATACGTCATTTAAATAACTATGAAAATAAACAGAAGGTATCAAATGATGGTGCAGTCATTATATGCCACTAAACATGCTAATTTACAAAATTAAGTATGTTCATTCTTGAAAGGTTCTTAAAACATTATCAAAATTCGTTACCGCATATTTGTTACGCCATCCTTTTCAATTTAGCAAACTTATCATTGACTGTTGTTAAATTACACTTTTGACGTCATCATGTTATACTCTTGTTCAATTATTTTCAAGTAATGGACAGTTGCAAACCACATCAACATGTTAAGTAGATTTTCTAGAATTTTCTAACATTATTACAGTAAATTGGTTAAACAGTAATAATTTAAGTAGGTTAATGTTCTCGTAACTCTCCATTCCTTAAATTAATGGACCTTGGCTCCATTTTTATGGAATGTAGAGTTACGAGCGCATTAACCTAAACAGAACATGGATGGTAAGGCTTAATTCTACAGAGAATATACACAAGCTGGACCGTCCATGACCGATACGGGTAACAACACTGTTTGAGATATCTGAACTGAATGTCATGTTATGTTATGGATCACATAATCACTATGGCGATGTTTATAGCAGAAACTCCGAACACACATAGCACCTAAAAGGGGGTAATTGTTTTACAAGGACAAACTCATATGAATAATTGAATGAAAAGATGAAAAGATGTACCGGTGCGAGAAGAATGATAATAGAACAATGTAACAAAATGAAAAAGTTGGGACACTCAGAGTTCGCCCTCGTGAAAACGGAAATTGACAATGTAGTATTTACAGAATGTTGGAAGTAAGAAAACTGTGTTATTTAGATCATAAGCACATATCTATGAGATAATCTTAAATTCAGTTCTGGCTCCAGCAAACTTATTACCAGTACTATCAGTCGAAACAATCGTAGACTTGTCATTTTCTGCACGGGTGATCGAGTAAATATAAAATATAAAAGTAAAAGCTGCCTCCGTTAGTTGTAACAGTCGACAAGGTAAACTTTTCTGTCACAAGCAAACAGTAAATCAGTTACACGAGATTACATATGGACGAGTCAGCTGTTTTAAGATTCCTATTTCAAGGGGAAAAACTTAGTTGCGATCATTCAAATAAACTCGTTTAGAACACTAAACATAAGCAGAAATAACATGCACTTGTCCTGTAATCTTGCAATATTAAATATGAAATAAATAACATCAAAAGTTTCATTGCTGGATAATATCAGATGTGAAGGGTTGATTCTTTGTGCCTCAAAGAGTCATGAGTTGTGTTAAGGAGAAAACATGACTCCGAGGTCTTCTGCTCTGAGAATAACCTGAAGGGAGGGATAAAGCCCCGAGGGCGTTAGCCCGAGTGGCTATCCCGACCTTGAGGTTATTCTCAGAGCAGAAGACCGAGGAGGAGTGTTTTCTCTAGCTTATAAACCGTCAACTATCACAATTTATGAGGTATAGTTTCGGACGCTCAAAGGGCCTAATTCCTCCGCTTAGACCATTTTAAAAGCAGAAGACGAAGCAGGAATGTTTTCTTCCTATTTATAAACGTCAAATGTAAAAATTTACATTTTATAATTTGTGATTCCCAAATCGTGGTTTTATAAAGGGTATGTCGCCCTCGGTTGCGTTATATCGAGGCAAAGACGGTATGACTATAAATGGAGTGATTCAACTCCACTCATCATCTCGGTCTGCATAGCCGAGCGGTCTAAGGCGCCAGTTCAGAGAGCAAAGGGTGCCAGGTTCGAATCCAGCTATTTCAACTTGGAAATTTTTAACTGTGTATAATTTTCGATAATAATTGCTGCTTGTTGGCTATTGCGTTGCAAGTCTGAAAAATTATTCTAAGTGCATTTCCAGGTCTTACTTTAAAAAAAACCTTAGGTTCAGGTCTTACTTTCAAAAGTAAAACCTCATACCGGGTTATTCTCGGAAGTAAGACCTCATTAGAGGTTATTCCAAGAAAAGAAGATACCTACAAAACAACAGACAGAATCCGACCTAGGTTTATAAGAAGATTTATTTGTTACCTTGAGCAAGTGACTTTATTCAAAGTGTGCCTCTGTTCACTCAGCAGTATGAATGGGTACCTGGTATGGAAGTGAAGGCAATGTGCGAGATAACCTTAAAACGTGCCTTAATTGTCAGCTCGGTTGCATACTCCAAGTGAGTTGGGAAGGAAAAAGAAGAACAAAGCTGGTAATAATGTGTTTGCGCCTTGAGCATGCCCCTTCGTCTCGTGGAGTTAAGCGAGGTAGAAGTGTCTTCTTAATAATTATTATTTCATCGACAGACAGTGGTTGTAACTACATGTTATCTAGGAAGTGTCAGTAAATGAGGAGAAGTGGTTGTTCTCAGTACTCATCTTGTGGACCAGGTTTCCGATATCTGCTGAAGCGTGCATGTTTGTGTTTAAATCATGTCCATATTGTCTGAAATTATAAAGCAGATGAAATCTTAACAACGACAAAACTCGCAGTTAAGGTCTTTTCTTGACAGACACCATGTTTTAGAAAGTTGCCTTACTCTGAGGGTGTGGATTCGAATCCCGCAAGAAATTGTACTATTGTATCGAGTGAAGTAGAAAATATATATTTCACGGGTGAAATATATTTAATTCTCTACCTCACGAGATGAGATAAACATGGTATTTATAACGTTGTTACATTTGGGATAACACTACTGTCAAATAAAACCAGAAATTCTATTTATTATATCACAATTTCTGTGTTTTATGTTGAAGTGGGGTGATTTCAACGGGGAACGTACATCCTTCAGCCATCGCAAGTTGACACTATGACGTCATAATATTATCCCGATGACGTCACGAGACTTGCGATAAAGGTTATCGCCACTGAAGCTTGATAGAGGCTTTATTTCACTGATAGAACTGAGCATCTCACTCCAAATGATATAATAAATATGTTTACGTAGTGTCTCACATAGAATATATTACCTCATCAACATGCACATCCTCGACATGCCTGGAACGAAGCCAACGAGGCAAAGTTGAAGCTTATCATTGCATGTATAACTTAACTCTGCATATAGACTTTATCATACATTGTTGGTAGTAGCATCACATATGAAAACCATAGGAGTTTAATTGAAATATAGAATAATAACGTCAACACGATAATAGAAAGAATTTATATCGTAGTCATCGTTACATCACGTTAATTGTTGATTTATCATAGCTCTTAAATGCCACTGAATAAGTCCACTTTACAACTTGAAAACTTGAGGACTTGAAAATGTAGGGTTGGAATAGGTACTTCACGCTCACAATGAACGACAGGTAACATCGAGTCAATTACATACACACTCGAATGATAACTTTTGTCTCCAGCAGATCTAACTTATGAAAGGAAATTCTTTTGCAAATACACAGCCACCTCAGTGTACCAAGTGAGTGTAAATTGACGTTTCTGTACCAAAGGTTGAAGAGAGCATAAAACATGGAAAGTGTGAATGTTCATTTAACCTAACCTGTCTTAGCAATGACACAGGTTTGCAATGGTGTCACTTTGATTAGAAACGTTACCTACTTCTGTGTAAACAATTGTTTTCCAAAGGAATCGTCCACACACTGCTCGCATGTCCTTTCCTACAGGTCGGCTATATCTGGCTGTGATATTTGTACAGTGCGAGTTTATCAGATATGTTGTAGTTGTCAAGCTTCTCGTAATAACCTAAACCTGTATGGGTTTGTCTTGGAATTCAACACGCACGTGATTCACTCATGCTCATATCGTTCATCATAATGATAACAGTTACTTGATTTGACAACTGAAATTGACAAATCAAATATTGGTCATACATCAAGATGGGGATAGTAAAGGAGTGAAGAATTTGTCACGATGTATCGCAGTATAACTCGCTGACAGCGTGACGTTAACTCAGTTATAATGAGATGCTGGGTATTCATCCTATTTGTATATAAAATATCACATTGCAATATCTTCATGCTACTTGTCTTTCGTTATATAAGAATCTGACCCAAGTTAAAATGTATTATTCACTGCATCAGGATGCTGGTAAGCAGATAACAATCATGCAGATTTTACGAAGCGTTCTGGAAAGAGGTACGAATAAATGTATTTTTCTTGTTTTTGAGTTGATATTTATTCAATACCGACAAACTGAACAGTGTTTTAACAGCACCGATGGTTTGTTATTTTTTCTTAGTCAGATAAAATGATAGTATGGATATCTAACCAACAGAAATTGTATTTGATGTGGAGCCAGGCGAAGCAGATCAAAGAAAGGTCAGTAATAAAGGCGTATTTGAATAAACCATGTCGGGAGATGATCCATCATCCACCATACGCCTCTCAATCATTTTGTGAAGCTTTGATGTTGGACAGTGAAAAACGAATAAAAGTTGAGCTTAACTAAATCATAAAGGTCGGGCAGTACTTCTGATGACCATAGAAACTAATAAACTGAAGTACAAAAGAATGTACACACCTCAGTTGGTTTTATCATATATATGTTTTTCAATTACAAATAACTTAAATTTTCGACGTCGTACTCTAAAACTGAAAAGTGTAGGCTTTCAGTGACCAGCCTAGGAATATTTCTACGTGTTTTTTCTTAATTTCTTTGAAAAGGTGATATTTTGCGTTTATAAATTTTTCCAAATTTAGTTTGGCTAAGACACAACTGTTCATCGACATATAAAACATCTTCTTTGTGAAAATCAGTAAATGTGCCTCGTTCTGCACACATTGACAACATTTTAAACATGGTAGGGGTCATATTGGTGTAAATTTCATTTCTTGCCCCTGTCTACATTAAACAATATATTCTAACTAAAAAGTAACCAGTCACCAATGTCATGCATTCAAACTACTGCAGATATGTGTTATTGTATCATGCCATAATCAAATGCATCTAAAATAACATTTAATAATGAATTAATCGAAACCAACTGAGGTGTGTACTTTCTTTTGTACTTCAGTTTACTTTGATTTTAAAGGTTAGATGTCATGGCATATGACATGGTCACATTGGCAATCATTAAAATGAGATTTCAATTTGACAATTATTCGATCTTAAATTTCTTAAATCGGTCCGTAAATTACTTATATATGGATTTTCTTTGTTTAAAAACCCGCCTAATTAAGCCCGGGCGACCAGAATGAAAATCTGCGGGTGTGATGTCCTTGTAGTGATGATTCCTGTGACGTCACTTGAGTAATCTTATTATCGGCAATATTCATAATTCAACGTAATTTCGCAACATTTTGATTGTTAATTTCACTTTACAAATAAAACAACGTAAATTGTCCATATATCGAATGTTTAGATATCCAAGTGGGTATTTCAGCAGATGACAATTACGTAATTAGTGGATAAACATGTGTTTTGGGCGATTCAACACACCTTATAGATTCATGTAGCGGCAGTGGTAATCATCATTAATTAATTAATGAGGCTTCACTGAGCGTGTCACAGACGACCCTCGTATGTGGTTAATCACAGTCACGCCTCAAGAATTGTCTTCAAAGCCGATCGCCAGTGCTAATTGCGGCATTGTTAAAATGCGTCAATTAAAATTGTCTTAATAATCAATTGCATATGTATATTGTCTCGATTTTATGCTCAATTGATTCCTATATATAATGTACTAGAGGCAATAATCTGTCATTCTTGAGAACAATGTATTTCACATGAACTTTTACATTTAACAAAATAAAATCTTTTGTATTCCGTTCATATTCTATAAATGTCATTCTCATAATTCTAGTGGCATGTTACAAGGAAGTTCCCATTACCTCCAACTGACATATTTGTACTGAAATTGTTGGGAAAAAAGATGTCATAAGCACGCATGTTGAATAATGTATCTTCATTTGTTTGAAGGTCAGAATTTACAAAAACATCTTGTTACAGTCATCATGAGGCTCTTTCTTAGATATCATATGTCCATGTTGGCAATTCAGTGCATTCTGTTATGATCTCTGCTTACACTACATCGTCTCTCCCTACAAGTGTGAGACATTAGTTGACCTTGTTCGGATACTTAATGTTATATGTATTCCACTGGGAACTGAAGGTGAAGGATAGTTCTTTTCCAAGATGGTATTGTTGTCCGCCCCGTTTCTTGTTAGCGCAATATCGAATGAACCGCTGCGACTAGATTCATCAACTGTGTTACCAGTCTCCATGAGGAGAATACGCAGACACCAGTCGATTATGGTGACCTTGACCTCATTTTTATGGTCACTACGAAACTTTGTCTAGTTTTTAGATTGTTGTTACAAATAGTTAATGGTCACTACTCGGTACATGGTCACGTGACAATTAATTGTTGTTATTAATTATTTATTCGTGTCTACAATAGGCTTTCTCATGAAAGATGCTAATTGATTTCTACTCCAAGTAAGAAGCTGAAGATGCATCGCCCACCTCTTGAGAGTGTTCCATTACAGGTAGACCTTTTAGATGTTGACAAGAGCTCCAGGAAAGAAAGGCAGATTTTGTTCTACAGCGTTAAAATAATAGAGGATATGAAATGCAAACTATGTCCTAATGTATTTCAGCAAAATACACTCACACATATGAGTATGACTCACTTGTTCACTTGTTAGACATACAGTTCTGACATTATGAAACAGCTTACATTGCTAATAGTCATTTGCTTATCGCCAAATGGTATCATCAATCTGTTTTGCAAAAGATGAATCTGAAATCTCTCAGTAAAACCTTCTCCTATGATGTCTAGTTGGCGGACCTCAGTAAGCTGTGATAAGCATGAACAGTGCTTGATGATCTCTCTTTGTGGAGGTAGGACTATACTGTTATTGAATTGCATTCCAGTGGACACGGACAAATTTGGTCTGTATTTCTCAATTATTTATTTAATTTCGTAATTTGTTAAATATTGTTTTTACACTATAAGACATCGCGTATGATGCAATCAAATAATAGTATTATATGTGTTATGTACAACCACCCTTCATACACATAAGTGATAGACATTATTGAAATTGACTGTTAGAAATCAGGTCGTTACCATACATGTAGCTTGACATGTGCTTAAATCATCAGAGAATTGTGTCGTATCGATTGTATAAGACAGGAGGTTTCCAAAACGATCATTAAAATCAAATTTTACCCTTTAGCTGTTGAGAATAAGGTTGCTGTAATGTAAGGAAACATACACAGGACAAAAAGTGGTGAAATCTGCAAATATTTGGGAGAATCCGGAAGGATCCAGCAAATAGATTCCACCACTTTTTGTCTTGTGATATATCTTGGACATCGACCTAATGCTACAGGGCTTCTAACAGCTGATGTTAGAACTTGTCAATTTAGACAGAAGCTAATGTTAGCTGTTGTAATGATGTTCGGGAAGTTGAACAACATTAAACCCAAACAGCAATGATGCAGAAACCATATACACACACTGTGATTCAATCACTTGTAAATATCATGACATCGCCATGCACCAGCTCAGGGCATTACTGTGACATGAGTCCCCGATATATTCCTGGTAAAAGTATCTAAGTGATTTTGTAAGATTTGACAAATCTATCTTAATCGATCCCATATTATTTTGCATCAATATCCTTTCAAGGAGTAACGAAAACCACTAGCAAATGTTAATTACATTAGGATGTTGCAGTTATTAATAGACAATATGGAAGAAACATTTACTCAAGCTTCATGTGCTAAACGCCAACAAAAGTAACAAAGAACCAATTCCTGTCTTCAGCTGAAGCAATCGAAGATCTGACAACTTTGTTCTTTCGCACAAATCGTTATCTTAATTGTTGTAACGAGGAACAAGAAGCAGTGTTTCTGTCTACAAACAATCATAAATCAACTCCTCATGGTACCTGATGATAATCTACTGCACATTCCAGTGCCACTGATCTGTGGAATTCAAGATTTTTAGAAAATGGATTTATCGTTGAAGGTTCTACTTCTGGTGAAAGATGAACAATTTTGAGATGAGAACACAATGTGATGTTATGGAATGTGAGTAAGGAGTGAGCATGCACTCCTCAATTAAGAACCTATTTTGCAGAAAATCTTATTTTTCTAATTATTCCACTTCTACATTCCCCTCAAAGAACGTGAGATGCGTTTATTTGAATTTAGTAAACGCTATAAAAACTTTAGTGAAATAATGGATGTCTAGAGAAAAATGTTTTTGACTAATTCTGGAATGTATTGTACATGTACGTGTATATGATGACAACTTTTCAAAATTAAATTTCAACTGGATATAGGGCGTTGACTTCGTTACATCCCTATGTTGTTGACTGCATATGATATTTAGTCTCCAGTTTTTGGTCAAACCTGTCCCTGATGTAATATGAAACTATTTTGAATATACCAAACTTCACAATTAGTGAGAGATCCTAGTTATATGACCACCTTTATGTAATTTCTGTTTTATGTATCTCAGTGATACTTTGGTACTGTCAAGGACGATTGATGCGTTTTTACATTCATGATTATGAAGCATTACACTTTAATCAAATAGTTCTTTAAGTTATCCTTCTTCATAGTGCTTTTTTCCAGATATCTTGACAAATTGAACTGGTTACCCTCGCAGATGTTACGTTTCAACTAAAAAAGCGTAACGACTTTGAAAAGTTCTATTTTTATTCCCAGAAGGTTCTTGAAGTATCGATCATGCCAAACTAAACAGATGATGCATCCCATGAGAATGTTCCATTTCAGATTTCAAAGATCCGAACTTAACAGGATTCAAACTATTTTAATTATTAAATAGTTTTAAGTTAATATGTAATGACACCGTTACTCATGGTTGAAAAAATGGTTTTTAATAATAAATAGCATTTCAAATCCATCTTTCAAAGTTTGAACAGAATGTGAACATGTTTCAGTGCTTCTATTCCCGAACAGTTCAGTGTCATGTTAAATTTAATGATGTAACACCTTTAATATATTTATATTTTAATATATATATTACAGTTATTATTTAGGTTATTCTATTTACGTATTCAATCTTATCAGCAACATATAATAATATTGTACCATACCCATGACGGTATTCTGCGTAGGCTGTTTAAATTGATTTAATGTAGTATCTCATGATGTCGTATGTGGATAAGGACACAAATTAAACAGGTAACTTATCCGAGTTTTTAAACAACATTACAATGGCACTACACTCTCTGGTATTATTATTGTCTGAAACATGAATAGTTTCATCGCATTATACTCGAATATTACTTAAAAAACACAACCTTAAACCTCTCATTCCACTTAGTTAATTTAACTTAATAATCCTTTGTAACAAGGGAGTTTCAAACATGTACTAGGCAACAAGCGTGTGGTATACTGACCTAATTGTTTTAGGAATGACAGTCCATATTTAGACGAATCTATTCGCAGAGAAGCCATTTTTGATTATTGTAAAACTGATAAAAGGGAAACGCTCTCAATGTTAATGCTGGCTGAAGACATTCACAGATTCACGCTGACAACATGGCAACTTCATGTAACAATAAGTCACAGTGAAACTCATGTAATCGACTCTTATATCTCAAGTTCATAGATTAAACCAAGAATTAAGCAACACCTTTGAGAGGATAATAGGTTGACAAAGTTGACAAATAATAATCTATGCCAACATGTTTAAAAATGGCCAATGTTGTAATCTCTCATTTGTACATGTAGAGAGAAAAAGCCTTCGTGTAATTACGTGCGGAATGATTAAGCGATACAAATTCAAGACATTCGGTTTTTTTAAATCAGATAGCCAAAATGTCAAACATACACGATTACAATTCTCAAAGTTTCTACAATAATATTCCATGAAGAGTACATAAAACACTTATAAATCTCCTTATGTTTGCTCAAAGTTGCTAATCATGAGCTGTGACTTAGTGATGCAGTTTCTCGACGTGTTGCATTAAAATGTGACACCCGTTAATGGAATGAACAATGGATTAAACAAAATTTATTTTCGGCAAAAGGAGTCGAAGTAATGTAAAAACAAACTTGTGTATTTGGAGAAAATATGATTTCATAATGTACCAAACTAAGTTGAGATTAAGAAAACGACAATTTTATCTTCAAAAATAACTTCGTGCACCAGTATATCTTATTAGATGGTCATGGTCAGAAATAATCTAAGGTCATGTGAATTTGCTGATAAAGCTTATTTTAGACCCTTAAAAAATCACACATTCATTCCGAAGGTTTATTAACAGTCTTTTTGTTTAAGTGTCTGAAATATGATGCATGCCTGAAGTATAATCATAACCTCTTTCAACATAATATCAGTTTTGTCCAATAGGCAAATATAAACTAGAATAGATTAAATCTGAATACATACAGTACATGTTTACATACACAAAATGTGTTCGCATCTTACATAAGCAAAATTTAGCATCACTGATTATTATGTTGTACCACAACCTTTACATGTCAATTCAGGATGATATATCTCTATATGATGTTTGCAATGATAGCAAATGTGTGGAATATAGGAATAGACTATTGAGGCTGAAATTTTAGTTAATACACAGTGCACGGTGGCTCTGTTTCTCTGACCTCGTTTGAGTAACCAGCAAACGTCATATGAAACACATGAAAAAGTTGCTTTAATAATATGTCATGCACTGGTACGCACACTTCTGAATTCTCTGTATACCTGTCTGTAATATTTGATTATAACAGTGATCTCATTGTGAAATTCCATTATGTACTGACCTGTACTGCCAAAGAGGATATTTTTTTTTTTAATCTAAATTTTATTGTTTAAACACGTCATTAAAATAAGATGTAGCTTCTGTGAAAAATGCAATTTTGTGTACATTTTTAAATCCTCAAATTGAAACAGATTCTCCAAGGAATATTCAAAAACTCTGTAATAGATAATGTAAGAGTATCATTTCAAAGTTGGTGTTATCAAAAGCATGAATTGAATAGTAGCACATTTGTTTGATACTTAGGTCAAATGGAAAAACAAAGCCGACGATAAAAGCTCCTTCTAAGTGGTATACTGAACCAATAACACCGACTTCTCTGGCTTCAAATAAATCCACATCAAGAACACTCAATTTCAGTTTAAGCCAATTCCAATTAGCAAAATTAATTGAATGAGATCAAACACATCGTCAGGAACCATAATGACTAGCTCAATGGAAATGTTGAACCAATCCACTATGTCACAATGAGGTTTATTGTGACGGGTTCATGGATCGAAACTTGAGGACTGGAATACTGAGAATACTTACATGAATCATGCCTACATACATGCATGTCGAGGCGAAATTGTCGTTTGGTAAGCTGTTGGTACGGTCAGTGCTGGCGATAGTTGCCTTACTCTGAGGGTGTGGGTTGGAATCCCACAAGGGACTGGGCCCGAAAAGTACACGAATTTGTACTATTGCAGGTAGTGTTATCCCAAATGCAACAATGTTATAAGAATATCATATATCAGTTAAACTGGCATTTAAAGAAGGATGGTGAATATCATTGTAGATTACATTCATTCAAAGTACAATAAATCTAAACAAGAGACATCTTTGCCGGACCAAGTGTTGGTCTCGGATCACTGGCCCGAGATCCAAAACTGAACCTGCGTCATTGCGCTGCTACTCGGGCCGAACGTGATACAGGGTGTACACAGTGAATTTACGATATACTATAGATCACACATGTGTTACACTGGCCTTATCACTAGACATCGTTTGGCTTCTCAGCTCTGGATTTAGAACCCTCCATTCGTCTGAAGACTATCCGTGCTATCTTGATTATCTTGAATTACCAGAATCGTACCAGATCAGGATCAGCACACAGGACCTGCCAGAAAGGTTTCTCTGATGTTAAACTTGTAACTACGCAGTTCAACCTCAATGATGCAGACAAAGAGTTAACACAATGATAAACTACAGATTAGCAGTTTGTATGTTGAATTTGGTATCTATCCCATTAAATCAGATAAGACCTCGTTCGTTAAAGATAGTATTACGTTCGATCTGATATAAAGGAGATTAATTTTGGATTTGCAACATTACTTGCAAAACATCTGACCCCATTGCACAAACCATATTTTGTCGAAGTAAAGGTTAAGTAAAGGCTTCTAGTACAACGAGCCCCTGGCTAAGACTGAAGACCTTCATACATGAACAATTGTGATAGATTATATTTTTTTTTATGTTTATGTTTTTTTTATTTAAACTTTTTTTTACAAGTATCAATCACACAAATACTTTCATATAAACAGATGACGACATGAGGACCATAATTTACAGAACACATCTACATTTTGATATTACAGCTGCACATTTAGTAACATTATAATAGTCTCGGACTTGAGTTTTTAGTGATTGGAAGGTTGGCAGTTGTTTCTGTTTAAGGTCGAAAATAGACTTTTTGAAGATCAGGATGATTATGTTTACTGGGTCCTTGTTTCTCTCGGGGAAGCCAAAAGTAAGTTTTCTTTATTAAGACTGATTTTGACTTGTGCTTTTTCTCTAAGCCAACCTTCCAATTTCGCCCACAACGGTCGCACATCATCACATCCCCAAAACAAATGCTGCACTGTATCTATATTGTGGGAAGTAAAATTGCACTTATCAGTCTTAGAATATCCCATTTTAAGTAAACAGGTATGGGTCGGTGAAGGATTTTGTATTGGAACCATTGCAGGTGTGTATGGGTGGTGCATCTGAACGGTATGATGTTATATTTGGCCCTTGTTTCAGCAGAAATGTTACATTGCAGCTCGTTATTCCACTTTTTTAATAATTGTTTCTCAGTCAGAATTGAATAATGGTATTTTGATCCTTTGTTTTCTTTGCAAAGGTGTTATAGATTTAGAGGAAAGAGGTGTGGTTCTAGGTTATTTTTTATTTCTATATTTCTGAATGATTTGATATATGCTTTGCGTTTATGTCAAACCGAAATATTGCATGAAATTTGCTTTAATATCATATTTCTTTCTAAATTCTATGAAATCTAGAAAGCGACCATTTTCATCAAAAAGATCATTATGTAGGGTATTCCTTTTGATTTCCACTCCGGGTAGTAGATACTTTTGTTGCCAATCAATGGGTTGGTTTCTTACAGTAGCTTCTAAGTACTGACATTTTTTGCGCCTGAATTATCTCTTTTATCTTAGGTACTTTGAAGCCTCCACCCTTTCTATATTTTTCATAATAAATTTGAAACATCTACTTTGAAAATCTTATTATCATCCCCTTAGTGCTTATATGGCTTATTTCTTCTATTTTTTCATTTATATTATTGATTTCGTCTAAACCCCTTTGTGTTTATAAGGCTTATTTCTTCTAATTTTTTATTCATATTATTGATTTTGTCTAAATGAACGCATTTGGTATCATCGTCAGGATCTGTATCAAGTGGTACGGTTTTTGTATTTAAGGTATCATTCAACTCCTTCTCTTCTTTTTCCCGCTCTTTCTTTTTTGCATAAGAGTAAGAGATTGTATTTCTCTGTATCATGAGCGTTAATATTTCCCATAGCAACTGATCAGTTAGTTGCGATTCACATTTATCTCCGTTAACTACACTGTACTGATCTCCGGTATCATGTATTACCTTTTTTAACGAGCTTAACATAATCAGGATCAACGATGAGCCAGATATTGAATTACCAGAACCCTTTGCCACGTAAAAGATTTTCTAGTTTAATAGTTAACGAAATTGAGAAGTGGTCCGATTTGAAACTCGAATCAATTTCACATTTTACAACTGAAGATAGCAGGTTATGTGATATAAGGAAGTAGTCAAGTCTACTTGGTTTTAGCGGGGTAGGTTGTCGCCAGGTAAAACGCTTTTTATTCGGGTGAAACTTTCTCCAAGGATCAACGAGATCAAACTCTTCTTTCAGTGACAATAATTTCTCCTTTGCTTTTGGGTTATTAACATGTGTGTAGCTATACGCATCTTTAAGGTAATCTTGAATGCTATTCCAGTCCCCACAAAGAGAGATACTGTCTGTTTTAAATGACCGTATAGGTTTATCAATATAATCATAGAAATCAGGATTGTCTGTACTCGGCCCATATATATATTTACCAGAGCTAACTTGAAGTCATTGTGGTTAATTCTAACCCAATGACATTACCAGATAGATTATGTCAAAATATTACACTTCGGGTACATTTTGAAATGTCCGAAATGACAGAGCTCCTCCAATGAACATTTAAAACAATGTTAGTGTTTCATTTAGAAATGGGTATTTTAAAAAGCATAAATCGAATTTCCACCCTAGTGATACACTGGCCCTATAACATTGACTTCTCTTTCTTAAACTAAATCAACACTTAAATTCTGTTGAAGCTAATTCCAATAATTGAATAAGAACAGTCACATCAGCAGGAACCATGGTGACCAGCTCAATGGCAATGTTGGAATAGTGTCACTATAATGTCACAATGAGGTTTATTGTGAGGGTTTCAGGAGTCCAGTGTTGAGGACTCTAATAATGAGAATAATTACACGACTCATCCTGACATATTTTAAGACCAGTCAAACTTACATGTAAAGAAATATTTACCACTGCACACAAACCCCACTGGAAGTACAACAGTTCTCTACAAGAGCTCCTGATTGGATTAATTCCACTCACCTTTAGATCCGAAATCCAGTTTTCTAGCCACCAAGCTGTTCTGTCTAAATGTGAAAGAACAAAAATGTATTAACAAAAAGTGATGTTTTTCTGAAGTACACACAAATCAAGCATCGACTATTGTTATTGCCATAGTTTCGATTAGTGAAAAAGGGATAGTGACTTTCAATTTAGAATGTACCCACTTTAGAATGTACCGACTTTTTTGTATGTATATTAGTTCTTTACAACAGACACATTTGTTGAATCTTTTTCTGGATTCGAACCACAGACCTCTTGCTCCAAAACGAAACGGAGTACTTTGCTAAAGAAATCCACTTGAAATCCTAAGTAAGAGAAGGATAAATGGAATTAAATTATCTTGATGAGCAACAAACATGGATAGCACCATTTCATTTCGTTCTTCCATATAGGCTGGAGTCCAGTAAAGCTCAATTTCTTCAAAATAATGAAGTCAAAAAGGATTGAGGCCAATTATTTTTACAAGATGGAGAGTAAGAAGGATATAGACCTATTTAAATAAAACAATATATATTGCTAATTTAACTGAAACTGAACTTTCTAGTTAATGACCTTGTTATAGTGTGTTATTGCCCAATACACAAAGATAAAGGAGCGAGAGAACAATACAATGACGTCACAAGTATACTTTTAATTGTGGAAAAATACTTATTTACGATAGTTCTCAGTGCATTACCTCTTTGTGCTGCCAAAATAAAGCATTAACCGACTTTCTTTCCAGGGTTGTGTAAGCTTTACAAATGAAATGAAATTCCCTCTGGGGACCCGTAACATCTCATCAGTCTCAGTTAAACATGATCGATGACTTGGGTCTGTATCGAGCAACAAGTCGAACCTGTCAGTGCAAGTCTTTCTATGTTCATTTGTATTTAAATGTATAAAATGATCCTGGATAAAATAACTGTTCTGTTCATGTTCTTTGTCAATTGTGTCATTTCTCCTGACCGTCAGTAACTGGACTACTAAACCATCTGCTAAAACATTGACCATTTGCTATTTAATGATAGCATCATATTCAGATATAATAATAATAATAATAACTCTTTATTGTCCGTAATACAGTGTACATGGGAAATTTGTTGTGTGCAGCCACAGTACAGAGCCAGTTAAAGCGTTGTTCTGTCCTTATAATGCTGAGTGTCAAGCAAGGCAGCAACAACTCCCATCTTTTAACGTCTTTTGGTATGACGCGACCGGGAATCGAACCCGACCTACCGGGTGATGAGTAGACACTCTACCAACTGAGCTACTTTCTCAATACCTTTTTCGTATTACTGCTTAAGGATTATGTTAGATACAAACAAATATATATATTCAAATGGATAAACTAAAATGTAGTTTGAATATCCTTCTCATGTACGTTGCACTTTTCTGTTCAAGCAGCATCAGTTAAGTTCAAGAAAACCAAAACGCACCTAGAAAGTTTGCCTGGTACACTTACCCATAACCGCTCGTCTTCTGGCTTCTTAACTCCGGATTTAGAACATGTTATTTGTTTGAAGACAACATCCCGCTGCTTTAATTACGTTTCATTAGTATAAATATAACCAGATCATACTCAGCAAACGGGACCTGCCAGAAGGTTTCTCTGACAAATTGATTCATTGCAGTTCATCGGCAAATGTTAACACAACAGTGTACATCAGATATTACTGATTATTAACGTTTTTCAGACACTATTTTAGCTACGCAAAAACAACAAACTTTACAAAAAAATATTAAGGTTACCTTAATGAGTTAATGAACGTTCTTAGCCTTCTTTAGGCTTTGTACATATACCTAAACCAACTTGTGGATTAGAATGACTGTGTGTGACTTCCATCATAATAATAAAGGGGACAAATTCGTATCATTGCATTATCACTGTTATGTTTTGAAATGAAAGGAACCCTTGTTTGCATTACAATTGCAATTTCTATTTGAGATTTTCGTGCCTCGTTTTGTTACTGGTGCTAAGTCCGTGCTATTTGGCATAATTGAAATGTAAAGAAATTAGATTAAAAATTAATTAATATAAAACTTAGACATAACTAATCAAATAATCTATTTCGTTATTACAAACGAAGAAATATAAATATAAATATTATTATTAACATAGAAATGTAATAGAAATGTGTTCATTTAGATTTTACCAAACTTGTGAACGAAAATATTTTAATCGAAGCCAAGAGGTGAATTTGTGAAAAGTGTTAGAAAAATGCAATGATGTGTTTTACATCAATCAAAGCTCCACTTTTCATTAACATTATTACGTGATTGCTTTTGTTTGAAGTAGTCTTTAAACGTATTCATTAAGCATTTTGATAGTATTTTTCTTTAAATTACGGTTCATAGATAATGAGTTCATTAGCATCACTAATACGGAACAGGATGTTTTAACATCAAAAGATGAATTGAAGCATCAAACTTTGGCCTATTTCGGTTCTTGGCGCATCTACAAAGTGAAGATGAAAGGGTGAATTTCTAGTTCATTTCTGAACTTCATTAACGAAATAAACAAAAACTTATTGGGGTGTTCACGAGCAACTTTTAAACAATTATATTGTTTGGGACTTATTCTATGCTTTGCATTATACTGTCATTGTCAGCATTATAAACGTTTTTGTTTTTGTTTTTGTTTGTAGAGACGTTGTTATTTGACCTGTTTATTGAAAATATTTAATCTTTTCATTTTCTGAACTGTTTCGAAGCTGGAACTGTTGTTATGTTTCTTAGCATTTGGATGGTGGTTCAGTCATTGTGTGTAGCAATTTAAGTTTTGGTGTCTTTCAAAATTGGAGTGAAAGCGTAATGACCAGAAATTCCTGCATGTAAATCATCTTCAACTACTCAAAATATCCTCTGAAACGTGCACAAACATCTCTTTTAAAAACGCTTCCATTCACACAGCAAGTAGATCTCCTGTGCTACTTCGCCAATTTCCTGCACTTCCAAATAGGGAATTTGAGTGTATTGGGAACTGGCAGCTGTAGTCCGGTTGATGGATCGAGTTAGTCTAAGAACCTAATAATAGAGATTGTAGGTGAATTGTCGGACTTGACCATGACATTGTCTGATGAAATGATACATTATTTTTCAAGATTGGTATCACAATCTGGAATCCATATATATGCATGTGTTGTAAAATTTATTGATTTTATAAGAGTAATTTTGAGACTTACTATTATTTGACAAGTACAAAGCATAACCTTACACTGAGCGAACCATTTTGAATAACTTGTCCAGTTGATCACAGCAATATATCTTGCATTATTGGCCATCAGCATGGCAATGTTGCAATTTTGAGGAATGATTATTGTTGGTTGAAACCATATTAACTGTTTGCAGTTAGTAACGTCTTCATGTGGCAGTTTTAACGATTTGTTACAGCGTGGTGCCTCTTAGCTACATGATGCTGTCAGTTAATGTAACATATGATTATGTTGTGTTGTAAGTGTGACAGGGTGAGGTCATAGCGTTCCTACTTACTAGATTGGACTAGTGGGATGTCCCTTTAGCTCAACTGGTAGAGTGTCTGACTCTCACCCGGAGGTCTCGGGTTCGATTCTCCCTGGATGTTGAAATTTGTATGTTCACTCCTGCTACATAAGCATCTGATTATGTCAAGGGTGTTCTTCTAACTTCCTATTAAACTGTACATTTGTTGAGGTGTCTACGTAGGAATACTAAGCTTGCATTTGTTTAATTGGGTAAATAAAAACTTAACTATTTTAAATCACATTAAGCCCTTTTATATCTACCGGCATTAAGAAAAAACGTTATGCTAATTGTCATGGAATATTTATAGATGACTAGAATAACACAAAACTCTTTTACTAAGATTTGACTATTCGTGTATTGTTTTCAGTTAAAGCAAAACTTCCCTCCACATCTTCTACTAAGAAAGTGGATAAAATCACAGTGAATATATGGAGATTGAGGGCAAACTGTTAAGCCAAGTACCATCTTAGATTTGTAATGCGTTGAAGTGCATTCTAAAGCAATATTTGCTTTTATGTGTACACTGATTATTATGCATGAGCTTCAAAAGATGGATTCCTTGTGCCAATTGAGTCTTTGTAGAGTTCTTCTCATTCTTCAATTATATATGATGAGGGAGGAACTCTGATATTTGTTTATCAACAACATAGTCACATATAGAACATAGTCATTATTTTGATATAGATGTAACGAAAATAACTAAATTAATAACCCAAGAGAATTCAGTTAGTTTACATCAACACCTGAATGATGGTTCGGATGTTTCACCAGATTAAATGTCCTGAGGGGAGTATCAACACACCAAGACTACTGCATAAGGGCTATAAACTAGTTTTATTTCCGCATTGGCTTGACCTTTGTCAGGATAGATTTAGGTCAGGATAAAATTGTAAGACTATGATGATTACGGGATACAGTCGTCAGTGTAACAAACATCTGTGAAATCCTAAATTTAAATGTACCTACTTCAAGAATATAAGAATGAATATGTAGCATAAGTGTTTTCCAATATCAATCTAGATTATCTTTAAAATAAAATACAGAATTAACATATACTTCTTAATACATTATATGCGTTGATACGATACAGTATATTATAGGATTAGCAAATAGTATAATATTTTCATGTTTTATTGTTAAATCGCTCATGGATTGGAATTAGATGGAACTAAATAGTAGGATGCCATCATAAATACTTCTGTACGATTTTGAAGCTATTCACTTTGATAAGGCTTGTTCATGTTATTATGATGCACCATGGCTGTATTGGTATTACAAACTCTGTTGAACATTTGTCTTTAAAGGGGCAGTAGCACATTTTTTCGCTCAAATAAGTCGATGAAATATATTTGAAAAATAATTTCACCAATAGTGGAACACCCTTCTCTCTTCGGGAAAATCAAGTTAAAAATGAGTGTACATGGTTCAGTAAAGCCATGGTAATTGTTTTTGTCATTGGAAATAATAAAATGTGTTCATAAAAAAACGTGCTACTGCCCCTTTAATGAAGTTCCAATGTAAAATGCAAGCTATCGTTAATTACCATGAAGAGAAATACAATTATTATTTTGAAAAAGGAAAAAATGGGACAATAGACTTGACTAATTACATAAAAGTAATGAATCATCTAAACACGCTTAAATTGTGAAACGACGGCATCCATAAATACTTGGGTTGTCCTCATTTGACCATATGTTCCCACACTTTGTAAATAAGGAAATTTGTACGCCCACAGTCGGCTGATTTAGCCGTCGTCCTTCCATGTTAATTCCAGGAACTGTGCATGTTCGGACATACTGACCTCGTATCATTAACGCCCCTTCTGTTGACTCTCGTGTCTGCAACAACTGATAGAATTCAGCTTGAACTATTTCAATCACACTTGTTTATACTGTCAACGGCAGCTTTATTTTCGTGATCTCAGTTTAGCAGTTCTTGCTACACATTACTTATAAAATTTCTCTTTCGCTCACACGATCAACCGAATTCGACTTCCGTCTGCAGCACTTTAAATAAAACCTGGATCAGGAAAGCATGAACTGTTGAACTATTGAGCTGTGTGCAGATGATTAACCGAATGTTGAATTTTATTTAAGAAATAGAAGACGAGTTGACGTGCTTTATCGTAAAACAAAACAAAGCACAACAACAAGTCTTATATTTCCTATATGATATGCCCTCAAACAATTACGTATACTCATTTAATATATAAACCATTGAGATAAAATGTTATTCATATGAAATATATTTTTTTAAATATTGAAAAAATATTATTGCCTCCTGTCTTAGAACACATTCACGAACAATTGAACAATCAAAATTACGTCAAGTATGACGTCATTTGCTAAGCGAAGCTATAACTGACGTCTTAAAGCAGGAGCGTGTTTTATTGTCTCATAAAGCACGCTGTCGGTTCCATTGACCGCCTGTGTTTTATTGTCGTAGGTATCTTATATTTATTGATAGCAGTATTTGTTATTGTGATGCATTAGACAATTGGCGTTACAGTCACTTGCTTTATGTAAACAGAAGCAATGCACTATAGCAGGTTACACTTACACACTCTGACCCTCTTCTTCTTTAGTGAAAGCTAAAGTTGAAATCTGTCACTTTAGTTTGCATGTTATTTGAAGAGAACAAGGGTTAAGTATATTTTCTTTGGTGAAACATAGCATTTACCGGTTAAGTTATCATATTTATGTTCACACGTTATTGTAGTCAGTGAAATGACAATGTCAACCATATGACGTCATAAGATGGCCTTGGAAAAGCAAAGCAATCCTGGATGCTCTATTCAATAACTGAACATCATTTAACTATGCATAATAAATAGAACATCAGTCCTTTCAAATCATAATATGTACACTCGTGGCTGTGCTAATTCTATTTCACTTGATGCATGGTGTTCTTTTTTATCCTCTAATTATTTACAAATGGTTCCGAACGGATACCAGGTACAATAAAGCTTTGTGTACGTTAATGATAAATACACATTTGTTTTTAAAATGCTGGTTCGAGCATTCCTTATACGTTTAGTATATGTTACAATAAAAAAAATTAAACTTATACACCATTATAGGAAAAGACATATCAAGTTACAACATCCTTCCTTTTCTACCAACATACACGCACATCTTGAATTCTAAAATTATATATTTAAGAACGCATCACTAAAAAATATATACGTCCTTTTCAAGCCATGTTTGTTTGTATTTAGGATAAAACTGTTTATTTAAAGTGATGAAGGCGCTCACTGTGTAAACTGAAGGTTCTTTTATGGTGGATGAAACTAATTATAAATGGTGTCTCTTAAGACAACATTAGCTTTGATCCACGTGTTATGTATGCCCTTTCGGCAATGGTCATGAGTGTTCATCACCAAGGTTTGGAATTGGAAATGTCATCCATAAAATATTGCAAGACATCAGATGATAACATTTGAATATTTCAAAGATGAAATAGAGACTAGTTCATTTTTTTGCCAACTATCATATCTATCTCATCCAGTGGAGTGAGAAAGTGACGTTTTAGAGTGGTGCAGATAATCATAACAAGTAGCTCCAACATAGGTTCAGTGAAAATTAAACAAATTTATAAAAAATAATTACTGTGATAAAATGATGAAATGTAAGCATATGCGTTTTGATTGATATAGCTTAGGATTTCTATCTGACGAAATAGAACTAACACTTTAAAGTATATTTAATTAATATTTTATTTTTAATGACATTTAATGAGTGAGGGATTATCACACTTTATGGTGTAGATTCAGTTTTCAGTGTTATGTCAAAAAATATGAACACATTTATTCTATAGACTCCCAATTCCCTGACAATAACATGTTGTTTGCTCCAATAACTAAGGTTTTTTATCATAATTCAACACATCAAAAACGTTTATATCAAGAAAGTCTGCCTGTTCTTATGTATGCCACTTCTAAATGCCCTTCAAAGACCTTCTGTATCATGATTCCATCATCATTGGCAGGTCCGATTGCGATATAGGTAGGAAATACTGTTAAAGCAGTTTCATTATACATACATTCTAAATTATATGATATGTTATTGGTGAATAGGCCATCGATTACTAAAGGATATATTTAATATCATGGACATTTCCACTACTTTTAGGGGGCGGGATAGCGCAGTGGTTAACGTGTTCGGCTTCGGATCAAGAGGTCCGGGGTTCGAATCCCGCCAGGGGTACGGCAACTGTCTGCAGCAGAGAACTGTTCTACACGCAGTAAGGTTTGGGTGCAATGTTACACTGAATTTCAGCGTAGTACCACCCATGGTTCGCTAGTTCAAGCCGATGCTCGCAGGTTTCACCGCAATGCATAGCCACATGGCGTTGCGGGCTTTCTCCCTGCCATAATACTAGCAGACGCGATATAAGTAAAATACTCTTGAAAGCGGCGTGTAACCCCAACTCACCTCACCTCACCACTACTTTTAACTGACATATTTGTACTAAAAATGGGTAATACTAGGTACAATAAAGTTTCTCATTTGTGGAGGTCAGGTTGA
Source organism: Gibbula magus (assembly GCA_936450465.1). Taxonomy (NCBI): domain Eukaryota; kingdom Metazoa; phylum Mollusca; class Gastropoda; order Trochida; family Trochidae; genus Gibbula; species Gibbula magus. The sequence continues at coordinate 63,091,926 of OW388299.1, forward strand.
GGCACCAGAGCTACCACGAGGTTCTTTCTAAGACAGCATAATGCCTACTTTGGCAATTCAATCTGTTCTGTTATGGTCTCTACTTACACTACATCGTCTCTAGCTCTCCCTACAAGTGGAGACATTAGTTGACCTTGTTCTCATACTTTCTGTTACATGTATTCCACTGGGAATTCAAAGGTGAAGGACAGCTCCTATCCAATATAGCCTTGTTGTTGATAATTCGTGGTAATTATTTGTTCTGTCAACAAGAGGCTTTCTTTAGAAATATGCTGATTGATTTCTGCTCCAAGTATGAACCTGAAGATGCATCGCACACCTCTTGAGAGTTCTCCATTACAGTTAGGATATTTTAAATGTTCACAAGAGTTCTAGGAAACAAGTAGGGTAATATTTTCCTGCATGGATATATTAGGGGAAACGAAAAGCAATTTTTGTTACTAATATATTTTGGCAAAGGACACCCAGACAAAATGATAATGACTCACTTGTCCATATGTTGGACACATACTTGTAAAAACGTTAAACATATGTGATGCCAAATGGTAAACTTACTAAATCATTTAGTAAGCTTACTCGTGTGATCGAGTGATTAACCTTTCTAACTGAATTATTAAACTTACAAATTGAATTATTAAGCTACTAAATACTAACGATTTCGTAAGCCTACTGAATGAATTAATAATCGTTATTTTTGTATAACTGAATAAGTAAACTTACCAAATAAATAAGTAAGCTTACTAAATAAATTAGTAAGCTTACTAAACGAATTGGTAAGCTTACTAATTCAAGACGATTTAGCTAGCTTACTTATCATTAAGTAAGCTTACTAATTCATTTAGTAAGTTTACTTATTCAGTTAGTAAGCTTACTAATTCATGTAGTAAGCTTATTAATCAATTGAGTAAGCTTAATAAATATGTATCTGAATTAGTAAGGTTTCTAATTCGATTAAGTAAGCTTAAAAATAGCTATTTAAGTCCCGTTTGGCTCCCTATTTAAACAGCAAGCAGTGCTAGCACTTATGTGCTTAAGTTTAAAGGTATCACCAGTTTGTTTTGCAAGACTCGAAGTTTGAAATATCTCACCACAACTTTCTCCTGTGATGTCTTGTTGAAGACCGTCTGTTGGTGATCTCTCCTTGTGAAGACAAGACTACACTGCTGTTGCATCAGTTAAAAGGACCTGGGGATTGATTTACAAGGATATATCTTTCAGCTGTAACTCCCCAGAGCATTTAATTTTCTTTATTAGTTAATCGTTATGTTTCGAAAGATTGGACAAAGCTAGTGTATGATCAAATGATAGTACACTGTGTGACTCTGTACACTCTCCTACTATACATGTGAGCAATAACGTATAGAACTGATTGAAATTGACTGTCACCATACAATGAATGTACATGGCTGTGAAACGTGTCGTAAAGAGTACATTAGACGTATAGTTGCCAAAACACTCATAACTATAAGGAACATTTACAATTAAACGTGTAATTTGTTCAGAACATTGCTGGACTGTAAGGAAACATACGGCTTACACACTGACCTAATGTTACGGGGCTTCTAACAATAATATTAGAAATTGTCAATTTAGCTAGATGCTAATGCTAGCTTCTGTAACGATGATCGGTAAAGAATGGACCAACATTAAACCCAGATAGAAATGCTGCAGAAACCCTATAGATACTGTGATTCACTAACACGCAACAGCATGAGGAAATCACATGCAAATAACAGGGCATCTGCTCGTAGAGCGATGGAAGTAATGTTAAAGAAACCCTATATACACTGTGGTCCAATCATATTCAAATAACATGACATCCACATGTACAGCGATGCAATCACATGAAAACACCATGACATCCACATGTACAGTGATGCAATCACATGAAAACACCATGACATCCACATGTACAGTGATGCAATCACATGAAAACACCATGACATCAACATGTACAGTGATGCAATCACATGAAAACACCATGACATCCACATGTACAGCGATGCAATCACATGAAAACACCATGACATCCACATGTACAGCGATGCAATCACATGAAAACACCATGACATCCACATGTACAGCGATGCAATCACATGAAAACACCATGACATCCACATGCACAGTGATGAAGTCACCTATAAACAAAATGACATGCACATGGCCCAACTCATGACAGTTACAGTGACATGAGTAATCCATACACCACATTCATGCACTGGTAGACGTGCTTAGACGGTTGTGTATGGTTGTCAATAAATCTACTTTATATCTTTTGATATTTTGTTGCATTAATATTCTTTCTTGGAGTATCGAATACCACAAATTTGACATACTGGAAGAAGAAAACACTATTTTGTTACAATGCTTTACACAAATACATGTTTGTACGTGAATTGGTGGCAGCTGTTCATGAAATAATTATTTTAAAGACCTACATATTCACTGCTTATGATTTTATCAATGATGTTTATCATTTGGAGATAAAAATAAATCCAAAGCGAAACCGTTGTGTCTTTTCATCATCCCTTTGCAAACATGTTATAAAAAGATCCAACAATGCACATCGTTTTTCAAATAGTCGGCATCATTCTCTAAGTTGGCATTTGTATGCCTAGAAATGGCTGGAAGGGATGATTGGTTTGACTTCTTTGTTTATTTACACATTATTTTCGTGTTTTTTCAACTTCAAATGTGTCTTTAAAAAGGTCAAGTTCGTTCATTCCATTTCGTATGCTTTCAGGTACTCTGATACCCTGTAGAGCAATGACGATAAGCTATTGAACTTATTAACAGACAATATGTAAGAAACATTTACTAAAGCTTCCTCTGCTATTTCGAAAACCAACAAAAGTACCGAAATAAGAAAACAATGTGATGTTATGGAATATGATGAAGGATACACTTCTCAATAAATGAGTTATTTCCCAGAAAATCTTGTTTTCTCAAGTATTACACTTCTTAATGCCCCTCAAAGAATGTGAGATTCTAATGCACTTATTTGAATGTTTACAGGCTATAACACTTTAGTGATATAATGGATGGGTGAAATGACTCTGGTTAGAGAAAAAGAAAATATAGACATTTAAACTTTTAAAAAATCCCATCTTAGAAAATACCGAATTGATATGGGGTGGTGACGTTGTTACAACATTTTTTTGTAATGAAGTCGTTGACTGCATACACATTCTGGCTTTTATAAAGACCATACCTGCCACTTTCACAGGACAAAAAGAGGTTGAATATGCTTTCCGGATTTTTTCCGGATTCATTCACACTGCCCAAAATCAGGGAGATCCGGTGGGATCCGGAAGCATCCGCCAAGGTCGATAATTTTGTAATGAGAAACTATTTTCAATTTGTAAAATTTTCAACATCTTGTATCTATCCCAGTAGGGCTATGATACGGTCAATGACAATAGATGTGTTTTTACATTCATGATCAAGAAACATTACACTTTAATCACGTGTTCTTTTAGATTTCCTTCTAAGCTAGTTCTTTTTTCCAGATATCTTAACAAATTGAGGCGATTACCCTCGCAGATGTTCAGTTTCAATGTAAAAAAGCGTAACGACTTTGAAAAGTTCTATCTTTATTTTCAGAAGGTTCATGAAGTATCGATCATACCAAACTAAACAAATGATGCATCGCATGAGAATGTTCCATTCTAGATTTCACAGATCCGAAGTTAACTGGAGTCGCTGGTAAACAGTCGGAACATCTTGGAAGCAGGCAGTATTAAACAGGACTGTCCACAATATTATCAAAAGACACGATTAGATATACTAATCTACAGGAATTATTCTTAAGAAGGGTGTATTATTTCCCAAAAAAAAATTTAATTGATATTAATGACATTGTTATTATCCTTGGTATCCCCGGCCGTGCGTTTAGTGCGAAGCAGGGGGATATAGTATTCGGCTGCATCTGTCTGTAATTATAATGAGAGAAGTATATCAGATCTATTTTGTCAATGCAATTTCAAAACATTCCCAAATAGCATGTTCACGTGTTGTATAATTGTCTGTTTATTACACTTACTTTTCAGATCAAACTTGATGCTTGTTAAGGTATCACAATGTAAATTGATTTATCATACAATGGATGGTGTTATCAAACATTTCCGATATCAGTTCATTTGCAGAACTGGTGCAAATTAGAGAGATCAAGTGACGAACTGCTTTTGAAAATTGTGATGACGTCACTTCGATATTTTAAACGCCTGTAATTATGAACAATAAATAATGGAGACATTAATTCCAGTAATGATAACACAAAATCAAGCTTATGATTCGCAATTACACTACCTTACAGAGTAGTGACATATTACCATACTACCCCATACTATCCCTGGAACAGTTTTACTGATATCTAACAAAGGTTGTTTGGGAGAAAATGCTGTAACTAGCATGTCAAATAAAAGTTTCTTTAGTGCAATGGAAATAAATCTTAATTAGTTATAATGCTGACACTTACAGTAAAGTGAAACAAAATTAAATATAAACGTTTTAATTAAAGTTGATCTTGAACAAACCAAATTGGGTTTTTTTATTTTATAAATGAATTTGAAGAACATCATCTTTAAATCTTCACTTTTGTAGATGCACTTATAATCTAAAAGGGCCAAGGTGTAATCCGTCAATTCATCTATGCTAATTATCTGTCATATAATTATCTCTCTGTCTGTTGATGTCAAAAGATCCTGTTCTCTATTTCTTGTTGCTAATTAACTCATTATTTACACGTGTATGTACTGTCATTAAAATAATGCTATCAGCATGCTTGATGAATACATTAAGACAACTCCAAACAAAAGCAATTACATATTCATTTTAATTAGAAGTTCAGCTTTGATTGCATAATGCAGCACTTATTTGACACTTTGTTCAAATTCAAGGATTCGTAGATTCAAAATTTTTTGGTAAAATCTAAATAGATATATTGCCTTTTCATTTCTCAATGCACTCAATGAACTCAATGCATAATGTTTAATTGTCATGGTAATATTTTTGTCAAATAGTACTGTTTAAATCAGGAATAAATGAGGTACGAACAAGTTTTGCTTTTGTAAATCGACTGTACAATGCTATAAATTTATCCTCTTTTTAAAATAATGAAAGTCAGAGTCGTTAAACTGCAATCCACCTGTTGGCTCAGATGTCATTCTTTCAAAATATCTTTAATTTAAGTTTATGATTAAGATTTGATCAGAACAAACTTGTTTCCCTATTTACTAATTCGTGCATTTACTGATGTTCATGTCATACGTCTGCTTGAAAACAGACCATTACATTGTCGACAAAATCGGGAGAAGAGCTGACGTGACTTTAGGCATCTTCTTCCGAAATTATTTAGTGCCAGGCAGAGATCTGGATAACATGAAGCACAAATCTATCAAATTTGACTTGAACTTGTTTATATGCTCGAAATATAGAGGCTAGTGAACTGTTTTATACATCATGTCTACAATTTTAGTAATTGTACAAAGTGAAGTAGTGTAGTATTTGTTAACATATGAAAAAGTATTTGTTAACGTATGAAAAATCAGTTCCCTTTACCATTATGCCTCTTTTTAACATCATCGAATATCTTTATTTTCGGATCAATATTCTCCGTGTTAGATAAAATAAAAACATGGAACTGAATGGATAAAACAAAATGAATTTTGAACATTCTCTTGCAACGTCTAATGTGCGTTGTACTTTTTTTCTTTTGATCCTACATGTGGCTTCTCAACGCATATGAAAACGTTTCTCGTTTCTCAGGTTAAGCAGAAAGTTAATGATGAACTTTCTTGGTTCGATAAAACCATGACGCACTGGTAAAGTTTGCCTGTTACACTGACATCATAACTGCTCGTCTTCTGGCTTTGGAACATGTTATTTGTTTGAAGACAAGTCTCGCTGCTTTTATTATGTTTCATTAGAAGAAACGTGACCAGATGATCATCAGCAAACACGACCTGACAGTACAGTTTCTGTAACAAATTGATGAGAAGACCTCAGTTCAGTTTTGAATGATAAACCTCGAATGTATAACCTTCTCAATACTGAAGTTCATTAACTCTTAAATTGTGTTACTATCTTCACACTAAAGGCAGAATTTATTTCATTTTGGTCAGAAAATATTTCACCCTTTTAATTGTGTAAAAAAATACTTCATTTCAAAACGTCAAAACCTAAGAATAGAAACTGAATTTCTTAATGTGAATCCACTGGAGATATTAATAAAGTTCGGTTTCTGTAATACATCCGTTTGTTAACCTTTTCCGAAATATGCTGAATAATTAACAGAGCTTCATGTTTCATGATTTCATGTTGCAAAACATTAACTGACTTCTTTACTCGAGCTTTTGTCACTATCTGAACAAATGTTAACTGCAATTCAACGCTCCTTAGAGAGTCGTGATGCATCTTCAGGATATAACATGACTGATAACGATTTTTAGATAATAAAAAAGGAACATTTTCCAATTTAATCATTTATATAAGAGATGAGAAATAATTTGAAAGGCAATCAATACGTCTGATGTAACGAGTTTCAGAAGAAATATTTTCAGACCGAACTTATTAGCACCATTGAAGCTTCCTACAGAAACAAGCCTGCACAACTTCCAAATACTTACACATAATTAAATGCTATTTTCCTGTTATTGATATTTCATTCTAAAGCTATTCTGAAGAGGTACAAGAGATTCCCCAACGTAGATAACATAATCTGCACTGTAACTAAAGAATATCATCAAACATGATCCCGTTTCCTGTTCCAATTGCAAACAGTCTGACCCCGTGGGGTTTAGCAGAAGTTTAACTTATATACTCAAGTAGGTGGACAAACTTTCCGTATGTAACTGCATCTGCTTTTACTGCTTTATTTCAAGGTGTCGGGAGTGAATCATTGTTTCTTCAGAGGTTTAAACACGTTGCAGTTGATATGTATATGCAGACATGGAATAGCACAATTCAAGAAAGTTCAAGATATAGATTGTATAGACAATATAAAAGCCTACTTGTACCAGAGAAATATCTTCCATTGCTTACAAATAAAAAAAAACATAGAATTATTTTTGTTAGGATTAGAGCGGGTATTTTAAAGTTAAAGGTAAATGAGGGGAGATGGCTAGGAATTGACTATCAAGAACGTATATGCTCTATGTGCAACACAAGAATCGAAGATGAGTTCCATTTTATATTGAAATGTAATTTTTACGACAATTATTGTATGCCAATATTTATGTCTAAGTTTTGAATAAGACATAATCATCTTAATAGATAGTTAATATGTGTCTTATCATGCCCTATATGTCAATAGTAATATTATTATATGTTTATATGCTATGTATCTACTACTGTATATATGTATCCTTGTATATGGGCCGATGGCCTTCGTGCGAATACAAGACTTGACTTGACTACACAATAGACATGTACATGTAGTTTCATATTTTGCACTAAAAATGTCGTTTTGGACTCGTTTAGTTACTTCAAAGAGCTGCCAAAACTGTTCCTGAGAGCTGCCAAAACTGTTCCTGAGAGCTGCCAAAACTATTCCTGAGATCTGCCAAAACTGTCACTGTGTACTACGAGGTAAAAAATGAGAAAATGTTATGACACATTAATAATAATAATAATAATAATAATACTGTGTACTTATATCGCGCTAGCCTCCATACACCAAGTGCATGCTCAAAGCGCTACAGACACATTCATGTGTTTTCCTATTAAACGGGAAATAAGAAGGATCGATAAAGTTTTTGCATTTATGCAATGTTTAGCTCACTCTTTACCATTTAGAAAAAGAAAGACAAAACCATCAACACCCCCTCCACATTGGTTATCGGTAACAACTTTAAAAATATAAAGGCTGCTTCTCAAGGCACACACTACATGTGGTTATCATATCTTAAACGGTTTCAGTGAAAAGCTGTACCCTTTATCTCGGACGGACGGACACAAGGACATACAGACGAACAGATCGCAAACCTATATTCTCTATATTCCCCAATCCTGGGGAATAAATAGTAAACCCACTTGTAACTACCAATGAGATTGCGACATACAGTACAGAAACGTAGCAATGTTTTGGAGTATTTTGATGACACACACATGTACACACCCTATAATACGCACCGTTGGTAAATGAAGGCACTCGTAGCTACGGAAGGAATTGGCACGCTACGGAAGGCTATTGCCGACATACGTGAAGAGTGAAACATCTTTATCATTATATATAAGAAAATATACATGGACAATTGATGAGACAATTGCAGGATTTTGTTTTACAGAGGTATTGTTTCAAAGTCAATATATATATAATTTACCAATTGTGGAGAAAATCAAGAGTAAAATGTTGTTTCAATGTTTTTGTGACTCAGTAGCTGCACTTTCTGGTCGATATCTTACAATATAATTAAGATAAATACATGAAATAAACTGCGAGATAAGGAATAAGTATAAAAAAATCAATTATTTCATTTTCATTATCATTGAACATGTAATAACAAAATCAGACGTTGTTATTATCCGTATGGTGTAGAAAATTGGGATACGGAAGGCTAAAGGTCCCTCAATTTTTAAGCACCGGAAGGCATATGATTTAGAGATAAAATGTTACGGATAAGTGGAATAGAAATATGGATGCAGTGGTGAAGTATGACCTCATATGATACCGAAAACAGTGTTGAGTGCTCATTTAGGTTTGGGCATATCTATCTAAACCCTTACCAAGTCATAATGAATGACATGATATTGTTTTTTTAGTATATGAGGCAACTTATGGGTCTCTGTTAGATGTTTTGGCTATATGACAATCACAGCATAGCCTATGGTAGAAGTAGCACGCCCAACAAACATCATACCAAAACGAAACAGAGATCCAAGAAGAGAGCTCCAACTGCAAAGAATAAAGTTACAATGCAAACAGTAAATCATCATCACTCATATACACTCAACCAAAACAGAAACGTCGCCATGTACAATAGACGATATGTCAACCCACCATTGAAAAATACGACTGAAACAGAGGTTAACTAACGTGCCAATGCCTTCCGCAGCTACGAGAGCCTTCATTTACCAACGGTGCGTATTATAGGGTGTGATGTATGAACAAATGGAAATAATTACGACAGGGATGATATCAGCCAGAATGCCTCCACAATCAACAAAAAATGTCAAAGTATTGTTTGAAAATAAATAAATAAAGCTTATGTACAATACCTCACAATACAAACCTATAATAAGAAGTACCTAATCATGAAAACAAAATAGTACACTTTCAATGTATGTGGTCTTTCTTCAGCAAACATCCAGAACATGTACACTTTGTAAGGAGCTATTATTTGTGAAGCCTGGTTTGTAATTTAAGGATCTCTGTTTAATGTCATGGGAAATGCGTGCCGTGAATACAAGTTGATCACATTGGATGTAAATGCACTTTATCTGACAATGAACTGCCATATAGATGTAAATGTCTCATCATTGTAAAAGCTCTCTTGACAACTTTACATCCACTTTGATAACATACAGGATACATACTTCTCTGTCTGCAGATAATGTCATAGGGGTAAGCTCATTGGGATGCATCATATGACATGTAAAATCCTTAAAAAATAAAATTTAGGCTGGGGATATTTTGGCTGTGCTGGTGTGCTAATGCACCATCCAAACTGTCAATCACAGGCAATTTTGCGAACATATATATATAATCCAAACTGTCATTCACAGGCAATTTTGCGAACATATATATATAATCCAAACTGTCAATCACAGGCAATTTTGCGAACATATATATATAATCCAAACTGTCAATCACAGGCAATTTTGCGAACATATATATATAATCCAAACTGTCAATCACAGGCAATTTTGCGAACATATATATATATATATATAATCCAAACTGTCATTCACAGGCAATTTTGCGAACATATATATATATATATAATCCAAATTGTCAATCACAGGCACCTTTGCGAACATATATATATATATAATCCAAACTGTCATTCACAGGCAATTTTGCGAACATATATATATAATCCAAACTGTCATTCACAGGCAATTTTGCGAACATATATATATATATAATCCAAACTGTCAATCACAGGCACTTTTGCGAACATATATATATATATATATATATAATCCAAACTGTCATTCACAGGCAATTTTGCGAACATATTTATATATATATAATCCAAACTGTCATTCACAGGCAATTTTGCGAACATATATATATAATCCAAACTGTCATTCACAGGCAATTTTGCGAACATATATATATAAATATATAATCCAAACTGTCATTTCACTGAGGTATTTTAGAGCTTGAGATCATGAGAGACATGCAACAAAAGAAGTATATTTTTTAAAGTTGATTTTGCAACACGCTCTGGTGCCAACAACTACATCACAATCCTTAGATCATCATGCATACGAAGTCAAAACCAGCCTAACAGAAGTAAAACAAAATTAAATGTCTACTCATTTTTGTTATATTCTTATTGACCCTTTGATAAATTGATAGTGATAATTTGGGGAATTCTATGATATGAGAAGAAGTTGATGACATTTGATGTAGGAGATGAAAAATGAATTGATCCAAACAGGTTCCCGATGCCTCTCGTGTTCTTTTATCTGACCTTTCTACCAGAGTTAATCCAGCAAATTACAGCTATCCTGACAAAGTGCACGTGACTCAAATTGCTATATGAATTCCAATGCCTATAAACACGTCATCTCTTTGAACTCATAATTATGTTTGGTGAATCACAATCAATATCCAGATTACACATAATAATACTAGTAAGATATATAAAGGTAAAAGTGCAAATGAAATGCCAATATTATCACTCACATTATACTACATAGAGTCGAGAGTTGGGTGATACGAGTTATTCATTAGGTCTGATAAGATCCGGAAACGTGTCTGAAAGCATGTCTGATTATCTTGAGGACATCGCCCTGTCGTCATCATCAGAGTCACTTTAACACAGTATCGATCTACCATAATCACAAACCAATCAGGGAGGTATATATCTCGTCAGGAAGAAGTGAATGTAAGGACAGACACTTTCAGATAAAGATAATAAACCAGTTTGTTTCAATTATCGAATATTGATGAACATTCAGACACGTTTTATAATGATGATGTAACAATAAGATGTGTTATGATGAAAGAAGTATCAAACACTGATAGGAACCTTAAAAATAGTGACATTAATACTGTCCGATAACTACCAGTAAATATTTTGCTAAGAAAATGATTGGATATTATTTAGAATTGATATAATAATGTAATATTTGTTACTCAACAAAGCGGGAAGACACACTTGTGTTTGTAGAACATATTATACTAAACTGACGTGAAAACTTTTCAACAGTGTCAAAAGCAACATAGGGTCAATTTGTAATGTATTTGATAAGCATATGTTTTGTAACTTCATTAATTATGGAATTATGTTTTTAATTGTTAAGTTCGTTTGCTTCAAGCATAACTTATTTTGGACAGAATGTGTAACATTTGATCACAAAATAAACAATTAACAGCCATCAGGAGAGATGGCTTATCGCCCTTCGACTCCTCCTTCCCTCAATTCCCCTTGAATTATTACCTTTCTAAAATACAAAGTCGAAAATGTTGCCATGGAAACAATAAAATACAATTTTGAAAAGTTGAAACCCCAAAAGGCACATCTATATGCTATTGGGAGGCAGGATACCAAATTTCGTGAGGATTGGTCAAGTAGTTTAAGATATCTGCTCCGGAAACAAACCCTTCAAATAGACAAATTCCAAATTGTAACCATGGAAAAAAATTAAAAAAATGTTTAAACCCCCAAAAGGCACATCTGCATGATATAGGGAGGCTGAATACCAAATTTGGTCAAGTAGTTTTCAAGTACTGCTCCGGAAATGTGATCGCGGACAGACGGACAGACGGACCCAACGACTTTAACCCCCATATTTAATGCAAGATATCATTAAAATAATTTACCTTTTTGGACCTTAAGTCGTTTATGCGTTATGAGTCATGAGCAATTGATAGTTAAGCCTACTTTTGAATTTTCCGAAAACGCATCTACACATTATGTAAATATGTGTTTAGTGTTTTTTTTATTCATAACAGTTTATAGACCGATGAACGAAAAAAGGCTTTCACCAAAACTTCAGTTCTTTCATGCAGCACTTTTTTTATATAATCCCTAACTTCCAACGTTTTGGTATTTGATTAAAAGCTTTCTAGTCTCCTCCTTTATGCTGTACACTTTATCTGTCCTAGTGCTATGAAATTAACTCTCCAGCACGGACGTTATTACCAGTATGTCCCTGGGGTACGTAGAAATAGGATTTTGCTTCTTAGTAGACACTGTCTGACCTTACTGTGTAACCCTTTGGCATAAGGGGGTCTTCATATGAAGAGAATTTTGATCAAGCATGAAATATCTTTCAAAGACACCATGATAGTTACACACTTGGTATTTATATGGAAATGGTAACATTATTTAGTTATCATTGTACAATGTACAATGTGAATATGAATTATTTCACTTTGTGACATATATATATAGCTGTATAAGGATGGTAAATGTGCGAGTAGGCTGGGGCGAAAATAATCTGATTTTAGGAAAGAACGTTACATAAACTCGGATATATCTGTTTGGAAAATTGTAAAGAAATTAAAAGTCCCTTTACAAACTGCACAACAGAATAGACACCACTGCATTGATTCAAAGGTAACTGTGCAAATGTGATTGCATTATCAGAAGTGACTTATAATGCCTCAGTTCTGCATATGATGTAAGTTTTGTAAAGAATAATAATTACCACAAGCACAATTTGAAAAATACATATTTGCTCAAAACTACATTTTGTATTTCCATTTACCAGCTATGTAAAACATGTATCATAAACCTGTACGCTTAGGAGAACATGTCCAAGAACAAATTTTCGATCTGTTTTCTGTTACCCTTGTTTCTTTCAACAGATAATATATTGGGATCAAATTGATTATCGTGAAATGTTAAAAGATACAAGTTCAAAGATAAATTAATTCTAAAAATGGTATTTCAAAGCTTTTTTCAATGGTACCAGCTATGAAAAACGAAAGTAAATGAATATATTATTATTATTATGATTATTATTATTATTACCTCTGGGACTATAGACCATATCTGGCAGCTTTAGTCTGCTGACAAGTCTATTAGTGTTTAAAATACATCAACATTACTCCCTCTCGCTCAGTAGTGCCATAATCTCGGGAGATCTCAGGTAAATAAATTATCTATCAGTGTACACTCATTGATTGAGACGATCAGCTGTTCAATTCAGTTTCAGTCCCTCTGCATGTTGACGAAATAATGACTATGATACCAACACTACCAAGCGTAAATTTCTCGAGATAGCAAACCAGCTGTTTGTTTTATAAAATACTCTTAGAAGCTCTATGTGTGTCAAATTCTCGTTTCAGGCTGGAATGCAATGAGGCTTTGCAACTGAAAGCAGAGCTATGTGTTATTCATCGGGGCAGATTGGATCGGAAGAGAGTGTGAAAGCATGTCTGATTATTCCACTGGAGGACATTGTCCTCCCATTTCATTTGGGACTGCTGAATCAGCAGTATCGACCTGGCTTAACCATGATCCTCTGTTTATAACCTTGGATATAAAACATCAGGAACATGTAATTTTTAGATTATCTTGGCATATTATTACTATACTGCAACTCCTCTGCAAAACTGAAAATAATATGTAAAAAGTGCAGACATGGTGTACGCCTTTACCTACCCTTTAGACAGGTATGAGTTAGTTTATGTACATGCACAAACATCTGTCTGCTCTACGTCGTTCTTTGAAAGATGAGCAACTTCAAGTCATCTGACAATACAGTTGATCGTTTTAAACAAGAATGTGTGAATGAGTGTAAGTGGAACAAAATCCCCTTGTTCTGTCGTTGTCTATCCATGCAATGTTTGATCTTTTTGATCTTACAGGTGCGTCGTTCATTGAAAGAGAGGTCAAAAAGTGCCTGATAAACAAAATCAAGTCCACTGACAATTGAGTTGATAAATTTAAACAAGAATGTGTGAATGAGTGTAAGCTGGAACAAAATCCTCTTGTTCTGTCGTTGTCTATCTATGCAATCTTTTTTATCTAGCAGGTGCGTCGTTCATTGAACTCATATTGTCGTAGAAAAAAGTAAAACGTGCCTGACAGACGAATCGTCTACAGTAGGAACTGGAAACATTCGTTTGCTAATGAATTGAGAATTTAAATGTAAAGTATCAAAAGGCAATATTGAGAACCAACTGCATTTGGAAACTTCAAAGAGGAAACTAACTAACTTGGCAACCGGGAATGAAATTTAAAAACGATGGTTTGTATCAACCAAATTGAGTATAACCTTTTTAATCTAACACGCGAGTCGTTCAATGAACTCGTATTGTCTTAGAAAGAGAAGTAGAAGAAAGCCTGACAGACGGGTCGTTCCAAAATGAAACGAAGGATTGTTCAAACAGTGCTTTGTATGATTAACTTGAGTATGACTACTTATCCCGTGACGTGATATCCCCACGAATCATTAGATTCTTGACTCTTCAATGCTCCCCTTACTCCTCCATTAGCATCAGCTGTACACCGAAATCTCTGTTTGCTAATGTGGTTTGCTAATTTGGTTCGCTAATGTGGTTCGCTAATATCTTCACTTGATCATCTGGTATCACTGATTTTATTAACATTTGTACTGATTATATTAACCTTTGTAATAACAGAGGGTGGCAGCATAATATTCTTGACATTTGGTAATAATACCTTGCAATTTCAAAACATAACAGAAACATATAATATCAATATCTGTAATATATTTTTTTCATAACAGAACTGAGTCGACATTGTACAAGCAATCCTTTTCACCATAAGTTGCATGCATTGTATTTGTCAGTTTGGTGATTTCAAATTAAATACCAACTAATAATGGATTATTAAATGACAATGATAATACATTATTTGACTATTTGAAACGCCTTGATCATAGTAACAAGTGTTGAGCTATCAAGAGTTACGATACAGCTGGAATACTTTATATGCTTAATGACATTTGATGTAATCTGACATCTGAGATAATCTATCTGTAGACAAGAAAGGAAAATCAAGGGGGAGACGCCATTGAAACAAAATCCCTTTGACTTGGTTATCTTCAATCAAAGTTTGTTACAAATATCCCACTGTGTTTGAGGGATTCGATATAGCTTTGTTTTATAGCGTTATTGCAGCTCGTATTAACGTATGACATTCTTCACAATATGCTCACATTTCTATAACATCACATAAATACACGTTGGTTCGTGGATTCATATGTTACACAACTCATGTATATCTTTATTTCAGTTTTTGCAAAGTATCATTCATGTAAGTGACATTAGTTTAAGATTTGTTGCATTGATTATAAATTTTGTACTTTAATTAATGTAATGTCCTATTTTTCAACAAATAAGGTTACGTTTATGGAACTAGTGTAAGCCTCTTATTCACTTTTTCATTTATATTTTTTATCCAGCAAGCAACATTTAAACGCTGATTGATAGACGAGTTGTGAAGGATTAATCATTTTCTAGCTGATTCAAATGTCCTGTTACTGTTGACCTCATTTGGTGAACTTTTTCTGTGGTGGCACTGAATAGCTACAATTATGTTCTTCAATATTTAAGCAATAATCAGACTCAAAAAGCTTAAAAACTAATTCATTATTGAACATCTTTCTAACATGAGTGATACACAACTATTCAATTACGAGTTATCTATCGTCAGCTATCATCATAGTTGGTTCGAATCACGCTATGGAACAGATTACTATCTGTATTTGATAGTGCAACTGTTAATTAAGAATGTTGTTTTTATCTGAACATATGATATTCACGAATGAAGCCGATACATTAAGGGCATGGTTCAGCAACATGATGCGTGTTTAGTGCGTGTGCCTGTATACTGAAAATATTACAATAAATGTTCCTCTAAAATACAGTTCTTTACAGTCCTCTCAAAAAAAATTTAAGGGAGAAGGACAATTAACCTGTAAATAAGTTGCTATGGTCAAACATGGATCCTCAAGAAGTTATTTGATCACAGCAGTTGGTTTTATCCTTGATTTGGTTTGAATTCAGACAAAACTACAGTATAAAAAGTACCAAAAGAAACATATACAAACTTACACAGGATACTTTTTCACTTTTTAGAGAAGAAAATGCAAGCACGAACGTTTACTTTGTTCTCTTCAGGTCGAACAGGACACTTATTAAAATGTGCATATTGTCAGCACTCGTTTGGTTCTAAATGTAAACCTGTATGTGTTATGTCTCACACTTAATTGTTTATCATAGTGTTCTAACTGTTAGGAGAAATACGTATGTCCAGTTAGTACAGCAAGTATGTTGTACTTACTGCTCAGCAAATGATGTCACTCTGTTTCATTCAGTGCATTAGGGAAGAATAACATACTTAAGAAATCGTTTAAATTGTAATTAATCACTTGACCAA
The DNA here is from genome assembly GCA_936450465.1 of Gibbula magus. Classification (NCBI taxonomy): domain Eukaryota; kingdom Metazoa; phylum Mollusca; class Gastropoda; order Trochida; family Trochidae; genus Gibbula; species Gibbula magus. The sequence continues at coordinate 63,108,455 of OW388299.1, forward strand.
ATGCGAGTAGTGATGTCACTGTTAGGTCGCATGATTATATTAATCCACAGGGAAATAATGGCTATTATTTGTTGGGGGTTTTAATTTTAAAGTGTGTGTAATTGGGTCGGTCAAATCAATGAACAGAAGAATATATAATTAAAACATTAACATGTTTCATTTCTTTTACATTTTGATTTAGATGATTACGTATTACTTTTATAGATACAACTGATAGAAACGAAAATCAATAAACCATGCTTTCCTATAGCTTATGGACGTTATCTTGTAACATTGTAGCAAAGTAGTGTAAACCATAGGTCAGAGTCATTAACCCTGATGCACGCACATATAGTTCAGTAGGTACAAATTGAGAACAAGACGGGAGATAAACAGTGCACTGTAAGTACATACAGACCCAGACCAATTACACATTGTGTTAAACACTACTTCGCCCCTAACGGTCAAGGTAGATATAGTGTTAACAGGCACGTAAATGAACCAATGTCTTGCAGGACAATGTGAACTGATTTCACCCTGTCCAGGAAAGGATGCTTATGCATTCCACCTGTCATGAACAGGTGCGTGACTCTATCAACATACATTGTATAGTATATCAGCAGAGATTGTATAATAGAACACCGACCTTGCTGCAGGGACTTCACCGTACTGAACTTGTAAGCGGACAAGGTTACTTCACATTAAGGTGAATTGATTGGACCTATGATCGGGTATGGTAAAATGAATAAATAAATAGCAATTGCTTTGCGTGGATTCGCTGAACACTGTCACAGAGATTAAGTTCATACCTGTATAAACTTAAATTCCTGATGTCACATCACATTTAGCCACGCACCCTTGACGTGAGATTCATAGCTAGATGCGTTGTGTATTTTCATTGAAACTTTTCAAAACATCAGGAACAAGTATATTTATTTATAAGAATCGACTTCAAAATTTATTAGGTTCATGGAGGTATAACTTAAAAAATGCTATGCAAACTTTGCGAAAATCTGCTACGCGGATTTACACAGTTTGCATAGCGTTTTTAAAGTGTATACCTCCATGAACTTAATAAATGTTGAAGTCAATTCTTAATTGTTACTTTGCAGCTGCCCCGAGCATAGTGACCGGAGATCTATCTCAACCTGCACAGGCAGTCTTAAAAACATGGAATACCAACGAGAACAAATACACATGCACCATGATCTCCTTTAACAAAGCATTATAGGTCACTTAGTGTAGGTAGGTAAACTAAGGTAAACTAATGTTGAGGTTTCAAAGTTAAGATAAGTAAAGGCTTCTTCATAAACCCAAAACTTCAAAATAAACCTCACTGGAACCTCAAAGTTTGCCTTACAACATATACCAATATGTTAATAGATTATGAAAATATTTAAAATATTTAATATTTCGAATATGGCATTTAGGAGATGAATACATAAGAAAAGAAATATTCCAATGTAACTTCTTTATTGTGAACATACACAACGTTTCAGAGCATATGCTCAGTCTTTGATCGGGTGGATTACATCATAATAAATTATAAATATGCAAATTTGGTGTAATTGTTCCTTGAAGTTTAATTGCATTCACACAAGTCCTGTGGAATTTCTGCATGCTAGTTGACACATAATGTTGACATTTATTCACATAAGTCATGGGCAAAATATGAAGACATTTCGTTTTTGAAAATAATCTTTAGTAAAAGTAATAATAAAAAGTTTATATTAATGTCCATAGTCAAAGGTATCTCAGGTTACAGGGTTTATTTGCTGTGATAAAGAATGTATAGGGAACTGAGCTTCATCGTACATCTGATTTATTACGCCTGATGTTCTGTGTGTTGAGAGTGGACTTGATTATATCTCCACGAAGCTGCAGCACCAGAGCTATAAACCTGTCATGCCATGCACCTGTATCTACTGGTGCTATAAAGATGCAGTAATGGATGGGTTCATCCACTTTAGGTGATAAAATAATGCATGTTATCAACTCAACAAAGACTACTTAAAGAGTTTTGTATGGGATGCTGATCCAATAAATGAGGGGGAAAGTATTTTGAAAATTTATTAGACACTTCGTTTATCTAAACAATTCGAAGAGAAAATACACAGGGGGTATTCGACTGTACAGGGAAACCGGATGTTGCACGCCTGCAACAACCAATTTCCCGCTGTACAGTTTTACGAAGTACCCCTGTCTTCACGTTCACGGTTAGTTTGAGTTATTCTCCTCCTTTACCTATAGAAATGCTATAAACTTAAGTTGTTCAAGCTTTTCTCCTCATATTTGCAATCTCACAATAACGAAAATGTTTCTATTATTGTCATAAATGCCTGTTCCAAGTGGCAGGCCGATTGACGCTAGCTTAGCGATCGCGAAAAAGCGTGTTTAAGTCATGTTATTACGCACGTGGTGATCATACAGTAATTTTATAAAGTTATATAGTAAAATCATTCTTATTCGAAGACTTGTGTGAATTTTCAATGCTCATCTCTTTATATTTAAAGAAAAACAAGGCAAAATAGTGACTGTACGCTCTTATGGTTGTTGCACCACCGCTGTACAGGGAGTTGCAGTGAATGATTTTTTGACTGTACAGGGAGTTGTAATGATTCTATGATGCATGATATATAATACCATTCGTGTTCGTGTTCAACTCTAAGTTCATTTACTTTTTCAGGCTACACGCATTCAGCGTATATCATTTCAATTTTGGCGGCTTTCCATTGCCACTATTGCACTTTTTCGTCGGCCTTTGAGACTGTCATTAACCATTCTGTAGATGCTCATCCAACAAATGTGTTAAAGGTCCGCCATCGCATCTTAGATTGCAGTACTGGTAAATTAAAACTACAGACCAAGAACTTTCAAAATATTGTACCTGCCAAATTAATTAACGACAAGTAGTTGTCACTAAGGTGACATGATCCCCCGCCGCAAATTAATATTTCAAAATTGAAAAATAATGTCAAGATCAGCAAAATCGACTGGGCCCTGAACTTTCCCTAAAAGAACCACTGGTGTAAGATAATGATTAGTATCTAATGAACAGTTCTTGTGATATCGATTCCCTGACAAGCTTAACATGTCGACAAACTCAAAGTTCTGCTGTGACCTAGATAATAATGTCAAGGTTAAAAAATATATAATCAGCCCTTTGTCTTCCCTTGGAGGTGCTTTGTGTAATATATGATGAAATTCCAGTGAATGGTTCTTGAGATATACTGCTGACAAGCTTTACATGTAGATTAACATGTCGAAAAATTCAAAGTTCCACTGTGACCTTGAGAATAAAGTCAAGGTCACCAAAATCTAATCAGCCCTTTGTCTTTTCTTGGAGAAGCTATGTGTAAGATATGAAGAGAATCCAGTGGTTCTTGAGATATCCCGTTGACAAGGGTAAAATGAAAATGTCTTGTTGTGACCTTGAAATGAAGGTCAATGTCATTAACCTCTGTGGGAACATTACTTTCCCTATGATGAACCCATATGCAAATTATGAAAAGAATCCTGTGAATAGCATTTGAGTTATTCCATTTCGTACGGACGTATGTACTGACGGACGGAGCCGAAAACTATATCCCCCACTTCGCGCTTAACGCGCGGCGGGGGATAATAATAAGACATGCATTCCTGATAGGGAAATGCTCACAGTTAAAGGTACATCCATTGTGTTGATGGGGGTCAAATATGCCAAACGTTATAAATGGTCTTATTTTATCGAGAAGTACCAACTGTTACCGAAAACTACCATTTTGAAGATACTCGACTTAGTATATTGACGATATGAAGGTAAAAGTATCAATTTCTGATCGAAAACCGGACAATGCACCGCGTGTGGCGCGCGCCAATGAGTCAAACGTAATTTTGGAATCTTATTTAAACCAGACAAAATAACAATTTGGGTTGATTATGTTCAATAGGTCATATAACTACTGTGCATGCAAATAGGACGTGCACTTTCAGTTTCTGCACATGCATTATGACGTTATTCGATTTTAATTGGAAACTAGTAATTATGATATGTTTGGCGATTGGGGATGAATATGCAAGCTAAGTGAATTAGTTTGTGTTGTAAACAGCACATATGGTGTGTTGGAACGTATTAAAGCCAAATAAAAGTTTATGAAACACAATGGATGCACCTTTAAAATAGTAGAATTCATTACATAAGTTGGAGCAGCTAGTACATCACAAGAAAATGTGTATGGTGAACCTGTCAGCTCTGAGTCAACCCACGTTTCACTTGTGACAAGTGAAGAATTTAACGAAATACAAGACTCATTCAAATGTTCGACATCCATTTCTGAAAGAATCAAGAAGTTCAGAACATTATGTTTTCATTCCACATAAAACTGCATGTTAGTTTTAAGTGAAACACTATTTTGTCGGATACCTGAATGTTATGTTAACCATTTGTGTCGAATCCGACCTCAATAATACATGACAAGTTTACAAATAATGCAAATAAATTATAATACGCAGAATAAACATGCACATATTTTGTGATATTCTATTTTTCGGTTACCAAACAGACGGCTGTCACTCTGTAAATGCGCAACAACCTGTACAGTCACTGCCCGAGACAGCAGCAACAACCATTTAACGTACAGTTTAGTTTTAGGAAACATAGGGGCTTGAAACAGTCCGAATTACGTGCTTTCAAAATCATATAATACTATCTGCATTCGCTTTACATAGAAAATGTGTAATTGAGAGAAATAATTAATCTATATTGCTGTAATAGACAAATTTAGACATATGTTCGTAGGGCATGCTAACGTGATATGAAAGACGACAGTAAATCGTCCCGATAAAGAGATTGAACGAATGTCACACCATAAGGAGGGTAGTTTAGGGTACAAGAAAGCTTCATCTGTCGACATATAAAGTTTGAGTCCATTTTAAAGAAAATATGGTCTATAATTACCGTGAGCGTGAAGACAGGGGTACTTCGTAAAAACTGTACAGCGGGAAATTGGTTGTTGCAGGCGTGCAACATCCGGTTTCCCTGTACAGTCGAATACCCCCTGTGAAATAGCACTGATTGAAAAGGGGGTGATTTATTTAGTAAATGGAAACCATCATCCTGTACAGGTGTCACTTACTTGGTAATCATCCTATGACTTCTAACTTAGGTGCAGGAATCCCCTCATGGAGACCTTAACACCAGTACAGCCCTTAGATGATTCCCTATAGTAATTTACAAATAGGATGCTGCTTCTTATTACCCAACGTCTGACCTTTCTGAGGAACCCTGAGGCATAAACCTGTTTTCGTATGGACATGCCATTGTTCAAGCGTTAAATACCTTCTCAGAACAGATTGCATTAATTTGTCAGATACTAAACCGGGAAGACCGGGAAATAGAACTGGGCACCTTTAAATCATGATATACATATAGATTGTTTGTTTTTTTTTTTTTTTTTTTATTTTCTTTTTTTTTTCATACATTACAACATATAATTGACAATAGTGTACATATAAACAAAAAGACATACGTGAGAGAAACAGGTTAGAGTGACCTTAAACTATATACATACAACGACATAGGTAGCACATTCAAATAAAGCTACATATAAACATGACATGAAAAATGAGGTATCTGCTGTATTCAGAGATGGACAAAGTTTTACAGATAAGAACATGTATAACTGTTTATTTCAGAAGCTTAATTTTTCAATATGGCATGTAAAGATGACCAGAATTTAACAAATACATCATTTTCACCGGAAACTAAATAAATAGACTTTGTTATGTCGTAGTATTGCTTAATTTGGTCAAGTATATATTGAAACTTTGGAATATTTAGTCTTTTACTGTATCTAAATAAAATGTCTTTAACTAGTAAAATAATTGCATTAATTGGATTGTTATTTCTTCCTTTGATTCCTAACATAATCTTTGAAATTGTAAATTGAATATAAATTTGGGCGGTTTCTAGCCATTTTTCTAAACGTTTCCAAACTTTGAAAACCGGATCACAATACCAAAAAAGATGTTCTGAAGTTTCCAACTCTTTATTGCAAAACCGGCAGAGAGGTGATTCCGATAGCTTTATCCTGTATAGGTAGCAGTTTGTAGGAAGAATGTTATGAATGATTCTATACTGCAGCCATTTTAAGTCAGTACTACGACTACATTTATGGGCTATCATATTGAAAACCATCCAGTCTTTTTCGGACAATTCACACTCTAAAATTCGTGCCCATTTATTATAACATGGTAATTGTACGTATTTAGAATCAACTAATTTCAAATATATATGTTTACTGCTTACATTTGCACCAATATGAAATAAGTTAAAAGGATAGATCGGATATGGACTTACATTTTGTATGATTTTTATATCAAATTTGGATATATATGCCAAAACGGCCCTTTTAATACCTTCATAAGTTAAGAAATTTGTTTTAATTTCATATTTTCTTTCGAATTCATCAAAGTGTAACAATCTACCACCACGGTGCATTAGATCATTGATAAATATTACACCTTTTGTGTACCACGAATGGTACATAACAGGTTTTCCAGCTATTTTTATTCCATCGTTATTCCACAAAGATTGACTAAGAAGTTCGCCTTCTGAAATGTTTGGCGCTATACACTTATTGAGAAAGATTGTGTAAGACAAAAGAACATCTTTCCAAAAAACATTAGTTATTTCTGGAATAACCTTATTTCTAATATAGTTGCTATCTGAGAGCCAAAGTACATTTATATCAATTAGACTGTTTGTAAATATAGTGCTCCATTTTTTTTCTCCACTTTGTAGTCTACTTATCCACATTAGTTTTTGAGATGCGATAATTTCTTTGATATTCGGTGCTTTTATTCCTCCATGCTCAGGTTTGAGAACTATAACATCTCGTTTAACTTTATCAGGCTTACCCCTCCATATGAATTGGAAACATTTTTTTTGGAATTTTTCAATTATCTGTTTTGGTGGATCTGGTAATGAAGAAAATAAATGATTTAATTTAGGGAGTAAGAGGGACTTTAGGATAGTATTTCTACCGAAAGGCGTAAGGTTGCGGGCTGACCAAATGTTCATTTGGTTTTCAATGCATTTAAAGTTGTCATCATAGTTTTTTTTTACCATGTTGTCAAGGTCAATGTCAAAGTTGATTCCCAAAAGAGAAAAACTCGTTTCGTTCCAATTAAATTTCCATTCTTTGCATAGTTTGTATCTTGATCGTTTCTTAGATCCGATCCATATTATTTTGGTCTTTTCTACATTTACTTTTAATCCAGAAAAACGTTGAAAAATTTGTAAGGTATTGAGCGTTGCATAGAGGCATTTTTCCGATCCATCTAAGGTTAGAGTGGTATCGTCGGCAAATTGTGCAAGTAGGTATTCAATGTTTCCTAAATTTATTCCTTTAATGTCCTTATTATGTTTAATCATAATACTTAAAATTTCCACGCAAAGTATGAATAGGTATGGGGCAATCGGGTCACCTTGGCGACATCCGCGTCCAATTTTGAAGGGCTCTGAGGCGAAACCGTTCACAAGTACACGTGATTCTATACCATTATATAAAGTTTCAATCCACTGTATAATACTTGGGCCAAAATTAAAAAATCTGAGCACCTTTGTCAGATATGTTCTGTCTACTGAGTCAAAGGCCTTTTCAAAATCAATTAACAACAATAAGCCAGGAACCTGAAATGTTTCCGTGTATTCCATCAAGTCGTAAATCTGTCTTGTTACCTCTCCTATATATCTACCTTTAATGAAGCCTTTTTGATCCTCACTGATGATATTAGGAAGAATCCGTTTGATTCTATTTGCGATGGCGGAAGCTCCTATCTTATAAGAAGTATTCAAAAGGGAAATCGGTCGCCAGTTTTTTAGATATTTTTTAGGTTTATTACCTTTTGGAATGCAAGTTATCAAACCCTGAGTTTGTGTGATAGATAATTGTTGATGTTTATAACCATAATTTAGAGATTTTAGCACAAGGTCACCCAAATCCATCCAGAAAAACTTTAAAAATTCTGTTGTAAAACCATCTGGTCCTGGACTTTTGTCATTTTTCATGTTTTTAAGTGCTGATGAGATTTCAGTCTTAGTTAAGTCACCTTCCAGCGACGAGTTTTCCTTATCAGATAATTTTGGTATTTTAAAATGTTTGAAATGTTCATCGAGATCGATAGATGTCAGGTCATGTTGTGTGTAAAGTTTTTCGTAAAATAATTTAGTCTCGTGTAATATTTCCTCAGTATCGTTAACAATTGTACCGTCATTTTTTTCTAACTCTAAGAAGGCTTTATTTAGGAAATTTCTAGATTCTAACTTAAGAAAATATTTGGTAGGCTTCTCTCCCTCTTCAATCCACTTTGCACGAGATCTTATCATCATTCCCTTAACCTTTTGATCATACATTTCATCCAGCTGTGATTTTGCCTCATTAATGTCTCTCAATAGTTCCTCTTTTCTATTCACTTCATCTGCTTTGTCAAGTTCCTTTTCCAAACAATCAAGTTTTGTTTCTAAAGTCTTTTCCTTTTCTTTATTTATTTTCTTTTTAGTGGATGAGTAATAGATAGTTTTGCCTCTTATCATTAAAAGTAATGTTTCCCATAATAACTGATCATTAATTGAGTATGTACTGATACCATCATTACAATCTGTTCTGTATTGATCAAGAGTAGACTTTATTGTGTCTTTAATAAGTTCTATATATTTTCTATCACCTAATAGGGAGTTGTTAAATTTCCAAAAGCCTTTACCGTGTGCGATTGTCGACAAATTGAAAGTTAATTCAATCAGGGAGTGGTCAGAGTTAATGCTAGGATAAATTTCACAACTGTCCACCGAGGGTAATAAATCATGGGATATAAGAAAGAAGTCCAGTCGTGCTTGTTTTAAAGGAGTAGGTTGGCGCCATGTATATCTTTTTGTTTCATAATTCATTTCCCGCCAAGGGTCCTTAAGATCAAACATATCAATAATTTCCGAGAGTTTTTCTTTACATTTAGGATGGTTAATATGTTTATAGTTAAATGTGTCTAATCTTTGATTGGTCACTAAGTTCCAATCCCCACATAAACAAATCTTATCACTATCGAACTTTTTTATTGTATCTATAATCGAATCAAATATACCCGGCTCATCCTTATTCGGACCATATATGCTAATAATTGTATAAGTTGTTTCATTTGACATTATTTTTAGAGCAACTAAATTTCCTTCAGTATCATAGGTTGTTTCTAAAATTTGGAATTCAAAATTATTATTAAATAGAATCGCAGTCCCACGCGCGTTACTTCTCAAGCAACTAAAATAGCACTCTTTATATCCCCATTGTTGTTTGACTAACTGTTCTTGTTCTGGCGTAAAGTGAACATCCTGTAGACAATAAATATTACCATTTTTCTTGCGGAGATATTGAAATACCTTTTTTCTTTTAACAACGTTACTTAAGCCCCTGCAGTTATGCGATATTATCTTTAGTCTCGGCGTCATAGCTTTACTATTTCAAATGGCTTAATTTTGAATTGTATACTTTTATGACAGTTGTATATGAATAAAGTATCCAAACACGTCATGTTGATCATGATAGTCAATATTCGTATTATTGTAGAGAATATACAACACAGTACTTTAGAAATATGTTTTAAGGTCACTATGTATTGCAACAAAATAAACACAAACAATGAAATAAGATCACCTATTACCTGTCCATTTGATAATGAGAATGCATAATGATTGTATATGATTGGAGTGGTTCTATCACAGAAATAAACACACTCCGAAACAAAACAAAACAAAACAAAAATAAATTGAACACCTTTCATCATGATCAGGGAAAAGCAATCTTCCCCACGATTATCCCTCGGTCAAGTAAATAGTTATATATTAACTGATAAATCAATAATTGCATGACAAAATATAAAAGTAGCTAGACACATTCACACTGCTAATGTCAATTCTCGAAAATTGAAATGCTATGAGAATACGTGCATGTACATTATCGCACGTGCCGTTCATGCACTTGGGAAGTTGCCACGTATAGTGGATGTAACATGGTGATAGCAAACATGAATATTAATGTTTGGTATGTGCTCAAATTGACTGACAAACTGACAGTTAAATAAAGACAAGTGATGATATATTCAGATTGGATTACCAAGATCATTCAGTGTAATACTCGGATCATTCTTTCAAAGAGGTAAGATAATATATCCATATTTGAATACATTATGTCCTTACATTTATTACACTTTTCTCCAGTCTATACTTCATTGATTGTTTGTTGAACTGAAACGGTATTTCATAATTGCAGCATTTTTACTTTAGTTCACATGGTTCTATATCTATGTATCTGATGACTTGAAAGATATAATGTTGTCAACTCTTTTCAGTACATAGAAATTTAACCACTGAGTCTTTTTGTTGTGAAGTTGGGAATATAGACTCTGGAGATATGAGCCATACTTGCCCCGAAAAAAATAGATATTTAGTGCAACGCACAGTTTAATTATGCATATCCAGGATAAAGAATCTTAGTACACAGAATCTGACCTTCTGGTTAACCCGGAATCTTTAGCTTTGTGTTTGTCTTATACTTATGTATGTAAACACAATCCTTGTGTAGTCTTAAAGGACACCGATGATGATGGAAAAAGCTACCATTTCATATTTGTATTGCTATTTCATTATATAAGTTCATCCGGCGATGAACCCTTGGTTTTATTTTCTGAACACAAGATTCACTTTATTAATACACACAGGTGTAAGCTAAATATTTACTAAAGATATGTACAAAGTGATCTTTCGTATGTATTGTGAAATGTGTATAATATTTAATCAGTTCCACATACACAAACATTATGCATAAAAGACGATTGTGGTAAATTCTTTTGTTACACCTTGCTGATGAAATCACTGACAATAATTATCAGACATTCTTTCACTATCTCTACCAGATATTGCCAGAACTCATAACACATAGCTCTGCACTAATTTGGTGTTTTATATTTGTTCAAGTGAGAGTTCAGTTATTTCGAGTTCTAGAGTTCCACCATGCACGATTGTCATTTTCTTTTTGTATCTAAACACAGTTGTACTTTGTAAGAATTTGAAACATGTCCCTTTCTATTATCAAGACGCAGACAGAAAGATTGAAGTGAACACCTGATTCAGTCAGTTACTGGGGGCCTTCTTCATGCCTGGATGCTCTCCAACAAAGCAACTCTTTTTTTTCTGAGGATAAGAGATATCGATGCAATGGACAAGTCAATGTTGAAAACATAGGCTTTGAATTCAAACCTTAGAATAACCTGGACACTAAGTTCACTTGAAGATAACACATTTGATGAAGCATAAAGCATGCAACAAAGCATGAATAAACTGTTATTTCTTTGAAGCAATATCATTTATCAGCTGTGTATCTTATCATATATTTGCGACCCATTCTTCGTTAAGTGAAATACTCACTCACCTCACCTCACCTCACCTCACCTCACCTCACCTCACCTCACCATCATCATTGTGCTGTATACTGGGAATCACGAAATAGATTTGATTAAATTTGCGTAATTACCATAACTATGTTTGAAAACTTGAAATGAACCAAAAGGATGATCGTGGCACGATGACAAATAACATATGCTAAAATCCACATGTATGCATTTCACTGGTCGCATTGGAAGCAACTGGTTAAACAATAAAGTAAGATTGTGCATATCTCTCTAAATGATCTCTCACATTTTGACTTTTGAATACAGTAATTTTTTGCAGTCATATTTATTGATTTGAATCAGATTAAATCTAAAACGAGACATATACAATTTCATAGTTCTAGTACACTGCGTTAGTTAATGATCTTCATGAGTTTGTTTTCAAAGTTTGAATATTAATATGTTCTTTTTGTACGAAACGTAACAAGGAAAAGATGCAATCGAGGAATATAAAACATAAATAGCCTTTATATTGACGAATCCTTGGGCAGGCCTCTCATTGGATTATTCTCTCCCGACCGATGCATACCAAGATCAAATCAACTTCCTATACCAGACTTTTCCAGAGTAGATTAAGACACGTTAAGCCCAAATGGTTCCCGATTTAATGTTTGGACAAATCTGTATCATGCTTCTCCTGTAGCTGTAACCATCAGGAGTAATCAGATTGCATTGCATCAACGTCATGTTCAACAGACAAGTACAGAGACCTGACTCGTCTATTCTTAGTTGTAGTAATGTTGGTGTCAAATAGTATAACAAGGTAGTTTGATCCATACAAGGTGAGCGAATTTTGGGAAAAGTCATTTAATTATTTTGGATACTGAAAAGGACACAATAATAAAAAAAATCTATATACTATAAAATGGGTTTACTATTGAAATATTAATTTTCAAAATAAACATTTTTCCGAGACGATGGCTATAAGTTCACTTAAAGTTACAATTGCCTTATTCACCTTTTTTTCTATTTTGAATAACGTACAAATAGTCTTACTCTACACGTCAGTTATGTCAGATTCAATTGTTTCTGACCTCATAAACAAACAAGTATGAGCGCAAAGGCAATATTCGTTGCTCGCAGGTTTCGCAGCCACATGGCGTTGCGGGCTTTCTCCCTTCCATAATACTAGCAGCCGCGATAAAAGTGAAATACTCTTGAAAGCGGCGTTAAACCCCAATTCTCTCACTCACTCAATTACACTTGAGACGTCATCATGTTATACTCTTGCTCCATAATTTTCAAGTAATGGACAGTTGCAAACCACACCAACATGTTAAGTAGATTTTCTAGAATTTTCTTTAACATTTTTTACAGTAAATTGGTTAAACAGTAATAATTTAAGTAGGTTAATGTTCTCGTAACCCTCCATTTCTTAAATGAATGGACCTTGGCTCCATTTTTAAGGAATGTAGAGTTACGAGGGCAATAACCTAAACAGAACATGGATGGTAAGGCTTATATCTACAGAGAATATACACAGGCTGGACCGTCCATGACCGATACGTGAGTGAGTGAGTGAGTGATACGGGTAACAACACTGTTTGAGATATCTGAACTGAATGTCATGTTATGTTATGGATCACATTACTCACTATGGCGATGTTTATAGCAAGAACTAGGTAATAACTAAGCACCTTTAAGGCGGTAATTGTTTTACAATGACAAACTCATATAAATAATTGAATGAAAAGATGAAAAGATGTACCTGTGTGAGAAGAATGATAATATAACAATCGAACAAAATGAAAAAGTTTGGCCACTTAGAGTTCGCCCTCGTGAAAACGGAAATTGACAATGTAGTATTTACAGAATGTTGGAAGTAAGAAAACTGTGTTATTTAGATCATAAGCACATATCTATGAGAGAATCTTAAATTCAGTTCTGGCTCCAGCAAACTTATTACCAGTACTATCAGTCGAAACAATCGTAGACTTGTCATTTTCAGCACGGGTGATCGGGTGATCGAGTAAATATAAAATATAAAAGTAAAAGCTGTCTCTGTTGGTTGTAACAGTCGACAAGGTAAGGTTTTCTGTCACAAGCAAACAGTAAATCAGTTACACAAGATTAAATATGGACGAGTCAGCTGTTTTAAGATTCCTATTTCAAGGGGAAAAACTTAGTTGCGATCATTCAAATAAACTCGTTTAGAAGACTAAACATTTGCAGAAACAACAGGCACTTGTCCTGTAATCTTGCAATATCAAATATGAAATAAATAACATCAAAAGTTTCATTGCTGGATATTATCAGATGTGAAGGGTTGATTCTTTGTGCCTCAAAGATTCATGAGTTATGCCTTAATTGTCAGCTCGGTTGCATACTCCAAGTGAGTAGGGAAGGAAAAAGAAGAACAAAACAATAATGGTAATAATGTGTTTGCGCCTTGAGCATGCCCCTTCGTGGCGTGGAGTTAAGCGAGGTAGAAGTGTCTTCATAATAATTATTATTTCATCGACGGACAGTGGTTGTGACTACATGTTATCTAGGAAGTGTCAGTAAATGAGGAGAAGTGGTTGTTCTCAATACTCATCTTGTGGACCAAGTGTCCGATATCTGCTGAAGCGTGCATGTTTGTGTTTAAATCATAAATATAAAGCAGATGAAATCTTAACAACGACAAAACTCGCAGTTAAAGGTCTTTTCTTGACAGACACCATGTTTGTTTTAGAAATACAGTTGCCTTACTCTGAGGGTAGGGATTCGAATCCCGCAAGAAATTGTACTATTGAAAGTAGTGTTATCCCAAATGTAACAACGTTATAAATACCATGTTTATTTCATCGAGTGAAGTAGAACATATATATATTTCATGGGTGAAATATATTTACTTCTCTACCTCACGAGATGAGATAAACATGGTATTTGTCAAATAAAACCAGAAATGATATTTACTATATAACAATTTCTGTGTTTTATGTTGAAGTGGGGTGATTTCAACGTGGAACGTACAGCCTTCAGCCATCGCAAGTTGACACTATGACGTCATAGCATTACCCCGATGACGTCACGAGACTTGCGATAAAGGTTATCGCCACTGAAGCTTGATAGAGGGTTTATTTCACTGATAGAACTGAGCATGTCACTCCAAATTATACAATAAATATGTTTACTGACGTTTCCTCATCAACATGCACAGCTTCGACATGCCTGGAACGAAGCCAACGAGGCAAAGTTGAAGCTTATCATCGCATGTATAACTTAACTCTGCATATAGACTTTATCATACACTGTTTGTAGTGCCATCAAATATGTAAACCAAAGGATTTTAATTGAAATATAGATTAATAACGTCAACACAGTAATAGAAAGAATGTATATCGTAGTCATCGTTACATCATGTTAATTGTTAATTTATCATAGCTTTTAAGTGCCACTGAATAAGTCTACTTTAAAACTTATTGGAAGGACTTGAAAATGTTGGGTTGGGTACTTCAATCTCACAATGAACGACGGGTAACATCGAGTCAATTAAATACCCACACGAATGATAACCTTTGTCTCCCAGCAGATCTAACTTATAAAGGGAAATTCTGTGTGAATGTTCATTTAACCTAACCTGTCTTAGCAATGACACAGGTTTGCAATTGTGTCACTTTGATTAGAAACGTTACAGACTTCTGTGTAAACAATTGTTTTCTAAAGGAATCGTCCACACACTGCTCGCATGTCCTTTCCTACAGGTCGGCTATATCTGGCTGTGATATTTGTACAGTGCGGGTTTATCAGTTCCGTTGTAGTTGTCTAGCTTCTGGTAATAACCTAAACCAGTATGGGTTTGTCTTGGAATTCAACACGCACGTGATTCACTCATGCTCATATCGTTCATCATAATGATCACAGTTACTTGATTTGACAACTAAAATTGACAAATCAAATATTGGTCATACATTAAGATTGGGATAGTAAGGAGTGAATAACTTTGTCACGATGTATCGCAGTATAACTCGCGGACAGCGTGACGTTAACTCAATTATAATGAGTTAGTTTAGGTCAAAAGCTATTGGGATAATGGTTATTCATCCTATTTGTATATAAAATATCACATTGCAATATCTTCCAGCTAGTTTTCTTTCGTTATATAAGAATCTGACCAAAGTTAAAATGTATTATTCACTGCACCAGGATGCTGGTAAGCAGATAACAATCATGCAGATTTTACGAAGCGTTCTGGAAAGAGGTACGAATAAATGTATTTTTCTTGTTTTTTAGTTGATATTTATTCAATACCGACAAACTGAACAGTGTTTTAACAGCACCGATGGTTTGTTATTTGTTCTTAGTCAGATAAAATGATAGTATGGATATCTAACCAACAGAAATTGTATTTGATGTGGAGCCAGGCGAAGCAGATCAAAGAAAGGTCAGTAATAAAGGCGTATTTGAATAAACCATGTCGGAAGGTGATCCATCATCCACCATACGCCTCTCAATCATTTTGTGAAGCTTTGATGTTGGACAGTGAAAAACGAATAAAAGTTGAGCTTAACTAAATCATAAAGGTCGGGCAGTACTTCTGATGACCATAGAAACTAATAAACTGAAGTACAAAAGAATGTACACACCTCAGTTGGTTTTATCATATATATGATTTTCAATTACAAATAACTTAAATTTTCGACGTCGTACTCTTAAACTGAAAAGTGTAGGCATTCAGTGACCAGCCTAGGAATATTTCTACGTGTTTTTTTCTTAATTTCTTTGAAAAGGTGATATTTTGCGTTTATAAATTTTTCCAAATTTAGTTTGGCTAAGACAATGTCATTCATTCAAACTACTGCAGATATGTGTTATTGTATCATGCCATAATCAAATGCATCTAAAACAACATTTAATAATGAATTAATCGAAACCAACTGAGGTGTGTACTTTCTTTTGTACTTCAGTTTACTTTGATTTTAAAGGTTAGATGTCATGGCATATGGCATGGTCACATTGGCAATCATTAAAATGAGATTTCAATTTGACAATTATTCGATCTTAAATTTCTTAAATCGGTCCGTAAATTACTTATATACGGATTTTCTTTGTTTAAAAACCCGCCTAATTAAGCCCCGGCGACCAGAATGAAAATCTGCGGGTGTCATGTCCTTGTAGTGATGATTCCTGTGACGTCACTTGAGTAATCTTATTATCGGCAATATTCATAATTCAGCGTAATTTCGCAACACTTTGATTGTTAATTTCACTTTACAAATAAAACAACGTAAATTGTCCATATATCGAATGTTTAGATATCCAAGTGGGTATTTCAGCAGATGACAATTACGTAATTAGTGGCTAAACATGTGTTTTGGGCGATTCAACACACCTTATAAATTCATGTAGCGGCAGTGGTAATCATCATTAATTAATTAATGAGGCTCCACTGAGCGTGTCACAGACGACCCTCGTATGTGGTTAATCACAGTCACGCCTCAAGAATTGTCTTCAAAGCCGATCGCCGGTGCTAATTGCGGCATTGTTAAAATGCGTCAATTAAAATTGTCTTAATAATCAATTGCATATGTATATTGTCTCGATTTTATGCTCAATTAATTCCTATATATAATGTACTAGAGGCAATAAGCTGTCATTCTTGAGAACAACGTATTTCACATGAACTTTTACATTTTACAAAATAAACTCTTGTTATTCTGTTCATATTCTATAAATGT
Organism: Gibbula magus; assembly: GCA_936450465.1. Taxonomy (NCBI): domain Eukaryota; kingdom Metazoa; phylum Mollusca; class Gastropoda; order Trochida; family Trochidae; genus Gibbula; species Gibbula magus. The sequence goes on from OW388299.1 coordinate 63,125,569, forward strand.
CATTCTCATAATTCTAGTGGCATGTTACAAGGAAGTTCCTATTACTTCCAACTGACATATTTGTACTGAAACTGTTGGAAAAATAGATGTCATAAGTACGCATGTTGAATAATGTATCCTCATCTGTTGAAGGTCAGAATTTACAAAAACATCTTGTAACAGTCATCATGAGGCTCTTTCTCAAATATCATATGTTCACGTTGGCAATTCAGTGCGTTCTGTTATGATCTCTGTTAACACTACATCGTCTCTCCCTACAAGTTCGAGGCATTAGTTGACCTTGTTCGGATACTTTATGTTATATGTATTCCACTGGGAATTGAAGGTGAAGGACAGTTCTTTTCCAAGATCGCATTGTTGTACCCCACCGTGCGTCCGCTCTGTTTCTTGTTAGCGCAATATCGAATGAACCGCTGCACCTAGAGTCATCAACGTTGTTACCAGTCTTCATTAGGAGAATACCCAGACACCAGTCGATTTGGGTGACCTTGACCTCATTTTTATGGTCACTACGAAACCATGACTAGTTTTTAGATTGCTGTTACAAATATTTAATGGTCACTACTCGGTACATGGTCACGTGGCAATTAATTGTTGTTATTAATTCGTGGTAATTATTTATTCGTGTTTACATGAGGCTTTCTCAAGAAAGATGAGAATTGATTTCTGCTCCAAGTAAGAAGCTGAAGATGCATCGTGCACCTCTTGAGAGTGTTCCATTTCAGGTAAACTTTTTTTTTAGATGTTGACAAGAGCTCCAGGAAAGAAAGGCAGATTATGTTCTACGGCGTTAAAATAATAGATGATATGAAATGCAAACTATCTCCTAGTGTATTTCAGCAAAGACATATGTGTATGACTCACCTGTTCACTTGTTAGACATACAGTTCTGACATTATGAAACAGCTTACATTGCTAATAGTCATTTGCTTATCGCCAAATGGTTTCATCAATCTGTTTTGCAAAAGTCTCTCATTAAAACCTTTTCCTGTGATGTCTAGTTGGCGGACATGAGTAAGCTGTGATAAGCATGAACAGTGCTTGACGATCTCCCATTGTGGAGGTAGGACTATACTGTTATTCAATAGCATTCAAGTGGACACGGGCACATTTGGTCTGTATTTCTCAAGATTTTATTTAATTTCGTAATTTGTTAAATATTGTTTTTACACTATTGGACAGATCTCGCCTATGATGCAATCAAATAATAGTATAATGTGTTGTATGTACAGCCACCCTCCATACACGATAAGTGATAGACATTATTGAAATTGACTGTTAGAAATCAGGTCGTTACCATACATGTAGCTTGACAGGTGCTTAAATCATCAGAGAATTGTGTCGTATCGATTGTATTTGACTGCAGTTTTCCAAAACGATCATCACAATCAAACTTTACCCTTTAGCTATTGAGAATAAGGTTGCCGTAATGTAGGGAAACATATAGCTTGGACATCGACCTAAGGCTACAGTGCTTCTAACAGCTGATATATGTGAAATTGTCAATTTAGTCTGAAGCTCATGTTAGCTGCTGTAATGATGTTCGGGAAGTTGAACAACATTAAACCCAAATAGCAATGATGCAGAAACCATATATACACTGTGATTCAATCACTTGTAACTATCATGACATCCGCATACACCAGCTCTGGGCATTACTGTGACATGAGTCCCCGATACTTTGTCAAGATATTCCTGGTAAAAGTATCTAAGTGATTTTGTATGATTTGACAAATCTATCTTAATCGATCCCATATTATTTTGCATCAATATTCTTTCAAGGAGTGACGAAAACCGCTAGCTAATGTTAATAACATTAGGATGTTTTCTTTAATCGTGATGAATGGATGTAGAAGACACAAAACGACCTTGAGTGCAAAATCATTCTGTAGAAATACATGCCATTTAGATGATGAAAGAAATCTAACATTGTTACATTTGGGATAACACTACCTTTAATAGTACACATTCTTGTACTGTCCTCGACGAGGTTACCCTAGTTGACTGATAATCTATTGGTATATGATATATAAAAAAAACAGGTAATAAATTGGTATGAACAATGAGAAAGGGAGTTTTTTAAAAATGGTATAATGTGGAATGAGGTTTAGTATTCGATGTATAACAAAGACTGAAAGCACCTAAACATATATTTGCTGCTTTAAATTTGATCAATTATCATTTAGAGATAAAGAAAATTACTCCAAAGCAAAAACTAAATTAGCCTCCACCATCCATTTGCAAACAGGTTTCAAAAGATATTATGCTTACTCCTTCTTGACATGAAATTAGGAGATAAATCCATTCTGTTTTATATTTTGGGGTTGTATGTTGTGCATTTTTTACCCCTAAATTTAATTTCAAACCGAGCATGCGAGGTTTGAAATGTTAATTTAGGGGTAAAAAAAGCACAACATACAACCCCAAAATATAAAACAGAATGGATTTATCTCCATTCTAACATTACTAATTAGGAAAATAATGAGGAACTCTTTCGTCTTGCGCCAAAGCGCTGTGCTTGTGTCAAACCGGTACAGACCGGTTTCATTCGCCCGCGACCCTTCGGTGCAGTTCACTTTACAAAGAACATGCTTCAATCAAAGTATCAAAACAAACACTAAAACTTATTTCAATGTAACTTATCTTTATTCATTTGATGATAATATCAACAGAAAACCCATGTTGGAAGTCATCAGACTCACAGAAGCAATTTTCAAGTAAATACATAGTCCGACCTATCTCCCCTACAAGGCCGACAAGGACCAATCCCATTCAAGGGGCGCTACTCTGGAAGTAGTTATTCACTACAAGGGAAGAGTTTGAGACTTGAAGAAAGCCTGACAAGAACGCTTTTTGTGTCATGGTTGAGGACATCGTGGAAGGAAATGGGGTCATTTGGGATTGTGAACTGGAGGCAGTGGAAGAATTTTGCAAAATAGAGGAATAACGCCGCTTTTGTTCATTGGATGAATCGCTGTTGTATGAAGCGAGCGACTGTTGATTTCTGTGCCCCTTGATTTTCATGATTTCACGCGATTCTACGCCAGCAATGTGAATCGTTCGCAAATATTTAGAGGTGATTATCGGTAAAATAATTACTCCAAAATTGATACGAGGAACTAATCAGAAAGCAGTATTTTCATTCTAAATATAGTGTCATGTTAGAATGGATGTTTGGATCTCTTCATTTACCAACAGATTTTATTTTTCTTTCTTTTTTTTGGGGGGGGGGGGGGGGGGGGGGGATTGGGGGTTCAACCTCATATGTATCTCAAAACGACTTTTAAATTTATTTCATAAGGTGTCATGGACAGTGCTCATTAGTATAGCAATACTGATGAGCTGTTTCAGTTATTAATAGACAATATGGAAGTAACATTTACTCAAAGCTTCATGTGCTATTACACACGCCAACAAAAGTAACAAAGAACCAAGTCCTGTCTTCAGCTGAAGCAATCGAAGATCTGACAACTTTGTTCTTTCGCACAAATCGTTATCTTAATTGTAACGAGGAACAAGAAGCAGTGTTTCTGTCTACAAACAATCATAAATCAACTCCTCATGGTACCTGATGATAATCTACTGCACATTCCAGTGCAACTGATCTGTGGAATTCAAGATTTTTAGAAAATGGATTTATCTTTGAAGGTTCTACTTCTGGTGAAAGATGAACAATTTTGAGATGAGAACACAATGTGATGTTATGGAATGTGAGTAAGGAGTGAGCATACACTCTTCAATTAAGAACTTATTTTGCAGAAAATCTTATTTTTCTAATTATTCCATTTCTGCATTCCCCTCAAAGAACGTGAAATGCGTTTATTTGAATTTAGTAAACGCTATAAAAACTTAAGTGAAATAATGGATGACTAGAGAAAAATGTTTTTGACTAATTCTGAAATGTATTGTACATGTACATGTATATGATGACAACTTTTCAAAATTAAATTTCAACTGGATATAGGGTGTTCACTTCGTTACATCCCTATGTTGTTGACTGCTATTTAGTCTCCAGTTTTTGGTCAAACCTGTCCCTGATGTAATATGAAACTATTTTGAATTTACCAAACTTCACCATTAGTTCACCAAAAGTCCTATTTTTATTCCCAGAAGGTTCTTGAAGTATCGATCATGCCAAACTAAACAGATGATGCATCCCATGAGAATGTTCCATTTCAGATTTCAAAGATCCAAACTTAACAGTATTCCCTGTCAGACAGTCAGTACATCTTGGAATCAGGCAGCAGCAGGGGCCGTCCACAATTAATTTTTAAACGAATATACAAATACGTGTATAATATTCCACAGGAATTATATATATATATATATATATATATCAAACTATTTTAATTATTAAATAGTTTTAAGTTAATATGTAATGACACCGTTGTTCATGGTTGAAATGTTTTTTAATAATAAATAGCATTTCAAATCCATCTTTCAAAGTTTGAACAGAATGTGAACATGTTTCAGTGCTTCAATTCCCGAACAGTTCAGTGTCATGTTAAATTTAATGATGTAACACCTTTAATATATTTATATTTTAATATATATATATTACAGTTATTATTTAGGTTATTCTATTTACGTATTCAATCTTATCAGCAACATATAATAATATTGTACCATACCCATGACGGTATTCTGGGTAGGCTGTTTTAATTGATTTAATGTGGTATCTCATGATGTCGTATGTGGATAAGGACACACATTAAACAGGTAACTTATCCGAGTTTTTAAACAACATTACAATGACACTTCTCTCTCTGGTATTATTATTGTCTGAAACATGAATAGTTTCATCGCATTGTACTCGAATATTACTTTAAAAACACAACCTTATAAACCTCTCATTCCACTTAGTTAATTAATCTTAATATACCCTTTGTAACAAGGGAGTTTCAAACATGTACTAGGCAACAAGCGTGTGGTACACTGACCTAATTGTTTTAGGAATGACAGTCCATATTTAGACGAATCTATTCGCAGAGAAGCCATTTTTGATTATTGTAAAACTGATAAAAGGGAAACGCTCTCAATCTTAATGCTGGCTGAAGACATTCACAGATTCACACTGACAACATGGCAACTTCATGTAACAGTAAGTCACAGTGAAACTCATGTAATCGACTCTTATATCTCAAGTTCATAGATTAAACCAAGAATTAAGCAACACCTTTGAGAGGATAATAGGTTGACAAAGTTGACAAATAATAATCTATGCCAACATGTTTAAAAATGGCCAATGTTGTAATCTCTCATTTGTACATGTAGAGAGAAAAAGCCTTGTTGTAATTACGTGCGGAATGATTAGGCGATACAAATTCAAGACATTCGTTTTTTTTAAATCAGATAGCCAAAATGTCAAACATACACGATTACAATTCTCAAAGTTTCTACAATAATATTCCATGAAGAGTACATAAAACACTTATTAATCTCCTTATGTTTGCTCAAAGTTGCTAATCATGAGCTGTGACTTAGTGATGCAGTTTCTCGACGTGTTGCATTAAAACGTGACAACCGTTAATGGAATGAACAATGGATTAAAAAAAATTTATTTTCGGCAAAAGGAGTCGAAGTAATGTAAAAACAAACTTGTGTATTTGGAGAAAATATGATTTCATAATGTACCAAACTAAGTTTAGATTAAGAAAACGACAATTTTATCTTCAAAAATAATTTCGTGCACCAGTATATCTTATTAGATGGTCATGGTCAGATATAATCTAAGGTCATGTGAATTTGCTGATAAAGCTTATTTTAGACCCTTAAAAAATCACACATTCATTCCGAAGGCTTATTAACAGTCTTTTTGTTTAAGTGTCTGAAATATGATGCATGCCTGAAGTATAATCATAACCTCTTTCAACATAATATCAGTTTTGTCCATTAGGCAAATATAAACTAGAATAGATTAAATCTGAATACATACAGTACATGTTTACATACACAAAATGTTTTCGCATCTTACATAAGCAAAATTTAGCATCACTGATTATTATGTTGTACCACAACCTTTACATGTCAATTCAGGATGATATATCTCTATATGATGTTTGCAATGATAGCAAATGTGTGGAATATAGGAATAGACTATTGAGGCTTAAATTTTAGTTAACACACAGTGCACGGTGGCTCTGTTTCTCTGACCTCGTTTGAGTAACCAGCAAACGTCATATGAAACACATGAAAAAGTTGCTTTAATAATATTTCATGCACTGGTACCACACTTCTGAATTCTCTGTATACCTGTCTGTAATATTTGATTATAACAGTGATCTCATTGTGAAATTCCATTATGTACTGACCTGTACTGCCAAAGAGGATAGAGGTCATTAAAATAAGATGTAGCTTCTGTGAAAAATGCAATTTTGTGTACATTTTTAAATCCTCAAATAGAAACAGATTCTCCATGGATATTCAAAACTATCAAAAGCATGAATTGAATTGTAGCACATTTGTTTGATACTTAGGTCAAATGGAAAAACAAAGCCAACGACAAAAGCTCGTTCTAAGTGGTATACTGACCCAATAACACCGACTTCTCTGGCTTCAAATAAATCCACATCAAGAACACTCAATTTCAGTTGAAGTCAATTCCAATTAGCGAAATTAATTGAATGAAATCAAACACATCGGCAGGAACCATAGTGACCAGCTCAAATGAAATGTTGAACCAATCCACTATAATATCACAATGAGGTTTATTGTGAGGGGTTCATGGATCGAAAGTTGAGGACTGGAATACTGAGAATAATTACATGAATCATGCCTAAATACATGTATGTCGAGGCGAAATTGTCGTTTGGTAAGCTGGTACGGTCAGTGCTGGCGTTCTGACGTCACTGTTATTGTGATTTCCTACGTAATCGTTTCATATGACGCGATGTCGCCAAGCTGTATGGACGTGTTTTTATGAACTCTCACTTTTCAAAAAACGTATTTGATCGTAACATTTGTTATGGTAAAACGAGATAATCTTCCGTCTGTCTTTGAGGTGAGCTCATTTTCCTCTGTTCATTGTATTCGGAAATAAGTTCTTTTTCACCATGTAGAAACCGTTGTCTAAATCAAATTGTGGATATTGCGAGTCATTAACATTAACATTGTTGTTTCATAATTTAATGCAGATGGAAGTAAATAATTACTTATTAGTGCTTTGTGTTTAGATTACAGAGAGAAAAACAGAATATAATTAATTCATAATTTTATAATAAAATTAAAGTAGGCTTTTTTTGGCTTTAGTTCCTTAAAAAGACTGAATGTTTTTGTTTGTAAAACGACTTTAATACGGCTGAAACAAAGTGTACACTAATTATGCGTAAAAATGCATGCTGCATGGAAACTATTTCGAAACTCATTTGCCAGTATCTTTATACCGCCTCTGTTGCGTAGTGTCGAGGTCGTGTTTACTTCGAGTCACGTGGGGCACATGTCAATAAAAAGTTGTAAAACATTGTTGTCATTTGTTTTTGACCAATCAGGAACAGAGAGGGCGTGTCATGAAGAGCGTTTTAGCGTTGAGTTCTTAATCATTAAGAGTCTATTTTGTCAGGAAAATACGACCGTCTGATTGGCTGAGAAAGTAGGTTGAGTTCTAAATGAGGTTTATTGTGAGGATTTCAAGAGTCCAATGTTGAGGACTTTAATAATGAGAATAATTACACGACTCATACTGTCATAGTTTAAGACCAGTCAAACTAGATTTTTAGGTCAAGGTTTGAGGTCCTTATTTGAGGCACCACATGGTCTCCACATCTAAAAGAGTCTACACACAATATTACAGCCTTCTAGGTACATTTGTTCTGGAGTAGATGAAAAAAGGTTTTTAAGGATGTGAACCCCGTACCCCCATTTGGTCACGGGGTCACGAAATCTACAATTTAGAATCCCCATTGGCTAAAGAGTCTGCGCACAACTTTTCAGCTCTCTAGACTTTTTGGAACTGGAGAAGAAGATGAAAATAGGTTTTTTTAAGGATGTGACCCCTGTGACCACATTTGGGGTGACGGGATCACGAGATCAACAATTTAGAATCCCCATTGGCCAAAGAGTCTGCATACAACTTTTCAGCTCCCTAGACCTTTTGGAACTGGAGAAGAAGATGAAAATAGGTTTTTAAGGATATGACCCCTGTGAACCCATTTGGGGTCACGGGGTCACGAGATCTACAATTTAGAATACCCATTTGCCAGGGAGTCTGCACATAACTTTTCAGCTCTCTAGACCTTTTGGAACTGGAGAAGAGGATGAAAATAGGTTTTTAAGGATGTGACCCCTGTGACCACATTTGGGGTGACGGGGTCACGAGATCAACAATTTAGAATCCCCATTGGCCAAGGAGTCTGCATACAACTTTTCAGCTCTCTAGACCTTTTGGAACTGGAGAAGAAGATGAAAATAGGTTTTTAAGGATGTGACCTCTATGACCCCATTTGGGGTCATGGGGTCACGAAATCTACAATTTAGAATCCCCATTGGCCAAGGAGTCTGCAAATACAATTTCAGCTCTGTGGAGTCATTGATTCTCGAGAAGAAAAAAAAAAGCGAAAAGAGTCTGCATACAACTTTTCAGCTCCCTAGACCTTTTGGAACTGGAGAAGAAGATGAAAATAGGTTTTTAAGGATATGACCCCTGTGAACCCATTTGGGGTCACGGGGTCACGAGATCTACAATTTAGAATACCCATTTGCCAGGGAGTCTGCACATAACTTTTCAGCTCTCTAGACCTTTTGGAACTGGAGAAGAGGATGAAAATAGGTTTTTAAGGATGTGACCCCTGTGACCACATTTGGGGTGACGGGGTCACGAGATCAACAATTTAGAATCCCCATTGGCCAAGGAGTCTGCATACAACTTTTCAGCTCTCTAGACCTTTTGGAACTGGAGAAGAAGATGAAAATAGGTTTTTAAGGATGTGACCTCTGTGACCCCATTTGGGGTCATGGGGTCACGAAATCTACAATTTAGAATCCCCATTGGCCAAGGAGTCTGCAAATACAATTTCAGCTCTGTGGAGTCATTGATTCTCGAGAAGAAAAAAAAAAGCGAAAAGAGTCTGCATACAACTTTTCAGCTCCCTAGACCTTTTGGAACTGGAGAAGAAGATGAAAATAGGTTTTTAAGGATATGACCCCTGTGAACCCATTTGGGGTCACGGGGTCACGAGATCTACAATTTAGAATACCCGTTTGCCAGGGAGTCTGCACATAACTTTTCAGCTCTCTAGACCTTTTGGAACTGGAGAAGAGGATGAAAATAGGTTTTTAAGGATGTGACCCCTGTGACCACATTTGGGGTGACGGGGTCACGAGATCAACAATTTAGAATCCCCATTGGCCAAGGAGTCTGCATACAACTTTTCAGCTCTCTAGACCTTTTGGAACTGGAGAAGAAGATGAAAATAGGTTTTTAAGGATGTGACCTCTGTGACCCCATTTGGGGTCATGGGGTCACGAAATCTACAATTTAGAATCCCCATTGGCCAAGGAGTCTGCAAATACAATTTCAGCTCTGTGGAGTCATTGATTCTCGAGAAGAAAAAAAAAAGCGAAAAGTTTACAGATGGACGGGCGCCTCACACCAGGCCATGCCATAAGCCCATCGTGCATTTCAGGCCTGATGAGCTGAAAAGTGATGTTTTTCTTAAATACACAAAATCAAGCTTCGACTATTGTTATTGCCATAGTTTCGATTAGTGAAAAAAGGATAGTGATTTTCAATTTAGAATGTACCCACACTTTACTGTATGTATATCAGTTCTTTACAACAGAAAAAATTGTTGAATCTTTTTTCTGGATTCGAACCGCTGACCTCTTGTTCAAAAACGAAACGGAACACTGTTAAAGAAGTCCACTTGAAATCCTAAGTAAGAGATTAGAGGAATTAAACTATGTGGAGGAGCAACAAACATGGACAGCACCATTTCATATCCTTATTCCATATAGTCCGGCAGCCAATCCTTGTGACCGGGAAAGTGCGTCCATAGAAAATATGTTTGTACATGGTGAGCCCTATGGGTATAGACTATAGGAAACTGAATGATGACACTTTGTCATCATTGAGCATTTTGAATAATTAATGTTTTAATTAAATAGGGTACACTCGTGATTTCAGTTATCCAGACACATTAAGTAATTATATTTTAGTGTTCACAAAATTGAAATAAAATCTCTGAGGCAGTTATATATATATATTGTTGTCTAGTAGTATTATGAAAATAAGTACACTTTTTTCACTTTTCTTGTTGAAAAAAAGCGAAAGGCCAAAATGTTGATAATGTGTCTGGATAAACGAGGTTTCTGAGCAAATTTGGTTTTCTTACAGTAAAATTGGATTTGATGATGTAATAATGTTACTTTTGATTATAATTACGACTATTGAATCATAATCAAAAGAAATAGTGATAAAGTTTCAGCTAGTATATGTTTACTTTTGATAAATTCTGAAAAAAATACCTCCACATGTAACCCAACATACCGTAGTTATGATGACTTGACATTAGAACAAGGAGTTTTTCTGGATAACAACTTCTTAAATGTGAATATACAAGACGTTTCGGGGTATATACTTACTCCATCATCAGGTGAAATGTAAGATATAACAAAATGGTATACATTTATATAGTAAAGAAACCAATGGCGAGAAATCTCAATCAGATAGATTAAATTAAGTATTTAAGATGAATTACGCATTAGAGTGGTATACATTGATGATTTGTGATACAAAAATTAGGAGCATTAATAGTTGATTGTTCAATCAGCAATGGCCTGTGGGCTTTATTGAAGTAGTGATTGGACAACAGTAATACAAATTGGCAAAAGGAAGAAAGCCAATTGCCTTTATTGTAGATATAAGAACAGTCGACGATTGGATATGAACTATAGAAGACATGGTGATTGAGAGTATTAGGAGAGACCAGTGATTGTGGCTGAGGTGTGCGGTGGTTGGGCGGTGAATGGTTCTGATAGGTGTAAACTCCTCGTATAACCTCTGACAAGAGGGAATGGATGGTAGGGTGGGTGCTCCTCGGATTTGCCTCCGACGGAATATAGATGTTCGAGATAAGTGAATCCCCAAGTACATGTTAGAAAGATGCTTTGGTCGCGGTTTTTTGCAGGTTGTTCCCTTGTAATGTCAATCACTTTTTGGAGTTTTCTTTGGCGCCAGTTGTTATTTGTTGACAAGACTGTGGTAGCCTCCCAGTTGATAGTGTGATCCTTGTTCCGAGTATGCTCAGATAGGGAGGAGTTCTGGTCAAGTGTGTTTACATACGCTTTATGTTCCTTGATCCTTGTGTTGATAGGTTGAAGCATTTCTCTGATGTACTCTTGTCCACAGTGGCATGGAATATTCTCAGTCCATGCCCAGTAGTCTGCAAGGATACATATGAGAAGGAGAGATGGTGATTAGTTTCTGCTTCAATGGTCAACCTGATTCTAAGATGCTGGGCGTTGAGATGTTGTAGGAGATGATGGGTATGGTGGTGAAGGTGTGATCAATCTTGTGGAACCAATAAAGCGATGGAAAAGGAGCATTAGAGAGTGTTGGTTCTTGGAAGGGTATCATGAAAATCTCTGTTATTAGGGAAGATAGTCCATGGATCTTGTCAGTGAAAATAAAATAGAAGTAGCCAACCGTGCTGCAAAAATGATACCCTTTGGACATTAATTTATACTTAATTTCAACGTGATCTGCACCTGCAGCAATGTAAATCACTCAATGCTCCGTTGATTCGACAGAAAGACAGTACAGTATTCTTTAAACTGAAACACATTATTGTCCGTACAACTGCGCAGAAGCAGAGAAGCAGAGCAACTGTTTTTGTTTGTTGTTGTCGTTGTCTCTGTTTTCATTGTCTTTGCTGTTTTGTTTTTATGTATATATAAATTGACATGAACTATGAAATAACAAGGTATTTGATGTTCCCGATTCAAAAATGTGTTGCAACGTCTCGTCTACACCATTAGAGTTATCTGAATAAGGGTTTAAATATGTGCACGCCCACACTGTTTTATGTCATTTTGTAGGTCATTGCAGTTATACCTTTAACGTTTAAGAAACATTCTAGCTTTTTCTTCTAGGGAGACTACTCTTGTCAACCAATAACTTAACCTTCAAATTGCCTAATTTTAGTGCCCGCTTCATGTTCGAATCTCGGGTCTAAACTTTGAAATTGAATATTTCCTGTTTTTGTCTTTTGCAAATTAACTCTTACACGAAAGCTTATTTCAGATTTTGATAAAAGTAACCAAATATATAAATACTAACTGAAACGTTATCACCATTTCTTTTGATTATGATTCAATAATCGTAATTATAATCAAAAGTAACATTATTACACCATCAAATCCAATTTTACTGTAAGAAAACCAAATTTGCTCAGAAACCTTGTTTATCCAGACCCATTATCAACATTTTGGCCTTTCGCTTTTTTTCAACAAGAAAAGTGAAAAAAGTGTACTTATTTTCGTAATACTACTAGACAACAATTTATATATAACTGCCTCAGAGATTTTATTTCAATTTTGTGAACAATAAAATATAATTACTTATTGTGTCTGGATAACTGAAATCACGAGTGTACCCTATCTAATTAAAACATTAATTATTCAAAATGCTCAATGATGACAAAGTGTCATCATTCAGTTTCCTATAGTATATACCCAAAAGGTTCAATTTCTGTAAAAACATTTTCTATGGACGCACTTTCCCACCTAGGGTGAAAATCGGGGTTTGGCTGCCGGACTAATATAGGATGAAGTCCAGTAACGCTTAATTGCTTCAAAATAATGAAGTCAAGACCCGAAGGATTGAGGCCAATTATTTGTACAAGATGGAGAGTAAAAAGATATAGACCTATTTAAATAAAACAACATATATTGCTAATTTAACTGAAACTGAACTTTCTAGTAAATGAGCTTGTTATAGTGTGTTATTGTCCAATATACAAAGATAAAGGAGCGAGAGAACAATACAATGACGTCACAAGTATAATTTTAATTGTGGAAAAATACTTATTTACGATAGTTCTCAGTGCATTACCTCTTTGTACTGCCAAAATAAGGCATTAACCGACTTTCTTTCCATGGTTGTGTAAGCTTTACAAATGAAATGAAATTCCCTCTGGGGACCCTAACATCTCAACAGTCTCAGTTAAACATGATCGATGAATTGAGTCTGTATCGAGCAACAAGTCGAACTTTCTAACTCTTAAAAGATGTATAAACCTTTCAGCGCAAACCATTCTAAGTTCATTCGTATCTAAATGTATAAAATGATCCTGGATAAAACATGTAAAATAACTGTTCATTTTCTTTGTCAATTGTGTCATTTCTCCTGACCGTCAGTAACTGGATTTCTAAACCATCTGCTCAAACATTGGCCATTTGCTATTTAATGATAGTCTCAGATTTAGATATATACTTTCTCAATACCTTTTTCGTATTACTTCTTAAAGATTTTGTTAGATAAAAACAAATATATATATATATTCAAATGGATAAACCAAAATGTTGTTCGAATATCCTTCTCATGTACTTTTGTTCATTTAATTCATGACCTGGCCTCTCTACTCTTATTGAAATGTTCTCGTAGGATCTGTTCAAGCAGCATCTGCAGGCTGGGTTCAAGAAAACCAAAACGCACCTAGACAGTTTGCATGTTACACTGACCCCATAACCGCTCGTCTTCTGGCTTCTAACTCCGGATTTAGAACATGTTATTTGTTAAAAGACGACATCCCGCTGCTTTAATTACGTTTCATTAGTAGAAGTATAACCAGATCATACTCCGCAAACAGGACCTGCCAAAAGGTTTCTCTGACAAATATATTCATTGCAATTCATCTTGGACGAAACAGGTAAATGTTAACACAACAATGTACATCAGATATTACTGATTATTTACGTTTTTCAGACACTATTTTAGCTACGCAAAAACAACAAACTTTAATCTGTAAATATAACATTTATAAAAACTAATAAGGTTACCTTAAATGAGTTAATAAAATGTTCTTAGCCTTCTTTAGTCTTTGTATATATACCTCAGCCAACACGTGGATTAGAATGACTGAGTGTGAGTGACTGGCTGACTGTGACTTCCATCACAAGAGTAAAGGGGACAGATTTGTATCATTGCATTATCACTGTTACGTTTTGAAATGAAAGGAACCCTTGTTTGCATTACAATTGCAATTTCTACTTGAGATGTTCGTGCCTCGTTTTGTTACTGGTTAAGTCCGTGCTATTTGGCATAATTGAGATGTAAAGAAATTAGATTAAAAATTAATTTATTAAAAACTTAGACATTACTAATCAAATAATCTATTTCGTTATTACCAACAATTAAATATCATACTTTGTATCTTATTATTAACATAGAAATGTTATAGAAATCTGTTCATTTAGATTTTACCAAACTCGTGATCGATAATATCTGAATCTACGCCAAGAGGTGAATTTGAGAAAAGTGTCACAAATGTGCAATGACGTGTTTTAATATAATCATAGCTTCACTTTTCATTAACATTAACATACGTGATTGCTTTTTCTGAAGTAGTCTTTAAACGTATTCATTTAGCATGTTGAAAGCATTTTTCTTTAAATTACGGTTCATAGATAATGAGTTCATTTGTATCACTAATACAGAACAGGATGTTTTAACATCAAAAGATGAATTGAAGCATCAAACTTTGGCCTATTTCGGTTCTTGGCGCATCTACAAAGTGAAGATGAAAGGGTGAATTTCTAGTTCACTTCTGAACTTCATTACCGAAATAAACCAAAACTTATATGGGTGTTCAAGAGCAACTTTTAAACAATTATATTTTACTGTCAGTGTCAGCATTATAAACGTTTTTGGGTTTTTTTCTATCAAAGTAGAGACGTTGTTATTTGATCTGTTTATTGAAAATATTTCATCTTTTCATTTTCTGAACTGTTTCGAAACTGGAACTGTTATGGTTTCTTACCATTTGAATGGTGGTTCAGTCATTGTGTGTAGCATTTTAAGTTGTGGTGTCTTGAAAAATTGGAGTGAAAGCGTAATGGTAAGAAATTCCTGCATGTAAATCACCTTCAACTTCTCAAAATACGTGCACAAACATCTCTTTTAAAAACGCTTCCATTCACACAGCAAGTAGATCGTCTCTCCTACTCTGCCAATTTCCTGTACTTCCATATTGGGAACTTGAGTGTATTGGGAACTGGCAGCTGTAGTCCGGTTGATGGATCGAGTTAGTCTAAGAACCTAATTATAGAGATTTTAGGAGCTTCTAATACGTGATGAGAGAGTGTGAATGGTTGGACTTGACCACGACATTGTCTGATGAAATTATACATTTCGAAGTATTTATTTTTCAAGATTGGTATCACAATCTGGAATCCATATATATGTGTTGTAAGATTTATTGAATTTATAAGAGTAATTTTGAGACTTACTATTATTTGACAAGTATAACGCATAACCTTACACTGAACGAAGGATTTTGAATAACTTGTCCAGTTGATCACAGCAATATACCTTGCATTATTGACCATCACCATGGCAATATTGCAATTTTGAGGAATGATTATTGTTTGTTGAAATTATATTAGCTGTTTGCAGGTAGGAACGTCTTCATGTGGCAATTTTAACGATTTGTTACAGCGTGGTGCCTCTTACCTACATGATGTTGTCACTTAATGTAACATATGATTATGTTGTGTTGTAAGTGTGGCAGGGTGAGGTCATAGCGTTCCTACTTACTAGCTTGGACTAGTGGGATGTTCCTTTCGCTCAACTGGTAGAGTGTCCGGAGGTCCCGGATTCGATTCCCCCTGGATGTTGAAATTTGTATGTTCACTCCTGCTACATAAGCATCTGATTATATCAAGGGTGTTCTTCCAACTATTAGACTGTACATGTGTTGAGGTGTCGACAAAAGAATACTAAGCTTGCATTTGTTTAATTGGGTAAATAAAAACTTAACTATTTTAAATCACATTAAGCCCTTTTATATCTACCGGTATTAAGAAAAAACGTTATGCTAATTGTCATGGAATATTTATAGATGACTACAATAACACAAAACTCTTTTACTAAGATTTGACTATTCGTGTATTGTTTTCAGTTAAAGCAAAACTTCCCTCCACATCTTCTAATAAGATAGTGAATAAAATCACAGTGAATATATGGAGATTGAGGGCATACTGTTAAGCCAGGTACCATCTTAGATTTGTAATGTGTTGAAGTGCATTCTAAAGCAATATTTGCTTTTATGTGTACACTGATTATTATGCATGAGTTTCAAAAGATTGATTCCTTGTGCCAATTGAGTCTTTGTAGAGTACTTCTCATTCTTCAATTATATATATTGAGGTAGGAACTCTGATATTTGTTTATCAACAACATAGTCATTCTTTTGATATAGATGTAAAGAAAATAACTAAATTAATAACCCAAGAGAATTCAGTTAGTGTACATCAACACTTGAATAATGGTTCGGATGTTTCACTAGATTAAATGTCCTGAGGGGAATATCATCACACCAAGACTGCTGCATATAATTTAGTTTATTTCCGCATTGGCTTGACCTTTGTCAGGATAGATTTAGGTCAGGATTAAAGACTAGGTGATGAGTATGGGATACAGTCGTCAAGTGTAACAAACATCTGTGAAATCCTAAATTTAAATGTACCTACTTCAAAGAATATAAGAATGAATATGTAGCATACGTTTTTTTCCAATATCAATCTAGATTTACCTTTAAAATAAAATACAGAAATAACATATACTTCTCAATACATTATATGCGCTGATGCGATACAGTATATTATAGGATTAGCAAATAGTATAATATTTTCATGTTTTATTGTTAAATCGCTCATGGATTGGAATTAGATGGAACTAAATAGTAGGATGCCATCATAAATACTTCTGTACGATTTTGAAGCTATTCACTTTGATACAGCTTGTTCATGTTATTATGATGCACCATGGCTGTATTGGTATTCCAAACTCTGTTGAACATTTGTCTTTAAAGGGGCAGTAGCACGTTTTTTCGCCCAAATAAGTCGATGAAATATATTTGAAAAATAATTTCACCAATAGTGGAACACCCTTCTCTCTTCGGGGAAATCAAGTTAAAAATGACTGTACATGGTTCAGTAAAGCCATGGTAATTGTTTTTGTCATTGGAAATAATAAAATGTGTTCATAAAAAATTTGGCCGCCATGCAATTTTTGCTTTATACGCAACACCGTTATTAACAATACAGATAATTAGTTTGTGTAGTAAGATGTTTTACCCTCTAAAGTAAATATAAATGACATAAACTATCATTTTAAATGGGACATTTGAAAAAATTCAATTTGCGAAAAACGTGCTACTGCCCCTTTAATGAAGTTCCAATGTAAAATGCAAGCTATCGTTAATTACCATGAAGAGAAATACAATTATTATTTTAAAAAAGAAAAATGGGACAATAGACTTGACTTATTACATAAAAATAATGAATCATCTAAACACGCTTAAATTGTGAAACGACGGCATCACTAAATACTTGGGTTGTCCTCATTTGACCATATGTTCCCACACTTTGTAAATAAGGAAATTTGTACGCCCACAGTCGGCGGATTTAGCCGTCGTCCTTCCATGTTAATTCCAGGAACTGTGCATGTTCGGACATACTGACCTCGTATCATTAACGCCCCTTCTGTTGACTCTCGTGTCTGCAACAACTGATAGAATTCAGCTTGAACTATTTCAATCACACTTGTTTATACTGTCAACGGCAGCTTCATTTTCGTGATCTCAGTTTAGCAGTTCTTGCTACACGTTACTTATAAAATCTCTCTTTCGCTCACACGATCAAACGAATTCGACTTCTGTCTGTAGCACTTTAAATAAAACCTGGATCAGGAAAGCATGAACTGTTGAACTATTGAGCTGTGTGCAGATGATTAACCGAATGTTGAATTTTATTTAAGAAATAGAAGACGAGTTGACGTGCTTTATCGTAAAACAAAACAAAGCACAACAACAAGTCTTATATTTCCTATATGATATGCCCTCAAACAATTACTCATTTAATATAATAAACCATTGAGATAAAATGTTATTTATATGAAATATATTTTTAGAATATTGAAAAAATATTATTGCCTCCTGTCTTAGAACACATTCACGAACAATTGAACATATATATTTATTGATAGCAGTATTTGTTATTGTGATGCATTAGACAATTGGCGTTACAGTCACTTGCTTTATGTAAACAGAAGCAATGGACAATAGCAGGTTACATTTACACACTCTGACCCTCTTCTTCTTTAGTGAAAGCTAAAGTTGAAATCTGTCACTTTAGTTTGCATGTTATTTAAAGAGAACAAGGGTTAAGTATATTTTCTTTGGTGAAATATGGCATTTACCGGTTAAGATATCATATTTATGTTCACACGTTATTGTACTCAGTGAAATGACAATGTCAACCATATGACGTCATAAGATGGCCTTGGAAAAGCAAAGCAATCCTGGATGCTCTATTCAATAACTGAACATCATTTAACTATGCATAATAAATAGAACGTCAGTCCTTTCAAATCATAATATGTACACTCGTGGCTGTGCTAATTCTATTTCACTTGATGCATGGTGGTTTTGTTTATCCTTTGAATATTTACTAATGATTCCGAACGGATACCAGGTACAATAAAGCTTTGTGTACGTTAATGATAAATACACATTTGTTTTTAAAATGCTGGTTCGAGCATTCCTTATACGTTTAGTATATGTTACAATAATTTGTTTAAAGCTTATACACCATTATAGGAAAAGACATATCAAGTTACAACAACCTTCCTTTTCTACCAACATACACGCACATCTTGAATTCTAAAATTATATATTTAAGAACGCATCACTAAAAAATATATACGTCATTTTCAAGCCATGTTTGTTTGTATTTAGGATAAAACTGTTTATTTAAAGTGATGAAGGCGCTTACTGTGTAAACTGAAGGTTCTTTTATTATGGATGAAACTAATTATAAATGGTGTCTTTTCTTAAGACAACATTAGCTTTGATCCACATGTTATGTATGCCTTTTCGGCAATGGTCATTAGTGTTCATCACCAAGGTTTGGAATTGGAAATGTTATCCATAAAATATTACAAGACATCAGATGATAACATTTGAATATTAAAGATAATGATTTGATTATAATATATGAATGCACGCACAGGCGAGCGAAATAACCAGCACGTAACTTTTGATGATGATATTGGAAATGAACATTTTAGATGTAGTGAAGAAGGAGATTTCACACTTGATGACCGTAAATCTAATGATAAAGTTGTGAATAGTTTTGGTCGTGCTTTATTAGATATGTGTTATGCACTTCAATTATTTATTGTCAACGGTAGAGCGTATTGATATACGCTTGCTGAATATACTTTTTGTAGTCATCAGGGTTCGAGCGTGAATGATTACTTCATTTGCTCACCAGAGTTTTTTCCAGTTTATTGAGATGTTCAACATTGGAGACCGCATTGACTCAGATCATTTTCCATTAGAGTTGAATTGTAAAATTCCAAATGTGTACATTCAAACTGAATTAGCTAATGATTGTTATGAAAAGGAAAGAATTGTTTGGAATGATTTCCTGAGTACATATTTTGTAAATACTTTATCTGACAAAGAATTGTTTGGAATGATTTCCTGAGTACATATTTTGTAAATACTTTATCTGACAAAATGTTATCTTGTAGTCAGCAGTTACTCACAATGCTTGATATCGATATGGATGGTGCTATCGATCAGTTTGTACATATGATCTTAAACTCGTCAGAATGTATGAAGAAAAAAGTTGATATTAATGTTAAAAAAACACCCCAACTAAATGCAGAATGCAAATCAGCAAGGCGTAAAGCACGCAAGGCTTTGCGAACGTTTCGATGTAAACGCACAGAATCGAATAGAACCCAGTATTGCCAAATGAGAAATAAGTATAAGAACTGTTGCCGAAACTTTGAAACTAATCTTCGTAAACAAAAGCAAAATCGACCCAACAATTCGATCAAACGTCCCTCTAAATTCTGGAAAGAGATACGTTATTTACAAAACCGACCTCATCGTCAAAACTCTATTCACAAAACTGAATGGTTAGTGCATTTTAAAAATGTCTTTTCGAACGAATCTGTGTTTGACACAAGTCAAGATGACGAGGTGTTAAACGATTTGCTCAGTTCATCATCAGAAGTTTACACAGACGTAGGTAAAATGATTTTAGAAACACCAATATTAGAAAATGAGATATCAAATGCTATATCACATTTAAAAAATGGGAAATCCGCTGGTCCTGATAATATAATCATAGAAATGATCAAATGTTCTGAATTCGTGATCATGCCTTTCATGATAAAATGCTTCAACATATTATTTGATAATGGCATGTTTCCAGAAAGGTGGTCTTCGTCAATAATTGTTCCTCTACACAAGAAAGGAAAGCTCGATGAACCCGACAACTATAGAGGCAATTCTTGAATGAGTATCTTGGGTAAAATATTTACAACCATATTTAATAAAAGAATAACAAAATGGGCAAATATGCGGGATTTAATACCAGAAGCTCAGGCCGGTTTTCGAAAAACCTATTCTACTTCAGACCATATCTTTTCATTACATGCATGCAATTATCCAGAAATGTCTTTCACGTCTAAAACACAAATTGTACGTTGCATTTGTCGATTTTAAAAAAGCATTCGATTCTGTAGATCGTTCTAAACTATGGTATTGTTTATTAATTTTTATTAATATTTCGAGGAAAAATGTTTTCTGTTTTAAAGTCCATGTATGCTAACATAATTATAAAATCTTGTGTGCGTTCTGGTGGTGACTGTACGGACTATTTTGATTGCCCGGTTGGATTAAGACAAGGGTGTATTTTAAGCCCAATGCTGTTTTCATTTTTCATCAATGAATTGAATTATGAGATCGTTAATAATGGAAAGCATGGTATTCAAATGTTCCCAGATATATTTGAAATATTAATGCTACTTTTTGCTGATGATGTGATTTTAGTGTCAGACACTGTTGTAGGATTACAAAATCAACTTAATATATTGGAACGTTACACAAACGAATGGAAGTTATCGGTTAACTATGACAAAACAAACATTGTAATTTTCAGAAGGGGTGGGCCGTTAGCTTCAAATAAACAATGGGCACTTAATGGTTTACAACTTAAGATTAATAGCCAATATAAATATCTTGGTATTTTGTTTACCCACACTATGAACTTTTCAAAAAGCGTTGAAGATTTAGTATCAAGAGCGAAGAAAGCTTTATTCAACGTCATGTCTGTTTCATTTAAAATCGGAATGTCTTCCCCTAACGTATTTTTTAAACTATTCGACCTCCAAATACAACCGATAATGTTATATGGATCTGATATTTGGGGATTCCAAAGATTTTACTGCCTAGAAAAACTTCACCTATTGGCATGTAAAATATATTTATCCGTTGGATTATCAACACCAAACTGCATGGTTTACGGCGAATGTGGAAGACACCCGTTATATATAAATTCTCAGGTAAAATGCCTAAAATATTGGATAAACATTATTGGTATGCATGAACATAGAATTCCAAAGCTAGCTTATAACATGAGTTTTCACTTAGATGATATTGGTATTACCACTTGGGCATTCCATGTAAGAAACCTTTTGTTCTCTCACGGTTATGGCTTTGTTTGGATGAACCAAACAATTGGAAATATTAATCTATTTTTATATAACTTTAAAAACCAAGCTATTAATATAACATGTTTTATCAAGACTGGCATTCCATCCTCTATGATAGCTCAAGGTATGATAGTTACAGGACATTTAAAAGTTTACTTCAACCAGAAAAAATATTTATCTATTTTATATTCTAATGATTTAAGAAACAGTTTCATCAAATTTAGACTTGGTTTATTAGATTTAATGATAAACAAAGGCAGAAAAATGTACATTGAAAGGAGTAGAAGAATGTGTCCATTATGTAAATCAGTAGTTGAAAACGAAACTCATTTCATGCTTGTTTGTCCATTTAACTCCGTTTATAGAAGAAAATACATTCCTGATTTGTATTTGTCAAAACCACCTGCTCTCGCTTTTATATCATTAATGTCTTCTCAAAATGACACTATAATTCTTAACTTGTCACTGTTTATTAAACATAGTATGAAACTAAGAACTGAACTATTAAATGATGGAAACTCGTCCTGAAGCAAAAATAACTATTTTAGAATTGCTTGTCATGTTGTTCAAGTGGTGTTCTCTATCGTTTGTATTTTATATAACATCTGTATTATATCTATCATTTGTATATGTTTATTTTGTATGTGGGCCGGAGGCCTTAAATACAATAAACACTTTTGACTTTGACTTGAATATTTCAAAGATAAAATAGAGACTAGTTCATTTTTTTGCCAACTATCATATCTATCTCATCCAGTGGAGTGAGAAAGTGACGTTTTAGAGTGGTGCAGATAGTCATAACAAGTAGCTCCAGCATAGGTTCAGTGAAAATTAAACAAATTTATTAAAAATAATTATTGTGATAAAATGATGAAATGTAAGCATATGCGTTTTGATTGATATAGCATTATGATTTCTATCTGGAGAAATAGAACTAACACTTTAAAGTATATTTATTTTTAATGTCATTTAAGGACCTTCATCCGGAGTGAGGGTTTATCACACTTTATGGTGTAGTTTCAGTTTTCATTGTTATGTCAAAAAACATCAACACATTTATTCTATAGATTCCAAATTCCCTGACAATAAAATGTTGTTTGCTCCAATAACTAAGGTTTTGTATCATAATTCAACACATTAGAAAAGTTGATAACAGGAAAGTCTGCCTGTTTTTATGTGTGCCACTTCTAAATTCCCTTCAAAGACCTTCTGTATCATGATTCCATCATCATTGGCAGGTCTGCTTGCGATATAGGTAGGAAATACTGTTAAAGCAGTTTCATTATACATACATTCAAAAGTATACGATATGTTATTGGTGAATAGGTCATCGATTACTAAAGGATATATCTAATATCATGCACATTTCCACTACTTTTAGGGGGCGGGATAGCGCAGTGGTTAGCGCGTTCGGCTTCGGATCAAGAGGTCCGGGGTTCGAATCCCACCAGGGGCACGACAACTTTGTCTGCGATAGATAACTGTTCTACACGCAGTAAGGTTTGGGTGCAATGCTAGACTGAATCTCAGCGTAGTACAACCAATGGTTCGCTAGTTCCAGCCGATGCTCGCAGGTTTCACTGCAATGCATAGCCACATGGCGTTGCGGGCTTTCTCCCAGCCATAATACTAGCAGCCGCGATATAAGTGAAAACTCTTGAAAGCGGCGTTAAACCCCAACTCACCTCACCTCACCACTACTTTTAACTGACATATTTGTACTAAAAATGGGTAATACTAGGTACAATAATGTTTCTCATTTGTGGAGGTCAGTTTGAGGCACCAGAGCAACTACGAGGTTCTTTCTAAGACAGCATAATGCCTACTTTGACAATTCAATGTGTTCTGTTATGGTCTCCACTTACACTACATCGTCTCTAGCTCTCCCTACAAGTGGGAGACATTAGTTGATCTTGTTCTCATACTTTCTGTTACATGTATTCCACTGGGAATTCAAGGTGAAGGACAGCTCCTATCCAATATGGCCTTGTTGTTGATAATTCGTGGTAATTATTTGTTCTGTCAACAAGAGGCTTTCTTTAGAAATATGCTGATTGATTTCTGCTCCAAGTATGAACCTGAAGATGCATCGCACACCTCTTGAGAGTTCTCCATTACAGTCAGGATATTTTAAATGTTCACAAGAGCTCTAGGAAACAAGTAGGGTAATATTTTCCTGCATGAAATATTAGGGGAAACGAAAAGCAATTTTTTTTACTAATATATTTTGGCAAAGGACACCCAGACAAAATGATAATGAGTAATGACTCACTTGTCCATATGTTGGACACATACATGTAAAAACGTTAAGCATATGTGATGCCAAATGGTAAACTTACTAAATCATTTAATAAGCTTACTCGTGTGATCGAGTGATTAACCTTTCTAATTGAATTATTAAACTTACAAATTGAATTATTAAGCTACTAAATAGTAACGATTTCGTAAGCCTACTGAATGAATTAATAATCGTTATTTTTGTATAACTGAATAAGTGAACTTACTAAATAAATTAGTTAGCTTACTAAATAAATTAGTAAGCTTACTAGACGAATTAGTAAGCTTACTAATTCAAGACGATTTAGCTAGCTTACTTATCATTAAGTAAGCTTACTAATTAATTTAGTAAGTTTACGTATTCAGTTAGTAAGCTTACTAATTCATGTAGTAAGCTTATTCGTCAATTGAGTAAGCTTAATAAATATGTATCTGAATTAGTAAGCTTTCTAATTCGATTAAGTAAGCTTAAAAATAGCTATTTAAGTCCCGTTTGGCTCCCTATTTAAACAGCAAGCACTTATGTGCTTAAGTTCAAATGTATCACCAGTTTGTTTTGCAAGACTCGAAGTTTGAAATATCTCACCACAACATTCTCCTGTGATGTCTTGTTGAAGACCGTCTGTTGGTGATATCGCCCTGTGAAGACAAGACTACACTGCTGTTGCATCAGTTAAATGGACCTGGGGATTGATTTACAAGGATATATCTTTGAGCTGTAACTCCCCAGAGCATTTAATTTTCTTTATTAGTTAATCTTTATGTTTCAAAAGTTTGGACAAAGCTAGTGTATGATCAAATGATAGTACACTGTGTGACTCTGTACACTCTCCTACTATACATGTGAGCAATAACGTATAGAACTGATGAAATTAACTGTCAACATACAATGAATGTACATGGCTGTGAAACGTGTGGTAAAGAGTACATCAGACGTAGTTGCCAAAAGACCCATACCTATAAGGAACATTTACAATTAAACGTGTACTTTGTTCAGAACATTGCCGGACTGTAAGGAAACATACGGCTTACACACTGACCTAATGTTACAGGGCTTCTAACAATATTAGAAATTGTCAATTTAGCTAGATGCTAATGCTAGCTTCTGTAACGATGATTGGTAAAGAATGGACCAACATTAAACCCAGATAGAAATGCTGCAGAAACCCTATAGATACTGTGATTCACTAACACGCAACAGCATGGGGAAATCACATGCAAATAACAGGGCATCTGCTCGTAGAGCGATGGAAGTAATGTTAAAGAAACCCTATATACACTGTGGTCCAATCATATTCAAATAACATGACATCCACATGTACAGCGATGCAATCACATGAAAACACCATGACATCCACATGTACAGCGATGCAATCACATGAAAACACCATGACATCCACATGCACAGTGATGAAGTCACCTATAAACAAAATGACATGCACATGGACCAACTCTGGACAGTTACAGTGACATGACTAATCCATACACAACATTCATGCACTGGTAGACTTGCTTAGACGGTTGTGTATGGTTGTCAATAAATCTACTTTATTTATTTGATATTTTGTTGCATTAATATCCTTTTGAGCGTATCGAAGACCACACATTTGACATACTGGAAGAAGAAAACACTATTTAGTTACAATGCATAACACAAATACATGTTTATAGTAAATCGGTGGCAGCTGTTCTTGAAATAATTATTTTAAAAGTCCTAAATATTCACTGCTTATGATTTTATCAACGATGTTTATCATTTGGATATAAAGATAAATCCAAAGCGAAACCTATGTGTCTTTTCATCATCCCTTTGCAAACATGTTTTAAAAAGATCCAACAATGCACATCATTGTTCAAATAGTCGGCATCATTCTCTAAGTTGACATTTGTATGCCAAGAAATGGCTTGAAGCGATAGTTTGACTTCTTTGTTTATCAACACATTTTTATCGTGTTTTTTCAACTTCAAATGGGTCTTTAAAAAGGTCAAGTTCATTAATTCCATTTCGTATGCTTTTACGTACTCTGATATCCCATGGAGCAATGACGATAAGCTATTGAACTTATTAACAGACAATATGTAAAGCTTCCTTTGCTATTTCGAAAACCAACAAAAGTACCGAAATAAGAAAACAATGTGATGTTATGGAATGAAGGAAAGACTTCTCAATAAATAAATTATTTTCCAGAAAATCTTGTTTTCTCAAGTATTACACTTCTAAATGCCCCTCAAAGAATGTGAGATTCTAATGCACTTATTTGAATTTTTACACGCTATAACACTTTAGTGATATAATGGATGGGTGAAATGACTCTGGTTAGAGAAAAAGAAAATATAGGCATTTAAACTTTTGAAAAATCCCATCTTAGAAAATACCGAATTGATATGGGGTGGTGACGTTGTTACAACACTTTTTTGTAATGAAAGTCGTTGACTGCATACACATTCTGGCTTTTATTAAGACCATACCTGTCACTTTCACAGGACAAAAAGAGGTTGAATATGCTTTCCGGATTTTTTCCAGATTCATTTACACTGCCCAAAATCAGACAGATCCGGTGGGATCCGGAAGCATCCGCCAAGGTCGATTCCACCTTGTTTTTTCTGTGATAATTTTGTAATGAGAAACTATTTTCAATTTGTAAAATTTTCAACATCTTGTATGTATCCCAGTAGGGCTATGATACGGTCAATGTCAATAGATGTGTTTTTACATTCATGATCAAGAAACATTACACTTTAATCACGTGTTCTTTTAGATTTCCTTCTAAGCTAGTTCTTTTTCCAGATATCTTAACAAATTGAGGCGATTACACTCGCAGATGTTCAGTTTCAATGTAAAAAAGCGTAACGACTTTAACGTAGTTAACTGGAGTCGGTGGTAAACAGTCGGAAGATCTTGGAAGCAGGCAGTATTAAACAGGACTGTCCACAATATTATCAAAAGACACGATTAGATATACTAATCTACAGGAATTATACATAAGAAGGGTGTATTATTTCCCCAAAATAAATTGAATTGATAATAATGACATTGTTATTATTGGTTCAATACTTCTACAACGAGCATTTTCCTTGGTATCCCCGGCCGTGCGTTTAGTGCGAAGCAGGGGGATATAGTATTCGGCTGCATCTGTCTGTAATGATAATGAGAGAAGTATATCAGATCTATTTTGTCAATGCAATTTCAAAACATTCCCAAATAGCATGTTCACGTGTTGTATAATTGTCTGTTTATTACACTTACTTTTCAGATCAAACTTGATGTGTGTTAAGGTATCGCAACGTATATTGATTTACCATACACTGGATAGTGTTATCAAATATTTCCGATATCAGTTCATTTGCAGAACTGGTGCAAATTAGAGAAATCAAGTTACGAACTGCTTTTGAAAATTGTGATGACGTCACCTCGATATTTTAAACGCCTGTAATTATGAACAATAAATAATGGAGACATTAATTCCAGTAATGATAACACAAAATCAAGCTTATGATTCGCAATTACACTACCTTACAGAGTAGTGACATATTACCATATTACCCCATACTATCCCTGGAACAGTTTTACTGATATCTAACAAAGGTTGTTTGGGAGAAAATGCTGTAACTAACATGTCAAATAAAAGTTTCTTTAGTGCAATGGAAATAAATCTTAATTATTTATCATGCTGACACTTACAGTAAAGTGAAACAAAAATAACCTCAGACATTAGAATAAGAAGAGAAATAACATACAATATAAACGTTTTAATTAAAGTTGATCTTGAATGAACCAAATGGGATTTTTTTTATTTTATAAATGAATTTGTAGAACGCTATCCTTTAATCTTCACGTTGTAGATGCACTAATAATCTTAAAGGGCTAAGGTGTAATGCTTCAATTCATTTCGAAGATAATTATCTCTTCATCTAATTAGCAGTGTGTCTTTTGATGTTAAAAGATCCTGTTCTCTATTACTTGTTGCTAATAGACTCATTTATCTACATGTGTATGTACCGTCATTTAAAATAATATTATCAACGTGCTTAAATAATACATTCAAAGACTATTCAAAACAAAAGCAATTACATACTCATTTGAATAAGAAGCATCTTTGATTGCAAATGAATAAATACAGCACTTATTTGACACTTTGTTCAGATTCATCTCTTGGCTTAGATTCACAGTCTTTGCTTCAGGAATTTGGTAAAATCTAAATAAATATTTTGCTTTTTCATTTCTATCTTCTATCTAACTCAAAGCATAATGTTTAATTGCCATAGTCATATTTTTGTCAAATAGTACTCTCTAAATCAGGAATAAATGATGTACGAAAATGTTAAATAGAAAATTGCAACACAAACAAGTTTTGCTTTTGTTTTAAACATAAAATCAAGCATTCAATGCTATACATTTATCCTGTTTATTAAAAATATAATGAAAGTCAGAGTTCAATTCAATTTTAATCCACCTGTTGGCTCAGATGTGATTCTGTCAAAATATCTTTAATTAATGTTTATGATTAAGATTTGATCAGAACAAACTTGTTTCCCTACTTACTAATTCATGCATTTACTAATGTTCATGTCAAACGTCTGCTTGAAACAGACCATTACATTGTGGACAAAATCGCGAGAAAGGTTGACGTGACTTTAGGCATTTTCTCCCGAAATTAATTAGTACCAGGCAGAGATCTGGATAACATGAAGCACAAATCTATCTAATTTGACTTGAACTTGTTTATATGATCGAACTATAGAGGCTAGTGAACTGTTTTATACATCATGTCTACCATTGTACTAATTGTACAAAGTGAAGTAGTGTAGTATTTGTTAACGTATGAAAAAGTATTTGTTAACGTATGAAAAATCAGTTCCCTTTACCATTATGCCTCTTTTTAACATCATTGTAAATCTTTATTTTCGGATCAATATTCTCGGTGTTAGATAAAATAAAAACATGTAACTGAATGGATAAAACAAAATGAATTTTTAACATTCTCTTGCAACGTCTAATGTGCGTTGTACTTTTTTCTTTTGATCCTACATGTGGCTTCTCAACGCATATGAAAACGTTTCTCGATTCTCAGGTTAAGCAGAAAGTTAATGATGAACTTTCTTGGTTCGATAAAACCATGACGCACTGGTAAAGTTTGCCTGTTACACTGACATCATAACTGCTCGTCCACTGGCTTTAGAACATGTTATTTGTTTGACGACAAGTCCCGCTGCTTTTATTATGTTTCATTAGAAGAAACGTGACCAGATGATCATCAGCAAACACGACCTGACAGTACAGTTTCTGTAACAAATTGATGAAAAGACCTCAGTTCAGTTTTGAATGATAAACCTCGAATGTATAACCTTCTCAATACTGAAGTTCATTAACTCTTAAATTGTGTTACTATCTTCACACTAAAGGCAGAATTTATTTCATTTTGGTCAGAAAATATTTCACCCTTTTAATTGTGTAAAAAAATACTTCATTTCAAAACGTCAAAACATAAGAATATAAACTGAATGTGTTAATGTGAATCCACTGGAGATATTAATAACGTTCGGTTTCTGTAATACATCCCTTTCATGACCTTTTCCTAAATATGATGAATAATTAACAGAGCTTCATGTTTCATGATTCCATGCTGCAAAACATTAACTGACTTCTTTACTGGAGCTTTTGTCACTATCTGAACAAATGTTAACTGGAATGCAACGCTCCTTAGAGAGTCATGATGTATCTTCAGCATATAACATGACTGATAACGTTTTTAGGTTATAAAAAGGAACATTTTCCAATTTACATCAGAGATGAGATATAATTTAAAAGGCAATCAATACATCTGCTGTAACGAGTTTCAGAAGAAATATTCTCAGACCGAACTTTTTAGCACCATTGAAGCTTCCTACAAAAACAAAAAAGCCTGCACAACTTCCAAATACTTACACATAATTAAATGCTATTTTCCTTTTATTGATATTTCATTCTAAAGCTATTCTGAAGAGGTACAAGAGATTCCCCAATGAGGATAACATTATCTGCACTGTAACTGAAGAATATCAGCAATCAGGATCTCGTTTCTTGTTGCAATTGCAAACAGTCTGACCCCTAGGGGTTTAGCAGAAGTTTAACTTATATACTCAAGTAGGTGGACAAAGTTTCCGTATGTATCTGCATCTGCTTTACACAATACACATGTACAAGTATTTTCATATTTTGCACTGAAAAATGTCGTTTTGGAATCGTTTAGTCACTTCAAAGAGCTGCCAAAACTGTCTCTGTGTACTACGAGGTATAAAATTAGAAAATGTTATGACAAATTCATGTGTTTTCCTATTAAACGGAACTTAAGAATGATCGATAAAGTTTTTGCATTTATGCAATGTTTAGCTCACTCTTTACCCTTAAGAAAAAGAAAGATAAAACCATCAACACCCCCTCTACATTGGTTCTCGGTGACAAATTTTTTTAAAAATATATAAAGGCTGCTTCTCAAGGCACACACTAAATGTGGTTATCATATCTTAAACGGTTTCAGTGAAAAGTTGTTCCCTTTATCTCGGACTCACGGACACAAGGACATACAGACGGACATATCGCAAACCTATATTCTCTATATTCCCCTATCCCGGGGAATAAAAAGTAAACCCACTTGTAACTACCAACGGAGACATACAGTACAGAAACGTAGCAATGTTTTGGAGTATTTTGATGACACACACATGTATGTGCAAATGGATATAATTACGACAGGGATGATATCAGCCAGAATACCTCCACAATCAACAAAAAAAGGTCAAAGTATGGTTCGAAAATAAATAAATAAAGCTTATGTACAATACCTCACAATACAAACCTATAATAAGAAGGACCTAAACATGAAAACAAAATAGTACACTTTCAATGTATGTGGTCTTTCTTCAGCATACATCTAGGACACATTGTAAGGAGCTATTATTTGTGAAGCCTGGTTTGTAATTTAAGGATCTCTGTTTAATGTCATGGGAACTGCGTGCTGTGAATACAAGTTGATCACATTGGATGTAAATGCTCTTTATCTGACAATAAACTGCCATATAGATGTAAATGTTGACAAGTTCTCATTGTAAAAACTCTCTTGACAACTTTACACCCTCTTTGATAACATACAGGATACATACTTCTCTGTCTGCAGATAATGACAGAGGGGTAAGCTCATTGGGATGCATCATATGACATGTAAAATCCTTTAAAAATATATTTAGGCTGGAGATATGTGAGCTGTGCTGTCGTGCTAATGCAACATCCACACTGTCAATCACAGGCAATTTTGCGAACATATATATATATATATATATATATATATATATATATATATATATATATATATATATATATATATATATATATATATATAAAATCCAAACTATCATTTCACTGAGGTATTCTAGAGCTTGAGATCAAGACATGCAACGAAAGAAGTATATTTGTGAAAGTTGATTTGGTAACACGCTCTGGTGCCAACAACTACATCACAATCCTTAGATCATCATGAATACGAAGTCAAAACCAACCTAACAGAAGTAAAAAAAAAATTTTTTACTAATTTTTGTTATTTTCTACTTGACCCTTTGATAATTTGATACTTTTATAGCTGGGGAATTCTATGATATGAGAAGAAGTTGATGACATTTTATGTAGGAGATCCAAACAGGTTCCCGATGCCTCTTGTGTTCTTTTATCTGACCTTTCTACCAGCTACCAGAGTTAATCCAGCAATTTACAGCTATCCTGACAAAGTGCACGTGACTCAAATTGCTATATGTATTCCAATGCCTATAAACACGTCATCTCTTTGAACTCATAATTATGTTTGGTGAATCACAATCAATATCCAGATTACACATAATAATAATAGTTAGATATATAAAGGTAAAAGTGCAAATGAAATGCCAATAGCATCACTCACATTATACTACATAGAGTCGAGAGTTGGGTGATACGAGTTATTCATTAGGTCTGATAAGATCCGGAAACGTGTCTGAAAGCATGTCTGATTATCTTGAGGACATCGCCCTGTCGTCATCATCAGAGTCATTTTAACACAGTATCGATCTACCATAACCACAAACCAATCAGGGAGGTATCTCGTCAGGAAGAAGTGAATGCAACGATGATAAAGATAATACCAGTTTGTTTCAATTATCGAATATTGATTAACATTCAGACACGTTTTATAATGATGATGCAAACAATAAGATGTATTATAACGAAAGAAATATCAAACAATGATAGGCACCTTAAAAATAGTGACATTAATACTGTCCGATAACTACCAGTAAATATTTTGCTAAGAAAATGATTGGATATTATTTAGAATTGATATAATAATGTAAGATGTGTTACTCAACAAAGCGGGAAGACACACTTGTGTTTGTAGAACATATTATACTAAACTGACTTGAAAACTTGTCAACAGTGTCAAAAGCAACATAGAGTCAATTTTTAATGTATTTGATAAGTATATGTTTTGTACCAAACAATCCATAACTTCATTAATTACGGAATTATGTTTTAATTGTTAAGTTCGTTTGCTTCAATCATAACTTATTTTGGACAGAATGCTTATTGCCCCGGCCCAACATACCTGTAAGTTGAATGATTAGTTTTAATTAGCAGTACATTATATAAACTATGAGGTGCTTTTCTCATAAATCAGATGACTCTTCCTTCTCTTCCCTCAATTCTCTTTGAATTATTACCTTTCTAAAATACAAAGTCGAAAATGTTGCCATTGAAACAATAAAATAAAATTTTGAAAAGTTGAAACCCCCAAAAGGCACATCTATATGGTAATTGGAAGCAGCATACCACATTTCGTGAGGATTGGTCAAGTTTCTAGAGATCTGCTCCGGAAACAAACCCTGCCCTCCAAATAGACGAATTCCAAATTGTAACCATGGAAAAGGCACATCTGCATGATATAGGGAGGCTGAATAGCAAATTTGGTGAAGATTGGTCAAGTAGTTTTCAAGTACTGTTCCGGAAATGTGATCACGGACTGACGGACAGACGGACCCAACGACTTTATCCCCCATATTTAATGCAATATATCATTAACAGAATTTACCTTTTTGGACTTTTAGTCGTTTATGCGTCATTGCGACTCATGAGCAATTGATAGTTAAGCCTACTTTTGAATATTAAAAGAAAGAAGTCGATAATGAGGAATATCAAGTAACAATAAAAGCATATGTTCATAGCAGTTTATAGACCGATGAACGAACAAAGGTTTTCACCAAACATTCAGTTATTTCATACAGCACTTTTTGATATAATCCATAACTTCCAACGTGTTGGTATTTGATTAAAAGCTTTCTAGACTCCTTCTTTATGCTGTACACTTTATCTGTCCTAGTGTCATGAACATTAACTCTCAAGCACGGACGTTATTACCAGTATGTCCCTGGGGTATGTAGAAATAGGATTTTGCTTCTTAGTAGACAATGTCTGACCTTACTGTGTAACCCTTTGGCATAAGGGGGTATTCATATGAAGAGCATGGTGACCAAGCATGAAATATCTTTCAAAGACACCATGATAGTTACACACTTGGTATTTATATGGAAACGGTAACATTATTTAGTTATCATTGTATCATGTAAACATAAAACATAAACTCGATTATAACTTTTTGGAAATTTGTAAAGAAATGAAAAGTTCCTTTACAAACTGCACAACAGAATAGACACCACTTCAAAGGTAACTGTGTAAATGTGATTGCATTATCAGAAGTGACTTATAATGGCTCAGTTCTGCATACGATGTAAGTTTTGCAAAGAATAATAATTACCACAAGCACAATTTGAAAAATACATATTTGCTCAATACTACATTTTGTATTTCCATTTACCACTGATGTAAAACATATATCATAAACCTGTACACTTAGGAGAACATGTTACATGAACATCTGTTTTCTGTTACCCTTGTTTCTTTCAACAGATAATTTATTGGGATCAAATTGATTATAGTGAAATTTTAAAAGATACAAGTTCAAAGATAAATTAATTCTAAAAATTGTATTTCAAAGCTTTTTTCAATGGTACCAGCTATGAAAAACGAAAGTAAATGAATATATTATTATTATTAGTATTAATAATATTATTACCTCTGGGACTATAGAACATATCTGGCATCTTTAGTCTGCTGACACGTCTATTAGTGTTTAAAATACATCAACATTACTCCCTCTAGCTCAGTAGTGCCATGATCTTGGGAGATCTCAGGTAAGTAAATGATCTCTCAGCGAACACTCATTGATTGAGACGATCAACTGTTCAATTCAGTCTCAGTCCCTCTGCTTGTTGACGAAATAATGACTATGATACCAACACTACCAAGCGTAAATTTCTCGAGATAGCAAACCAGCTGTTTGTTTTGTAAACCACCTCTTAGAAGCTCTGTGTGTGTGTGTCAAATTCTCGTTTTAGGCTGGAATGCATTGAGGCTTTGCAACTGAGAGCAGAGCTATGTGTTATTCATGGGGTCAGATTGGATCGGAAGAGTGTGAAAGCATGTCTGATTATTCCACTGGAGGACATTGTCCTCCCATTTCATTTGGGACTGCTGAATCAGCAGTATCGACCTGGCTTAACCATGATCCTCTGTTTATAACCTTGGATATAAAACATCAGGAAGATGTAAGTTCCATGTTATATTTAGATTATCTTGGATTATTATTACTATACTGCAACTACTCTGCAAAACTGAAAATAATATGTATAAAGTGCAGACATGGTGTACGCCTTTACCTAGGTATGAGTTATTTTATATACATGCACAAACATCCGTCTGTTCTACGTTGTTCTTTGAAAGATGAGCAACTTCAAGTCTTCTGACATTACAGTTGATCGTTTTAAACAAGAATGTGTGAATGAGTGTAAGTGGAACAAAATCCCCTTGTTCTGTCGTTGTCTATCCATGCAATGTTTGATCTTTTTGATCTTACAGGTGCGTCGTTCATTGAAAGAGACGTCAAAAAGTGCCTGATAAACGAAATCAAGTCCACTGACAATTGAGTTGATAAATTTAAACAAGAATGTGTGAATGAGTG
Organism: Gibbula magus; assembly: GCA_936450465.1. Lineage (NCBI taxonomy): Eukaryota > Metazoa > Mollusca > Gastropoda > Trochida > Trochidae > Gibbula > Gibbula magus. The sequence goes on from OW388299.1 coordinate 63,160,648, forward strand.
TAAGCTGGAACAAAATCCTTTTGTTCTGTCGTCGTCTATCTATGCAATCTTTTTTATCTAGCAGGTGCGTCGTTCATTGAACTCATATTGTCTAAGAAAAAAGTAAAACGTGCCTGACAGACGAATCGTCTACAGTATGAACTGGAAAAATTCGTTTGCTAATGAATTGAGAATTTAAATATAAAGTATCAAAATACAATAGTGAGAAGCAACTGCATTTGGAAACTTCAAAGAGGAAACTAACTAATTGGCAACCTGGAATGAATTTTAAAAACGGTGGTTTGTATTAACCAAACTTGAATTTTACCTTTTTCATCTTACAAGCGAGTCGTTCAACGAACTCGTATTGTCTTTGAAAGTGAAAGAAAGCCTGACAGACAACTCGTTCCAAAATGAAACAAAGGATTGTTCAAACGGTGCATTGTATGATTAACTTGAGTATGACTACTTATCCCGTGACTTTATGGTATCCCGATGTATCATTAGATTCTTGACTCTTCAATGCTCCCACATGCTCCTCCATTAGCATCAGCTGTACACCAAAATGTCTGTTTGCTAATGTGGTTTGCTAATGTGGTTCGCTAATGTGGTTCGCTAATGTCAACTACGTCAATATCTTCACTTGATCATCTGGTATCACTGATTTTATTAACATTTGTACTGATTATATTAACCTTTGTAGAGAGGTGGCTGCATAATATTCTTGACATTTGGTAATAATACCTTGCAATTTCAAAACATGTCATAACAGAAACATATAATATCAATATCTGTAATATATTTTTTCCATAACAGAACAGAGTCGACATTGTACAAGCAATCCTTTTCACCATAAGTTGCATGCATTGTATTTGTCAGTTTGGTGATACCAAATTAAATACAAACTAATAATGGATTATTAGATGACAATGATAATATATTATTTGACTATTTGAAACGCCTTGATCACAGTAACAAGTGTTGAGCTATCAAGAGTTACGATACAGCTGGAATACTTTACATGCTTAATGACATCTGTAGACAAGAAAGGAAAATCAAGGGGGAGACGCCCTTGAAACAAAATCCCTTTGACTTGGTTATCTTCAATTAAAGTTTGTTACAAATATCCCACTGTGTTTGAGGGATTCGATATAGCTTTGTGTTATAGCGTTATTGCAGCTCGTATTAACGTATGACATTTTTCACAATATGCTCACATTTCTATCACATCACATAAATACACGTTGGTTCGTGGATTCATATGTTACACAACTCATGTTTATCGTTATTTCAGTTTTTGCAAAGTATCATTCATGTAAGTGACATTAGTTTAAGATGTGTTGCATTGATTATAAATGTTGTACTTTAATTAACGTAAAGTCCTATTTTTCAACAAATAAGATTACGTTTATGGAACTAGTGAAAGCCTCTTACTCACTTTTTCATTTATATTTTTTATCCAGCAAGAAACATTTAAACGCTGATTGATAGACGAGTTGTGAAGGATTTATCATTTTCTGACCTAGCTGATTCAAATGTGCTGTTATTGTTGACCTCCTTTGATGAACTTCTGTGGTGGAACTGAATAGCTACAATTATGTTCAATGTTCAATGTATTATAAGCAATAATCAGACTCAAAAAGCTAAAAACTAATTCATTATTGAACATCTTTCTAACATGAGTGATACACAACTATTCAATTACGAGTTATCTATCGTCAGCTACCATCATAGTTGGTTCGAATCACGCTATGGAACCGTCCTAACAGATTACTAGCTGTATTTGATAGTGCAACTGTTAATTAAGAATGTTGTTTTTATCTGAACAAATGATATTCACGAATGAAGCCGCTACATTTAGGGAATGGTTCAGCAACATGATGCGTGTTTAGTGCGTGTGCCTGTATACTGAAAATATTACAATAAATGTTCCTCTAAAATACAGTTCTTTACAGTCCTCTCAAAAAAAATTTAAGGGAGAAGGACAATTAACCTGTAAATAAGTTGCTATGGTCAAACATGGATCCTCAAGAAGTTATTTGATCACAGCAGTTGGTTTAATCCTTGATTTGGTTTGAATTCAGACAAAACTACAGTATAAAAAGTACCAAAAGAAACATATACAAACTTACACAGGATACTTTTTCAGTTTTTAGAGAAGAAAATGCAAGCACGAACGTTTACTTTTGTTCTCTTCAGGTCGAACAGGACACTTATTAATAGTTGCATATTGTCAGCACTCGTTTGGTTCTAAATGTAAACCTGTATGTGTTATGTCTCCCACTTAATTTTTTATCATAGTGTTCTAACTGTTAGGAGAAATATGTATGTCCAGTTAGTACAGCAAGTATATTGTACTTACTGCTCAACAAATGATGTCACTCTGTTTCATTCAGTGCATTAGGGAAGAATAACATACTTAAGAAATCGTTTAAATTGTAATTAATCACTTGACCATTTTGATGCCAAATGCGAGTAGTTAAGTCGGATGATTATATTAATCCACAGGAAAATAATGGCTATTATTTGTTTTCTTTTTGTTGAATTTTAAAGTGTATGTAATTGGGTCGGTCAAATCAATGAACAGAAGAATATATAATTAAAACATTAACATGTTTCATTTCTTTTAAATTTTCATTTATATGATTACGTATTTCTTTTATAGATACAACTAATAGAAACGAATATCAATAAACCATGGTTTCCTATAGCTAATGGACGTTATCTTGTAACAATGTAGCAAAGTGGTGTAAACCATAGGTCAGAGTCATTAACGCTGATGCACGCACATGTAGTTCAGTAGGTACAAATTGAGAACAAGACGGGAGATATACAGTACAATGTAAGTACATACAGACCCAGACCAATTACACATTGTGTTAAAAACTACTCCGTCCCTAACGGTCAAGGTAGATATAGTGTTAACAGGCACGTAAATTAACCAATGTCTTGCAGGACAATGTGAACTGATTTCACCTTGTCCAGGAAAGGATGCTTATGCCTTCCAGCTGTCATGAACAGGTGCGAGACTCTTATCAACATATTTTGTATAGTATATCAGCAGAGATTGTATAATAGAACATCGACCATGCTACAGGGACTTCATAGTATTGAACTTGTAAGCGGACACGGTTACTTCACATCAAGGTGAATTGATTTGACCCATGATCGGGTATGGTAAAATGAATAAATAGCAATTGCGTTGCGTGGATCTGATTCGCTGAACACTGTCACAGAGATTAAGTTCATACCCGTATAAAATTAATTTCGTGACGTCACATCACATTTAGCCACACCCCCATGACGTGAGATTCATAGCTAGTTGCGTTGTGTATTTTCATTGAAACTTTTCAAAACATCAGGTACAAGTATATTTATTTATAAGAATTGACTTCAAACTTTATTAAGTTCATGGAGGTATAAACTTAAAAAACGCTATGCAAACTTTGCGAAAATCTGCTGCGCGGATTTACACAGTTTGCATAGCGTTTTTAAAGTTTATACCTCCATGAAGTTAATACATTTTGAAGTCAATTCTTAATTGTTACTTTGCAGCTGCCCCAAGCATAGTGACCGGAATCCATCTAAACCAGCACAAACAGCCTTAAAAAACATGAAATATCCAAGAGAACAAATACATAGGCACCGTGATCTCCTTTGACAAAGCATGATAGGTCACTTAGTGTAGGTAGGTAAACTTTGTGTAATGTTGAGGTTTGAAAGTTAAGATTAGTAAAGGCTTCTTCAAAAACCCATAACTTCAAAATAAACCTCACTGGAACCTCAAAGTTTGCCTTACAACATATATCACTATGTTAATAGATTATGGAAATATTAAAATATTTAATATTTCGAATATGGCATTTAGAAGTTGAATACATAAGAAAAGAAAGATTCCAATGTAACTTCTTTATTGTGAACATACACAACGTTTCAGAGCATATGCTCACTCTTTGATCGGGTGGATTACATCCTAATAAATTATAAACATGCACATTTGGTGTAATAGTTCCTTGAGGTTTAATTGATGGATTGATGATACATTTAGCTCTAGTCAGCGAACTCTCAATTGAATTCAATTGAGTCATTGATGCATGTCCAAGTCCTGTGGAATCTTCTACATGCTAGTTGACACATAATGTTGACATTTATTCACATATGTCATGGGAAAAATATGAAGACATTTCGTTTTTTAAAATAACCTTTAGTAAAGGTAATAATAAACAGTTTATATTAATGTCCATAGTCAAAGGTATCTCAGGTTACAGGGTTTATTTGCTGTGATAAACTATGGGGAACTGGGCTTCATCGTGTATCTGATTTATTACGCCTGATGCACTGTGTGTTGAGAGTGGACTTGGTTATATCTGCAGCAAGCTGCTCCCCAGAGCAATAAACCTGTCATGCCATGCACCTTTATCTACTGTTGCTATAAGGATGCAGTAATGGATGGGTTCATCCACTTTAGGAGATAAAATAATGCATGTTATCAACTCCACAAAGACTACTTAAATAGTTTTGTATGGGATGCTGATCCAATAAATGAGGGGAAAAGTATTTTGAAAATATATGGGACACTTCGTTTATCTAAACAATTCGAAGAGAAAATAGCATTGATTGAAAAGGGGGTGATTTATTTAGTAAATGTAAATCATCATCCTGTACAGGTGTTACTTACTTGGTAATCATCCTATGACTTCTAACTTAGGTGCAGGAACCCCCTCATGGAGACCTTAACACCAGTACAGCCCTTAGATGATTCCGTATAGTAATTTACAAATAGGATGCTGCTTCTTATTACCCAACGTCTGACCTTTCTGAGGAACCCTGAGGCATAAACCTGTTTTCGTATGGACATGCCATTGTTCAAGCGTTAAATACCTTCTCAGAACAAATTGTATTATTTGTCAGATACTAAACCAACAAGACCGGGAAATAGAAGTGGGCACCTTTAAATCATGAAATATATATATATATATATATATATATATATATATATATATATATATATATATATATATATATATATATATATTTATTTATTGTTTGTTGAACTAAAACGAATTTCATAATTGCAGCATTAATTACTTTAGTTCACATGGTTGTGTCTATTTATCTTATGACTTGAAAAATATAATGTTGTCAACTATTTTCAGTACATAGAAATACAACCACTGAGTTTTTTTGTTGTGAAGTTGGGAATTTAGACTCTGGAGTTATCTGCGAGAATTGCCCCAAAAAATAATAGACATTTAGTGCAACGCACAGTTGACATACTTTCATTATGCATATCCAGGATAATGAGTCTTAGTACACAGAATCTGACCTTCTGGTTAACCCTGAATCTTTAGCTTTGTGTTTGTCTTATACTTATGTATGTAAACACAATCCTTGTGAAGTCTTAAAGGACACCGATGATGATGGAAAATGCTACCATTTCATATTTGTATTGCGATTTCATTATATAAGTTCATCCGGCGATGAACCCTTGGTTTTATTTTCTGAACACTGAACACTGAACACTGATTCACTTTATTAATACACACAGCTGTAAGCTAAATATTTACTAAAGATATGTACAAAGTGATCTTTCGTATGTATTGTGAAATGGGTATAATATTTAATCTGTTCCACATACACAAACAATATGCATAAAATACGACTGTGGTAAATTCTTTTGTTACACCTTGCTGATGACGATAATTATCAGACATTCTTTCACTATCTCTACCAGATATTGCCAGAACTCATAACACAAAAGCTCTGCACTAATTTGGTGTTTTCTAATTGTTCAAGTGAGAGTTCAGTTATTTCGAGTTCTAGAGTTCAAACAGTGCATGATTGTCATTTTCTTTTTGTATCTAAGAACAGTTGTACTTTGTAAGAATTTGAAACATGTCCCTTTCTATTATCAAGACGCAGACAGAAAGATTGAAATGAACACCTGAGACAGTCAGTTACTGGGGGCCTTATTCATGCCTGGATGCTCTCCAACAAAGCAACTCTGTTTTGTCTGAGGATAAGAGATATAGATGCAATGGAAAAGTCAATATTGAAAACATAAGCTTTGAATTCAAACCTTAGAATAACCTGGACACTAAGGTGAAGATAACACATTTGATGAAGCATAATTTACATGGTTGCAACAAAGCATGAATAAACTGTTATTTCTTTGAAGCAAATCATTTATCAGCTGTGTATTTTATCATATATTTGCGACCCATTCTTCGTTAAGTGATATACTCACCTCACCTCACCTCACCTCACCTCACCTCACCTCACCTCACCTCACCTCACCTCACCTCACCTCACCTCACCTCACCTCACCATCACCATTGTGCTGTATACTGGGAATCACGAAATAGATTTGATTAAATTTGCGTAATTACCATAACTATGTTTGAAAACTTGAAATGAACCAAAAGGATGATCGTGGCACGATGACAAATAACATATGCTAAAATCCACATGTATGCATTTCACTGGTCGCATTGGAAGCAACTGGTTAAACAATAAAGTAAGATTGTGCATTTCTCTCTAAATGATCTCTCACATTTTGACTTTTGAATACAGTAATTTTTTGCAGTCATATTTATTGATTTGAATCAGATTAAATCTAAAACGAGACATATACAATTTCATAGTTCTAGTACACTGCGTTCGTTAATGATCTCCATGACTTTGTTTTCAAAGTTTGAATATTAATATGTTCTTTCTGTACGAAACGTAACAAGGAAAAGATGCAATCGTGGAATATAAAACATAAATAGCCTTTATATTGACGAATCCTTGGGCAGGCCTTTCATTGGATTATTCTCACCCGACTGATGCATACCAAGGTCAAATCAACTTCCTATACCAGACTTTTCCAGAGTAGATTAAGACACGTTAAGCCCAAATGGTTCCCGATTTAATGTTTGGACAAATCTGTCGTAATGTATCATGCTTCTCCTGTAGCTGTTACCATCAGGAGTAATCAGATTGCATTGCATCAATGTCATGTTCAACAGACAAGTACAGAGACCTGACTCGTCTATTCTTAGTTGTAGTAGTGTTGGCGTTAAAGAGTAGAACAAGGTAGTTTGATCCATACAAGGTGAACGAATCTTGGGAAAAGTCATTTAATTACTTTGGAAATTGAAAAGGACACAATAATAAAAAATATATATAATATAAAATGGGTTTACTATTGAAATATTAATTTTCAAAATAAACATTTTTCCGAGCCGATGGCTATAAGTTCACTTAAAATTGCCTTATTCACCTTTTTTTCTATTTTGAATAACGTACAAATAGTCTTACTCTACACGTCAGTTATGTCAGATTCAATTGTTTCTGACCTCATAAACAAACAAGTATGAGCGCAAAGGCAATATTCGTTGCTCGCAGGTTTCACCGCAGTGCATAGCGACATGGCGTTGCGGGCTTTCTCCCTGCCATAATACTAGCAGCCGCGATAAAAGTGAAATACCCTTGAAAGCGGCGTAAAACCCCAATTCCCTCACTCACTCAATTACACTTGAGACGTCATCATGTTATACTCTTGCTCCATAATTTTCAAGTAATGGACAGTTGCAAACCACACCAACATGTTAAGTAGATTTTCTAGAATTTTCTTTAACATTTTTTACAGTAAATTGGTTAAACAGTAATAATTTAAGTAGGTTAATGTTCTCGTAACCCTCCATTTCTTAAATGAATGGACCTTGGCTCCATTTTTAAGGAATGTCGAGTTACGAGGGCATTAACCTAAACAGTACATGGATGGTAAGGCTTATATCTACAGAGAATATACACAGGCTGGACCGTCCATGACCGATACGTGAGTGAGTGAGTGATACGGGTAACAACACTGTTTGAGATATCTGAACTGAATGTCATGTTATGTTATGGATCACATTACTCACTATGGCGATGTTTATAGCAAGAACTAGGTACTAACTAAGCACCTTTAAGGCGGTAATTGTTTTACAATGACAAACTCATATGAATAATTGAATGAAAAGATGAAAAGATGTACCTGTGTGAGAAGAATGATAATATAACAATCGAACAAAATGAAAAAGTTTGGCCACTTAGAGTTCGCCCTCGTGAAAAACGGAAATTGACAATGTAGTATTTACAGAATGTTGGAAGTAAGAAAACTGTGTTATTTAGATCATAAGCACATATCTATGAGAGAATCTTAAATTCAGTTCTGGCTCCAGCAAACTTATTACCAGTACTATCAGTCGAAACAATCGTAGACTTGTCATTTTCTGCACGGGTGATCGAGTAAATATAAAATATAAAAGTAAAAGCTGCCTCCGTTGGTTGTAACAGTCGACAAGGTAAAGTTTTCTGTCACAAGCAAACAGTAAATCAGTTACACGAGATTACATATGGACGAGTCAGCTGTTTTAAGATTCCTTTTTCAAGGGGAAAAACTTAGTTGCGATCATTCAAATTAACTCGTTTATAAGACTAAAGATTTGCAGAAACAACAGGCACTTGTCCTGTGATCTTGCAATATTAAATATGAAATAAATAACATCAAAAGTTTCATTGCTGGATAATATCAGATGTGAAGGGTTGATTCTTTGTGCATATGAAGATTTATTTGTTACCTTGAGCAAGTGACTTTATTCAAAGTGTGCCTCTGTTCACTCAGCAGTATGAATGGGTACCTGGTATGGAAGTGAAGGCAATGTGCGAGATAACCTTAAAACGTGCCTTAATTGTCAGCTCGGTTGCATACTCCAAGTGAGTTGGGAAGGAAAAAGAAGAACAAAGCTGGTAATAATGTGTTTGCGCCTTGAGCATGCCCCTTCATGGCGTGGAGTTAAGCGAGGTAGAAGTGTCTTCATAATAATTATTATTTCATCGACAGACAGTGGTTGTGACTACATGTTATCTAGGAAGTGTCAGTAAATGAGGAGAAGTGGTTGTTCTCAATACTCATCTTGTGGACCAGGTTTCCGATATCTGCTGAGGCGTGGATGTTTGTGTTTAAATCATGTCCATATTGTCTGAAATTATAAAGCAGATAAAATCTTAACAACGACAAAACTCGCAGTTAAGGTCTTTTCTTGACACCATGTTTTAGAAATACAGTTGCCTTACTCTGAGGGTGTGGATTCGAATCCCGCAAGAAATTGTACTATTGAAAGTAGTGTTATCCAAAATGTAACAACGTTATAAATACCATGTTTATTTCATCGAGTGAAGTAGAAAATATATATTTCACGGGTGAAATATATTTACTTCTCTACCTCACGAGATGAGATAATCATGGTATTTATAACGTTGTTACATTTGGGATAACACTACTGTCAAATAAAACCTGAAATTATATTTATTATATCACACATTCTGTGTTTTATGTTGAAGTGGGGTGATTTCAACGGGGAACGTACAGCCTTCAGCCATCGCAAGTTGACACTATGACGTCATAACATTATCCCGATGACGTCACGAGACTTGCGATAAAGGTTATCGCCAGTGAAGCTTGATAGAGGCTTTATTTCACTGATAGAACTGAGCATCTCACTCCAAATGATATAATAAATATGTTTACGTAGTGTCTCACATAGAATATATTACCTCATCAACATGCACATCCTCGACATGCCTGGAACGAAGCCAACGAGGCAAAGTTGAAGCTTATCATCGCATGTATAACTTAACTCTGCATATAGACTTTATTATACACTGTTGGTAGTGCCATCAAATATGTAAACCAAAGGATTTTAATTGAAATATAGATTAATAACGTCAACACAGTAATAGAAAGAATGTATATCATAGCCATCGTTACATCATGTTAATTGTTGATTTATCATAGCTTTTAAGTGCCACTGAATAAGTCTACTTTAAAACTTATTGGAAGGACTTGAAAATGTAGGGTTGGAATAGGTACTTCAATCTCACAACATCGAGTCAATTACATACACACACGAATGATAACTTTTGTCTCCCAGCAGATCTAACTTATAAAGGGAAATTCTGTGTGAATGTTTATTTAACCTAACCTGTCTTAGCAATGACGAAGGTTTGCAATAGTGTCACTTTGATTAGAAAGGTTACATACCTCTGTGTAAACAATTGTTTTCCCAAGGAATCGTCCACACACTGCTCGCATGTCCTTTCCTACAGGTCGGCTATATCTGGATTTGATATTTGTACAGTGCCGGTTTATCAGTTCTGTTGTAGTTGTCAAGCTTCTGGTAATAACCTAAACCTGTATGGGTTTGTCTTGGAATTCAACACGCACGTGATTCACTCATGCTATATCGTTCATCATAATGATAACAGTTACTTGATTTGACAACTGAAATTGACAAATCAAATATTGGTCATATATCAAGATGGGGATAGTAAAGGAGTGAAGAATTTGTGACGATGTATCGCAGTATAACTCGCTGACAGCGTGACGTTAACTCAATGTTAATGAGTTTAGGTCAAAGGCTATTGGGATGATGGGTATTCATCCTATTTGTATATAAAATATCACATTGCAATATCTTCATGCTACTTTTCTTTCGTTATATAAGAATCTGACACAAGTTAAAATGTATTATTCACTGCATCAGGATGCTGGTAAGCAGATAACAATCATGCAGATTTTACGAAGCGTTCTGGAAAGAGGTACGAATAAATGTATTTGTCTTGTTTTTTAGTTGATATTTATTCAATACTGACAAACCGAACAGTGTGTTAAAGCACCGATGGTTTGTTATTTTTTCTTAGTCAGATAAAATGATAGTATGGATATCTAACCAACAGAAATTGTATTTGGTGTAGAGCCAGACGAAGCAGATCAAAGAAAGGTCAGTAATAAAGGCGTATTTGAATAAACCATGTCGGGAGGTGATCCATCATCCACCATACGCCTCTCAATCATTTTGAGAAGCTTTGATGTTGGACAGTGAAAAACGAATAAAAGTTGAGCTTAACTAAATCATAAAGGTCGGGCAGTACTTCTGATGACCATAGAAACTAACAAGCTAAAAAGTGAGCGTGGCTCACTAATACCCCCGACTGTTTAAGTTTGACATTTTTATTTTACTTAAAGAGAGAGGTGTCTGCACACCTAAGGATTGATAAGCTTTGAAATGTAATTGCTAAGATTAAACTGTTTGTGAAAATAGTAGGACAAGTCTCGATCTTCATGTGAAAAAGGTGGTTTAAGTCAAAATAGGAATAAAAGTAACTTGAAAAGGTATTGGTAATATAATACACTACTGCTATTACCACTGATTTCAACTTTATTTTGGAAATTAATCTATCATAATGATTCATTCGAGTGACTTTAAACAACAGGTACATGGAAGCACACCCCTGAAGGCACAGTGAGAGATATACAGCAGTTAATGGCTGAAAGGAAAGAAAATTTAACTTTTCCCAAAATATAACCAGTGGAAATATAAAAAGTAAAATCAACGAGAACACAGAAGTAGCTTTTGATGAAAGTTACATGAAAAAGAAATTCACCAAATCGTGTTACACTTTGCATTGCACCTCTCCTAGTGGTGAAGGAGACATGTACCAACTTTGAAAAGGATGAGATGAATAGTTTTTTGTAATCGATCGGACAAAAAATACTCAGAATTTGACAAAGTTAAAAAATAAAAAAAATCGCCAAAAATTCAAAAATTCACCAATTCGGTTTAAACTTCGCACTGCACCTCTCCTAGTGGTGAAGAAGACATGTACCAAATTCAAAAAGGATGAGACGAATAGTTTTTCTGTAATCGATCAGACAAAAATTTTCTTCGGACGGAAGGACAGACGGACGGAAGGAAGGACGGACGGACGGAAGGACAGACGGACGGAAGGACGGACGGACGGAATTGTTGGTATAACTATATACCCCCAACCGTTGGTCGGGGGTATAATAAACTGAAGTACAAAAGAATGTACACACCTCAGTTGGTTTTATCATATATATGATTTTCAATTACAAATAACTTAAATTTTCGATGTCGTACTCTAAAACTGAAAAGTGTAGGCATTCAGTGACCAGCCTAGGAATATTTCTACGTGTTTTTTTCTTAATTTCTTTGAAAAGGTGATATTTTGCGTTTATAAATTTTTCCAAATTTAGTTTGGCTAAGACACAACTGTTCATCGACATATAAAACATCTTCTTTGTGAAAATCAGTAAATGTGCCTCGTTCTGCACACATTGACAACATTTTCAACATGGTAGGGGTCATATTGGTGTAAATTTCATTTCTTGCCCCTGTCTACATTAAACAATATATTCTAACTAAAAAGTAACCAGTCACCAATGTCATTCATTCAAACTACTGCAGATATGTGTTATTGTATCATGCCATAATCAAATGCATCTAAAACAACATTTAATAATGAATTAATCGAAACCAACTGAGGTGTGTACTTTCTTTTGTACTTCAGTTTACTTTGATTTTAAAGGTTAGATGTCATGGCATATTAAATGGTCACATTGGCAATCATTAAAATGAGATTTCAATTTGACAATTATTTGATCTTAAATTTCTTAAATCGGTCCGTAAATTACTTATATACAAATTTTCTTTGTTTAAAAACCCGCCTAATTAAGCCCCGGCGACCAGAATGAAAATCTGCGGGTGTGATGTCCTTGTAGTGATGATTCCTGTGACGTCACTTGAGTAATCTTATTATCGACAATATTCATAATTCAACGTAATTTCGCAACATTTTGATTGTTAATTTCACTTTACAAATAAAACAACGTAAATTGTCCATATATCGAATGTTTAGATATCCAAGTGGGTATTTCAGCAGATGACAATTACGTAATTAGTGGATAAACATGTGTTTTGGGCGATTCAACACACCTTATAAATTCATGTAGCGGCAGTGGTAATCTTCATTAATTAATTAATGAGGCTTCACTGAGCGTGTCACAGACGACCCTTGTATGTGGTTAATCACAGTCACGCCTCAAGAATTGTCTTCAAAGCCGATTGCCGGTGCTAATTGTTAAAATGTGTCAATTAAAATTGTCTTAATAATCAATTGCATATGTATATTGTCTCGATTTTATGCTCAATTGATTCCTATATATAATGTACTAGAGGCAATAATCTGTCATTCTTGAGAACAATGTATTTCACATGAACTTTTACATTTAACAAAATAGTATGTTTTTGTTTAAACATCATTATTTATACTCACCGTCGATAGTTAACAATATGCCCGATTATCCTAATCTGTCTAATTCCGACAACCTTCACACAGAGTAAGGATAGAGTTATCGCCGCTCTACCCTGTACCGAAACTCGCCACCAGGTGGTCAACCCTACGTCATCATTGCTTCTTCTGACGGTCAGAGAAAAAAGCCGATCGTGCAGAGGGGAGGCCGGGTGGGAGCTAACGATTGTTAACTATCGACGGTGAGTATAAATAATGATGTTTAAACAAAAACATACTATTATTTAATATACTCTCCTCGATAGTTAACAATATGCCCGAATCCCACTGCTGGAGGTGGGTGCGAGAGGCTAAGGCGATAAAGCTCTATCCTACAGGAAGAGAGTTGGTGACTCAAGGCCGAACTAGAGTGACCCCCATGATACCCACTAGTCAATCGGACTAGCCCTGGCTCAACCTCGCTATGCGAGGAGGCCCGCAACCGAAGTCGCCAACTGGTATAAGAGACAACAGACACACATAAAGAATCAACCTCGGGTTTATTGAGAGGCGAAACATTAGTGAGCAAGAGGGTGACTCCTGCGATGAGGGCCCGAAGGAACTCGCTGTTGGGCGTACACCTGCGCCCCCAGCCGGTTGATTCCCTCCAAGTCCTCGTTGGAGATGTCTCGAAGATAGTGGTTGGCGAACACCAGGCCTGACTTCCAGAAACAGCCAGCCATGATGTCCGCCACCGCCAAGTTGCTATGGAGGGCCATCGTCGCTGAGATGGCCCTTATCTCGTGCGGATTGGCCCTCGCTGGAGGGTCTAGACCCGCTGCCTTGTACGCGTCTAGCACCGCCGAACGGAGGTAGACGCTTAATTGTCTCTTGTCTAATTCCCGTACGCTGGTCTGGGAATGAGGGATGAATAGTCTTCTTCTCCCCTGACGCAGCGTCCGGGTCCTCTCGGTGTAGATCCGAAGTGCTCGGACTGGACAGAGGAGGCTATTCTCCTCGTCTGTCGGATCTATATTAACGGAAATGGACGATAGGGAAAAAGTCCTACCCCTTTCGTCGGCGGTTTGGTTCTTACACACAAACTCCGGCGCCAACCCCAGAGTGGCCGAACCCCCGTCCCCCACCTCAAAACGCAGGAGATCCGCTTGGAGAGTGTGAAGCTCTGAGATCCTGGCTGCGGACCCCATGGCGACCAAAAAGGCCGTTTTGATGGTGAGGCGAAGGACGGTCGTCTCCGTCAACGGTTCATAGAGATCCGACTTGAGGTGGTTGAGGACCACCGCCAAGTCCCACTCTGGGGGCCTGAGTTTCCTCCGCCCATTCACGTTCCGGTAGGTTTTAACGAGGTCCTTAAGGACTGAGATGTCCACCTAGGGGTCCCGCTTCCGGAGAACGGACATAATCGCCGCCAGGTTGGTGTTGATGGACGAGGCTTTGAGATTCCTCGTCTCTCGCAGGTAAACCAGGTACTCAGCAACCTGAGGGACCGTTACTGCCTGGATGTCGTACCCCTCCTTGCTGCAGAAGGTCGCGAATGCCCCCCACTGAGCGTCGTAGAGATTCCTAGTCGACGGTCTTTGGGAGGTCGCCACCGCCTCGGCAACGGATTTGGAGAACCCTGCCCCCGTCAGACCCCTTTGAAGACAAACCAAGCGTGAAGCTGTAGAGCCTGGGGATTCTCGTGAACCCGCCCGCTTGGCTTGCTCGTCAGAAGGTCCCACCTTAGAGGAAGGGGGATCGGGTCTAGGAGGCAAGCCCTCCGGAGGGAAAGTACCAGGCTCCGGTTGGCCACAGCGGAGCTATCAGGAGTAGCTGGAGCACCCGCGTCTTCTGTATCTTCGCCACCACGAGGTTCAGGATGGCGGGAGGGGGATAGGCGTAAGCGACCATCCCCTCCCATTCTAACGCGAGCGCATCGAGAGCCCACGCGGTCGGGTCCGGTATAGGAGACACGTATGTCGGTAGCTGGTGGTTGAGCCGAGTCGCGAAGAGGTCTATGTGAGGCTTGCCGAACCTCAGACATAGACTCTCGAACACTCTCGGGTGCAACATCCACTCCGTGGAAGGAGGCTTGTCCGGGCGAGACAAGGCGTCCGCAAGGACGTTCTTGGCTCCCGGGATGTGCACCGCACGGAGAGAGAGTTCGAGACTGTCCACTAGGCGAAACAGCACCATCACCAACTGCAGGAGAGAGTCTGCTTTGGTCGACCCCTGTTTGTTGATGGCCCAGGCCGCCGCTGAGCTGTCTGTATGAACACACAGAACCTGCCCCCGCAGCTGACCTGACCAATGGTCGATTGCCAATCGAATGGCGTCCAGTTCCAGGACGTTTATGTGGCGTCTCACTTGGGTCGACGACCACACCCCCGCTGTTTGCTCCGCATCGAGATGAGCCCCCCAGCCTTGGGAGGAGGCGTCCACGAATAGGTGACGTGTCGCTGGCGGTTCCCTGAGGGGAACCCCCACCAACGCATTGGACTCCTGCTGCCACCAGGAGAGGTGATGGAAAACACGTGCCGACACGCCTTCTCCCGGACATGTACGTTTACCAAGATCTGAAGGGGCCTGAGCTGCAACCTTCCCCTTCGGGTGAAGTGTTGAGTCGCGCTCAGAAAGCCTAGCAGCCTCTGCCACTGGCGTAGTGGCAGAGGCCCCCGAAGTGCCAGCTCCAGGAGATCTCGGTAACGTTCCATCCGTTCCGTGGTCACAAAGGCCTTGTAGATAGCGGTGTCCAGGCGGGTGCCTAGGAACACCAAGGACGTCGAGGCCTGCAGGTGTGACTTCCCCAGATTGACCAGCCACCCCAACCGCCTGAACAACGCTATCACAAAGTCCCGTTGAGCCTCCAGAACAGACGGGGACCTGTTGTGACCAAACCCGTCGTCCAAATACATTGCGAATTGAACGTCCATCGTGTGGAGGTATTGGACGATGGGTTGGGTCACGCGAGTGAACAGCCACGGAGCCGATGAAATCCCGAACGGAAGGACGTTTCACTGAAAGTGGCGACCCGCTAAGACGAAACGTAGGTACCTGCGATCGCCGTGATAGATGGGAATGTGCAGGTACGCGTCCTGCAGGTCTAGGGATATCATCGAGTCCAAGGGCTCCAGTAATCGCATCACTGACGGCACTGTCAAGAGTCGAAAATATGGCGGCGGATCTAGGAAGGAGAGGTTGAATTCCTTCAAGTCGTGGATCAGCCGCCATTTCCCTGGCTCCCGCTTCGGTCGGACGAACACCGGAGAGTAGTAGCCTGGAAAAAGGTCTTGGTGCGGAATTTCCTCCACCGCCCGTTTGGAAATTAGAGTCTCCACCTGTTCCAAGGTCAGCGCGAGCCGATCTGGGTCCAGCGCGCGCTCTACAGGCGAACAGGTCAGCGGGGGGTGGCGTGCCACGCGAATACGAAAACCCCGTTCCAAGACCTTGCAAACGAAAGGATCGAGATCCAACTGTCTCAAGTTGGGGACATAACGTGAGAGACGGCCTCCCACAGGACCGTCCAGGGTCGGGACCACCTGCCGTGGAAGGTCCGGAGGTGTCCAGTCACTGCCTGTTTGGGGGAGCTCCGTAGGCGCGACCCTTCCCACGTTGGATGCCCTTCTTGGGGGTGCGTTTTGGCGAGGGGCCGGCACTGAAGACGCAACTTCTATCCTGTCGACCCCTTCCCTGAAAGGACACGCCTCCAGTTTTCGAGGTAGAGGAGGGCGCGCCCCCTCCCCTCTTCTTGGGCGTCGTCCCCTGAGGCGATGCTCTGCGTCCGCCAGAGGCCAACCGATTGGTTAGCTCTTGCTGCTGGCATTCCTGGCGCTGCCTGAGCGTTTCCCCGACTTGACCGTCGAATAAGGTGGAGGAGCCTGCCGGGGCCGACCTCAGGCGGTTCCGGAGCTCCGCCGGAAGGTTGGTCCGCGCCAGAAACCCATCACGCCTGAGGTTAGTCACCCCCGCTGAGATGCGGGAGGCGGACAACATCATCTGCGCTAGGTTCCCAGCGACAGAGCCGAACCCGCGGTAGAGAGCCTTGGCCCCCTGCTCCATGCCCGCCTCCTTGGCGAAAGCTGCCATCGCCTGGCAAGCGTGGGCCACGTGGTTAGCCAGACCAAGGATGCTCCTTGCCTCTTTGTCCAGGTGCGACAAATGGGAGTCTGAAACCTGGTGAGGTACTAAGGGAGCGGCAACTCGACGGATGTCGTCGTCAAGGATGGGAGGGGAAAGAGATAAGGAACTGCCATGAACGGGAAGGCCAGACCGGATCTTGTCA
Organism: Gibbula magus; assembly: GCA_936450465.1. Classification (NCBI taxonomy): domain Eukaryota; kingdom Metazoa; phylum Mollusca; class Gastropoda; order Trochida; family Trochidae; genus Gibbula; species Gibbula magus. Next base: position 63,178,028 of record OW388299.1, read on the forward strand.
GTGAGAACTAAGGGGGGGAGGAGGCGACCAGGAGCCGCAGCAGCAACGTTAGAGTCGAAGTCCCTGCCCGCCGCCTGAAGGAGCCTGTGCACTGGCAGCGCCACCAGACGCTGCGTAGGCGCCTCCTCTTCCGAGCAGAAGGTCTCCAGCCTGGCTGCCTTGGTCGATGAAGATTCCTCTTCCAACTCTTGGATGTCCACCTGACACCAATCAGCGATTGCTGTCAGACGCTCCTTGAGATCGGGCGCCTCCACAGGGCCCGTCAGAGGAGTGGAAGGCGCTTGGGGAGCCCCATCCCCCAAGTCAGACGCCCCCCCCCCCCCCCCTCTTGGTCACTAACAGCCGTGGACTCGTGGTCCGAGGGGGTGGCGCCCGGGGAAATAACCACCACACGCCTCCTCTTGGGAGTGGAGGGCGCCACAGGGGAGGTCGGAAAACAGACATCCTCCTCCTCAACCCTGGCATGAGCTCGTTCTCTTGCCACGAACATTGAAGAAACCAGATCCTTCACTGAGGACATGATGTTGTCCGTCAGTTTCCTCTGGTCAAGAATAGGGGGAGAGGAGATCCTCGACCTCTTCTTCTTCTTGTGTTTCCTTTTCTCCTTCTTCCTGACGGCCCTCCGAGGGTTCGTTGAGGAAGCAGTGTCAGGAGAGGACCTCAAGTCGGGAGATCGTTCCACCCCGCCCGAACCGCCAACATGTCTGACTGGTGATGAATTCCTGTCGGACCTCACACCTGGATCCGAGAGGTCAAACTCGGTCACATCCTCCGAAATGACCAGGTCGGAGCCCCGGGAGGCGTCATCAGCGGACCCCGTGGTGACGGTAGCGGAAGCGGACGAGGAGGGCCGCCTGGCGGCCCTCAACTTGTGCTGCGTCTCAGATTTCTTCACAGCCACGCGGTAATCACGATGTTCCGTAGGCGAGAGGTGTTCACACTCTCTGCACTTGTCCAACTCGCCGCACAAATTGCGACACAGGCGACAGAGCGAGTGTTGGTCGAAGCGCGCGGACTTCCGGGACCCACACCCTCCACAGAAACCTGAGTAAGGATCCGACATCCCCGTAACACCCCTCCGAGACAGCTGTCCCCAACCGCTTCAAAGGGATGCCGCTAGAGTGAGGCGGTAGAGCGCCTGAAGCTACAGGCGCCAGGCGCTGCTAAGCACCAGGCGCTGTCCAACGACAGGCGCTTCCAACCAGGCCGCCTAGAGAGGCGCCGCGCCTTACCGTAGGCAAGCGCTGTCCAAAGCAAGCGCACATGGCCAGGCGGTGGACGGGAGGTCTACCGAAAGCCCAGCCGAGCTAACCAGCCTAAGTGAACCGGCACGAAAAGCACGTGCGACCCGGGCGGGCTGAAACAGACAACAGTAGACAGAGTCACTGCAGTCAAGCACAAAATACAAGTAACCGACGAAGAGAGACGCTAACTGCCTCGACAGAATTAGCTAGGTCCCGCAACGACACGCAAACGCAAAGGAAAGCAGTAATAAGTGAGTGAAAAGGTTATTTAATACTCGAAATTCAGAGCCACCAAAAACACAAGTGTACTTGATGGCCGACAGAAAAGCAATGATGACGTAGGGTTGACCACCTGGTGGCGAGTTTCGGTACAGGGTAGAGCGGCGATAACTCTATCCTTACTCTGTGTGAAGGTTGTCGGAATTAGACAGATTAGGATAATCGGGCATATTGTTAACTATCGAGGAGAGTATATTAAATAATAAAATCTTTTGTATTCCGTTCATATTCTATAAATGTCATTCTCATAATTCTAGTGGCATGTTACAAGGAAGTTCCCATTACCTCCAACTGACATATTTGTACTGAAATTGTTGGGAAAATAGATGTCATAAGTACGCATGTTGAATAATGTATCTTCATTTGTTTGAAGGTCAGAATTTACAAAAACATCTTGTTACAGTCATCATGAGGCTCTTTCTTAGATATCATATGTCCATGTTTGCAATTCAGTGCGTCCTGTTATGATCTCTGCTTACACTACATCGTCTCTCCCTACAAGTGTGAGACATTAGTTGACCTTGTTCGGATACTTAATGTTATATGTATTCCACTGGGAACTGAAGGTGAAGGATAGTTCTTTTCCAAGATGGTCTTGTTGTCCGCCCCGTTTCTTGTTAGCGCAATATCGAATGAACCGCTGCACCTAGAGTCAGCAACTGTGTTACCAGTCTCCATTAGGAGAATACGCAGACACCAGTCGATTTGGGTGACCTTGACCTCATTTTTATGGTCACTACGAAACTTTGTCTAGTTTTTAGATTGTTGTTACAAATAGTTAATGGTCACTACTCGGTACATGGTCACGTGACAATTAATTGTTGTTATTAATTCGTGGTAATTATTTATTCGTGTCTACAATAGGCTTTCTCAAGAAAGATGCTAATTGATTTCTACTCCAAGTAAGAAGCTGAAGATGCATCGCCCACCTCTTGAGAGTGTTCCATTACAGGTAGACCTTTTAGATGTTGACAAGAGCTCCAGGAAAGAAAGGCAGATTTTGTTCTACAGCGTTAAAATAATAGAGGATATGAAATGCAAACTATGTCCTAATGTATTTCAGCAAAGACATATGAGTATGACTCACCTGTTCACTTGTTAGACATACAGTTCTGACATTATGAAACAGCTTACATTGCTAATAGTCATTTGCTTATCGCCAAATGGTATCATCAATCTGTTTTGCAAAAGATGAATCTGAAATCTCTCAGTAAAACCCTCTCCTAAGATGTCTAGTTGGCGGACCTCAGTAAGCTGTGATAAGCATGAACAGTGCTTGATGATCTCTCTTTGTGGAGGTAGGACTATACTGTTATTGAATTGCATTCCAGTGGACACGGACAAATTTGGTCTGTATTTCTCAATTATTTATTTAATTTCGTAATTTGTTAAATATTGTTTTTACACTATTAGACATCGCGTATGATGCAATCAAATAATAGTATAAATTGTGTTATGTACAACCACCAATCTATCTTAATCGATCCCATATTATTTTGCATCAATATCCTTTCAAGGAGTAACGAAAACCACTAGCAAATGTTAATTACATTAGGATGTTGCAGTTATTAATAGACAATATGGAAGAAACATTTACTCAAAGCTTCATGTGCTATTACAAACGCCAACAAAAGTAACAAAGAAGCAAGTCCTGTCTTCAGCTGAAGCAATCGAAGATCTGACAACTTTGTTCTTTCGCACAAATCGTTATCTTAATTGTTGTAACGAGGAACAAGAAGCAGTGTTTCTGTCTACAAACAATCATAAATCAACTCCTCCAGGTACCTGATGATAATCTACTGCACATTCCAGTGCCACTGATCTGTGGAATTCAAGATTTTTAGAAAATGGATTTATCGTTGAAGGTTCTACTTCTGGTGAAAGATGGACAATTTTGAGATGAGAACACAATGTGATGTTATGGAATGTGAGTAAGGAGTGAGCATTCACTCCTCAATTAAGAACTTATTTTGCAGAAAATCTTATTTTTCTAATTATTCCACTTCTACATTCCCCTCAAAGAACGTGAGATGCGTTTATTTGAATTTAGTAAACGCTATAAAAACTTTAGTGAAATAATGGATGACTAGAGAAAAATGTTTTTGACTAATTCTGAAATGTATTGTACATGTACATGTACGTGTATATGATGACAACTTTTCAGAATTAATTTAAACGGGATATAGGGTGTTGACTTCGTTACAACCCTATGTTGTTGACTGCATATGCTATTTAGTCTCCAGTTTTTGGTCAAACCTGTCCCTGATGTAATATGAAACTATTTTGAATTTACCAAACTTCACCATTAGTGAGAGATCCTAGTAATATGACCACCTTTATGTAATTTCTGTTTTATGTATCTCAGTGATACTGTGATACTGTAAAGGACGATTGATGCGTTTTTACATTCATGATTATGAAGCATTACACTTTAATCAAATAGTTCTTTAAATTATCCTTCTTCATAGTGCTTTTTTCCAGATATCTTGACAAATTGAACTGGTTACCCTCGCAGATGTTACGTTTCAACTTAAAAAGAGTAACGACTTTGAAAAGTTCTATTTTTATTCCCAGATGGTTCTTGAAGTATCGATCATGCCAAACTAAACAGATGATGCATCCCATGAGAATGTTCCATTTCAGATTTCAAAGATCCAAACTTAACAGGATTCCCTGTCAGACAGTCAGTACAGCTTGGAATCAGGCAGCAGCAGGGGCCGTCCACAATTAATTTTTAAACGAATATACAAATACGTGTATAATATTCCACAGGAATTATATATATATATATATATATATATATATATATATATATATATATATATATCAAACTATTTTAATTATTAAATAGTTTTAAGTGAATATGTAATGACACCGTTATTCATGGTTGAAAAAATGTTTTTTAATAATAAATAGCATTTCAAATCCATCTTTCAAAGTTTGAACAGAATGTGAACATGTTTCAGTGCTTCTATTCCCACAGTTCAGTGTCATGTTAAATTTAATGATGTAACACCTTTAATATAATTATATTTTAATATATATATTACAGTTATTATTTAGGTTATTCTATTTACGTATTCAATCTTATCAGCAACATATAATAATATTGTACCATACCCATGACGGTATTCTGGGTAGGCTGTTTTATTTGATTTAATGTAGTATCTCATGATGTCGTATGTGGATAAGGACACAAATTAAACAGGTAACTTATCCGAGTTTTTAAACAACATTACAATGGCACTACACTCTCTGGTATTATTATTGTCTGAAACATGAATAGTTTCATCGCATTATACTCGAATATTACTTAAAAAAACACAACCTTAAACCTCTCATTCCACTTAGTTAATTTAACTTAATAATCCTTTGTAACAAGGGAGTTTCAGACATGTACTAAGCAACAAGAGTGTGGTACACTGACCTAATTGTTTTAGGAATAACAGTCCATATTTAGACGAATCTATTCGCAAAGAAGCCATTTTTGACTATTGTAAAGCTGATAAAAGGGAAACGCTCTCAATTTTAATGCTGGCTGAAGACATTCACAGATTCACGCTGACAACATGGCAACTTCATGTAACAGTAAGTCATAGTGAAACTCATGTAATCGACTCTTATATCTCAAGTTCATAGATTAAACCAAGAGTTAAGCAACACCTTTGAGAGGATAATAGGTTGACAACATGTTTCAAAATGGCCAGTGTTGTAATCTCTCATTTGTACATGAAGAGAGAAAAAGCCTTGGTGTAATTACGTGCGGAATGATAAAGCAATAAAAATTCAAGACATTCGTGGTTTTTTCAATGAGATACAGTTAAGCAAGAAACAAAGTACCCCCTTTCTAGAAATTTCTAGAAAGTTTCTAGTGCGTACCTAGAAAGTTTCTAGTGAGTATCTAGAAAGTTTCTAGAAAGTTTCACGAAATTTCTAGAAATTTCTAGAAATTTCGAGTTTTTATTTTTTACGAGATATCTAAACTAGTTTGGTATATTCGGAAACTGCTTATTGACTTTAACACACATTTTTATAAACTTTATAACTTAATTAGAAAAGCGGATATTTGATGTTGAAGTTTTCCTACTCTACCATGCTTCCTCATTATAACGCCCCTTGTGTGCCTTCAGTCATGCATGGCTGACGCGCTAATTAACGAATGAGTAATGAAGGAATAAGCTGATTAGGAACTATGCATTTACTTATACATGTATGTCGTTATTTCATTTACGCCATTGTGCATTTATCATACTTGCTTTTCCCCTGGTATATGCTCTATTAAAATGTTTACCTGACATATTGTTTCCTCGATGTGAACATCCATTCATTTGTTCAACAATTAAGCCCGATAAATTACAAGGGCATTCAGCTGCGTATAGAAATTATGATTTAAACTTCCATTACATTAGAATTCAATTATTTTGCCGATCTGTTGTACATTTAAGTGAATTCAATATTGGGGATAAAGACAAATATGTAAGTGGTTACATAATTGTGTGTCCGTGAAGAGAATAATTGATTGGCTTGGTATATAGAATATATTACCTTTGTGGTCATATGATAATAATATCGAATACAGACTTTGTTATTTTGCTGTTAAGACATACACTATTCCAATATTTATTCAAATACTTCATTGTTTCTATTGTATTCTCTTCAATTGCTGGTTATAAGATGCATGTCAAATTTGCAGTACGCCAGAGAATTTTTTTTATATGGATATTAAGTTGTCTTTTATTACATGTAATAATATACAGGACTTACATTTTCCAAAAGGTTGTATATGAATGTATAATGAATTCCTTAATTTGAGTGTACTGTCAATAACGTATATCTATTTGAATATCGGTTTAATCCTAACATTTGTCCCAACTTATAAGTTCATAATAATCTGTGTCTACTGCAACATGCTTAAATTGCAATGTCCTTTTTTGATAATTTGATAGTGAAATAAAGAGAACAATTAAAGTTGTCTTTATATTTTAATATCCTATCAATTTGTAAATTGTTATTGAGTTTATATTAACAATTGGTTATACTGGATAAGGGAGAAAAGCTGTGTGCGCAGGTAAGAAACTAGTAAGAAACTATTACTATTACAGACGTTATTTCCGCCCCGTGGATAACATCTTTATGATGGTTTTGTAAGAAAAAACCAATGTCCGGTGGCTAATTCATTATATCTGTAAAATATTAAATGTAACACAAAATGTACTAAAACATGGACTGTATCCTCAACTTAATCCGTGCATTTTAAAACAACGTTCAAGTGGAATACATTAGATGAACAAAATTGTATGTTAAGAAGCTGTCATCAAAACATATTGTTTTCTTAATTTTGTAAAATTTTAAAATCAATTTCAATATATAAATGAAGGAGAACGAGTTCTATGGATATACAACTTCTTTATTGCAGAAGTGCGACGTTTCGATGTAGATTCTAACACCGTTTTCAAGCTACATCGCACTCCTGCAATAAAGAAGTTGTATATCCATAGAACTCGTTCTCCTTCATCTAAGCAACTTCTAAATGCCATTGAGAGAAGTTCAATATATATGTTCAAGAACCACTGGATAGATAATGAGAAGTGTTACGTTTAAGCGACTGTTATAACAATTTCTCTGTAACAATAACTACTAAAAACTACTGTCGGGGAAGCAAGTAAAAATATAAAATACATTTTCGATAATTTATATTATAAAGATAAGATTAAATCTTGTATTTTAACATCGAGTCACCAATTTTGCATTATCCGAACACTATTTATTTAATCAATTCGAACTCTTGAAATTAGTCTCCAATTTAGATCTTGAGATGACCCACTCACTGTTAGATTGTTGACAGCAGTGAAGAGGCGCATGCAAAATCTACATTAAACATGTTCTTAATCATTTGATTTGTTTACAATTTCGGCTGCTCTCTCACGACGATACACTGTTTTATACAAAACGTCTTACGATTTTGATGGACACTATTGACGAATAACCTTTTGTCACACAATTGTCCTTCCCTAAGAAATATCTATATATAGATATATACTTCTCTGGCTTCAAATAAATCCACATCAAGAACACTCAATTTCAGTTGAAGTCAATTCCAATTAGCAAAACTAATTGAATGAGATCAAACACATCGTCAGGAACCATAATGACCATCTCAATGGAAATGTTGAACAAATCCACTATAATGTCACACAATGAGGTTTATTGTGAGGGGTTCATGGATCGAAACTTGAGGACTGGAATACTGAGAATAATTACATGACTCATGCCTAAATACATGTATGTCGAGGCGAAATTGTCGTTTGGTAAGCTGTTGCTACGGTCAGTGCTGGCGATAGTTGCCTTACACTGAGGGTGTGGGTTCGATTCCCACAAGAGACTCGGCCCTATAAGTACACGAATTTGTACTATTGAAGGTAGTGTTATCCCAAATGTAACAATGTTATTTGAATATCATATATCAGTTAAACTGACATTTAAAGAAGGATGGTGAATGTCATTGTAGAATCGTATCTAAAATTCATTCAAGGTACAACAAATTTAAACAAGAGACATCTTTGCCGAACCCAGTGTTGGACTCGAACCCCTGGCCCTTGATCCAAAACTGAACCTGCGTCATTGCGATACTCGGTCCAACGTGATACAGAGTGTACACAGTCAATGTACGATGTACTATAGAACACACATGTGTTACACTGGCCTTATCACTAGACATCGTTTGGCTTCTCAGCTCTGGATTTAGAACCCTCTATTCGTCTGAAGACTTTCCGTGCTATCTTGATTATCTTGAATTACCAGAATCGTAACCAGATCAGGACCTGCCAGAAAGGTTTCTCTGACGATAAACTTGTAACTACGCAGTTCAACCTCAATGATGCAGACAAAGAGTTATCACAATGATAAACTACAGATTAGCAGTTTGTATGTTGAATTTGGTATCTATCCCATTTATATCAGATGGAATGTAAGACCCTGTTCGTCACAGATCGGATTACGTTCGATCTGATTTAAAGGAGATTCATTTTGGATTTGCAACATTACTTGTAATACATCTGACCCCATTGCACAAACCATCCTTTGTTGAAGTTAAGGTTAAGTGAAGGCTGTCTTGTACAACGAGCCCCTGGCTAAGACTGAAGACCTTCATACATGAACAATTGTGATTGTGATTTTGTTTTATTTTTATGTTTTTTGTATCAATCACACAAATACATTCATATAAACAGATGATGACATGAGGACTATACTTTATAGAACACATCTACTCTGTTTGACATTTCAGCTGCACATTTAGTAACATTATAATAGTCTCGGACTTGAGTTTTTAGTGATTCGAAGGTTGGCAGCTGTTTATGGTTGAAAATAGACCTTTTGAAGATCAGGATGATTATGTTTAATGGGTCATTGTTTCTCTTTGGGAAACCAATACGTATGTTTTCTTTATTGAAACTGATTTTGACTTGTGCTTTTTCTCTAAGCCAACCTTCCAATTTCGTCCACAACGGTCGCACATGATCACATCCCCAAAACAAGTGCTGCACTGTATCTGTATTGTGGGAACACAAATTGCATTTATCAGTCTTTGAATATCCCATTTTATGTAAACAGCTATTGGTTGGTGAAGGATTTTGTATTGGAATCAGGTGTGTATCAGGTGGTGCATCTGAACGGTATGATGTTATATTTGGTCCATGTTTCAGCAGAAATAATACATTGCAGCTCGTTATTCCACTCACTGATATGTTGATTTTTTTATGCATTGTTTCTCAGTCAGAATTGAATAATGGTATTTTGATCCTTTGCTTTCTTTGCAAAGGTGTCGTAGATTTAGAGGAAAGATGTATAGTTCTAGGTTCTTTTTTTATTTCTATAGTTTTTGTCGTTTGTGTCAAACCGTAATATTGCATGAAATTTGCTTTACTATCATATTCCTTTCTGAATTCTATGAAATCTAGAAAGCGACCATTTTCATCTAAAAGATCATTAATAAAGTGTATTCCTTTTGAGTTCCACTCCGGATGGTAGATACCTTTGTTACTAATCATGATATTACAGTTATGCCAGATCGTTTGATTAAAAATGTCGGTATCTGTTTGTGGTATGATATTTAGTATATAGTCAAACCAGGATAAAACCAAGTCAACATAGAAATGATTTCTTATCTTTGAAATAATGTCGTTCTTCAAATGGTGACAACTGAGTTTTAAAATATCTCATCAGCCCATTTTTGGAAGGTTTCTATCAATAAGTTTGGTCCATTGCGTTGTTTTCTTACAGTAGCTTCTAAGTACTGAAAGTTTTTGCGCCTGAATTATCTCTTTTATCTTAGGTACTTTGAAGCCTCCATCCTTTGTATTGTATATAATTTGACTTTTTTAAACTTTATCTGGTTTATTTTTCCAAATAAATTTGAAACATCTACTTTGAAAATCTTATTATCATCCCCTTAGTGCTTATAAGGCTTATTTCTTCTATTTTTTTTCATTTATATTATTGATTTCGTCTAATCCCCTTAGTGTTTATAAGACTTATTTCTTCTAATTTTTCATTCATATTATTGATTTTGTCTAAAAGAACGCGTTTGGTATCATCGTCAGGATCTGTATCAAGTGCTACGGTTTTTGTAGTCAAGGTATCATTCAACTCCTTCTCTTCTTTTTCCCGCTCTTTCTTTTTTGCACAAGAGTAAGAGATTGTATTGCCCCGTATCATAAGCGTTAATATTTCCCATAGCAACTGATCAGTTAGTTGCGATTCACATTTATCTCCGTTAACTACACTGTACTGATCTCCGGTATCATGTGTTACCTTTTTTAACGAGCTTAACATAATCAGGATCAACGATGAGCGAGATATTAAATTTCCAGAACCCTTTGCCACGTAAAAGATTTTCTAGTTTAATAGTTAACGAAATTGAGAAGTGGTCCGATTTGAAACTCGAATCAATTTCACATTTTACAACTGAAGATAGCAGGTTATGTGATATAAGGAAGTAGTCAAGTCTACTTTGTTTTAGCGGGGTAGGTTGTCGCCAGGTAAAACGCTTTTCATTCGGGTGAAACTTTCTCCAAGGATCAACTAGATCAAACTCTTCTTTCAGTGACAGTAATTTCTCCTTTGCTTTTGGGTTATTAACATGTGTATAGCTATACGCATCTTTAAGGTAATCTTGAATGATATTCCAGTCCCCACAAAGAGAGATATTGTCTGCTTTAAATGACCGTATAGGTTTATCAATATAATCATAGAAATCAGGAGTGTCTGTACTCGGCGCATATATATTTACGTTACCAGAGCTAACTTGAAGTCATTGATGGTTAATTCTAACCCAATGACATGATCAGATAGATTATGTCAAAATATTACCATTTCGGGTACATTTTGAAATGTCCGAAATGTCACAGCTCCTCCAATGAACATTTAAAACAATGTTAGTGTTTCATTTAAAATGGGTGTTATAAAAAGCATAAATCGAAACTCCACCCTAGTGATACACTTGCCCTATAACATTGACTTCTCTTCCTTAAACTAAATCCACACTTAAATTCAGTTGAAGCTAATTCCAATAATTGAATAAGACCAGTCACATCAGCAGGAACCATGGTGACCAGCTCAATGGAAATGTTGGAATAGTGTCACTATAATGTCACAATGAAGTTTATTGTGAGGATTTCACGAGTCCAATGTTGAGGACTCTAATAATGAGAATAATTACACGACTCATACTGTCATACTTACATGTAAAGAAATATTTACCACTGCACACAAACCCCACTGGAAGTACAACAGTTCTCTACAAGAGCTCCTGATTGGATTCATTCCACTTACCTTTAAATCCGAAATCCAATTTTCTAACCACCGAGCTGTTCTGTCTAAATGTGAAAGAACAAAAATGTATTAACAAAAATAGAGCCATGGGTTCTGTAGCTCATCAGGGTTTCTATTGATTAATGTTGAAGACTGAAATAGATTTGTAGGTCAAGGCTTGAGGTCCTTATTTGAGGCACCACAGGGTCTCCAAATCTAAAATTTAGAATCCCCATTGGCTAAAGAGTCTGCACACAATATTACAGCCTTCTAGGTACATTTGTTCTGGAGTAGATGAAAAAAGGTTTTTAAGGATGTGAACCCCGTGACCCAATTGGGGGTCACGGGGTCACGAAATCTACAATTTAGAATCCCCATTGGCCAAGGAGTCTGCAAACAACTTTTCAGCTCTCTAGACCTTTTGGAACTGGAGAAGAGGATAAAAATAGGTTTTTAAGGATATGACCCCTGTGACCCCATTTGGGGTCATGGGGTCACGAAATCTACAATTTAGAATCCCCATTGGCCAAGGAGTCTGCAAACAACTTTTCAGCTCTCTAGACCTTTTGGAACTGGAGAAGAGGATAAAAATAGGTTTTTAAGGATATGACCCCTGTGACCCCATTTGGGGTCATGGGGTCACGAAATCTACAATTTAGAATCCCCATTGGCCAAGGAGTCTGCACATACAATTTCAGCTTTGTGGAGTCATTCATTCTCGAGAAGAAGTCGAAAAAGCGAAAAGTTTACGGATGGACAGACGGACGGACGGATGGACAGACGGACGGACGGATGGACGGACGCCGGACACCATGCCATGCCATAAGCCCATCGGGCCTTTCAGGCCTTATGAGCTAAAAAGTGATGTTTTTCTTAAATACACAAAATCAAGCTTCGACTATTGTTATTGCCATAGTTTCGATTAGTGAAAAAAGGATAGTGATTTTCAATTTAGAATGTACCCACACTTTACTGTATGTATATCAGTTCTTTACAACAGAAACAAATTGTTGAATCTTTTTCTGGATTCGAACCGCTGACCTCTTGTTAAAAAACGAAACGGAACACTTTGTTAAAGAAGTCCACTTGAAATCCTAAGTAAGAGATTAGAGGAATTAAACTATGTGGAGGAGCAACAAACATGGACAGCACCATTTCATATCCTTATTCCATGTAGGATGAAGTCCAGTAACGCTTAATTGCTTCATAATAATGAAGTCAAGACTCGAAGGATTGAGGCCATTTATTTGTACAAGATGGAGAGTTAAAAGATATAGACCTATTTAAATAAAACCATATATATTGCTAATTTAACTGAAACTGAACTTTCTAGTTAATGAGCTTGTTATAGTGTGTTATTGTCCAATATACAAAGATAAAGGAGCGAGAGAACAATACAATAACGTCACAAGTATAATTTTAATTGTGGAAAAATACTTATTTACGATAGTTCTCAGTGCATTACCTCGTTGTACTGCCAAAATAAAGCATTAACCGACTTTCTTTCCATGGTTGTGTAAGCTTTACAAATGAAATGAAATTCCCTCTGGGGACCCTAACATCTCATCAGTCTCAGTTAAACATGATCGATGAATTGAGTCTGTATCGAGCAACAAGTCGAACTTTCTAACTCTTAAAAGATGTATAAACCTTTCAGCGCAAACCATTCTAAGTTCATTCGTATCTAAATGTATAAAATGATCCTGGATAAAATAACTGTACATTTTCTTTGTCAATTGTGTCATTTCTCCTGACCGTCAGTAACTGGATTTCTAAACCATCTGCTCATTTGCTATTTAATGATAGTCTCAGATTCAGATATATACTTTCTCAATACCCTTTTCGTATTACTTCTTAAAGACTATGTTAGATAAAAACAAATATATATATATTCATATATATATGGATAAACCAAAATGTTGTTCGAATATCCTTCTCATGTACTTTTGTTCATTTAATTCATGACCTGGCCTCTCTACTCTTACTGAAATGTTCTCGTAGGATCTGTTCAAGCAGCATCAGGCTGGGTTCAAGAAAACCAAAACGCACCTAGAAAGTTTGCATGTTACACTGACCCCATAACCGCTCGTCTTCTGGCTTCTAACTCCGGATTTAGAACATGTTATTTGTTGAAAGACAACATCCCGCTGCTTTAATTACGTTTCATTAGTAGAAGTATAACCAGATCATACTCAGCAAACAGGACCTGCCAGAAGGTTTCTCTGACAAATTGATTCATTGCAATTCATCTTGGACGAAACAGGTAAATGTTAACACAACAATGTACATCACATATTATTACTGATTATTTACGTTTTTTCAGACACTATTTTAGCTACGCAAAAACAACAAACTTTAATCTGTAAATATAACATTTTAAAAAACTAATAAGGTTACCTTAATGAGTTAATAAAATGTTCTTAGCCTTCTTTAGTCTTTGTATATATACCTCAGCCAACACTGGATTAGAATGACTGAGTGTGGGTGACTGGCTGACTGTGACTTCCATCACAAGAATAAAGGGGACAGATTTGTATCATTGCATTATCACTGTTATGTTTTGAAATGAAAGGAACCCTTGTTTGCATTACAATTGCAATTTCTACTTGAGATTTTCGTACCTCGTTTTGTTACTGGTTAAGTCCGTGCTATTTGGCATAATTGAGATGTAAAGAAATTAGATTAAAAATTAATTTATTAAAAACTTAGACATTACTAATCAAATAATCTATTTCGTTATTACAAACAATTAAATATCATACTTTGTGTCTTATTATTAACATAGAAATGTTATAGAAATCTGTTCATTTAGATGTTACCAAACTCGTGATCGATAATATCTGAATCTACTCCAAGAGGTGAATTTGAGAAAAGTGTCACAAATGTGCAATGACGTGTTTTAATATAATCATAGCTACACTTTTCATTAACATTAACATACGTGATTGCTTTTTCTGAAGTAGTCTTTAAACGTATTCATTAAGCATGTTGATAGCATTTTTCTTTAAATTACGGTTCATAGATAATGAGTTCATTTGTATCACTAATACAGAACAGGATGTTTTAACATTAAAAGATGAATTGAAGCATCAAACTTTGGCCTATTTCGGTTCTTGGCGCATCTACAAAGTGAAGATGAAAGGGTGAATTTCTAGTTCACTTCTGAACTTCATTACCGACATAAACCAAAACTTATATGGGTGTTCAAGAGCAACTTTTAAACAATTATATTTTACTGTCAGTGTCAGCATTATAAACTTTTTTGGGTTTTTTTCTATCAAAGTAGAGACGTTGTTATTTGATCTGTTTATTGAAAATATTTAATCTTTTCATTTTCTGAACTGTTTCGAAACTGGAACTGTTATGGTTTCTTACCATTTGAATGGTGGTTCAGTCATTGTGTGTAGCATTTTAAGTTGTGGTGTCTTGCACAATTGGAGTGAAAGCGTAATGGTAAGAAATTCCTGCATGTAAATCATCTTCAACTTCTCAAAATACGTGCACAAACATCTCTTTTAAAAACGCTTCCATTCACACAGCAAGTAGATCGTCTCTCCTACTCTGCCAATTTCCTGTACTTCCATATTGGGAACTTGAGTGTATTGGGAACTGGCAGCTGTAGTCCGGTTGATGGATCGAGTTAGTCTAAGAACCTAATAATAGAGATTGTAGGAGCTTCTAATACGTGATGAGAGAGTGTGAATGTTTGGACTTGACCACGACATTGTCTGATGAAATGATACATTTCGAAGTATTTATTTTTCAAGATTGGTATCACAATCTGGAATCCATATATATGCATGTGTTGTAAAATTTATTGAATTTATAAGAGTAATTTTGAGACTTACTATTATTTGACAAGAATAACGCATAACCTTACACTGAACGAAGGATTTTGAATAACTTGTCCAGTTGATCACAGCAATATACCTTGCATTATTGACCATCAGCATGGCAATATTGCAATTTTGAGGAATGATTATTGTTGGTTGAAACCAGATTAGCTGTTTGCAGTTAGTATCGTTTTCATGTGGCAGTTTTAACGATTTGTTACAGCGTGGTGCCTCTTACCTACATGATGTTGTCAGTTAATGTTACATATGATTATGTCGTGTTGTAAGTGTGGCAGGGTAAGGTCATAGCGTTCCTACTTACTAGCTTGGACTAGTGGGATGTCCCTTTAGCTCAACTGGTAGAGTGTCTGACTCTCACCCGGAGGTCCCGGATTCGATTCCCCCTGGATGTTGAAATTTGTATGTTCACTCCTGCTACATAAGCATCTGATTATATCAAGGGTGTTCTTCCAACTTTTAGACTGTACATGTGTTGAGGTGTCGACATAAGAATACTAAGCTTGCATTTGTTTAATTGGGTAAATAAAAACTTAACTATTTTAAA
This sequence comes from Gibbula magus, assembly GCA_936450465.1. Taxonomy (NCBI): domain Eukaryota; kingdom Metazoa; phylum Mollusca; class Gastropoda; order Trochida; family Trochidae; genus Gibbula; species Gibbula magus. Next base: position 63,193,759 of record OW388299.1, read on the forward strand.
TCACATTAAGCCCTTTTATATCTACCGGCATTAAGAAAAAACGTTATGCTAATTGTCATGGAATATTTATAGATGACTAGAATAACACAAAACTCTTTTACTAAGATTTGACTATTCGTGTATTGTTTTCAGTTAAAGCAAAACTTCCCTCCACATCTTCTACTAAGAAAGTGGATAAAATCACAGTAAATATATGGAGATTGAGGGCATACTGTTAAGCCAAGTACCATCTTAGATTTGTAATGTGTTGAGGTGCATTCTAAAGCAATATTGCCTTTATGTGTACACTGATTATTATGCATGAGTTTCAAAAGATGGATTCCTTGTGCCAATTGAGTCTTTGTAGAGTACTTCTCATTCTTCAATTATATATGATGAGGGAGGAACTCTGATATTTGTTTATAAACAACATAGTCACATATAGAACATAGTCATTATTTTGATATAGATGTAACGAAAATAACTAAATTAATAACCAAAGAGAATTCAGTAAGTGTACATCAACACTTGAATGATGGTTCGGATGTTTCACTAGATTAAATGTCCTGAGGGGAATATCAACACTACAAGACTGCTGCATAAGGGATATAAACTAGTTTTATTTCCGCATTGGCTTGACCTTTGTCAGGATAGATTTAGGTCAGGATTAGATTGAAGGACTGGGTGATGATTATGGGATACAGTCGTCAGTGTAACAAACGCCTGTGATATCCTAAATTTAAATGTACCTACTTCAAGAATATAGGAATGAATATGTAGCATACGTTTTTTCCAATATCAATCTAGATTTACCTTTAAAATAAAATAAAGAAATAACATATACTACTCAATACATTCTATGCGTTGATATGATACAGTATATTATAGGATTAGCAAATAGTATAATATTTTCATGTTTTATTGTTAAATCGCTCATGGATTGGAATTAGATGGAACTAAATAGTAGGATGCCATCATAAATACTTCTGTACGATTTTGAAGCTATTCACTTTGATACAGCTTGTTCATGTTATTATGATGCACCATGGCTGTATTGGTATTCCAAACTCTGTTGAACATTTGTCTTTAAAGGGGCAGTAGTACGTTTTTTCGCTCAAATAAGTCGATGAAATATATTTGAAAAATAAATTCACCAATAGTGGAACACCCTTCTCTCTTCGGGAAAATCAAGTTAAAAATGAGTGTACATGGTTCAGTAAAGCCATGGTAATTGTGTTTGTCATTGGAAATAATAAAATGTGTTCATAAAAAATTTGGCCGCCATGCAATTTTTGCTTTATACGCAACACCGTTATTAACAATACAGATACTTAGTTTGTGTAGTAAGATGTTTTACCCTCTAAAGTAAATATAAATGACATAAACTATCATTTTAAATGGGACATTTGAAAAAATGAAATTTGCGAAAAACGTGCTACTGCCCCTTTAATGAAGTTCCAATGTAAAATGCAAGCTATCGTTAATTACCATGAAGAGAAATACAATTATTATTTTGAAAAAGGAAAAATGGGACAATAGACTTGACTAATTACATAAAAATAATGAATCATCTAAACACGCTTAAATTGTGAAACGACGGCATACATAAATACTTTGGTTGTCCTCATTTGACCATATGTTCCCACACTTTGTAAATAGGGAAATTTGTACGCCCACAGTCGGCTGATTTAGCCGTCGTCCTTCCATGTTAATTCGAGGAACTGTGCATGTTCGGACATACTGACCTCGTATCATTAACGCCCCTTCTGTTGACTCTCGTGTCTGCAACGACTGATAGAATTCAGCTTGAACTATTTCAACCACACTTGTTTATACTGTCAACGGCAGCTTTATTTTCGTGATCTCAGATTAGCAGTTCTGCTACACGTTACTTATAAAATCTCTCTTTCGCTCACACGATCAACCGAATTCGACTTCCGTCTGTAGCACTTTAAATAAAACCTGGATCAGGAAAGCATGAACTGTTGAACTATTGAGCTGTGTGCAGATCATTAACCGAATGTTGAATTTTATTTAAGAAATAGAAGACGAGGTGACGTGCTTTATCGTAAAACAAAACAAAGCACAACAACAAGTCTTATATTTCCTATATGATATGCCCTCAAACAATTACTCATTTAATATATAAACCATTGAGATAAAATGTTATTTTTATTAAATATATTTTTAAAATATTGAAAAAATATTATTGCCTCCTGTCTTAGAACACATTCACGAACAATTGAACAATCAAAATTACGTCAAGTATGACGTCATTTGCTAAGCGAAGCTATAACTGACGTCTTAAAGCAGGAGCATGTTTTATTGTCTCATAAAGCACGCTTTCGGTTCCATTGACCGCCTGTGTTTTATTGTCGTAGGTATCTTATATTTATTGATAGCAGTATTTGTTATTGTGATGCATTAGACAATTGGCGTTACAGTCACTTGCTTAATGTAAACAGAAGCAATGCACTAGAGCAGGTTACACTCTAACCCTCTTCTTCTTTAGTGAAAGCTAAAGTTGAAATCTGTCACTTTAGTTTGCATGTTATTTGAAGAGAACAAGGGTTAAGTATATTTTCTTTGGTGAAATATGGCATTTACCGGTTAAGATATAATATTTATGTTCACACGTTATTGTACTCAGTGAAATGACAATGTCAACCATATGACGTCATAAGATGGCCTTGGAAAGCAAAGCAATCCTGGATGCTCTATTCAATAACTGAACATCATTTAACTATGCATAATAAATAGAACATCAGTCCTTTCAAATCATAATATGTACACTCGTGGCTGTGCTAATTCTATTTCACTTGATGCATGGTGGGTTTTTTTACTCTCTAATTATTTACAAATGATTCCGAACGGATACCAGGTTCAATAAAGCTTTGTGCACGTTAATGATAAATACACATTTGTTTTTAAAATGCTGGTTCGAGCATTCCTTATACGTTTAGTATATGTTACAATCATTTTTTAAAAACTTATACACCATTATAGGAAAAGACATATCAAGTTACAACATCCTTCCTTTTCTACCAACATACACGCACATCTTGAATTCTAAAATTATATATTTAAGAACGCATCACTAAAAAATATATACGTCCTTTTCAAGCCATGTTTGTTTGTATTTAGGATAAAACTGTTTATTTAAAGTGATGAAGGCGCTCACTGTGTAAACTGAAGGTTCTTTTATGGTGGATGAAACTAATTATAAATGGTGTCTCTTAAGACAACATTAGCTTTGATCCACGTGTTATGTATGCCCTTTCGGCAATGGTCATTAGTGTTCATCACCAAGGTTTGGAATTGGAAATGTCATCCATAAAATATTGCAAGACATCAGATGATAACATTTGAATATTTCAAAGATGAAATAGAGACTAGTTAATTTTTTTGCCAACTATCATATCTATCTCATCCAGTGGAGTGAGAAAGTGACGTTTTAGAGTGGTGCAGATAATCATAACAAGTAGCTCCAGCATAGGCTCAGTGAAAATTAAACAAATTTATTAAAAATAATTACTGTGATAAAATGATGAAATGTAAGCATATGCCTTTTGAGTGATATAGCATTATGTTTTCTATCTGACGAAATAGAACTAACACTTTAAAGTATATGTATTATTGCCATTTAAGGACCTTCATCCGGCGTGAGGAATTATCTCACTTCATGGTGTAGATTCAGTTTTCATTGTTATGTCAATAAACATCAACACATTTATTCAATAGACTCCCAATTCCCTGACAATAAAATGTTGTTTGCTCCAATAACTAAGGTTTTGTATCATAATTCAACACATTTAAAAAGTTGATATCAAGAAAGTCTGCCTGTTCTTATGTATGCCACTTCTAAATGTCCTTCAAAGACCTTCTGTAGCATGATTCCATCATCATTGGCAGGTCTGGTTGCGATATAGGTAGGAAATACTGTTAAAGCAGTTTCATTATACATACATTCTAAATTATATGATATGTTATTGGTGAATAGGTCATCGATTACTAAAGGATATATTTAATTTCATGCACATTTCCACTACTTTTAGGGGGCGGGATAGCACAGTGGTAAGCGCGTTCGGCTTCGGATCAAGAGGTCCGGGGTTCGAATCTAACCAGGGGCAAGGCAACTTTATCTGTAGTAGAGAACTGTTCTACACGCAGTAAGGTTTGGGTGCAATGCTACACTGAATCTCAGCGTAGTACCACCCATGGTTCGCTAGTTCCAGCCGATGCTCGCAGGTTTCACCGCAATGCATATCCACATGGCGTTGCGGGCTTTCTCCCTGCCATAATGCTAGCAGACGCGATATAAGTGAAATACTCTTGAAAGCGGCGTTAAACCCCAACTCACCTCACCTCACCACTACTTTTAACTGACATATTTGTACTAAAAATGGGTAATACTAGGTACAATAATGTTTCTCATTTGTGGAGGTCAGTTTGAGGCACCAGAGCAACTACGAGGTTCTTTCTAAGACAGCATAATGCCTACTTTGGCAATTCAATGTGTTCTGTTATGGTCTCTACTTACACTACATCGTCTCTAGCTCTCCCTACAAGTGGGAGACATTAGTTGACCTTGTTCTCATATTTTCTGTTACATGTATTCCACTGGGAATTCAAAGGTGAAGGATAGCTCCTATCCAATATAGCCTTGTTGTTGATAATTCGTGGTAATTATTTGTTCTGTCAACAAGAGGCTTTCTTTAGAAATATGCTGATTGATTTCTGCTCCAAGTATGAACCTGAAGATGCATCGCACACCTCTTGAGGGTTCTCCATTACAGTTAGGATATTTTAAATGTTCACAAGAGCTCTAGGAAACAAGTAGGGTAATATTTTCCTGCATGGAAATATTAGGGGAAACGAAAAGCAATTTTTTTTACTAATATATTTTGGCAAAGGACACCCAGACAAAATGATAACTTGTAAAAACGTTAAACATATGTGATGCCAAATGGTAAACTTACTAAATCATTTAGTAAGCTTACTCGTGTGATCGAGTGATTAACCTTTCTAATTGAATTATTAAACTTACAAATTGAATTATTAAACTACTAAATAGTAACGATTTCGTAAGCCTACTGAATGAATTAATAATCGTTATTTTTGTATAACTGAATAAGTAAACTTACTAAATAAATTAGTAAGCTTACTAAACGAATTAGTAAGCTTACTAATTCAAGACGATTTAGCTAGCTTACTTATCATTAAGTTAGCTTACTAATTCATTTAGTAAATTTACTTATTCAGTTAGTAAGCTTACTAATTCATGTAGTAAGCTTATTAATCAATTGAGTAAGCTTAATAAATATGTATCTGAATTAGTAAGCTTTCTAATTCGATTAAGTAAGCTTAAAAATAGCTATTTAAGTCCCGTTTGGCTCCCTATTTAAACAGCAAGCAGTGCTAGCACTTATGTGCTTAAGTTCAAAGGTATCACCAGTTTGTTTTGCAAGACTCGAAATTTGAAATATCTCACCACAACATTCTTCTGTGATGTCTTGTTGAAGACCGTCTGTTGGTGATCTCTCCTTGTGAAGACAAGACTACACTGCTGTTGCATCAGTTAAATGGACCTGGGGATTGATTTACAAGGATATATCTTTCAGCTGTAACTCCCCAGAGCATTTAATTTTCGTTATTAGTTAATCGTTATGTTTCGAAAGTTTGGACAAAGCTAGTGTATGATCAAATGATAGTACACTGTGTGACTCTGTACACTCTCCTACTATACATGTGAGCAATAACGTATAGAACTGATTGAAATTGACTGTCACCATACAATGAATGTACATGGCTGTGAAACGTGTGGTAAAGAGTACATTAGACGTTGTTGCCAAAACACTCATACCTATAAGGAACATTTACAATTAAACGTGTAATGTGTTCAGAACATTGCTGGACTGTAAGGAAACATACGGCTTACACACTGACCTAATGTTACAGGGCTTCTAACAATATTAGAAATTGTCAATTTAGCTAGATGCTAATGCTAGCTTCTGTAACGATGATCGGCAAAGAATGGACCAACATTGGACCCAGATAGAAATGCTGCAGAAACCCTATAGATAATGTGATTCACTAACATGCAACAGCATGATGAAATCACATGCAAATAACAGGGCATCTGCTCGTAGAGCGATGGAAGTAATGTTAAAGAAACCCTATATACACTGTGGTCCAATCATATTCAAATAACATGACATCCACAAGTACAGCGATGCAATCACATGAAAACACCATGACATCCACATGCACAGTGATGAAGTCACCTATAAACAAAATTACATGCACATGGACTAACTCTGGACAGTTACAGTGACATGACTAATCCATACACCACATTCATGCACTGGTAGACTTGCTTAGACGGTTGTGTATGGTTGTCAATAAATCTACTTTATTTATTTGATATTTTGTTGCATTAATATCCTTTTGAGTGTATCGAAGACCACAAATTTGACATACTGGAAGAAGAAAACACTATTTAGTTACAATGCATAACACAAATACATGTTTATAGTAAATCGGTGGCAGCTGTTCTTGAAATAATTATTTTAAAAGTCCTAAATATTCACTGCTTATGATTTTATCAACGATGTTTATCATTTGGAGATAAAGATAACTCCAAAGCGAAACCTATGTGTCTTTTCATCATCCCTTTGCAAACATGTTTTAAAAAGATCCAACAATGCACATCGTTGTTCAAATAGTCGGCATCATTCTCTAAGTTGACATTTGTATGCCAAGAAATGGCTTGAAGAGATAGTTTGACTTCTTTGTTTACCAACACATTATTATCGTGTTTTTTCAACTTCAAATGGGTCTTTAAAAAGGTCAAGTTCATTAATTCCATTTCGTATGCTTTCACGTACTCTGATATCCCATGGAGCAATGACGATAAGCTATTGAACCTATTAACAGACAATATGTAAAGCTTCCTTTGCTATTTCGAAAACCAACAAAAGTACCGAAATAAGAAAACAATGTGATGTTATGGAATGAAGGATACACTTCTCAATAAATAAGTTATTTTCCAGAAAATCTTGTTTTCTCAAGTATTACACTTCTAAATAGCCCTCAAAGAATGTGAGATGCTAATGCACTTATTTGAATTTATTACACGCTATAACACTTTAGTGATATCATGGATGGGTGAAAAGACTCTGGTTAGAAAAAAAGAAAATATAGAAATTTAAACTTCCAATCTTAGAAAATTCCGAATTGATATGGGATGTTGTCGTTGTTACAACCTTTTTTGTAATAAAAGTCGTTGACTGCATACACATTCTGGCTTTTATTAAGACCATACCTGCCACTTTCAAAGGACAAAAAGAGATTGAATATGCTTTCCGGATTTTTTTACGGATTCATTCACACTGCCCAAAATCAGGCAGATCCGGTGGGATCCGGAAGCATCCGCCAAGGTCGATTCCACCTTGTTTTTTCTGTGATAATTTTGTAATAAGAAACTATTTTCAATTTGTAAAATTTTCAACATCTTTTATGTATCCCAGTAGGGCTATGATATGGCCAATGACAATAGATGTGTTTTTATATTCATGATCATGAAACATTACACTTTAATCACATGTTCTTTTAGATTTCCTTCTAAGCTACTTCATTTTCCAGATATCTTAACAAATTGAGGTGATTACCCTCGCAGATGTTCACTTTCAATGTAAAAAAGCGTAACGACTTTGAAAAGTTCTATCTTTATTCCCAGAAGGTTCATGAAGTATCGATCATGCCAAACTAAACAAATGATGCATCCCATGAGAATGTTCAATTCTAAATTTCAAGATCCGAATTTAACAGGAGTCTCTGGTAAACAGTCGGAACATCTTGGAAGCAGGCAATATTAAACAGGACTGTCAACAATATTATCAAAAGACACGATTAGATATACTGATCTACAGGAATTATATATAAGAAGGGTGTATTATTTTTTTTAAATAATTGAATTGTAATAATGACATTGTTATTATCGGTTCATTACTTCTACGACAAGCTTTTCCCTTGTTTTAATATAAAATGACATTTTGAATAAAAGAAGCAAGAAGAGGGGGGGGGGGGGGAATCATTTACATATATCATATATTTTCAAGGTTGAACATGTGTAATGTTTCTGTTCCTGAACAGTTAAGTATCTTACCAGTCATGACAAACAATGATAATGCAACACCTTAAATATCGATCTCTATATGTGTGAGTTCTACAATACATATATCATTTATGTCATTCTATTCACTTATTTAACACAACATGTAATAATATTGTATCGTATTCTCGGCAGATCGTTGTTCAGAATATTTTTCAGTATATGTTTTTGTCGTAGGCGGGCAAACATGCAAGTTACACAGGCAACTTAAACGTTAAACAAGAATAGCTTCATGAAATTATATAATAAATATCGGATATCGATTTAAGTAAACACTCGGATATTGATTTAGGAAACACAACATTAAAACTCTTATTCAACTTCCCGATGGCAAGGGACTTTCAGACAAGTACCAAGCAACAAGTGTGTGGCTCACTGACCAAGTTGCGGATCCCGACCCCCTATCACTGCTGACCTTCTTTTTCCGGATAAGAGTCCATATTTAGAAGAAACAATTTGCCAAAAAGGAATTTTTATTGATCAAAGGCTGAGAAAAGGTAAACGCTCTCAAACTAAATGACATGCTGACTGAAGACCTTAACAGTTCATACTGACAGCTTTTTAACTTTATGTAACAGGATCTGGAAATCAAACGAAACTCATGTAATAGACTCTTATTTCTCATGCTCACAGATTAAACCAATTAAGGATATAATTCGAAATGGTAAAAGGCTATCAGTGCTCTTCACAATAATAATTTACAATTACAAACACGTTTCAAAATGGACAGAATTGTAATCTCTCATTTGTAGGATATATATACGAAGTAGTACTCTCTCACATTCCATTACCCTGATCACACCTCCCCTCTTACTTCTGTATCATATACAGACAATGGGATCCCCGGTTCTTGTAGTTCAGTGTAAAATTACTTGAATTCCAACTACCATTATCCAACATAACTCATTAATCCCGTTTATATATATAAAATGCAAGACAAATACTCGTTTCAATAAGAGAGACACATTGTAAAACATACACAACACTAATCCTAAATATGGATATTGAATTTAAAATCTTCGTTCTTCCACCATAGTTTATGTACATTTGTATACTTTGCAGTTTACCGTTCTCTATGGCTTTATCTAGATTTGTATTTATTCACAAAGGACTTGAATGCATTACCTTGAAAAGAGTCCTTCAATTGTCAATGTCAAAGTCAAGTCCACATTATTTCCTGTTGTGCCCATATAAATATCGCATGTCCTTCTTATGAGTGACCCAGACTAACCAGATCCATCTCTCGGAAATACAGCTGACAGTTTCCCGAAAGTTCTGGATATGGAAGTGGAGGAAATTGAGTGACTGGAGATGAGAATTAACTTGTTTGAATGGAAGAGGGCCATGAGAACACTCTCCCAGATATTCCTCAGGAAATGAAACGAAAGGGAGAAAAGGAAGCTATTCTTGAAATATCTCGAACAATCATAAGTATCAAATTAAAGACTCTTTTTTATCACAAATTGTTCTTGTTGACAAGGTTTGAAATTTAAACATATTTTAAAAAGATTGTACAATTTTGTACCATGAAGCGTTAATCGAACACTTATTTGTCTCATTTCTCAATGTTGCTCTAACCTGGAACTGCGTTTTGCTGATGGGATTATATTTTCTTGAAGTGTAATATGCAGTAATGTTAGATACATAATAACACACGATATACTAAGAAGAGAACGGACTTGATATTGCAATCATTCTCTCTGTCTGTGTTGTTTGGATGGTTTTGCAGTATATATTTCATCAAATGGGGAACTTTTCAACACACGAGTGAGAATACTTGATTAAACTAAATGACGATGGCCACAAATGGTAAACAAACTTTTTATATCTATAGAAAAATATATCAAGAATTAACTGCCGAAATCAGGTGAGATTTAGAAAACAACACTTGTATCTGCAAAATGTGTTTTGTGGATTAAAAAAATCAGTCATCACCGGATAATATGCATTATTGACAGGTCAGGTGAATTTGGTGAGAAAGTTTATTGTAGATTCTATAAAAACACACACAAATTTATTCTGAAGTCAACAGTCCTTTTGGTTTAGTGTCTTTGAAATATGATTCTTGTCTGAGGTATTATCACATATTCTTTCAACATAAGATCAGTTTAGTGGGAGGCAAATATAAGCGAGAATAGATTAAATCTCAATATACAGTTTTCAGCCATTTTTGTTAAGCATTTTACACAAGAAAATTGAGTCAGTGAATGAATTAATGAATGTGTTATTGTTTAGGGTTTAGTTAAAAGTATACACTTTATACATACAGTTATAACATACAGTTGGTAAAGGATATTCGAAAATACCATGTATAGAATAGAATACTAAACATAACAATGAACTACACTTTAAACCACTCAATTCAATAATGCAAATGTGAAGGGCACATCATACGAACGATGACTATACTTAACGTACAGAAATTAACTACACGTTTAACAACTTGTTATATATCATCTTTCCAACAACATTTTCCAGGGTGCGCACTGACAATCAGAATTCTAATATCTTTAGAATATACAGGTAACAACAGGTGATTCGAGTGATAACTCTGCCTGGTTAAGAATACAGAACATTGATTTTGTATTAATATTATGCATTACGGTCGTCTATAGGTGTTAGCATATCCAAACTCTGCTTTTTTTAATTCATCATTCTGAAGCCGCTTGTACTAAACGCAGTAAACGAGTGGCTTATTCGAAGTTGGAAGAAAAGTTAAACAATTTAGTTATGGATAAATAATTTCTTTATTTAGATTTTTGTATCGTTTTCAAGTATGAGAATCTTTTCAAAATGTCGCTATTTTGGAAGTTGTTTAACCATAAATAATTGTTCTCATTTAACCTTTGAACACGATATGAAAATATGTGTTACCTAGTGTGAAAATGCGAAATGGAGTACATTCTTGAGTACGTTTTGAAATCTGCTAAAATAAACATCTCCTCCAATTCCAATCGCTTTTGTTAATAACCAAATCACATAGCAAAACGAAGTCAATGAGAGAACCCCCCTAGTAATACACTGACCCGATAACACTGACTTCTCGGGCTTCAAATAAATCCACATCAAGAACACTCAATTTCAATTGAAGCCAAGTTTAATTAGCGAAATTAATTGAATGAGACCAATCACATCAACAGGAACTAGGATGACCAGCTCAATGGAAATGTTGAAATAGTGTTTCCAATGAGGTTTATTGCGTGGGTTTCACGAGTCCAAAGTTGAGGACTCGAATACTGAAAATTATTACACGACTCTTATCCCATTTTATAGCTTTAGATCTGTAAAAGTAGCATTTAAATCTATGATTGTGAATATCACTGTGGAACTGTAGAATTCAACTGCATTCAAACAAAAGACCTTTAGATCTGAAGTAGCCCATAAGCTATTTTGTGTAAATATGTTATATAAACACACCGTGTAGTTAAAATGTTTTCCTGAAGTATTCAAAATAAAACCTCAAGTAACCGATAATTATTAAGGTTATTATTTGATTAACTAATATGTAAATGGGTTGTGAATTTCAAATTTCAACACTTTATTATTTTTAAAAAAAGAACGTATCAACACTTTATTGAATGTATTTCAGTTCTCTACAACAGACACATATGACGAAACCTTGGCTAGATTCGAACCACTGACCTCATGATCCAAAACTCGAACCAACCTGCAGAGGTTGCAGATTCTTTGAAGAGGATCCTCCTTGGGGTACATATAGCATAAAAATCCTATTTTTTGAGTTATGACAGTTAGAATTTAATATTTTTAATAAAATAACCGTAAAAATAATAAATTACTAAAAAATAAACATTTGGACCACCCTAAGTGGGCCCCTACCCTGGCGGTTGCTAGTGACGCCAAGGGCAGATAACTCTAACTCACCACTTATAAATCTGACAGGCAGACAGAATAAGGGGAGGCGGGTGGCCCTACCCGAAGGAGGATCCTCTTCAAAGAATCTGCAACCTCTGCAGGTTGGTTCGATTCTTTTTCAGAAGGGATCCTCCTTGGGGTACATATAGCATAAAACAGACTCCCAAAGAAGAGTCCTGGGAGTGGAATTCTGTCTGCTAGACTGTAAAAAATAAGGATGCTCGCAGATAATTTCTTAAATTTAAAGAAGGAAATGGAGCAACTAACCTGAACATCCTACGGCCGACTCCAAGGAATGGGACGTGCCAGTGGATCAGGGAAATACTATCCGAAATGCCTTTAAAACAGGCATAATTTAGCATTGAGTCAAATGCACCCCCCCCCCCCCCCTTTTTTTTTTTAAAAGGACTATGGGAGGAGTACAAAAAATGGCATAAACACCCGTACTAAAACATCTGATAAGCAGCCCCCTGTCTCTTATGCAGGGTTTTGATTCTCTTTTCGGGGGTGCACTTCGTGATGGTAGTACGAAAAACAGTGACAAAGTTAAAAACAACCTCGGAAAGCTCATTCAGCTAGAGGAGTTATGGTACTCTGCCCAGTGGAGAGAACTGTCTGACCGAACCGAGCACGCTCTCTGGAGTGCTTATCCAGCTGATAATGCCGAATGAACGTGCTCGGATGGCTCCAGATAGCTGCGGAGCAGATCTCTTCGATGGGCAGGGCCGCAGCTAACGCTTTTGACGTCGCTACTGCCCTAACCGAATGAGCCTTCAGACCTTCAGGCGGGCTCATGCCCTTATGGATGTAAGCCAGTACAATGGCCGAAACAATCCACCTTGATATCGTCTGTTTGGAGGCAGGAGCCCCTGGGCTGGCTCCGCCATAACAACAGAAAAGCTGCTTATCCCGACTGACTGTGGCAGTACGGGAAAGATACTTCTTAAGAGTTCTGCGCACATCCAGAATATGGGGGTGAGAACTTACTGAACCGGCTGGTGTAGCGCAGGCAGCTCAATAGGAGCAGTAATGTGAAAAGAATGATCGACCTTCGGGTGATAGGAGTCCGGCAGTCTAGTGCTGACTCTGTCTCTGTGAAAGACAGTCAACTCGGGATCGGAGGACATCGCATGGATGTCTCCTACCCGCCTGCCGGACGTGACCGCCACAAGGAAGGCCGTCTTCCAAGTTAGTAACTGCAGAGAAAGGTTTGCCAGGTCCCCAAACTTGGGTCCTGACAGCCAATCTAGTACTATGGATAGGTCCCATGAAGGGCTGATCCGCCTCACAGGAGGTCGGATTCTGTCCACACCTGCTAAGAAGCGCTGGACCAGGGGATGGGCACCGGTATGTGAAAAGCAGAGATGGTTGTGGAATATCCCCTGACTGTCGATGCGGCTAAGCCAGCATCTAGTCTGGATTTGAAGGAATTCCAGAACCGCCACTAGAGACGTAGAAAAGGGATCTGGTAGCCCTCTACCTCTACACCAGCGCGCATAACAGGCCCATCTATCCTCGTACTGAACGTTTGTCGAATCCCTCCTCGAAGCCAGTATTGTGTCTGCAACTCGTGCAGGAATACCGTCCTCTTGGAGGCGATTCCGGATAGAGGCCAAGCCACCCATTGAACCTCTGGTTTGGGGTGTGGCTTGCCCTCCTGAGCCAGCAGTCCTGGTCGACACGGTAACACAGAAACCTGAGTACCAGTGGAAACCAGGACTGCGCTATCCACAGCGGCGTGAGCAGCACCAGCAGACGAGCTGGCTGAACCGCTAGCTGTGACAGGACCTTGAATATCAGAGGCACTGGTGGGAAGGCCCACAGTACTCTGCCGGTCCAATCTAGCGCGAATGCGTCCGCAGCCACCGCCCTTGGGTCTGGCACCCGGGAGCAATACACTGGGGTCTGATTGTTCATCTCTGACGCAAACAGATCCACCTGGAATGACCCGAACAACCGGGAGATAGTTGCGTATATCTCCGGGTCGAGCATCCATTCGTGTGGGGCAAGGATTCTGCGCGATAACGCGTCCGCCCTCACATTGTCCACCCCCGGAAAATAAACCGGTAGGACTGTGATGTCGAACTTGTCGCACCACAGGAGGAACTCCCATGACTCCTGAAGAAGAACTGGGGACACTGTCCCGCCTTGCTTCAGGATGTACGACATGGCTGTCTGGTTGTCCATTTCTAGACGAACCACTTGATGACGAAGCCTCTGTTGAAAGCGTTCGAACACCAGCATGACTGCCTTCAGCTCTAACACGTTGATGTGCAGGCTGGCCTCGGCCTGGGACCAAAGCCCCGACGCCGAGTGGGGCCCTAAGACCCCTCCCCAGCCCGAGAGCGAAGCGTCTGTTTGGACTGTGCACGAGGGCACTGGCGTCACCAGAGAGATACCCCTCGCGAGGTTCTCTGAACTGGTCCACCATAAAAGATGCGGCGAGAGCCACCCCGGAGTCTCGAGCTGCTTCTCGTAACTCTCGGAATGAGACCACAGACTGGCTAGGGCCTGCTGAACTGGTCTCATCCGAAGTCGAGCTCTGTAAACCACGTCCACTGTTGCCGCCATGAACCCCAGTAGCTGGAGCCATCTGCGAGCAGTGTGACTGTGGGACTCTAGGAACAAAAGCGTGGCCCTCTGAACCTTCAGAACTCGGTCTGGAGCGAGAGATACCGTCTTCAGATCCGTCTGGAACCTGGCCCCGAGGAAGATCTGATCCTGAGTGGGCTTCAGGTCCGATTTCTTCAGGTTGATTATCCAGCCCAGGGATACCAACAAGTTGATAATCTCCATGGTTGCCGCCTGGTTCAGAGCCTGAGACAGCACCCTGACCAACCAATCGTCCAGGTACGGGTGACAAAATCGACCTCGTGCCCTGGCGACCTGAGCGGGAATCAACATGAGTTTCGTGAACACCCTTGGCGCCGTAGAGATGCCGAAGGGTAGAACCGTGAACTGATAGCACGTCCCGTCGAATGCAAACCTCAGATAGTTCTTGAACTCTGGGTGCATTGGGACGTGGAGATATGCGTCCTTGAGGTCTATCGAGGAAAGCCACTCGTTTGCCTCTATGGGCGCTATGACCGACCTCAATGTCTCCATCTTGAACGATGGAACCTCTATCTTCAGGTTGAGATACTTGAGCTTGAGGATCGGTCTGAACCCCCCGTCTTTCTTGGTAACAATGAAGTAGGTGGAATAATATCCACTCTGCTCCTGACCTGGGGGGACCACCTCTATGGCCGACTTCTGGAGCAAAGCTCGCAGCTCGGACCTGAGGATTTCGGCTTTCTCCGGCACAGAGGGGACCGGTGTGTACCGTATCCCGGAGAAATCCGGTGGCTCGACCTTCCACCGAGGCAGGTGTCCGTCCCTGAGCGTAGACAGGACCCAGGGGTTGTCGGTTACCTTGGACCAAGCCGGAAGGTACCTCGACAGACGCCCACCTACTGGGATGTTTGGCTGCAGGCAGTGAACCCCCGTCTCCGGCAGCTCTCGGGCTGCCTGAATTTTGGGAGAAACCTTGGGCACCGGAGGGGTTGGGAACCCTGATTGGGTTTCCGCCCCCCCCCCCCCCTGAAAAGGCTTGTTGGAAAGCTTTCCCCCACGTGCCTGCTTGCCGCCCCTTGGTTTCTGGCTCTGGTAGTGGAGCGGTTTGATCCACTCCGGAGCCTCTCCCGCCGACAGAGTCTGCGAAACCTTGGGGAAAGGACGATTGCTCTTTTTGGTAGGTGGCGGTTTTGTAAGGAGCTCAGTGTCCTTGCAAACCGTCGCCACCTCCACAGCGTCCTTCAGCACCTGCTGTCCCCCCGGGAAGAGGGAGTCCCCCAACCGGAAAGGCAGAGCCAGGAGCCGCGCATGAGTGTCCTGACCCGCCGACACAGTCGACAGCCAGAGACGCCTCATACCCATAACGGCGACCATCATCTGGCTAGATGCGCTACTCAGAGCGTCACGAGCCAAATGGGTCCCGACCCCCACCGATTGTGAAAGGAGAACCACCGAGTCGGACTCGGGGTCTCCCAACCTCCCTACTATCTCCGACTGAAGCGCCGAGAGATAGGTCCCATGCACGGACACTCGCACTTGCTGCGCCGCGTTGCGGAAAGAGTCCTGGAAGGACCTAAATGCCGAGCGCAAGTGTGAGGCCTGCTGGGTGAAGGGAGGTACACGGCGGCCTTGCTTCCCCAGAAGGGATTGGGTCCCATCTGCCTCAGTGCGAAAGTCGCTGTTAGGGGGACATCCCTAGCGTCCACCACATCATCCGCATCGACATCGACCTCCATGAGGTCGTCGATGTCTTCCCCATCCAAGACGTCGGAGACCTCCAAAGAGGGATCGACGACTGAATCGATGGGAGAGGAAGACCTGATGCGAACGATGGGCGTCAGCACAGTCTGCCCCACGACTTTCGTGACCAACCCCGAACCCGGTACCGTGGACCCAGGCTCGGAGCCCGGCTCCGTGGCTCGGGTCTCCTGGCGCCGAGAGGCTTCAGGGTTGCTCGGCAAAGCCGACGGCACCCTGGCGCTTCGGCCAGCATTCCCTTCATTTGCTCATGTAATAATGCAGAAAATTGATTCAAATCAAAAGGTGCAGAAGGGAAGGGAACCTGTCTTTCTAAGACAGGGGGCTGCAACTCAGTCTCCTCCTCTGATTCTCTAACGAGTGTATGAGGAGGAGGGGAGAGAACCTTATCTGAGGGACGGGCCTTACCAGAGCCCTTACCCTTGCCCGACTTCCTCTTAACTTTAGAGGGGGGATCGACTGCTGCGACATCGGTTCCCTCCTTTATCAACTTGAAGAAGTACTGGAAGTCATGGTGTCTAGACTTCCTGGTCTTGGGGGTGAAGTCAAGGCAGACATCACATCTACTGTCGTCATGCCCATCCTCTGCTAGACACTTGAGACACTTGTCGTGTTTGTCAGCAGGAGGTAGCTTAACGCTACACCCCGAACACTGAGTGAAGGACTGAAAATCCAACAGTCAGAGTGTGAGGCCAATGGGGGTTGGGGTAGGAAAGTGCATATGTAAAAATGACAAATGCAAAAGACCCCGGCAATTATATTAGTCCTGCATAGTGATAATAATAAATGCAAGCCATTGATACGTACCTGATGCCTGAATGAAAAACATGTAAACAAACATGGCTGACATGAAAAACAACTAAGTGCCAATCCCGATCGGAAAGCTAAACTGACCAGAAAGGGATGGAAACTGCCGTGCATCCTACATAAACCTATCGTACACCAACATAAACGACCCAAAAACACTATCGAACTCTGTGGAAAGAGAAACGAAAAATACAAAAGGGCCGCCATGATGGTCGCTTTTTCCCGCCACGTAGTCAAACTGATCACGTAGACAAGGTAAAAAACGTAATTACGAGGTAAAGAATGCGACAATAAATGGAGAAACTCTGCCGAGACAATATAAGAAAAGGTTACCACTCCTACAGTATTGAGATCTTGATCCATTTTCTTATAATCTGCGACAAAGAACTGATATAGCTAACACGTCTTGACTCTTCAATGACAGATTTATAAGTGATGAGTTAGAGTTATCTGCCCTTGGCGTCACTAGCAACCGCCAGGGTAGGGGCCCACTTAGGGTGGTCCAAATGTTTATTTTTTAGTAATTTATTATTTTTACGGTTATTTTATTAAACATATTAATTCTAACTGTCATAACTCAAAAAATAGGATTTTTATGCTATATGTACCCCAAGGAGGATCCCTTCTGAAAAAGAATGAATCTGCGTCTTTGCGATACTCGGTTCAAACGTGATACAGATTGTACACAGTGAATTTACGATGTACTATAGAACACACATGTGTTACACTGGCCTTATCACTAGACATCGTTTGGCTTCTCAGCTCTAGATTTAGAACCCTCCATTCGTCTGAAGACTTTCCGTGCTAGGTTGATTATCTTCGATTACCAGAATCGTGACCAGGTCAGGACCAGCTCACACGACCTGCCAGAAAGGTTTCTCTGACGATTTACTTGAAACTTCGCAGTTTAACGTCAATTAAGCTGTAAGGAATTGGAAGACTATGTGAATGAGAAACAAACATGGATTGCATCCTTTTCATTTGGTTCTTTCCATAAAGAGTAAAGTCCAAGTAACGCTCAATTTCTGAATAATAATAGAACCGATACCCGAAGGACCGAGGCACGTTACTTTTAAGAAATGGAGAGTTACAAGGAAGTGTGTAAATGTCCATTATTGAAAGATAAAGGAGCGAGAGAAGAAATAAGAAGACGTCACTAGTGTAATTGTAATTATAGAAACAAACTCATTTACAATAGTCTCACTGGGTGTATTACCTTTCTGTACCTCTGTAACAATGCATTAACCGACTTTCTTCCAAGAGTTTTGCAGGCTCTTCAAATGTGATGAAACTCTCCGTCTCCGTCTCCATCTCACACTCCATGATTAGCACCATCAGTCTCTGTTAAACAAGATCGATGACTCTCTAAGGAGCAAGACAAAGACGAACAAGAAGGAGTTTGAAACCTTTAAAACATGTATAAATCTTCAAGCGCAAGCCTTTCTTAGTTAATTAATATATAACGGTATAAATGAATCCTGGAGAAAATAACTGTGGCTTTTCATTTTCAGTTGTGTCATTTGTTTTAATCATTAATAACAAGCAAATGTGAACTATGAAACTACATGTATGTCTCCGTAACAATATTAATGTGTGGTTTCCAATGGTATACATTGAACAAAAGCAAGGTCAGTTTATTCAACATAATTAGGGTGAGAGTGGTGCTAACTTTTATCACCATAAACTTTATCGTGACGTCACCGGGACACTGTTATGACGTCATATTGTCAGAATGCTGTACGTTTGCCGTTGAAATCATTCCAAGTCAACATAAATTACATAAATAATGATATAATAAATAGAATATATATTTTTCCTTGACAAATACCATGTTTATGTCATCTCATGAGGTAGAACAATTAATTTATTTCTTGTATCTACTTTTCTACCTACCTCGATGAAATAAACATGGTATATGTCAAGAAAAGACAGAAACCCTCTATGTATAACACTAACATAGAGATATGCCACTTATTTGCGACATAGACATTTCACTGTCAATGCGTTGTAGCTTTCATTTTAAAAGTTAACTCATACATGAAAGATTTATATTAAATGTTTTGCGTATACACACAACGTTTTGAAAATGAGTAAACTCTTGCATTTAAGCTAACCAATATTCATTTTAAAAGTATTAAATGAGGTCAAAATGAGGTTAAAATATAAATGTCAGTACATTGAAAGCACATGCATACTAGAAGTTGTCATTATATGACTCTTTTATATGTTCAGTGGATCCATCATCGATTTGGAATTGGTTCACTCATGCCATAAGAACCCTTTGTTTGAGACATCGATGAACATGTAGTTGTTTGACGTTAAAGACTTCAGATACTACCTATATGTTTGAATGAAGTTATGCATTTTGATTAGCTCTTCAGACATATTCAGAAGTATACATAATAACGAAAGTTACTTTTTTACCAAATACTTCTAAAACAGATTATAGGATAGCTTGCTCTCCGTTTTAAGCTGACATTATTTCTACAATTTACTTATCACCTTCAAATTACTTCTCCAAATTTTGGAAGTAAAGCAATTTGCAACTGGCAGCTATCTTCTAGCTGATGGATCGAGTTATTTCGTGTTCATTCATTCATACACGTGGTATGTAGTGAATGATTCTTGCTAACCTTGACACTGTTTGTAAACACTGAATGAAATTTACTTATTATCAACGAATCGTGTCTTTGAAGCAACACATGTCTCAACTAACGTATTTTGAACGATACATTTACCTCAGCTTTCAAAAATATAGGTCAAATATTGACATGTAAAATTCTGTTGAAAATATACAGTATCTGAATCTGTTGAAAATATGAAGTATCTGAATCTGTTGAAACTGTTTATTATTTATAGTATTTATTTATTATACCAAAAAAACTTATATAAGTTCATCATACTGTGTAAAAAGTATATTGACCCTTGTTATGGCTATGTCTGCACTCACTGGATGATATTCATCCAGTGAGTGAAGACGTTGTATTTTTGCATTTTCAATTTACTTATCAAGTTCCTTTGATGTAAATGATATCTTTTAAATGATGTGAACCCTCAGTTTTAATCATCATTCTTTATACTGTACGACCTGTCTAATTAATAAGGCGCTTGTAATTTATACATATAACTGGGAGACCATGATACGATATTTGCTAAATACTATATTGTGCATTCCTAGCATCAACCGTTTTGACTATCCAAGCTGGCAGCTACATCCAGGGTAGTTCAAATCATCACATCTAACTTAAGCCGATATCTAATGTTAATATCCCATAGGCAATAATATTCTCCTGCTTATACATATTTCATTATTAATGTACAATGCGTACAGTTTTTCTTTGAACATATTGGATTGAACCTAACCTTTGAGGTCTAGAAAAACATGTATTGCTTCATTTCCTTCAATTTGATATAATATGACCAAGTACAAACAAGCACACGAAACTAACATACTCATATCCCATGTTCACATATGAAGAGACAATTCTGTGAGTGAGTTATTGTTTAACGTGTCTTCGGCAGTATCGCAGCCATTAGCGGTGGACAATTTGGTGAAACTCTTCATTGTGAGAGGTAGATTTGTAGGTCTCATGCAATTCATGCAGTACAGACAACAAAATGGATGACCATTGCATTATTGTACCATAATTGAAACCTCGGAGCGGCCATTTTAATGTGAACACCCGCACCGTGTGACTCGCATGGCTTAAACGAACCACGTGCATTCGTTTTGCAACGCTTTTTATTGATTGAGGGGGCGGGATAGCCTCGGCCTCGGATCAAGAGGCCCGTGGTTCGAATCCCTCCAGGATATTTATGCTGCGCAAGTTATCCACACAGGAATGCGTGCTCAATGCCCTTCACAGAATTGTATATCGAAGCTGCCGAACGCGCTACACGAAGTCATGTACACTCGCTTTTCAGGTATCCGTGATATAAGTGAAATACTCTTGTAAGCGGCGTTAAACTCCAACTCACCTCACATTGATTGAGGATTATTATTTCGCTTCAAGTAACACTTATTAACCTTTTTGTGAGATCACTTTAGTTTTAGTAAGAACCGTGTGCTAAAGCACCTTTAAAATCGTCGGTTTAGATCACACAACTATGAATACAATGGAATGCTGTATTCTGTTGTGGAAGAAAATGTCCATGATTAATGTTGTTAATGTGGAGATCATTTTGTGAAGGTTTCTTCATAATTAGTGTGACCTTTCAACACCAGCTTGTTCTGCGTGGTTTGCCACTGGTGATAACTGGTGTGTTCATGCTGAAAAGTTCATTGCATTGTTTCGTTTGGGATGTTAAGAAATGGGGATATGCTTCAAGTAGAATATTGTGAAGTTATAAGTCTATTGTGTAAAGTTCATTTGATATGCAACATTGAATCATAAGAGTGTAAAATCTTAATTAAAACATAATCTGGTACACGGAGGGGGTTATGAAATTTCACCTGAATCATCCAGGTATCGCTAGGTAGTGAAAAAAAACACAACCTACATCTCCAATAGAGTCATCGATCAGTATTTCTTTTGTGTAGAAACTCATCCTAAAGTTTTATGGAATGTTTTGTGTTATTTATCTCTATCAATATAATATTATATATCCGATGGTTTGATTACTCATTTAAGCCAAACACATATAGACATATATACAGCTGCTTAACAAAAGTTTGTTTAACTGTTCCCCCAACTCAGTGCAAATATCATGTAATTCTGTGTTCATTTAAGTTTGATATATTACTTAAATATGCCCGCAACCGGGGTCCAAAAGTCCCAAACTCAAAAATGTATATTGTTTTATAAAATTGTCATTTGTTAATCATTGAGGGAAAAAACATAATTCCTATCATCACATTGACCAATATGTTCTATAACTGTCGAAATGTTACCGACATTATGTATAATTAATATTTTATTGCAGAAACAATTAAATCTAAATTGTCAAGTGTTGACCCCCTTGTCTCTTTAGTTATACGCCAAAATTGTTTCTGGCATGTTACATATCTGTCCCTTGTATATGTAGTGTAAAAATGACTTCTCTACATCTTGTCCAAAAATATTATCCATAATGTGTTATGTTATGAAATAGTGCCAAATTGAAGTTTTCGAAATCTTGCACAGTTAAACAAACTTTTGTTCAGCAGCTGTAGATAGGTGTATATAGACTGTAATACACAACCATAAATGGATGAGAGCCTGACGCAAAATTGTAGAAAATGAATGATTACATGTAGTTTGGTAAAGACATGTTTGTGATTCAGTTATATTATATACCCATAGGTATTATTCTTCAAGGAGATGCCAAGTACAAATGAAAGGTATAATGGTGTGACTCAATTAAACTGAAACGCCAACTTTAAGAAGTATAATATCTATGCTAAATTTTGCAGATAATAACGAGCAAGTATGATAATTTATTTTCTAGAAAACCATGTAATTAGTACATGAACGAATTCAAATATAAAATATGCATACAAACTCAAGATGGCTGTTATTATTCTCACTACCTCTCATTAGAGATGCTACCTTTAAAATCAACCAACAGTTTCTTTATTGGTTCAGAATATTTTTACGATTTTGCAGACTTGAATATGGTTTAAACATATTTATTTCTAAAAAGAAGGAACCGGATTGGTAAAGAAGCAAATGACAAGCTTATGTAAATACCGCTCCGGGTTTAGTGATGGAATATGTGCTGTTTTTGCATCAGATAAACGTTGATGAAATGAAATTATCAGCAGTAGGTATGTAGTAAATAATGATCCGGTGCCGAGCGGTTATGTCATATAAGCTCGCGGCGCTTACAAAATTTTCATTTCTAATTTTTCAAATTTTACAAGTCCGTTTGTTTCCGTAGGTTTAATATCTCAGAACCGACGGTTATGATATAACCAACCTTCGCAAAAGAAATAAATTCCCAAGGGGTGTAAAGATTGACATCATGGTGTGCTATCCCAGAGGCCAGTTTATATTGGAATATCGTATACGTAGTAATAATACATGAGTAATGGTATAGGGATTCCTTTTGGGAAGGAATATTTAAGTTTCGAATAGTGGATAGTGATTCAGATATTGATAATAGAATCGTTTTGAGCTTGCAGATTTCTCAACCTTTGAACGAATTGATCTTTGGGTATCTGTTCTACGAAGCTAGCAACTGGTTTGTTCAAGAAGACGGGGTTTTAAAAACAAAATTACGATAAGCCGGTACCAGCGAAAACAATTTTGCCAAAAAAAGGTTTTCCTTTGGAATTTCGGTTTGGTTTTTAATATCAGATAATTGTAGACAAGTTGTTAAAGTTTAGTTGTTAATCCCGTTTGGGAATGTGTGCCAAACAGTGATGAAACGTTTGTAAATATATATTGCAATTGGTAATCTACCCAACTCTCCATGGAGCATAAATCGAGGAATAGAATTTCTAAGTCCTGTAATAAGTCGTTTATATTAAATGGATATTCAAGACATTCAACAACACCAGATTTTTTAAGCATAAGTTAGGATAGGTAATATGATTGAATCAAAATCAAACAACAAGCAGTCCAAAGTAAATCAAGGTATCGATATTATGATGTGACTATACGTATGTGTGTATCAGTACAACATATTTATGTTAAATGAAAACTAATGTATAACCTAGCTAGCGTTGTTTTATTAAAAGATGTAAGCAATAAGTATGTATCACACACACTGAAAAGGCATTGAACGATGATAAACAAGATCCATAATTTAATGGAAAAGAAAATAGTTTGACGTTTAAGGTCTGATCTATGAAAAGTAAGTCAAACTGTCATTTGTCTCATGTGACATCTATAAACTGAGATGTGTCGAGTGGTATAATGATTTCAATTCTCTTTAAGAACAGTTATAATGTACATGCGAAATCAATTTAGTTTCTCGTTAAGTAAAAAGGACCAGTGCTTATATGTCATACGCTATTTAAGTTTCTTAAAGGGGCAGTAGTACGTTTTTTTATATAATTTTTTCAAGTTTCCCATTTGTAATGATAGTATATGTCATTTATACTTACTTTAGAGGGTAAAACATCTTATTACACAAATCAATTATCTGCAGGGGAATAATGGTGTTGCGTATAAAGCAATAATTGCATGGAGGCCATTTTATTGTGAACACATTTTATTATTTCGAATCACAAAAACGATTGGCACGATCTAACTTGATTTTCCGAAAAGAGAATGGTGTTTTACTATTAGTGACATTATTTTTCAAATACATTTCATTAAGTTATTTGAGCGAAAACGTTCTCAGATAAATAAGGATATATTATAATGAAACATAATGAAATAAGATCGCACTTACATTGTATCAACATCTTGATGATTCAGGGATAAACATACTGTGTTGGAAAATTGTTGGCATATAACATGATTGTTATAACTATGAATTCGGTTTAATATGGAATGCTAAGGTTTAAATCATGAGGTTTAAATGGATACTTAGGAGCTATTATAAATCGTATGTATATTCTGCTTATTACTAACGACATAACCAGTATACTAGTACAATGCTCTGATACTATTCTATCGCGACTCTGTAGTCATTTTATAAATTGATGCTGTGCAAAATGGTCACATTCATTCAGGTAATCTATTAAATAATCTCGAATAACGTCACCAATTAATTTATTTGTATAAAATTCTTGTTGAATTCCTCAATGAAGATGTTGAGTAGACTGCCATAAATGATACAAGCAGACAGAGTCTACTATATCACCTGCCAAGTGGGAGAGTTTCAAACATAGCGAACAATGATTATGGAACTTCATTCTTTAATAATCCTAAATCACTCATTATCACTTTAAATCAATTCATGTTACACAAGAATATATAATTCCCAAGATGTATTTTTTTATCTCTGACTAACACTTTTCACGATCTGTTCTGGAAGTGAAATAGTAAAAAGCAATAGGAAATGGTTAAAATAATAGTCTGAAAGGGGTGAAAAACCCAAAACCATAGAAATCTACAAAACGATGATTCTTTCACGCACTAAGAAACGGTTAATACTAACATGTTTAAAATGTTTTTGCGTTCTGGTCCGAACACGAACTTTTAAATTATGTTTCCATGGAAACCGCTAAAAATAAAAAGCCAAAGAAGTCGAAAACCCCAAAAGGCACATCTTAAAATGATGACTGTTCCACATCTTAAGTTTCATTCAGCTACGCCTTACAGTATTTTAGTTCTGGCCCAGAAACAAATTCATAAAATAGTATTGTCTCTGGTTGGTCACAGAAATCGTTATTTTGTAACAATTATTTATTGAAACCTGAATGTCTTTTCAATGGTTGTGTATAGCTCAATACAAGGTCAAATCCGAGTAGACATCAACAAGATTGAAGCAGCTTTGTATACGAATACCCCCATGTAGCAGGAGAACCTTTGTAATTCTATTGAAATATAATATGCTTTTAAGAGCACTTCACTTTATTTAAATCCTTTTTTTTTCAATTGCAAGTGCTCAACTGTCAGTATACAAGATGAAAGCTCCTGAGAATAAAACACTCATGTACAAAAATAAACGATACTTCAAAGCACAAACACTCGATAGTTCCAGGAAGTGTGGAGAGCACTGCATTATGGGAATTCCATCACCTGCAGGGTACCTTGTGGAATAGAAATATGCTTTAAGTGCCTTAATATACAGATTGGGACACAGAATTGATTCCAGCAAATAGTCAATTTTTTTTGGTAAACATTCAGTGTTTATTAGCAAATAAACTTGCATGACAGTTCTTTTGTTCGACATCAGAGATTTTATCTCGGGTATGGTGTCATGGCTGATTTCATGTCACCAGATCCTAAGTACAACTTAGCGTATACAATATATAGATATATATATATATATATATATATATATATATATATATATATATATATATATATATATATATATATATATATATATAGATATATATATATATATATATATATATATATATATATATATATATATATATATATATATAAATATATATATATATATATATATATGTAAAAGTTAAATGTTCATGGTTTATGTGTTAGATATCCTTGAAAAAATGACAAACTGAAGATGGGTCTTCATATAAGTTCATTACCAACCGGTTTCACAACATAGTGATCATCAGGGTAGCTTATACATTGGCTATGCTTGATTCGGGACCCGGCGCATTACCCGGCGTACGCCGCCGGAAGCGGCGTAACCGGCAAATCACTTGATTGGAATCCGGCGCACGCCTTAGGCGTACTCCGGATGCGCCGGTTTGAAATGACCGGCGAAGGCGGCGTATAATGGCGGACAAATGTTACCTTTGCGACATTCAATAACCATTTTGTTTATGAAGTTGCGTTGGACAGTTAAATAGTTGACTGATTTATTTTTAAATGTCACTGCTTATTTAAAACAATGCATTATACGCTAATAAAATATTAATCAATGTTTTGAAATAATTTTCAAAAAAAACTTATATAATATAAATGACACGTTTTATTGAAGCTAGTTTGAGGGATGATGACGTCTTCCTGTCTGTACGCCGATACACTTGTTTCAACTGAGCCTGGTCCAGGAACGGCGTACGCCGGACACGTGACCGGTGTATACGCCGCCAAAACGAATCAAGCATAGCCAGTGTGTTGCTAATGATGTAGCGTCAAGGGCAAGGGACGTAATTCATGACGTCATATGCATACCACTAAACAAATATACAGTAAATGCGACGTCAACATGATTTCATATTATGTACGGTTTAATTTAGGGGCATAGCCTTCAATAAAGAATCGTTCTTTTATTTTCCTCAGCTCTTCATTCTCTGTGCGCATTTTGTAAATTGGACAGATTGTGAACTGGGGATTGCAATTCTTTGCGCATTCATCTATATGTGCGCTAAGGGGTATACATCTATAAATTGGGGTTTTAATCTGTTGTTTATGTACTCGCACTCTCGCTCTTAGTACATCCCCCGTTTGACCAATATACTCTTCACCACAACCAGCGCATGTTATTACATATATTACATTTCTAGAGGCTACTCTGATGATCACTATGTTGTGAAACCGGTTGGTAATGAACTTATATGAAGACCCATCTTCAGTTTGTCATTTTTTCAAGGATATATATATATATATATTATAGTATTGCATTAAAGAAGATTGATCCAGTCAAAACCATCTGATGTTTACTATTTTCTATATATATATATATATATATATATATATATATATATATATATATAGGTATAACCGTTTTGCTGATACAGACGACCTTACCTAAATACGTGTACAGTTAACGTCAGTTTTAAGCGGAAGCTATGGAAAATATACAACATACTCTTATTCTAATCGATACCAACTATTTGTTAATGTGTTTGGAGATATGCAATGCACAAGTTTTACTTAAATTATATTTTGTATAAACTTGCAGATGAGGTCATAAATTAGTAATGTTTACCAAAGTCACGAGAAAAACGTCAAGTTGATAATATTATATGAATAAAAAAAGACTGAAAATAACTCAGATGTACAATGCCGAACCAAGATTTTGTAATGCATAAAACATACAAGAGGCACAATATCTAGTGAAGAGATTCTTTGCATAAAAATTCTGTCAAGAAGTTTGAAGAAATATAATGCAAACAAAATGTTATCAAACCAGACTGAATGGCAAAAAAGCATGGCATAGTGAACACCGTCCGTTCGTCTGTACGTCCGTCCGCCCACTCGTCCAAACACGTTTTGCTTCTTCGACTTCTCCTCAAGAACCGTTGACTCTTGAGAGTTGAAATACTATGTAAACGCACCTTGGCCAATTGGGATTGTAATTTGTAGATTTCGTGACTCTATGAACCCTTATTAGGGCCACAGGGACCATGCCCTAGAAATACTATGTCCATCTTCTCCTCCAAAAGGAAGCACCTTAGAAAGGTGAAGTCTCTTGTACAGATTCCTTAGTCAATGGACCTTATAATTTGTACACTTTATGTTAAGAGCCACGCCCAAACCTGTTTTCATCATACAACTTTTTCACAGCCAATAATGAACAATAGATTTCATTGTGACAATATTGTGGAAAACGTAATTGCTGATCACGTTAAATCATCTTTCCCTAATGAACAAAATAAGTTAAATCAGCTTGTTTTCGAGAAAAAAAGAAAAAAAACTGATACTGATGATTGAATTTCAGTGGTGTCTAACGAATTCGTTTTTTTTTTATGTTAAGCAGTAAATAACTCTTCACTTCCTTCAAGTTATGCGCTGAAGTTACCTCGAGCGTCTGTAGTCCATGGGTATACATGTACTCATTTGTCAGTATACATGTAGACGGTTCCAGTATTATTCATTATTCATTCATTCATTCATTTAATTATTCATATTGATAAATTAAAGACATACATTATGGACCGTTACTAGTAAAGCGTGTTTTACTGTTACTGTTTTACTGTCTTTCTTCACACCGTGTGATTAATTTGTCATCATAGTATATGCATGTCTTATTATTATTTTTTTACTCATCATGTCTGAATACGTCCATCAATCCGTAAACTTCTCGCTTTTTCGACTTTATCTCCAGCACCAATGACTCTAGAGAGCTGAAATATTGTGTGTAAACTCCTTGGCCAGTGGGGATTCTAAATTGTAGATTTGGTGACCCTGTGACCCCAAAAATGTTCAAAGGGGTTACAACGTAAACAAAACTGTTGTCATCATTCAAATGTGTTATACATGTGATAAATTCTCCTTGAAAATTTACATTTTGAAATTTATTTACTTTCTTGTTTAAAGCCTGATGAGCTACAGACCCAATGGCTCTATATTCGTTATCACATTTTCAGCACCAAATCATTTATTAATCAATTCCACTCTTACTTGATGATGTGTAATATGTTGATAACTATGGTGCTGTTGCCTAGCTTAGCGTGTAATTATCAACAAAAAACTTCATTAGAAGAATGAATCGAAGTCAAGGCCGCTGTGTTTACATCTATCCTGCAAAACGTAGATTTAATGAGAGTCTATGCAGCGTGTTCCTGTTTAAAGACGACGTTTACTTATCTAACGTTTTCGTAACTTAATATACCTATTATAAAAGCTTATATGTGTTCATGTCGTCTAGCTCTTGAACCATGAGTCTTTGTAGATTGTACTTGTTTAAAGAGGAATAGTTATATGACTTGACAAATCTATTATAAATGTGTTTGATATAATAAATAAATGTATTGCAGCGCTTGAACGATGTTTTGTGACAGAATATAGATACGTTTAATGAATGCTAAAGTGTTTTTAACGAATATTTATTATGTTTTTTCTCTTGTATGAGTTATCGTTTTCTTACTTATAATTCGTCATAAGGAAGTTCATGGGTTGAGGATTTATATATGGTTGATATTTATTTATTTTCTTTAATCTTCCAAATCTTCCTCAAACCGACTCGCCTGATACCTTCTAGTTCTATAATAACAAGAAGATTGTCTGGATAACAACTTCTTTAATGTGAAAAGACACGATGTGTCGTGCATTTGCTTCTTCCCACCTCAAGTTATTCTTTCACAATAGTCATATGTCCACTGGTCTCTCAGTCTGTGCTCTACAGGTGCGTGTTATTACTACAGTATTCCTATATTCCCATAATTGAAAACAAGCAGCATCGAATACACCAATGCATAGTCAAACTGCATTGGTTTTAACACAATGGTTACATGGAATGGTGGATAACAAGATTATTGTCACCTTGAGTTTAGTGCATCATTGAGGTTAGTTTACCTCTCTTAAATGAAGAATAAGTATTAAATGATAGTTGAAAGTTCCATCTTTTCACCATCTGACACGTGCACCAAGTGAACAAACCGAGTTGACTTTTGTCGGAGGAATTTGTTAGTGTTTCATCATTCAAATATCTAGCTTGAATAGTTAATTATAAAATCATTAATTAGGCACTTACTCGGTGGTCAAATCATTTTGTTTTTCTACCATTGACACATGCACTCGGTCATTGGTTGAGTATTCCAAACAATGTCTCAAGACTGATGTTCTTTTTAAATTTAAAACATTCAGTTTTGTAACTTTTCTAGAGGATATACATGCATGTACAGTTACACTGACCTTGTTTCATGTTGTTCTCAAATCCCGATTTTGGACACTTCAGTCGACGGAAGACATTTTCAGCTGCCGCCAAGTGTCGGTCGCCATGTACAAAGACGTTAAAAGTTTGACAAGCAACGGCGTTTAAAAGTGTTTACAGTGCAAATAAGTTAACTCAGCTTGCATATTCATCCCAAATCGTCAAATATATCATAATTACTAGTTTCCAATTGAAATCGAGTTACATCATTATGCATGTGCAGAAACCGAAACTGCACTTCCCATTTACATGCACAGTAGTTATATGACCTATTAAACATTATCAACCCAAATTTGTCATTTTGTCTGTGTAAATAAGATTCCAAAATCAGGTTTGACCCATTGGCGTCAATCGCGATGCATTGTCCGGTTTTCGATCAGAAATCACTACTTTTACCTTCATATCGTCAATATACTGAGTCGACTGTCATCAAAATGGTAGTTTTCGGTAACAGTCGGTACTTGTTGATGAAGTAACACCATTCAAAACATTTGGAATATGTGACCCCCAACAACACAATGGATGTACCTTTAATCATCATCGTTGTATTCATGGTTTGTACTTGGATACCTAAACAAACAACAAAACAGTTGCAACAACTGCTACAGAATGCCAGTTTTTTTTAAAATAATCCAATGATTTATAGGTTTAACTATAATTACGAAATATACTTTTAATAACTGGATAGATCTTCGAGATATTAAACTTTCTTACCTAAATTATTAAATGCATATAATTCATTTACGCATTGCAAGATGACAATGTGTAACATTGACGCGAGTTCACATTAGAAGTAGGTCAGCTGTAACACGCATCTGTTTAGGGACCAGTTGTATTTAAATATAATTAAATAAAATGTTCTGTTCAATCTCAAATAAGTTTTCAAAATGTTTCAGAAAGTTGAAATTGTCGTGGCACCATTTTTAAACATATATACCAATTTGACTCCTTCTAATAAGGTGTAGTTGTTATAGATAATACATAATGATGACGTCATGCTATTGTGTTAACCAACGACGTAATAATGATGTCCTTGATTTTACAGGGTTTATGAATTCTTTGTCACTTGTACATGGGTAAGAGCGTGAATGGTTTTAGCTGTCTCTTCAGTTTATAAATCTTTGAAAAAAACAAAATGTATATTTAATCTGATTCTCATACCAAAATCAACCGATCTATGAGACAAAATTATACAATACACTGTCATATCTCGCATAATGATTTGGAAACTGGAAAAAGAAATGTGTTTCTATCAACTAGTGCTGTATGCCATCATTATTACTTCGGCTACGGGCCAAATGTAGCCAGTTTGCACATGAATGAATCTATAGATGACCTTAGTAGCAGGTTTAAATAATGATATACTGGCATGCTTATCAGTGTTCTTGATTTTGGTGGGTTTTTTATTTTACAAATAATCCATATAATATTTTCTTCAGCACAGGGAAGAGTAATTCTTTATGCCGATCATGTATTCTTTAAAAGTTTCCTTTTGAAGAAAAAGTGATTATATCACTTATCTTAGTTGAGCAAAGTCTCTCTCTCTCTCTCTCTCTCTTAACTTAATAATCTATAATATTTGCCGTTTTACTGAGTAACTATTGTTACCCTAACGTGGGATTGTTTAATTTTAGAAGTACTAATTAGAGACAATTCAGCACAAATTACACTTGCTCACGGCAAGGCAAACATATCCGCGATACAGCATATTTTTCCAACAAAAATTAAATTTAATTAAAAGTTGTTTTCCCTTTGGAACGTCGGAAACGATGTTGAATGTATTTTGGGAATGTAATATGTAACCAAATATTTAATGAATACCTTGAAAATATTTCAGAAAAGGTCGCATACTGAGGAATACATAATTCGCCATATTGAAATTATATATTGCCTGAAGGTTGTTGATAATCACGTATTTTTATATGTGCTATTTGCTAGGGTGTCAGTTTTGCCTTCAAGGTAAAGTGATGATTAAACTCTCCTGTTGCGTTACCATTTCTATGAAACAAGCAGTTCCATGTAATCTATATTTTCAAAACAAAGTTTTATCAAGCTTTCTGAAGACAAAGTTGCACAACAGCTTTTGCAAAGTCAGATAAATTTGCCAAAGAAAACGACACAGTTCTTCACATTAATAAACATTACATTCCAGACGTTTATTTGCGGGCATTTGTTTCCGTGTCTTTGAAATTTGTTTTTGCTTGAATAACTCTTGATCAAGGCAATTATACAAATAAAATAAAAACATTTTGATTAATACAAATGTCATTAATTAAGAGTTTCGTATTGACCAATTATTTGCAGGTCTTTATTTCATTGTATTGGCCCTTGACGGCCTGTAACTCTGCCATCCGAAAATATTGAATTATCCCCCATCACGACGTTGTCGGAGGATATTGAAATGACCTCAGTCCGTCCGTCCGTCCGTCCGTCCGGGTTTCATTTCCGGGCCAGAACTTAAAAAGGGTAAAGCCTAGCTCAATGAAACTTTGTATGCATCACGAGTAGATATGCCTTTTGGTGTTTTCGACTTCTTTGGAATTTTATTCTAGCCGTTTCCATGGAAACATAACTTAACATATTGTTTCCGGACCAGAACTAAGACATAGCTCAATGAAATGTTGTGTGTGGAATCATCATCATGTGTAGATGTGTTTTGGGCTTTGTCCACCTTTTTCGGACTTCTTTTTAGCAATTTTCATGGGAAAACATCTTTATCACTATTATTAATACATAATGCACGGATATATGAAGTGTTACTAATGATTGATTTAGGATTTTTAAAGAATACAGCTCCATAATTATTGTTCACTATGTTTTAAACTTTTCCCACTTGTCCACGATATAGTCGACCCTGGCTGCTGTTTATAACGCTATTGTTTACTTGAAGGGTTGGGTTTTCATTTTCGGAGACGGATAACAATCCCAACATCATGTTAAATCTATTTTAAAATGACACTGGGGTTCAACTGAGTTAAGTGAATGGCATCAAATAAGTTTAGTTTGAAAGTTAAAGTTACATCCATTGTGTTGTTAGGGGTCACATATTCCAAATGTCATAAAATGTATTACTTTATCGAGGTGTACCGACTGTTCCAGAAAAATATCATTTTGATGATTGTGGACTTAGTAAATTGACGATACGAAGGTAAAAGTAGTGCATTGGGATTGACGCGCGCCAGTGAGTCAAACATAATTTTATATTCTTTTTTTACAACAGACGAAATGACGAATTTGGTTTGATATGTCTAATAGGTCATATAACTACTGTGCATGTAAATGCGACTCGCATTTTCGGTTTCAACACTTGCATAATGATGTTACTCTCTTTTATTTGGAAACTAGTAATTATGATATATTTGGCGATTGGTGATGAATATGAAACTGATGAAAGCTGTTGTACTGTAAACAGCATATATGGTGAGTTGGAACGTATTAAAGAAAAATAAAATTGTATTAAACACAGTGGATGTACCTTTAATGTTAAGCTGATTTAGGCCATCCTTTACAACATAAATCTCTCAGCGGGTGCCTTTTTCAAGATCTTTCAGCAAAGACATCAAATTAAACTTGAGAATAAAAAACAGGGCAGACAATCTAGGTTGAACCAAATAGAATTACTTACAACGAAAGTCATTAAACGAAAAGCATAATTCATAATTAGGAATAATGATGCTGTAATCGACAAAAGACTACAATTGGAAGCAGGCAACAAATCGTTGAACGATATTTATTTTAACTTGTCAGTCTGTAATTTATTCTTAATTGAATCGTATAAAGCGTAGAATGCCATTCTTACTGAAATAAAGTGATCTCACGAAAAGGTAAATAACTGTTACCAATGGCTAAATTATACTTCAGAATCAATAGAACGAGTCCCAAAACAAATGTAGGGGAGAGCGGGGATCATTCGGACAATTTTCAGACAAATCCTCCTGGACTATTATATACTAAGATCTTAATATATTATCTAATGTATATGTTTTGAATGAGAGTGATATCTCTCATAGCAAAATAAATGCATCAGATATTGAAAGACGTCCACATTGTCCGAAGTTATTTCACAGGTACTTCACATCCGTACACATACTGCTTTTGCTGACGCAGCCAACTACTTTGCCGTGTGTTGGACCAAACATGTGTGTTAAGTCTATTCGCTTCTAACCCCAAGTACTCCAATGTCAACAAAGTAACGTTTAGGAAACTGCAATATAGACCATTAGTCATTAGGACTCTTTCGACTATGGATTTTTGTTGATTTCATTTTTGCCTCAACTTGTTTTTAAAAAATTGAAACTAAGCAACCAGTCCTCAATCAATAGGCCTTGTGTTGAACAAAATAGAGCATGTCAAAAAGAAAGACTTTTGATAAATTCCCATTTCGGTGAAAGTTTAAAACAGTCGCATAAATAATAAGAAATGTTCGGACATGTATGGGGTAGGTTCGTCCATATGGACGAAGCTCCCCCACTGCAACTTTTTTCAGACAAATAGAACTTGACAACCATTATCGGGAATGAAACTGTTCCAAAATGCGTTGTGCTTATCACTGCAAGGCGCGGTGCTTTTTATGGCAGTGAGCGCTTACGTTCTGATAGTCAAAAGTTACATTGGATTTGTCGAAAAACGAAAATCGTCTTATCTGATCAAACTTCCTCCTTGCCCAACTTTTCGCCATTATAGCATGGTTGTTGACGTGGCGTGATTTTACTCCACCAATGAAAACATCTTTTACATTTTCTGTTTGAGAGTTAGGGAAGGGGGTTGGTTTCAAACAACCATATTGTTGTTTGAAACTCAAATTCGCATGAGACATACAAATCTACCCCTCACAATGAACACCACTGTCGCTTTATACGCCGCACCATTTTCTTCCAATACCTATAACCATTTTCTATGGATACGGGCCCATCGGTCTTGTAATGAGATGTTTTACCCTCTAAGGTAACAATTTATTGTATATTATATTGTGTATACTTTTAATAATCAATAGCTACTTTCATCGTTCTACAGCGCATTTAAGTGTATTTTTATGTCTCAACATATCTATAAAATCAATATCATTGGGTTTTTAAAGTTATTTTCACAAAATATGTAAATCAATGTAATAAGATATTTTAGGCAATATATGGACATGACATGTGTTAATGTGGGTTCATATTGAGATGTTACTCTGGACAGTGCTATGAAATTGTTGTTGAAATAACTCAAGATGTATTTGATCACCTGTTTAAGACACGAGAGTAAAGACGGACGTTTTAATGATACGAGTTCAATGCGTCAGAGAACGCAGTTTCCAGGAATAAACACTGGAGGGAGACAGTTTCTATGAATATCATGAGATTGGAGGTGGAATACAAATTAAAGTTATTACCATTCCATTAATAATATTCAGTGAGGCACATAGGGACACGTTCTGAGACAAAATTATATAATATCAATGAAGTGGCTTTCGTTAACACAATGTGGGTTTTGTTCGAACATAAGGCGTGATTATGATGCAAACTCAGTTCCATGAACACAACCATCAGAAGACTAGTGTCTATGAATATTCCGAGTTGAATACTCTGAGGTCACGTTTGTCCGATAGGTGAGCTGTTTGTGCACATCATTGCTGGCGGTTGGTGCCTGACTCTGAGGGTGCACGTTCACGTTCGAATCCCACAAGGTAGTCGTCCTGTAATACAAGACCTTGTTATTATGTAAATACAAGACCTTGTTATTAAGCAAATGCACGATATTGTAACATGTGTTCTCTATCTCAACGACAAGTTTTTCACATTCTGAGTTGAGTTCTGGTTAAACACTGGGCTATTGATATTAACTGATATGAACGTTGAATGTATTTAAGTTCATATTAGAACCAATTCTTCTTAGCATAGGTATATTTATATTTCCCATGGTTTGATATGGTGTTGCCATGACAATTTTATCAAGAAAATCTAACTGTGTTGAGATATCTAAAACGTTACTTTTCATATAGTTTTCAAGAAGTCATATCAGAATTGAAGTTCTACTGATAATTGTACTGAGAACAAGTAGTTGTCATTAAGGTGACATGATCCCCCGCCGCAAATTAATACTTCAAAATTGAAAAATAATGTCAAGATCAGCAACACCGACTGGGCCCTGAATTTTCCCTTAGAGAACCACTGGAGTAAGATAATGATGGGGGTGAACAGTACTTGTGATATCTATTCCCCTGACAAGCTTAACATGTCGAGGAAACTCAAAGTTCTGCTGTGACCTTGAGAATAATGTCAAGGTTAAGAAATATATAATCAGCCCTTTGTCTTCAATGGGAGGGGATTTTTGTAATTACAATGGAATCGTTCTACCAGCAAAAAGATCGTATCATATGAGGCTTTTCATCTGTTCTTGCCCGATACCTTAAACATAATACATAGTTTTATCCGGATTAGTTATCCGGCAGCAATAATTTGAATCTGTGTCCAGTGTCTTGTGGGTTGTCGTGTTCTTATTTTGCCTGACAGTTTTGTTATCTGATACTTGTGGCCTGTAGGAATTTTATCTTATTAGTATGTATATCATGAAGTCATGAAGAAAGCTAATGTGACATAAAAATACCAATTTTTGAAAAGAGAAAGAAAAAAGAAATTGCCAAAACTGATCAATAATGTTTGTTTGCTTAGAGGTAAGTTGGTGTTTTTGAGGTTGTCATGCTAATTTCAGCAGTTTAGCTTTTCCCTGCAGAAGCGATTATAGATGATTGATATGACAGCTGAATCCCATTGCCATATACTCTGAACTATGTCATAAAACTTCTTTGTTGATGTCCTGTAACTTCACTCTATCGTCATTTTCACTTTTTCCCAGAAAATGTGATTACCTTTTAATAAAAAGTAATCTGTAAATCGAGGCCACACAAAATAGATACATTTAGTTATGATCTTCAAAATTACTCAATTTAGGACACGCTGTATATGAGGTGTCCTTTTGTTTCTTTATAGTATTCATAGCTCTGTCTTTACACTTTGCAAGATCTAATTGTTTTAACTGGTACACAGGACAAAAAGAAGTGGAATCCGGAAGGATCCGGAAAGTGGATTCCACCACTTTTTGTCCTGTGATAATTTTAGTCCAAACAATTTAAAGCAAATTAATTATCCATGTGGTAATGAACATGTCTCTGTATCTCTGGTTTTTGTGGTGTAATGGTTAGATCACTTGAGCCGATTTCGTCAAATGTATTTCCAATTTGCTTGTGTTGAAGAATACCATTTTACGAATTATTAGGAATAAAATTGGATCGTTACAAATTTTAACAATTTACAAATAAAAAGACTATATTACAATACTAATATCAGGTATTCACGGCTATACCAGATATTCATAACATAATGAACACTTGTACGTGCATTTCAATAGATGACGGGAACACAGGAACTCGGTATCGTTTTTGATATTCGTTCAATGTTATAGGACATACATGTATGCACACCAAAATATATAACCCTTTGAATCCATAGTCCTAAAATAGTTCGAAAACGGTGATTCGTCAATATAAAAAAACGAGTAATTATGAATTATTTATTGTAAATTCGAGTCCAATCAGATTTTTCGAATAGTATCGACTGCGGAGTAACGATCACAGGCGGGGTTGTCGTGGTCAATTTTCGAATTTGAAATGCTATTAAAGTTATCTTAGGGGTGATATATGGTGGAAATCAGCCTTGTTTTGCGACGAAAATTAATGTCACCAATTTTAAGCGTAAATTCTGACCTAATGTTTAATGGACGGTTAGATCGGCAAAATGTCTGCTCTTGCTTCCTTACTTTATATAATATAGGATGTTGCCTTTTTGACCTTTTTAATTGAGATATTGAGTTCCTGTGGACGGGAATTGACATGTTAATTAAACATAAACAAAGGAGCCAGTGTGTAAGACATGTTCTCAAGAATGTCTTGTTTCCAGTCTAACTATGTATTTACGCTAGTTATCTTTCTACACTGTGTTGTCGATTGGTAATGTCATCTAGCTGTATGTGTACTTAGCATTCTCTTCCCACAGAGGTTACTCCCTGAAGATTTCCGATCCTACCCTCTGTTGTTTTACGCTTGAAATCGGGAGCGGAAAGGGAGTGTCCTGATTGGTTGCAATTGAATCTAGTTGTGCAATCAGCGACACCGTTGTAAAAGTGACATTTGCCAATGACACGTCATAATGATAAATTAAACGTAAGACCAACGTTTTCTCGTTTTCCTGTGTTTTCTGTGCTTTCCTCGAAATATACTATTTGATTTTGTGAAAACTATTGATCATAAACATATACTTATAAATAAAGAAGACCAAATCAGACACACATACCAAAAACAGGTCATTTGCGTTATTTACATCATACATATTCGAATGACATATGCTAATGTGCAAGACCCTTCAGAGTAAAATGCCAAGATCTTTGAAGTCACCCGGTCCACATGGCCAATTAAAGATGAGTTTTCATTGGTTAAGAAGCATGGACACGGTATGAGATTTATCTTTCCACCGCTAGAGGATTTTTGTTATGCTCCCGATTTCAAGCGAAAAACAACAGAGGGTAGGATCGGAATCTGAAGGGAGTAACCTCTGTGGGAAGAGAATGGTAATTAGGAAGGTTGCACAAATCGAGGCCGAGGTCTCTCTGTTAACCATTTATCAAGGGGGACGATGTGTAAGAGTCAGTGTATTTTGTATTTTTAGAGACGAATTGGTTCACTATAGCTACAAATCCTTATCAAACCCCTTTGATTTACTAAATTAGCAGGTTCCAAGCCAAATGTATGATTCCTACACAAGGAAACGTTTTTGCTTTCATTTATATATGACTCTGTATTCATTTGACATTTTTATCAAAAACATAGCCACACAATTGCAAGTATTGCAGGCTGTTTACCATTACAGTCAGACCCCGTTTATCCGCACAATTTGGGTAGTTGAAAATCTCCCGGAAAGCAAGTCGTGCGGATAAGCGATTTTTCATTTGCATAGAAATGCACAGGGAAATTTTGAAATACCACCGTGCGGATGGTCAAGTTTCCGGATAGCGAGGTCCCGTTAAACGAGGTCTGGCTGTATTTTTTTATTTGGGGTCACATGGTCACCAAGTATACAATTTAGAATCCCCATTGGCCAAGGAGTATGTGCACGACATTAAAACTTTCTTGAGGCTTTCGTAGTAGAGAAGACGATGAAAATAGGTTTTTAAAGTTGTGACCCCTGTGACCCTATAATTTAGAATCCCCATTAGCCACGGAGTCTCCACAACAAAGTTCAGTTCTCTAGAGTCATTGGTTCTGGAGAAGAAGTCAAAAAGGCGAAAAGTTTTCAGAAGGACGCCGGACGCCCTGCCATGCCATGCCATGCCATAAACCCATCGAACATTACCATGGATTTTCACTTCACGGCAATATATCAACTACACTTCAATTTCTTGAAACTATTGTTAAAATGTACTCCATTTTATTGCATGTGTTAGGGTGTTGAGTGAAATTTGATAATACTCGTGGCACCCTCGTGTGAAAAACGACATTTTTAGTTCCTGTTTTAGTCAAAACCTGACTGTGTAAAGCCACCTTCAGTAAGGATAAGGGCAATTGGACAATATGTGTAAGTCTGTTACCATATAGTCATTTATTTTACAACACATTGAAAAACAGTTTGTCTTTCTTTGCAGCAATTAAAGCCATATTCATGTACACGGTTTTATCTCTTATATTTCCGACCTGATAATTGGGAGAACGGTGCTTAACTTGTTGAATCTGTGTTGTCTCTAGACTTTTGGTCTTGAGAAGCTGATGTGTATGTGGTTTTACTGAACCAATTAAGACAAATAGGTTTTGTTTTGGATATAGCATGTAAGAAGCATATTCAAATTTTATACCAAGAATAGCCATCTTCAAAAACAGGTTAACATGTAAAGCATATATAGACAAGTCACATCGTTGTCAACTTTTCTAAATCCCATACTTGTTTACATCTCCTGATAAATATGTTAACATCACTTTAGGTGTTATCTTGAAACTATGCACATGTGTTATATTGACCTCCAATTATTGTGGCTTCTCAGATCCAGATTTTGGACACGCCAATCGTCGGAAGACCTTTCCCGCTTGCTTAATTGTCAGGAATTGAGAGAAATTTAGTGAGAACATGTGGCGGTTATCATGTACAAGACGCTGCAGGCTTCCCAGATAAATAAACAGAAATAAAACGTCATCTATTAGTACGTGCTATGCTTGACAAACACATTCAGAAAATTGGTTCGAAAGGGTCATTATTTCCAATTAAGATGACGTGAACAGTTAGGATATGGATATGATTTAGGTATGGATGTGATATGGTGCTGAGAGGGATCTAGTACTGTGTGGAGATTCGATCTTACAGTGACAGATCCCCACTTAAAAAGTTGTGCATGCAGAGTTTATGGTCCCTCAAGTTGAACACCTCCTGGTGTCTACATGCGACCCCAACAGGCCCTAGAACCTGGATATTGGACACTCCAGGTCAACTGAATGTCAAGGTCATGAATGGCTGACAAGCGAACTGCATGGCGATGATTTGAGACAAAATGCCGTAGTACAGTCGGAGAAATGATATGTAGGTGTTGTAATATTTTTTTTATTTCTATAGTTTCACTCTGCGGTTTATGTCGATCTCATTGGTGCTGCCAACATTGCTGTAATTAATAAACGATTTTAAAAGATGGGTATTGGATGATTTTCGTGAGTGGGGAAATTGGCTTGAAAATTTTGAGGTAGCTATATACGGACTGTCTTGTCGCATACCATTTGAAGTAATGATACGGTTGAGACCATTTATAGCTCATTTTGGGGGGAAATCATCCAGCTTTCGTATCGTAGTCACGACCACGCGATACACGCCCCCTGTGAACACCCCTCCCCGTTTCTCCAATTCCTGTATCCGCTAATGGAATTGACGCCAGAATATTTCACTTATGACATAAATGTTATGTAGCTAGTACTATCGTAGGGAGAAAAACAATCAACAGTGAAATACCACTGTTTTTATATACACGTATAAACCACGGGCGGCCTTGCAGCGAACTGGTACCCAGGGTCTTTTTCAAATTCCACCATAATTACTACCATGATACATTAGTTGGACAAAACATAACATTGTTATTTATATGTTATGTTTACAAATCTCTCTAGATTAAAATATTTACCACCGGTATATTGTCAACAACCTAACAAGCATAAACTGAAATCACTGATAAGTACTAATAATGAAACACTCTTGAGAAACATTTGTAAATATTTATACCACGCCTATGAACAAAGATCAAAATATTTGGCTTTACATTAAGGTATTATAATACCCATTACGTACTGTAGCATTTTGTATGCATTGTAATCAAATTGAATTATTCATTGTACATATATGTCAATCTGTATATATTGTGTATAAGGGCCTGTGGCCTATAGACAAATAAAATCAGGAAGTTCCGGTAATAGTGATTTGTATTGAATCCTAACTTGGTCAATCAATGGCTTGTGGGTGTGACTTGCCAATGTATTAATTAAGTCGCAATGCCAAATTCTTGTGTGCAATGCTGGCTGATGAACTGATAAATACAATGATATTAGATACTAGATATTGAACAGTTCTATTGTAATAATACATTC
Source organism: Gibbula magus (assembly GCA_936450465.1). Classification (NCBI taxonomy): domain Eukaryota; kingdom Metazoa; phylum Mollusca; class Gastropoda; order Trochida; family Trochidae; genus Gibbula; species Gibbula magus. The sequence goes on from OW388299.1 coordinate 63,235,665, forward strand.
AAGGGTTTGACGTCATAAAACAATGGTCTCACGTAAATAATTGTCTTATGATGTCAAACTGTTACTGTGGTGACGAGATGTTCCAAAGGGCCGCTCAGAATGTAAACGATCCTGTCGTAAATACAAGCACAACTTCTACCTCAGTCGATAAGATAAACACGGTATTAGTCAAGAAAAGACAGATACCTTCTATATATCAACAAATAAATCTTGTGAAAGAATTCAATCAAAGTTTAAGTATACTTATCAAAGTTCTAAGTACTCACTCTCCATTCAGATACCCCACATAAATTGTTTTTTCCTACCATACTTCAGCATGCATGACGGATGTTGTAGAACGACAGAAGACAACCATATTTCTTCAAGTTTCACTTTAGCCCAAATGTTTACATGGAGAAAACTATCTTCCGTTTAATATTAGTGAGCGTTTTCTGAAACAAGGGAATGGTTTGGTATATGATAAACAAAAGCAAGTTAGAACTTAGATACTCAATACTCTTCACGAGTTTCTTATAAATCGTAGTACCCATGACAGAGTTGAACATATCATGTATAACTATCAACCACTTATTAAACCAAATCATGAATGTAACATTGTTTGTCACTGAAACACTACAACTAATGAGTCGAAATAAGCAATGAACCTGCGACCACGGAGCATAGGCTACATTTTGATGTCATTCAACAGCGTTACACAAGTGAACGTTTTTGGTTGATAACAACATTATGAGAGCACAGGTTGTCAATTATCACAGTCACTTTGAGACCTTTTATTAATGCATACCAACACATACATCTAACAAGTATAATGTAACGTTTTTTCGTTCAAATAAGTTGATGAAGTGTATTTTATGTGCACGTTTTTTTTAAAATGTTCCATTTATAATGATAGTTTGTGTCATTGATATTTACTTTAGAGTTTAAAACATCTTTTTACACAAACCAATTATCCGTAGTGGCAATAACGGTGTTGCATATAAAGCAAAAATTGCATGGCGGCCATTTTAATGTGAACACATTTTATTATTTAGAAATTTTAAAAAACTACTTCTGTGGCTTTACCGAAACATGTGCACTCTTTTTTAGAGAGAAGGGTGTTTTACTATTCGTGACATTATTTTTCAAATACATTTCATCAACTGATTTGAGCGAAAAAAACGTGCTACTGCCTATTTAACGGAGAGGTCCTTTTACCCAGACAAATCAATCAGGTGTTACCCACTAGCCCTTAAACTAACGAGATGGTGACGAATGCTTTGATCAAAACATCATTACGTCTTTTCTCTTTCGTAAGTGATACTGAGCATCATTGAAAATTACAATCGCACAATAATGGGGCGTGTTTGCGGTACTTCCAATGTAACGAGGGACTGGACTGATATTCATCTTGCACTGCTTTGAATTTTGAAAAATTGCTCAAATTAACGTGCCATTCTCTCTAGTTTTCAATATCTATTTGTTTGAGGCATTATTTTTATTTGATGAGTCTGAACATAAATGCTTTAATAAACTCGATTGTGAAGGATTTAAATAGTTTTTCTTTGAGTTATATCTGCGAAAGATTGTGTTATTGGTGTAATGACATGAATTATACTTGTTTGATAGCTCTAATCTCTACAGCAATTGCTGGCGATGGAAAATGAGATTAGTTGATTTAATTCTCTTTACATATTTCCATACGCCCAAAGGTTAGCAATAAATGTTTAGCCCAACGTTGATGACTTTACTGTTGAAAGATCCCACCAGGGGCACGGCAACTGACTATGTAGTCTTAAACTGTTCTACACGCAGTAGGGTTTGGGCGCAAATTGCAATGCTACACTGAATTTCGGCGTAGTACCACTCATGGTTCGCAAGTTCCAGCCGATGCTCGCAGGTTTCACCGCAATGCATAACCACATAACTGGCAGCCGTGATATAAGTGAAATACTCTTGAAAGCGGCGTTAAAACCCCAAATCACCTCACCTCTCCTCCCCGTTGAAAGATTAAGTTTTTCAGGGTGTTGCTTAGCTCATGTTTAATGTATATAATAAGAGTCTGTTGTCCTTGACACGGGTCGATTACCAGTCGCTCTGTATCGGATAAACAGGAGGTCAACAATTACAGTATCACACACAAATCTCATGAGGAGAAATTATGAATGGAACTGAATACTATCATCTGAAACCCAGGGGAGAATATAGATCACTGTCCTTGACACAACATCTTCATTCAGGCACAAAATAGACAGAAATTATGCACAACAGGTCCATTAGTCCTTCAGACCATTAGAGTAACGAGAAAGATGACTGGCTCCTAATAGCGCCCCTCGTTACCCTCAGTGGCACTGTAAACATCCAGAACAAATGGTCCGTTGCAGGAACTGGAGAAAACAAAGTCCAAGGCGGTTCAAGACTCTTTATAGGAACCGATGTAAGCAGAGAAGTTACCCTCTTACAAAACATTTACAAAATATACTAAACGTGAGATATATATATATATATATATATATATATATATATATATATATATATATATATAATAACTCTTTATTGTCCGTAATACAGTGTACATTAGAAATAGCGCACGGCAGCCACAGTGCAGCGCCAGTTAAAGTGTTGTTCTGTCCTTATAATGCCAAGTGTCAAGCAAGGCAGCAACAACTCCCATCTTTTAACGTATTTTGGTATGACGCGACCGGGAATCGAACCCCGGTCTTCCGGGTGATGAGCGGACACTCTATTTATCGATATATTATATGTGTACAAAATGTAGCTAGTATATGTGTTATTTCACAATACAAGAGGAATTTACCGGAACAAGTGAACTCTGCTGATATTTTAATCATTATACATATACAGTCGGAAGTTTGTGAATCCTTTGAGCTTCATATTAATCGTATATATATATATTATATACCATATATATCTTGACTGAGTCCCATAACGGAAATGAGATAGGTTTGAGTGTCACTTCCATTAGTAGTTCACTGATATCACGACGGTTATTATTATTCAAAAACGTTACCATACCAATTACAAAACACGTTGGGGCGAAACCAGCCAATATTTTCCAGACGTTTACGACCAAAAGGATGAACTTTAATGAAGCACTCAAAACTTAATGCTTATAGAATTCTTGCCAAGTCCCGAGCGAGATTCCAAACTCTACGTTGAACGCACTAACAAATATGTTTTCTATCCACAAGCATCATAACGAATATTGATTGAAACGTAAAGTTACTTCTAGCAATGCACAAGGGAAAGGAAAATACACTGTTTCAATACTTACCATCACGTTTTGATTACGACTTGAATAACTCTCAAAATAAACACACACAAAAAACCGACAAAACGATAATTGCTTCCAAAAAACCATACAGGTATATATAATTTCTATCAGCTGCTGTTAATTGAGCAACATACCTTTATTTAAAATTATCCTAGGCTATCCTCTTTGCAAACGAACAACAGCAAGGGGCATAAACATTGATGAGCCGACGATAGGCCACATGGGGAGACAATGTGTTAGCATGGAATTGATTAGTGCTGACCGACATGCCGTTAATTACTAGCTCGATCTCCTCGTCACCGGTGTAGACAATTAAGTAGAAACCGAATCTGATGTAAACAAAGTGATTTAGCTCTGATAATAGTGTCTGGAGATCCCTGGAGAGATGTGAAATGCCTTTCTATGAGATGTGAAACTACTGCTTGAGATTTCGTTTGAGTAATTGGGCATGCTGTTTGTGGCAGGAGCATATTTATATGTCAGACAGATGGTTATACGCGTCTTGCTTATTGGTAAACATGCTCCGCTGCCATGAGGAAGTTGTTATCGCGCTGCTACTTTCTGGTCAAACTCGGTAACATGATGTGGAATTTTGTATCTTGCATGTCCATTGTCTAACGTTCAGAAAATTCAACCTAATGTATATCATAGTAGGCTCCTGTTGAGACATTATTGACAACGATCAGTCAGTGATAATTATAATCTCCGTGGATTAATTCAACATTTAGTATATAATGCTGTCAACAGGGATGTTTCATGTAGCAATATCCCGGAGTATTTTGTGCATCCTATCCTTATAATCCCTTAAAACGTTATACATATATACACAGTGGTGTAGTGGTTAATCCCGTAGGAGACACCAGACATCTGTGACGTGGGTCTTATACTATGTTGTGCCCCTAGTCAAGGTACTTCATCCACATTGCACTCAGTCCACTCAGCTGTTTAAGTGGGTACCTGAACACGGGAGGTACGGACCTATATGGGCGGCACCAAAAGTACAATTCCTTCGGGGTAATAATTGTACCATCGTTGCTTGTACTGGATAGTAGGCTTTAAAATGTACATTGTTATTATTATTATTATTATTATTATTATTATACAATCGCGTCCATCAGTTATCCAAATAGTTGTTACAGTTTACAGGGCATTATTTCGCTGTGCATGTATGTATCTTTATCATACAATGGATGGTGTTCTCGGCAGGATAAAGGCAACGGATATTTTCTGTATCCGTTGGGGTCATATACGGATGAAGATGCAAATTACAGAGGTCAAGTGACGGAACTTCTTTTGAAAATGACGTCACAAGCATTAACATTTCGAACGCCTGTAATAACCGTAACAGTTGTAATAGCGCAATAGCTTCATGTAAATATACATACTTGAGTCTTCATTTCATATAGATCTACATTAATTTGAAAAATGACAAAACAAACATAGTGCAATGCATATTACGGAAACAATTATTATGATCAAGCATTGCCAAAACATGTTCATCGCGAGTCAAAAACTTCACAGACACTTCATAAATACTCACAAGTAACAAAGGCAGTTTGAGTTAATACAAATGCATTTATCGAACGTCAATCTTCACTGTTCTATAATGTGACTTTTGTAAAGGAGATTTTAGAATTCGCTGCCAACATTCAGTTTAGCTCTGCGTGTGATGTGTGCGTCGCCATTTGCAACCGGGCAGAAGGGAAGCAACTCTCGCCCCTTCAAGATGGACTCCCCTACATGTTGCATACTTCGCTTCATGCCGCAATGGTCAGCAAATACAACCAAGATCAATGGCGGTTGTCAACATGTGCGTTTAATCACATTTGTCACTTTACAAAGAAGAGAGTTCGCAAGGGGGCGCAACTCATGACGGACTTCTCTGGACTGGCGTTGCGCAATTGCAGCGCTACTGTAAATGTTAATACACAACATCTCCTCTCAACCTAAAATAAAGGTAGTAATACCAACCTTGAAATATTACCATAAATATGAAAATGAAAATATAATCCACAAAGTTTAAAGTCTCTTGAAACACAGTGGATTTGTTACTTGTACTGGAACTTAACTCTTAAAGTCCTCATTTAAACCAAATAAAATACTGCATCTGCATTAGACTAGAACTGAATATTGTTCATTGATAGGCAAGCGATTTTCACTGACATCACTGCTCACAGGTCAAGGCGAACTGGGGCACGCCTTTCACGACGTGGATAACGTCGCTCTAGAACATTGTCACTTCTAACATCTGCAACCTCATCGGTCTGACAAGGCTGACTAACTGCTTGAGATTCTGGAATGTTCACAGGCATGTTGTCGGTTTCAGCCGACGTTGTAACTCCCGGCTTCTGACTAGTTACAATTTGATCCGCATGTCTCCTCCACACGGTTTGAGGCGCCACCTGAACCTCATACGACACTGGCCCAGTTTTTCTCACAACGCTACCAGGTACCCACTTTTCTCCTTCCCGGTAGTTTCTGGCTAGAACGGCTTGTTCTAACTCAAACTTCTCAGTTCTCACTCTGTTTTTCCCTCTGATATTTATCTGTCTCAGCTGACCCTCCTGAACTGTCGAAGTCAGCGATGGTTTAAGTAGGTCAAGTCGAGATCTTAGGCGACGTCCCATCATAGCTACCGCTGGCGCTTCTTTTGTCTTGGCGTGGGGTGTGTTTCGGTACATCATCAGAAATGTACACACCCTTTTCTGCAGACTGAATTCTTTGTTTTGAGTCTTTAGGCCTAGTTTCAGGGTTTGTACAAAACGTTCAGCTAACCCATTGCTGGCAGGGTGGTAAGGAGCTGATGTTATGTGCTTGATTCCATTCATTTCCATGAATAGTCTGAATTCTTCAGCGACAAACTGAGGGCCGTTGTCACTGACAAGCTGCTGAGGCAATCCATACTTGCTTAACATTTAACGTAAAACCTCAACGGTTTTACCTGCCGTCGTGGAACCCATTATGGCTACTTCCGGCCACTTACTGAACGCATCGACGGCGACAAACAGCATTTTGCCTTCGACTGGTCCCGCAAAATCCACATTCTCTTCCATGGACTTTCAGGAACTTGCCAGGGATGAAGCGGTGCCATCATCGGTGAGTTTTGGTTTACCATGCAGGATTCACACAATTTCACAGTCTGCTCGATGTCTTGGTCAAGATTGGGCCACCACACATATAACTTCGAGCGAGACCTTTCATTTTCACACAACCCTGATGTCCCAAATGAAGTTCCTCCAGGATAGTTTCCCTCAGATTGACAGGAATTGCTACACGCATACCCCACATGACACATCCTTGCTGCACTGTTAGTTCATGTTGACGGGCGTAGTATGGAATCAGATCTGGATCTGTAGGTTTCACCCAGCCTGTAAGTGTGTAGTCTAACACCCGGGATAGTGTGACGTCTCTCCTGGTTTCAGTTGCAATCTGTCTAGATTGTAGGGGCAAGATGTCTATCTGCGACATGTTGAAGACATATGCCGCATCAAACTGTTCTTCAGCCTGTGTTGGAAGTTTCACCGGCAGACGCGAAAATCCATCAGCATTGGCATGCAGCTGCGAGTTTCTGTACAGGATATCGTAATCGTAGGCGGATAACATTAATGCCCAACGCTGGAGTCGAGCCGCCGCCAACACTGGAACGCCCACTTTCGGACCGAAAATCTTCGTGAGAGGTTGATGGTCGGTCAGTAATTGGAATTTCCTCCCAATTAGGTACTGCGAAAACTTCTTCACGCCAAAGATAATGGCAAGAGCTTCCTTGTCTATCTGAGAATACTTTTCCTCAGCTTTAGTCAGAGTTCTTGACATGTACGCGATTGGTTTCTCCCCCTCTGGTGTCACGTGTGAGAGCACAGCGCCTACTCCATACGGAGACGCGTCACACACTAAGGTCACAGGTTGCTCAGGGTCGTAGTGTGCAAGAATGTCAGCCGACGCCAACATGGATTTAGCTTTCTTGAAAACTGCATTCACCACCTCTGACCATTTCCATGGAGTGTCCTTTTCAAGAAGCTTGTTAAGGGGCTTGACCAGAGTGGACAGGTTTGGTGGAATTTGCCATAGTAGTTAAGCAAACCCAGGAAACTTCTCAGCTGGCTAACATTTTCTGGAGCAGGGGCATTCACGATGGCGTTCACTTTGTTTGAGGAAGTGTGCAGGCCTTTCTCATCAATCTTGTGTCCAAGATATTCAACTGAATCTTGGAAGAAGAAACACTTGCTTCTAGCTGCTTTCACTCCCCATTCCTCCAAACGTTGCAGAACATTGCCCAGGTTCTTCAAATGTTCAGCCGAAGTCCTCCCTGTCACCAGCAGATCATCCATGTAGCATAGAACTCCTGGCAGACCTTGCAATATTTGATCCATTGTCCGTTGAAACAAAGCTGGCGCTGTGGTGATACCAAATGGAAGTCTATTAAAGCGGAACAGTCCCTTTGGTGTGTTCAAAACTAGCAATTTCTTTGAGTTCTCATCAACTAGCATTTGCTGGTAGGCGTTCGACAAGTCTATCTTGCTGAATTTCTTCCCTCCAGCTAGATTCGAAAATAAGTCTTCTATTCTAGGAAGCGGGTATTCCACTTTCTTCAGGACTGGATTCAATGTCACTTTGAAGTCACCGCACAGCCTCAACGAACCATTCTTCTTGATGACGGGGACGATTGGCGTCGCCCATTCACTAAAGTGAACAGCCTCAATTATCTTCTCATGGACCAATCGGTCAATTTCATTTTCCACCTTTTCTTTCAGTGAATATGGAACAGATCGAGCTTTAACAAACTTGGGTGTGGCATTTTCATTGACTTCCACCGATGCTTTAACATTCTTCAGCGTACCAAGTTCTCCATTGAAGACAGTTTCGTATTTCTGTAAAATGTCCTGCAGTTCACTTTTAGCTTCTCTTGGAGCTACATATACTTGTCGTATGGCAGGCCAATCCAACTGAATTTTCCTCAACCATGCTCGTCCGAACAATGGCGGTCCTGTACCATTCGACACATACAATTCCAAGTTTTCCTTTTGATCCTTGTATTCAACTTCAACATCAAGAATTCCCTTCGGTTCAATAATTTCACCAGTGAACGTTTTCATCATGAAGTTTCCTTTCCTCAGTTTTGCATCAGGAAATGTTTCTTCAAAATCGTCAACGGAGATGATTGACAATTTTGATCCTGTGTCGAGTTCCATTTTCAAGTGTTTGTCGGCAACTTTGGGGTAAACCCAAATAACGTCATCTTCGTGTCTGCTATCACCATCATTAACATAGAAGAGCGGCAGTTCTTCCATCTTCTCAGTGACATGGTCCATTGCATCCATATGATGAGAACTACCCTGATTTCCCTTATAACCAGATTTCCTTCTTCTACTTCGTTGCCAGTCAAACTGTTTATTCCCATCTTTCCTTTCCTTCTTCTGCTTACACACAAAACTGATATGTCCCTTACGTCCACATGTGTGGCATTCTGCACTCTTAAACCAACAGTCTCTGTCAGAATGATTGGTTTTACCACAACACTTACATCGAGGAAACTTTCCCTTTCCCATCTTTGAGGTAGAGAATTTGTTCACACTGGCCGCTTGACTGTGAAGTTCACGGGAATCTCTAGCTGCTGTATCCATAGAAACTGCAATCTTCAAAGCCTTTTCTAAAGTAAGAGTATCTTCAGTTAGTAGTCTCTTCTGTATTACATCCGACGTCAAACCACAAACAAACTGGTCACGAATTTGGTCATTTAACCCTTGTCCAAAGTCACAATGTTCACTTAACTGTCTGAGTACAGCAACATAATCAGTCACAGATTCATTTGAAAACTGTTTCCTGTTACGAAATCTATGCCTTTGAGATATTACCACAGGTTTTGGTGAATAATGACCGGTTAACACAGTGCATAGGTTTTCCAAAGTTTTAGTATTGGGATTCACAGGTGAAAGCAAACTTCTCAATAACGTGTAAGTCTTTGTTCCAATAATGGCAAGAAATGCATTTACTTGAAGGCTTTCATGAATTTCATTAGCAGCGAGATAGGCCTTGACACGCTCAACATAAACATCCCACTGACTGCTCACCTCGTCGAACGGTTCAATAGTACCAATGGCTGCCATGGTGTTCACAACTTACAACGGGTTCTTTACAGCTAATGGCGCTTGAAAAATCCTCGTCGCCAGTGTTGCATACTTCGCTTCATGCCGCAATGGTCAGCAAATACAACCAAGATCAATGGCGGTTGTCAACATGTGCGTTTAATCACATTTGTCACTTTACAAAGAAGAGAGTTCGCAAGGGGGCGCAACTCATGACGGACTTCTCTGGACTGGCGTTGCGCAATTGCAGCGCTACTGTAAATTTTAATACACAACACTACACTCATGATTACACGAAAGGACGCGAGTTCGAATTCGCTGTCCTCACCTTAATTATTTTTCATTTGAAAAACGTATTATAAAACGTATTAAACATTGAAAATTAAGATCATGCCAAAAATAACAATTACTTTCACTGAAAGCATAATTTAGGAGGTGTTATTTTGTGTCATTTTACTGTGAGAATAGCACGCAGTGCATTTGCATATATCAATACGCGTATTTACAGTAAAGTTCAACTTTTAAATTAATGTTGTGATGCTGTTTTGCACAAAATGAATAAAGAATAACTTTGTATGATAAAGACGTTTTCATGCTCGTGTGCTTTGGGATGGTAAATATCCTGCATTAGGAAAAAACACAATGTATTTAGCTCGCCAAGCTCGCAAAATACAAGGTTTATTCCTAATGCAGGATATTGACCATCCAAAAACACATTCTCATGATAACCTCTATAATACAACTTGAATGAGATTCATAGTGGCTATGCAATGACAGGAATATTCTCATGTTTAGCCACACTATATTCTCTTTTCCTCTATTCCTGGACTTCGACCCAAGTCGGCGTTGTCAAGTCGTCTGCCTCGTCCTTTGCAGAACCTACGACTCGACTGGTTGATTATTTAGATCCAGAGTGGTTAACGAATTCGAAGCTGAAAATTTTCCCGAAAGGACCACAAACTACGTTGGGCATAATAACTTTGAGGGTTCCCTAAAATCCACACCAACAGTAATTCTGACCTCAGGTAATGGACATGAATGGCAAGTTTACGCGATCCTCAAGACCAAGTGTTCCTGCATCTGACTTTGTAATATCAAAACAAACACAAATGATAATGATAATTGGAGACCCTTTCAATTGAATAATGATGTCAATGGTAAAAATATGTATCTGTGTTTGAACATCAAGTAAAATATTCAAGATACACATACATGTTAAGACTTTTAACGAGACGCAAAAGCTAAACAAAATATTTAAGTAAAAGGCTTGGCAAAATTAGGTTGACGGGCATAATCCGAAAAGATGAAATATAATGTACTTGTGATTGTGAACTTCTATAAGAAGGAAACATAACCGATATAACTTTAAGTTTGAAAATATCTCACAATCTTGTGATAGCCACGGTTGGCTAGTTCAAGATGCCTTTCGCAGGTTTCACCACAATGTATGACCACAACATCATTCCGAACTTTCACCCTGCAATGATAAGTACTAGCAGTGAAATACAATTGCAATGCAAGATCACTTCACCATTTCACCTCATAATCTTAGATGATTGTGTAACTCAGTGTTAAAAGCCATGTGTGTTTACTGATCGTAGAACTTTAGTTTGACAAAATATCACGAAACATTGTCCAGCTGTACCAGCGGGTTTCGCTGCAATATATCTAGCCACTATGGCGTTCTGGCCTTTCTCCCTTAAATAGCACTAGTAGCTGAAATATAAGCGTAATTCTCTTGAAAGCGATGATAAACCCCAAATCACCTCATCTCATAGTCAAAGATGAGTGTGTAACCTAGTGTTAAAAGCCGTGTGCAATCAGGCGATCTATTGTATTGATCGGCTTCCATCACCCTCTGTTGTTATCTTCACAGTGTGCTATTCTCTAATGCACACTTCATCAAAGTATATCCCAAGGGTCTGCACAGATTGGATTGGAATTCTTCTTGCACAAAGCTTCTTGGTACATCCTGGGGCATTAATTGTGCTGGCAGAAATCTTCTCAGGCATAGAATGTTACAAAGACGAACAACGATCGAATAAACATATGAAGAGCAAACAAACCACAATCTGCAGGTAGTCGTGGAGGATCAATACGACATTGTGAAGTGCACAACAAGTTATCTTTTTAAAAAGGCATTGATCGAACATTGTAACAGGCATACCATTGATTTTAACCAATATTTCTAAAGGAACCACTCTTTCTTAAAAAAATTATTCTTGTTTTCATCTTTAGTCAAACGAAAAAAGAAAAAAGTGTGAGCCTCATGGTTAAACATGTTATTTGCAAGGTTCTGTTTTGAAATTTACTACTTGCACAAAGCGGATCGACAAAGATATTGAGAACTTATTGACTATAAAGCTGTTTAATGGCAATGTCATTACATTAATCCACGGGGCGAATCGAGGATTACCACAGGTGATTGATTCTTCAGCCGTCTGATACCACCACAGTATGGCCTACTCTGTTTTCCCCTTACCAAGCTATTTTATAGTGACCGCAGTGAGCCTTAAACCTTTAAACTGTTCTAGTACTTCTTCTTCTTTCTTCTTATTATTAAATGGTCTTATTCTCTTTTGTCAAACCAAACATTACTAAGATAAACCTAAGCAAAACTGCAAAGCAAAAAAAAGTACTCACCTCAGTTGGTTTTATCATGTATGGTTTTCAATTGCCAACATCTCAAGGTTTTGATGTCATAATCTAAAACTGGTTTGTTGTCAGCAATTAAAGAATACTTGTACAAGTTTTTAAAATGTTTTCAACAAAATTAAATTTCAAATTATTTTTGATGATACACAACTGTTCATCGACATATAAGACATTTTCTATGTGAAAAGTAATAAATGTACATGATTCTGCACACATTTGCAACCTTTTAAACATGGTAGGGGTCATGTTGGTGTAAATTTCATTTCTTACTCTTGTCTTCATTAAACATATTTTAACTAAAACTTAACCACAGTCACCAATTAATGCACTCAAACTACTGCAAATAAGTATTATAGTATCGTGTCATAGTCAAATGCATCTAATTTCTTTTAAAAATTGAATTAATCGAAACCAACTGAGGTGAGTACTTTTGCCCGGCAGATTACATGAATATTTAGTAAACAAAACACAGTTAACATGTATATATTTAGTAAACAATACACAGTTAACATGTATATTTAGTAACATCTTAGTGACATACGGTCCCCTCGGTGCTTTAATTTCATGCTTACAAACTGTACCAGAATACATACCTAATGGTCACCCTCGTTCACAACCACAAGTTCTACAAAGTCCATCAATGAAGTTCAATATGGATGATTTATTAGAGTTACCAATACGGACTCAACAGCTTTGTAAAATACAATAAAATAGAATCAAATCACAAAGTCATATCAAAGAATGAAAGATCAATATAACAAACTGACCAATGAGATAGCTTGATTGGATCGATATATTGATCTAGTATCGATGCTGGATGAAGGGCTCGTCAACCTGATTTGAGAACCACTTAGAGTTGATCAGTCCAATGATTAACCCGGATATAGTTGGCACATATTGATTCAATCAATTTCTTGAGATCGGGAATTGGCGTCCGAGCAAAGTATGGACACTCATATCTTTCTGGTTTGCTTAAATATTCAGATACGACTTTTTAAAACGCAAAATAATAATTACCAGTCCCGATTTTTTTCAAATAAGCTTTTAAGAACTTATATACATAACTTCATACTTTCTCTCCTGGGGAATTTTTTTGACATGTTCACATTCAAAGACAAAGATCAAGGTCACGAGTTCTGAAATCACTAACAAAATCTTTGATAACTTGAAACAAATTGTGTTATCAGGGTCTTATTTGGTATATATCAATTTTGGAGAAAGGCCAAGATTTGAAAATGTTTTCGCTAAACTCCGCCAAAGGTCAAGGTCACAGCGAGGTCACGACTTACGCATGCTTTTGTGAATATGTCTTATGTTAATTATGAATTCTTTAAATCATTGCATGATTGTTATATATAATGAAAAGTGATAATTGATTATGAGACCTTGAAGGTCCATTGTCAAAGGTTAGGGTCATGAGATATTGGTTTAGGCCCTTTGATTCAATTTTGAAATCAGAAATAGGAACACACTTGTGTTAAATCAATTTTCATAAAATCCAACTGTTCATCGACATATAAGACACATTCTGAATGAAAATGTCATGTCTTACCCATGTCTACATTAAACAACGATATTTTAACTAAACATTCACAAGTCACCAAGTAAGTTTTTCAAACTATTGCAGATGAGTGTTATTGTAACGTGCCATAATCAAATGCATCTCATTTCTTTTTTAAAATATTGAATTAATCGAAACCAACTGTGTGTACTTTCTGTTGTCAGGTAGTTTAGTAAGTAAAGTAAACACTTGCATGAACTTTCATCATGACTTTTATCGCAAAAAAAAACAGTATAAGTGGCAACATTCATATTGTTTCACGTTGTGAGAGAAAATGATTATCGGCCTATACTCCCTGAACTAAGAATCAGCACAATCTAGTTTTACGAGAAACTCGCGATCCATTTTATTCATGTACGTATACATTTCTGTGCAGAATTAACTACACCGTGCACATTTCGCGAAATCCGATGTACTTAATTTTGAACAGTAGTGTACCTGTCGTAGTTTGGCTGAAGCTTTAAAATAAGTGTAAATTTGTTGAAAAACGTCTTAAACTCTAATACGTCAAATAGTTCGGGTTCATTAGTTAAAAATGTTAGAATTTAGATATATCGTATATGAATTGGTAAGCATTCATAAAATTGATGGCAGAAGCCTGTGATTAGGAAAATGACCCTAAAGTATAGCAAACAAAGATTTGTAATATTTATGTAGATATTGGATTAATCGGACCTAAATATCTAAGTCATTTGAATAGGAATTATCCATCCGGTCATATTCAATTGAACAAAACGTGAGCTGGTCATTCTGTGGCTACCAAGAGATCATCGGTCTTTCATGGAATCATCTAAAAGTGTATGTATTCTTCTGTTTACTGTCTGGAAGGAAGACATCATGGGTACATCGTGTGTGATAAAGACTATTATATTTAGCTCCAATAGATGAACACCGATTTACTTATGTAATGGTGAGCATTGTCGTGTTTAATCTTGAAGCAACGTTACATTTCAATGGTCAGACCTGGATACTCGTTATGAAAAATGTAAATAACTTTGTCACCGATGTCACCTCATTACAATGATCAGTAATATGACTATCTAATTAGACTATAGTGTCAATCAGCATTGACGAGTTGAATATTAAAACGACACTACAAAAATATGATCAGATCAGGATCGCTATTATGAAAAATATAATTAACTTTGTTTACACATATAACAGCGTATGGATGTTACCTCATTATAATGACCACTGATATGACTTCCTTTCAGATATTAGCTTTTATCAGTGGCATGTGTCTTATTACTGGTCGGACAATGTTCCATTTATGTTCCATAGTGTCCTTAAAGGGGCAGTAGCACGCTTTTTTTGCTGAAATAAGTCGATGAAATGTATTTGAAAAATAATGTCACCAATAGTAAAACACCCTTCTCTCTTCGGAAAATCAAGTTACAAAATTAGTGTACATGGTTTCGTTAAAGCCATCGTTTTTGTCCTTCGAAATAATAAATTGTGTTCACAATAAAATGGCCGCCATGCAAGTTTGCTTGTTACGCAACACTGTAATTGGTTGTGTTATGAGATGTTTTACCCTTTAAAGTAAATATAAATGAATGAATATAAAAATGTGCTACTGCCCCTTTAAACTGTCCTTGTAGTGCACCGACACTGTCATTCTGTTCTTATGAAGTTGTATCAAGATTGTCACTAACATGTAAGTAGTGGGTTAGGGCACCTGCGACCGCTAAGGCATATCTTAGCGCCTCACCTTAGCGGTCGCAGGTGCCCTATGAGAGAAATTTTGCTAAGGTCTAGTTCGTGGTAGAACCTTGAAACCTTGCTAAACTCGGGTTAGCTTGACCCTTTGAGTCCAGCCGTCGTGACCGATCAATATGGGTACAATAGGTTAATAGCTTAATTGCCCAATTATCGACGCACCGTGCTCTGATCACTACAGGTGTAATGGGTTAATTGACCAATTATTGTAGTCATGGGGTTTGGAGGGTTAAACGGACGTGTGCCGAGTCGCGTTAATTGGAGTGTTTATTTTTCGGTGAGGAGGGGTCATTGTAGTCTTGGCTATCGTAACTACCGGTTTATAGACTTCTACATCAAGACATCAGGGGTGGTCCGTGTCGCTCATCACTCTTTGTAAGGAAGGTGTGTCAAAGAAATGTCATTGACGTGTCTTAAACGTCAAATTCATATTAGGAGGCAAACTCTTGTGTCAATCTGACAATCATGTAGATCTAAAGTCCCAGTACAAGGTGCATAATCTTCTTTTGACTATCAGCATAACTTAGCTCATCTTAGCAGTCACTAGTGTCAATCAATTGGGAGGAAAGCTAAGCCGATTATCGAAGCAACGTGCTCTGATCAACACAGATATATTAGGGGTTAATTGACCAATTATTGTAGTCATGGGGTTCGCAGTGCTAAACGGTCGCGCGCCGAGTCAGGTTAATTGGAGTGTTTATTTTTGACTGGTGATACTCAGTAGTTAGCACCCGCGTTAGATAAACATTAAACACTTCAATTAGCATGACTAGGTCTTACGAGCGTCTTACAGACCAGCTGGGTATTAGCTATTGACCATACATAGTAATTATATAACGGCGCATCTGTCCAGTGGTTAGCACCTGCTCGCGAGTGTCAATCTGACCTTCGATATTCATGAGCTTACTTTTGACGATTCAATAAGAGACGATATTTCAACAATCACATACACAACACAACAAATTGAGGTCATTTAAAGGTATTTATTCAGACAAACAGGGAAGCAAATCAAATTTATTCCACTACAAACGATAACATTTGGACACCACATCAATGCAATTGTTTCAGTTATTTTATACATCAATAAAGTACTCATCTAGTAGAGTTGTCATTTTCAGGAACATGCACTCAGGGCTCCATCTTTTATGTTCAAGATCAATAATGTCAGTATGTTTCCATTTACTCAGTTCAAGTCCGCACTGGAAACACTGTACAGAGTCGTCTCGCCCGATGTAAAAGAATCCTCTTGTCGCTAGATCTGCTGGCTTTTGGGACATTTGTAATGGCCAGTTTGCAAAAGTATCCTTTCTCGCAGAGGCACATGTCATCTTTGAATTTCTGGGCTTGCTGTTTTCGTCCCAAACCTCCGGATTTGCACTAGTACCACAGATATCATATCCGTACTTTAGGTGTCGAGAACATGACAAATCCACACCTCTGCGTTCCAGCCCGCTGCAGCTGTCAGTTGCGAGATCGTCTGATTCTTGGATTTTACTGTGTCTGTATTGTGCATATGGCTCGCTATACATGCGACTCCCATATTCGACATCTATATTCTTCCTCGTCGTCATTGTCGCTTGCTGATGTGATCTCACTTAAATCGTAGCTAGTAATGATTGAGGTGCTTGCCATCTAACTTATAAAACCAGTCCACTAGAGCGATAGCCAATGACAGTCTTTATTCCGTGCATATCATGACATGTTCATCTCATTTTCATTAACCAGTGAATTTACTCCTACAATACCACTCGTAAACCTTTTTGTCATTAAGGGTAGTATTTTGAGAAAATGAGTTAACTATTTGGTTCATGTTAAGACCCCTCACTCTGCGAGATAAAAAATATAAAGAATGGTGCCCGCACATTGTTGAAAATAAACCCTGTATTAATATCGTGTTATGCTTATAAGCTCTCTGACCAAAATTCTCTACAAAAGACTGGAACTCTACCCATATTTTGGATAGATCCAGCCCGTACGAATCGTAAAATTCAACAATCCCAGGCTGCGTGACGATGATAGCGAACCAGTGGGATCCAGCTTGAGACCCCCTGTCAGTGTTACACACGTACAGTGAAGGATAAACCAGTGACGGTTGTTGCGCCACTCGGCTATGAGTTTTAATCAATGAATCTCTACTGACGGTACCCTTGTAAAATTTTCTCAACAATCTATCATTCTGTGCGTACGTTTCTATATCAACCCCGTACAGCATGTTTAACGTATAGCAGCGTTCCTGAAACTATCAAATTCGATCACTGAATCGTACTCTTGATATGCTACTAATGTTAAGGCCCTTGGTGTTGCTTGTGAAAATTTTAATTCTAACCCCACTTTTCCCGACACCTTATTATATACGTGACTCTCATCAGCTCCTAAATCTGGTGTCAGATCGATTATGTATATGGAGCTCCCTGCAACAAAATCAGAGGGTGTTACAGTATGACAAGCATTACGCCGTAAACCACCTGTATTTCGAAATAAATCTAAATATGTTTCGTACAATTCAGAGGAGAACTCCTCAAAATTCAAGGAGTATGCTTTTTTACCGACCTCATGACCGTTTACTTTGAGTGCTAAGTGTGTAAGGTTATAATGTTGAAAGTTAAAGGGATTTTTAGTAGGGACACCAGCGAACGCGTCGTTATCAAGAATCCCCAATACCACTCTTTTGGGAACATAGCCGGCAATCAGCTGGTCCGATGTATAATCACGAACACCTCCTGGAATTTCATGCGCTGTACAGCGTACCTGCGTAATTGGATACTTTACAGATAATCCTCTATTAAGACTATGGATATGACCGCCTCGTATCTGAGGCGATACAGTGACCTGTCTAACGTAAAATTCAGCGGACATGATATGAGCTACGTAATCTCTATGCTGAGCTCCACCACCATAAGATAGAAGTTAGCTGGACTACGTATCAATTCTATCTTTAAGGGGACACCATCTATCAAGTACCGATGCTGCATAAACAGATCGCAATGTACACGCCCTACAAGTTCAGTGGGTCTTGAAGGACATGTTTTAGCTCGCCGTGATACAAATCCTGTGTTCGAATCTTCAGCCCCAACAGTGAGAATGTCAAATGACCCTGCTCTATCTTTAACGAACCCTTCAGTAATCAAAGACGTCTGTTCTTGTGAAACATCACAACTCAGCAAGTTTTCAAAATACGCACGATAGGGATATGTTCCAAGGCTATCCCCAAGTTCGATCTGATTGGCACCAGCTATAACACGGATTTCCCTAAAGAAGCTGTGTAATAAGTTGTTAACTGGTGCAACTATATCTCTACGAGCTGCTACTGCTCCATCTACACCTACCCGGTTTTCTAATCGAGTATCTGTACCGTCTCGTCTCGTTATTTTATAGACTACTCTTAAATAACATTCTGCTAAATCTATATAGCTGTTAACAGGGTTTGTTATGTCAAATCTAATTGTACCATCAAGCCCTCCAAGGCCTGTAACGGGGCTGTATTTAACCCACTGACAATTCTCAAAAGTTGTTACACGACCAGGGAGACTAAACAGATCTAATTCGCTTTTTCCACATTGTACATAATCAGACATAGTTGTTATGTAGGGGTATTTACAGTCTGCGTTAAAATATTACTCTTTGTCTTTTACGCGATGATGAACGATTGTTGCCTCTCGACTTCGGCCGTCTTTTCTGTCTCTTTGACTGTCTCGGTTGGAATGAACCAAACAAGTCAGAGGTCGTGTTTTTAAGAGCCTGCCTGCTCCTGCGTTTTATACTCTCGAGTGGCTTATGTCCGCTAGTGACATCGGACATGACATCTGCAACAGCCCTTACACCTTCTCTCGCCAACATTTTCCCCGTGGATTTCAGTAGGGGCATAGCTATTTTACCAATTGAACCTAGCAAATTCCCAAGACCCGCACCGCTCTGACCATAATGCCTACCCACATAAACTGGAATATGACTGTATTTCATAATGCAGATAATTTTCTAAAGTGTAAAACCACTACTGTCCTCCCACTTTCAAATGGCACAGGTTGACCAGTGTCGTCCCTTATAAGTACAGCGACAGAGCGAATCTCGTCGTATTTAAGGTTTACATAGTGTACAGGATTATGATCTTTTGTATACACAATGTCGTTTAGCATAGTCTTGCTAACAGGAACGTAGGTCAACAGTGGAGCCATTGTATGACCAACTATTTGATCTTCTATGATGTCTGTGTAGACATACATGTTATGGAAAATGTGTTCTTTAAGGAAGTTTACACAGGTATCTGCAGAGGGGTGGGTCCGGGGGTCCAAACTACACATACCATCTTCCTCGGGTAGTGTTGTAAATCCTAGCATACTAGCTAGGTATTTTGAAACATTAAAGCTAATACTAAAATCTCCTTCCAAATCCTCTGACTCTGCTTGCATGAAATCTTTCAATTTTGGCTTTTGTAAATAAACCATATCATTACTATAATAGAAATACTCTTGATTTTCCGGGGCGATAAGTTGTACTTTAGATGTTATTATCCCTTGATATAATTTGAAAGATTTGGAATATTCTGTTACCCATGCTCTGACAGTCCGATTTACTTGGTAATTCATTACTGACAACAAACGTCGAGTGGTATAATTACGGGGTGGTATAACGATATGTGTAAGCGTTTTTGATTCAAAATGGTATTTTTCTTTCACGATTTCACCATCCTTATGAACTGTTTCGTGAACAGGAGTTGTTACATGTATAGAGAAAATATTTAGGGGTGAAGATAAGTTGTTCCAGGTTACTGGTACTTGAATAGAACTAATGCCGACTTTCCACATATTTCTATCTAATTTTAAGGGGTGGGGTAGACTTACAGTGTAAGAATGCTGAGTATTATCAGGCTTGGTGGTAGGATTAGCATCACTCGGTAGTGTAACATAAAAACTGTCCTTTTCACTAAAATCCATCGTTGATTGTTTGTATCATGTGAAATTGCCATACAAGAGTAGTGGCCTGGATGGTGAGGAGGTTAGATGGTCTAATAAATGATAAAGTACTCTGTGTACCCTTTTTATGGTTTTTGCATCACCAATGCTGGTACTCAATGACATATATGTACTACATCCAATTATCAGTGAAATTACAACTAATACACCAAAGTGTACCGAGAATCTTTTCATTACACTAGACATGTTTCTGGCAACCACTGGTCGAACGTTTTCGGATACCCCTTCCATCGTACAAGGATTTCTTTAACACCCGTTTCCTTGTTTACGCGTCTTTTCTCGATTTTCTCAATTTCATATGCTGCGGGCTCTGTAACAGGTTGTAGCTCCGGTGCGTAAAATGTCCCTCTGATCTCATCACCTGCATAATCTCTCAATTTATACACGACTGGGGTCCGGTATTTAACATGTCTTATGACATAAAATATTTCCCTTGTCCAATTCGCTTCGTATCCTTTTCCAAAACTTCCCTTACCAGTTGATATTCTCACAGGAGTTCCTGGGGGTAAAAGTGCGTGTTCGAGTCTGCTGGTATGTTTCTTAGCGCTTAGCTGCTTCTGATATTGCATATAATCCCACACGGCTATTTCATGGTGGGGTGTCTGCACAGATGCTGGTTTGCAATTAATCGATGAGTGACGGGTGTTGTTATAACTTTTAACAAGGCTTGGTAATATTTCAATAAACCGTGGTTTGTCTACTGTTGTTAAATATCTCCATAATTTTGTTTTCAGAGTCCTCTGAAATCTTTCAATAACGCCGCATTTGGTATCGTCATTTTGACTTGTGTAAAATGTTTTACCAAGATGGTGGGCAATGTATTTCTTAAATGTTTTATTATTGAATTCCCCTCCCTTATCACTCATCAGACTATCAAATAATCGGGGATGAGCCTTCTTTACAATACGCTGGAATCCCTGTGTTACACTATCAGCCGATTTATTTTTAACTGGTTCTACCCAGGCATATTTGCTAAACACATCAATAACACAAAGTAGGTATTTGTATCCAGAATTTATTTTGGAAAGGCTCGTTACATCTGACAAATCTGCTTGCCATAGTTGATCTTTGCGACAGACGGTTGAACTGTAGGGAGTTCTTTCAAAATGTTTGCGCCGGGGTAAATGTAAGGAATAAGCGGGTTGGGCTCTTATCCACTTACGAAGTTGATGAGGGTTGGGCTTTATACTTCCTTTCTTTATCTTCGCTTCCTGCACACCATTAAGCAAGTTTTCATAACTCGTAAATCCTTTATTTGCAGAGTAATATGTCTTCTTTAACCATTTTCTCCAGTATGGTTTAATAGTTCTTCCAGCTTTTCCCCTTTTCTCTTTTGGTTTTCGCTGTTTGATACCTGTTTTGTACATATTCATCTGGAGAATCTGACGATGTCGCTCGATAATCTGCGTTCTTTATAGCTGTTCGAGCATACGGATGGTCCCGCATCATATCGCTTACAATTTCAGCTCCTCCAATTTTCTTAGTTTTTCCTGCAGAAGCTTTCTTCCGTCTTACAAGTTCATACAATATTGAATCAATAGGGTCACCCCCTGGGCTAGTGTCAGTACCGAACCTGAGATTGCCTGCTGCACTTACACCAAGCTCCTTACTTTCGTTAATGAATGAAGCAATTTTACGGCCGTCTTTCTGATATGTCCGTGGTAAATTACTTACAGCATTATCCAAAATAGTCTTTTCAGAGCTGGGACTAAGGCGACGGTGTAAGCCCTGTAAATTAGCCAGTCGGTAATCTGACCAATTCAATCGTTGCGGTACTTGATCTCCAGCCATATGACTTGTTGGTGTAGTAAACATATCATCTAAAGGTGCTTGCGCTACTTGATTAGGCGTAACTAGTCTTTTACCATCATCACTGTCTATTCTTTCACCATCACTGTCTAATCTTTCACCATCAGTATCGTACGTTTGTACATCTTTATCAACGACTATCTTAGATTTGTTTGAAATCATAGGTAGCGACTTTGTAAGAATTGGTTGCATTTCAATCGCCCTTGACTGTTTCTGTAAATCAAGTGCTTCTTCAAGAAGTTTATTATAATGATCAATCTTCTTATGGAGATTTGGCTCATGTGTTACCTGATTAATTTCGCGTAAATACCAACGCGTTGCCGTTGAAGTAAAGCATTTCTTTCTAAACTGTTACCCTTATTTTTATCCAGTAACCTATTATAGGAAACCTCCGGTAAAACTATTAGTCTGCTAGCCATTTGGTTTGTATGAGTTCTATGTAATGTCCTTATTTTATTATCACTTAAGAGACGAATGAGCTTAATTAAAAACCCCGACTATCTTCGATACAAGTCCTGTCACAAGTGGTGCCAAAACGGGTAACAAGAATGGTAATATACCGCCCTTTTGTGTTAAAATCTTTTTCCTTGTATCGTTTGATAAGTGCTTTTTCTGACAAAGCAAATGTAGTTTCCGTCTATGTGTGTTCAATTTATTTCTCTGAGTAGGTGTCATAGGAACATTACCCGCGTAGATATTAATAGCTGCTTCACTGAACGCATCGAGAACCTGCTTAGGTAGACTATTTATCACCCTAGTTCGAATTGCTGGTGTTGCCCTACACAAGTAATGTATGATATCAGCATTTTGTTTTACTTTATTTCCACATCGTCGTACTCGCCCTGACATTATTACTGATTGCTCCGATTAAGCCACGATCTCGGAGGAGGTATTGGAGGTAATGACGTCGTTGTTCGTGTTACTCCCTTTTTGTAACCCTTTGAATTAGAAAGCCGTGGTTTCTTTAAGATAGCTGACCGTTCATACTGAGTAAAATGATCTTGCTGATCATCAGAGCTACTGTCGTCTGAATCGGTTTCGGTTTCATATTCAGATGAACTGTCTACGAAATTATATCTGGTAGATGATTTGTGGTCAGGATTGATATGTTTTTCGTCTTCGCAATACTGTTCATAATTTGTTTCATATGAACTGTCGGATGTTAGTGTATCGCTATTACTAGACGAGTAAGTAAGAGTGTCATCACTACTACAGGTATCATTTTGAGTTGCATGTCTACTTTTATCGAGAGATATACAACCCATATTATCTATTCTCTCAAAACTATCATTCAGATTCATGGTTTAGGAATGTAGATATCTATTTCTCCGTGCGGACGATTGAACAGGTTTGCTCGAACTCTAAAATCATCTGGTATTGTCGGAGTTAGGTCGAGCATTAAATAGGTGTGTGGTGATGTGGTAGCTTTATGAAAAGCGTCCCTAATAAACTTTGTTTTCCCGGGGAAGATTTGTCTCGCTAGATTTTCAACCTGGGTTTTGTCTCGAGGATTTTTATACACTACAATATGCGTACAGTTAAGACTTATTGTTCTATGAAATGGAGTCTTTGCAAAAATATTCTGTTGTATATAAATAATTGAGGTTTGTCTATGATGCGATCTTTTCACAAACCATTTGAGTAGTTCACGTTCACTATCCTTAGTAAGATCACCAGCTGCGTCGTCTACAACTAACCAGCTGTAACCATTAGGATCAATTAAATTGTCGGTATCTACAATATTGTCAACGAAATGTATTTCAATACCAGCTTTTATGCATAAATTCTGGATTTCTTCATACAAGGGCTGTTTCTCTGAAAATACCCATATTATAACTGAAGGCAAGCCTTCAAGAAGTGACCATGAACCATCAATTTCATTAGCTAGAAGATTTCTTACAAACGTAGTTTTTCCAGCCCCACTTGGACCGCCAATTAATAAGCGAAAAATCTGTGGAAACTTTAGAAGAGATCTATTGATATGTCCCAGCCTCATGGTTATTACCTGATACGTTCATGGTCACTTCTTATATACCCTCCACTGTATGCACTCAATCCGGATATTTATAGTAAATACATGGTGCGAACACATCACATACGAAATGATTATATTTCAGCAGGGACAGATTTGACAAATTGTAGTGAAGTTATTATTCTGTTACACAGAACTGTTCAGACGTGTTTCGATTAAAGTAACTTTGACTGAAAAGGAATAAGGGGATAACTATATCCTAAACCATGTGAATGGTCACCATTCATTCAAACCAACCTGAAAACTTTAAGAACTGATTGAAATGGATATTTGAGAATATCTACTTAACTGTGATTTACATTTTGTAATAACAATTCTTGTAGTATGAGTGTCGATGAGTTTTGATTTGTTTTGTATAGATCTAAACATCTACGTGTAGTTAATTGAATATCGTGACGGTGTAGCGAGAGTATCGACATGTGGTATACGCTCCATTCTTAGGAATTATACAAATCCGTCAAAGGTCGGTTTTGAAAATTGGTTTTCATTATTTCAAGAAATGGTTAATGAAAGAGACTTCTACAATGTAACATTTCGAGAAAATAATTCCCAGAAATTTATCGACATGTACTATACGATCCATTCTTCGGAATTATACAAATCCGTCAAAGGTCGGTTTTGAAAATTGGTTTACATTATTTCAAGAAATGGTTAATGAAATTTCCAGAAAATAATTCCCAAAAAGTTCCTAAATTTTAGGGGATGTAGTGAACCTGAAGAATAATCACGAGTATGTATCTAAGACAGAAGTTGCAACGCAATTGTATAATCCATAATCTGAAGCAGAGATGACTCCATACGAACACTATTTAAAGAGAGTTATTTACTATCCAACCCATCCCGGTAGCTATAGAGATGTTATACGGAGCAGTAGTGAAATAGGATGACATCGTATCAATAAATAGTTAAACGGCCCTATATTTCTGTTCAACAAACGTGTACACCCCATGAATATGTCCTGAAACAATATGGTTGCATTTTCAAACGTTTTCTTTTGAGAAATGTGGTTGGCCCTGAAAAGGGCCTTTTATAAGGACTATGTATTGACCTTATTTTCTAGCAGTAGCAGGAACAAGGAGGGGTGGTGTTCATCACGCGCTTCTTCAAGGGGTATTTTCCACTATGAGTTACATGGCGATGGTAGCTGTCCTTCAGCTTACACTTGCAGTACACACAAGTAAATGCACCATCGTAATCATTGGTTCCTCCTGCACAGTTTAGGGTGTGTTCTGTTCTTGTGACAATTTAGGTTTTATTATGGTATATAGAGGTGTTCCATCTCCGTGTCGCCTGTGTTGGTGAGAATGCTCTCTTATGTCGGTTCTTGTTGAAAAGTAGACATCATAACACTTCGTGCATTTGAATATTGGTGATGTTGACTGACTAGTTGTAGAATCTTGGAGAACTTTCTTCTTGATGTGTCTTTCTAACAATACCCAATAAGGATTCATGTACCAACAATCTCCCTCATCGTTAGAATCACTGTTAGAGGGTGACTGTCCCGGTTGTTGGGGATTTGTGGTAGTAGAGTCACATTCACTCGTAAATATTTCACTTTTGCTAACTCTCTTCATCTTCAAATTCTCTCGGATGAATTGTACCGCGTAGAGTTGCTTTGCTCTATAGCTTGGTATGTCTCGTTGTGACTAGAGACTGCTACTTATAGGGAACAGGAGGGTAACGACAGAGGATCCAACTTGCAAGACTGGTTCAATACTCTGCATGCTGATTGATCCATCATACCGAGGTGCATCGTTATATCATTACTGTACATGATCAATAGCTAATATAAAGAGATGTCTCGTTACCTAATTGATACGCCATGTCACAACAGCCGTTAATTTTTATTTTTCAATGAAATCATCCCGTGTAGTTACCGGATTTTTGGAACCTGTAGTGATCTATACTGAGCCTATAGGTAATTGACAGACCCCTCCCCACTGCGCGATGCCACGTACAGGAGTTAATTTATACCCCCACGTCACGGCAGCCAGTAATTTTTATTTTTCAGTGAAATCATCCCGTGGAGTTACTGGGGTTTTGGAACCTGTAGTCATCTATACTAAGCCTATACGTAATTGACGGACCCCCTCCCCACTGGCCCGATGACACGTGAGGTACATGTTATTGATACCCACATTACGGTCCATGGCCATTTTTCAATTTTCAATGAAACCGACCCCCTGAGTTAATAAGTCTTGAACCTATAATCCCCTAAAGCATGCGACATGTTGACACCTATACAGAGATTATACGTGAAAGACACGCTCCTCCAAACTGTTATCATCAATGGCTTCTCGCCGAAAAATAAACACTCCAATTAACGCGACTCGGCCTGAGCCTATACGTAATTGACAGCCCCCCTCCCTCTGCGCGATGCCAAGTACGGGTGCTAATTGATACCCCTTATCAATGAAATCATCCCGTGGAGTTACTGAGTCTTGAAACGGTAGTAATCTGTACTGAGTCTATAGTTGATCGATAGGTCCCCTTCCCACTGGCCTGATGGCACGTGAGTTACATGTAATTGATACGTCACATTACATAACATGACCATTTTTTTTCTATTTTCAATGAAATCGGCCCGTTGAGTTAATAAGTCTTGAACCTATAGTCCGCTTATAAGCGTGCGACACGTTGACACCTATACAGAGATTATACATGAATCAATGTACAATCAGATAGTTAGCCCGTTACCATTAACACACCCCTTGCCGGTGGGGTCATCGGAGATTAAAACAGTCGTAAAGGAATTTGGAATTGGACATTAAATTATGTGGTTTTTGTTGTTGTTATGAAACCTATGTATATTCAGTTAATACTAATGTGTTCAAGTTAATGAAAAATACGGCGTTTGCTCGAAGTTAATAATCCCTGCTATGAAAAGGCAAAGGGTGATTTCAAAACTGAAATTGTTCGTCAAAAGAAGATAATGTAACAGTATTATGACTTTAAATCTACATGACTGGGAAATTGACATGGAACCTTGTTTTCTTATTTTAATTTGACGTTGAAACTTGATACAATCCGGTTCCTATATCATTATTGTTTTGATGACCAATAACAATTTCCATTACGTCATTATATTACATTTCATAGCTATGTCATTATGTCTTAATCCCTTACTGACGAAATAATTTAAACACATCGTTTGTATGTACGAGGTAACGGCACTTCAATGGCATTTCTTTAAAATGGTGTACCGGTAAAATTCAAAATTTGGCCCCAGAGGGGGAAAACATTTAGACATGTGAACGCTACCTAATTGATAAGACACGACACGGCTCGCTTTGAATCAGCACGATTATCTGCCATACTTTATTGTCTTAGTTTGATGACGATACTAGAGTAATACGCAGATCGTATGGTCGTATTTTGGTGTTGTTGATTGAGATTGAGCATGTGCTAAGTCTAGCCATGGTCACACACCTTCCTTTCAAAGAGTGATGAACGATACGGGCCCACCCCTGATGCCTGGATGTAGAGGTATATAAACCGGTAGTTACGATAGCCAAGACTACAATACCAACATTCACACCGAAAATAAACACTCCAATTAACGTAAATCGGTGTAAGACCGTTTACCACCCGAACACTCATGACTACAGTAATTGGTCAATTAACCCCTTATACCTGTGTTGATCAGAGCACATTGCTTCGATAATCGCCTTAGCTTTCCTCCCAATTGACACTAGTGACTGCTAAGATGAGCTAAGTTATGCTGATCGTCCAAAGAAGATTATGTACCTTGTACTGGGACTTTGAATCTACATGATTGTCAGATTGACACAAGAGTTTGCCTCCTAATTTTAATTTGACGTTTAAGACACGTCAATGACATTTCTTGGAAATATTGTACCGGTAAACTTGAAATTTGTCACCAGAGGGGAAAATAATTAGAGATGTGAATGTTACCTAATTGATACGCCGCGATACGGCTGGCTCTGAATCAACACGATTCTCTGCCATACTTTATTTACTTATTTTGATGACGATACTAGAGTAATATGCAGATTGCATGGTCACATGTTGATGTTGTCATTTGAGCTTGCGCTAAGGCTAGCCTTGGTCACACACACCTTCCTTACAAAGAGTGATGAGCGACACGGACCACCCCTGATGTCTTGATGTAGAAGTCTATAAACCGGTAGTTACGATAGCCAAGACTACAATGACCCCTCCTCACCGAAAAATAAACACTTCAATTAACGCGACTCGGCACACGTCCGTTTAACCCTCCAAACCCCATGACTACAATAATTGGTCAATTAACCCATTACACCTGTAGTGATCAGAGCACGGTGCGTCGATAATTGGGCAATTAAGCTATTAACCTATTGTACCCATATTGATCGGTCACGACGGCTGGACTCAAAGGGTCAAGCTAACCCGAGTTTAGCAAGGTTTCAAGGTTCTACCACGAACTAGACCTTAGCAAAATTTCTCTCATAGGGCACCTGCGACCGCTAAGGTGAGGCGCTAAGATATGCCTTAGCGGTCGCAGGTGCCCTAACCCACTACTATGTATATATAGAAGAAGAACGAAAGGGTCTGTGATAAATTCGCTTCAAAAATGACAAAAGGACAGTTTGATGATGCCACAATTAATAACATTTTTGGCTCTTAGTACATAACTTGGTGAGTTCTCAATACATACTTGTAGAGGCTTTCAATACATAACTTTCTGGTGTTTTGAATACATTGTAGACATGACTTTTCAATACATAAGTAGGTAGGGTTTCAATACATATAGGTTTTCACGGCAGAAGTGTGTGTGTGTTTTCAACATGGGATGATTATATACTTAACAAAAGAAACTTCAACAAACTTAACATATGCTTGATAACGGTATAAGGATCTATACCGAAACGTCGCTATTGTTAATAAAGAAGTTGATCATCCATAAATATTTGTCTTCTTCATCACACCCACTTCTAGAATGCCTCTCAAACAGTTTGAACATTTTATCTTTGAAGAATTGGCATTGAATTCACTTTTGAAAAAAAAACCAAAAAAAACATTCGTAACGACTCTACCCTCACACATGGAACAGGTCACAACACAATGAGATGAGTGACCCGAATGTGCCGATCTTGAGCTGGCGTTGTCACCCTCGGTCGTACTGAACGTGGTCGATCTTGAACATGTCCTGTTTGCAGATACCTTGTCAAGAGTCTAGTGATGGATGTCAGATAACATCCGAAGTTCCTGGCCACCGCAGTTGCTGTTGAGCTAGTCTCCAACATTCCAATGGCAATTCCTCGGTCCTGCTGGTTTAAGCGTGGCGTGATCAGTCTTTCTTTATCGAATCACTTGTCGAAAGTGAAATGCCTAAAATTGCCCTATGACGTCATTTCGTTTCCAAAAATAAACAAATGCCAAGGTCATTCAATATGGACGTCTCACTGTCAAACGATGTTTCGAAACACACTTGAGATTATCTAAAATCCCTGGTACGTCAATTACAGTGTCCCTCATGTTACACTTCTGAATTACTGGAAAACAACTTCTTTATTGTGAACATACATAATCTAAACACAATAAGAAAAAATATAATTATGTTTATTAAGACTAATCAAATGCCATTATATTGCTTCAGTGGTTCATGTTCACGTCAAAGACAGTAATTGCCCTAGATATCATCTGATGTTAATACTCTCTGACGTTCTATCACTTGTCTGTAATTCAGTACATGGTTCAACTCTCGGGTTACACACGTCACGTTACAGGACATATCATGCCAGAAGTAAGGCAAGTACGTACTTGCAATTCTGTAATGACGGCTGTATACACGAGAAGTGAAAATCTTATCTTGGAATTAAATGTTCGAGAGAGAGAGAGTACGTTAAATCTGTTAATCATTTAATACTTCTGAATCAACATTGGGGATTGTTAAAACATATATTTGCCCAATTGGATAAAAAAAACGTTGTCTGTTTCTTCTTCTTTTCACTTCATTGTAAATCTCGTTAATGCAGTGTGCTAAAAGTATTACGTTTAAAAATAATAAAATTAGTTGTAAAATACTTAATTTGCTCAACTGAGATAAGTGATATAATCACATTTAAAGAAAACATGATCTGCATAAAAGATAACTCTTCCCAGTGCTGAAGAAAATATAATATTGAATATTTGTAAAATAAAAACCCCACCAAAAACAAGAAGACTGCATCTGTATCTTAATTATATATAACCATACTCCATGCCAAATTCTCAGTGATATTAGTTAATATTAAAAGGGGTTAACACCAGTGAACATTGCTACTGTGCAATATCACGATGGTGACTACACTATTTATCATATCAAACAGTATATAGCCCTAGTTCTAAGATATACCTATTGGACACTGTCATCTTACACACTCATATCTTTTAAAAGGGAAAGACCCCCCGTTATGTATACCCTGTCAGTGTCCTCTCACAATCAAACACATTCTATGTGAGTGTTGGGACACAGCACATATCAGGGAAACTGTTTATCCTTCTATTTCAATCAATCAAGTTTTTACTCATTTCGGTGAGCATCGTGTTTTAGATTTTTTTAAAGGCTGTACACCTTATTGACAAATTGTAAATTTTAACTTTTCATTATCAGCTTTTATTCAACTTGTGATAATATGCTGATGTTTTTGCGGCCTTTGTGCCGTGTTTTGTTTTTCAATTGCAATTTTCTTTTTTAAACTAGGCAAATAAATTAAATATCTCGCCGCTAATGGCTGCAATACTGCCGAAGCGGCGTTAAACAATAACTCACTCACTCACTCACTAAGATATACCGTGACATCAACAAGTACAGGATTTCTCTAGACATCAAGATGAAAGACCTATCCTCATACAAATTCAAAATATAATGCATGATTTTGATTTCTTATATTTTTGTCTGCATGTCTGCATGTGTCCCATTTGCCGGAAAGTTAATACATAAAACACATCGAGACATATTCAGATATCTGTATGTATCAACTGTGAACTTTTTTATCCGAAATAATGTTATCCTTGTAATTGCGCATAAACAGCGTCGTTTTAATGTTGAGCGGCCGCTGGGAACTCCCTGTCACCACAGTAACAATTTGGCATCATAATATAATTTGTAACGTCAGACCATTTTTTTATGACGTTAAATTGTATCAGTCACTTGTCACGGTGAAAATATAAGTTATTTTCGCTGTAGCTTGAGTTAAGTTCACTGATAAATAGAGATTATTAACCAAGTGTGTTTCCGTATCATTAATATCATATTTTTGAAATAAAAAGTGTATTATGCGAGCCTTTGGCGAGCATAATACATTATTTTTTATTCCAAATATATGATATTAATGATACGGAAACACACGCGGTTAATAATCTCTTTATCATATTATGTCATTATTAAAATAAGCGTTTTGTTGTGAAAAAGTGGTAAGAGAATTGACCCAGTTTAAGCGGAGTAATTTCATAGACGGTACATCAAAGTGACGGTCACGACATCGGCTGTGAAGTGCCTAGAAATAGTTCTTAATCAAAACAATTTAAAAACACGATGTGCGCGATTCTTTCAAAAATAAACAATTGATACTTGATTTCTGAGATATTTTCAATCAGTTCATAAGCATCTGTCTAATAATTAAAAAGCACTCATTCATAAATCACTTGCTCGTAGAACAAGGGAAGTAACTCTAATTTCAACGTTTTGGAAGCTGCGTTACAGGGTTGATTCGGATTGCTGCATAACAGTATCTTTCACACTTTAACGGTAGTGAGGTGGGGTTGTTTCTTTGGTTTAAGTACCTATCTAATACCGTATGATCAGCCCTCAAGAACTGCCAAAATGCTAGTGCAATCGACGAGGCGCGTCGGTTGGCCACACGCTGACTGACAGTGACACATCAAATTCATTTTGTACACAGGACACTGCAGCTACATACATAGCGCACTGAAATACCATGTGTATCTCATGGAGTGAGGTAGAACACCAGCCAAGAGTGAAATATATAAAAGATAGATACATTGCGCCAGAGTCCCACATGTAGTCAATGTCAGACTAATGGTAATGGTATTACTGGTTCTAAATTTCATCTAAAATAGTGTTAACATTATGTGACTGGTGTTTAGTTTTATCATCACCTGCTAGTCATTTAGTATACACGTGACATGTAAGTTTTCATTCTACATCAATAGGACAATACTTTCTTTTTAACAATGGCAGCCGTCCTATTTCGCCATAAAATAAATAAGCCGGTGTTGCTGTACGTAAATATAATACCGTTTCAATAAACATTATATGTATTCTTTCGGATTTTTATAGGGCCCATATCTCACAGATATGTAATAATAATAACACTCGTGCAGCGTAAATAATGCCAAGGGACATAATTTATGACGTCAGACCACTCTAAAAAAATATAAAAAGTAATGCGACGTCAGTTCAGTAAGGACAAAAAGAAACAGATATAAATTTATGTTACAATATCACAGTTATATCATAATATCGTCACGATCAAATGGACCAGACCAGACTGCAATGCCTGTTTACATTTGTTGATTCCACGGTGTCCTAGAGGGCATCTACCTGCCTGGTTATTGACTCCATCGACCTGGATAATCTCCCTAATCCAATAGACATGGCTTTCGTATTGATTGGTCGCTGATTGGTGTTTATGTTATATGTATATACTGACAAGGGAATTAAAAGGTCTGCCCTGTGACTTTTCGTTATAAAAAGAATGATGTAACCGTTTGCCTTCCAGGCTATGAAATGCTGTAAACTTTTGTCAATGCACATCACCTTGTTTTTGCACCAAAATCTGTGTATAACACCAACTGCTGTTTACCCTTGAAACCTTTCCATAAAACCAACTGCTGTTTACCCTTGAACCTTTCCATGAAACCAACTGCTGTTTACTCTTGAACCTTTTCATAAAACCAATTGTTGTTTTCTCTTGAAACCTTTCCATAAAACCAACAACTGTTTACCCTAGAACCTTTCCATGAAACCAACTGCTGTTTACTCTTGAACCTTTTCATAAAACCAATTGTTGTTTTCTCTTGAAACCTTTCCATAAAACCAACAACTGTTTACCCTAGAACCTTTCCATGGAACCAACTGCTGTTTACCCTAGAACCTTTCCATGAAACCAACTGCTGTTTACCCTTGAAACCTTTCCATGAAACCAACTGCTGTTTACCCTTGAAACCTTTCCATGAAACCAACTGCTGTTTACCCTAGAACCTTTCCATGAAACCAACTGCTGTTTACCCTAGAACCTTTCCATGAAACCAACTGCTGTGTACCCTTGAAACCTTTCCATGAAACCAACAACTGTTTACCCTAGAACCTTTCCATGAAACCAACTGCTGTTTACCCTAGAACCTTTCCATGAAACCAACAACTGTTTACCCTAGAACCTTTCCATGAAACCAACTGCTGTGTACCCTTGAAACCTTTCCATGAAACCAACAACTGTTTACCCTAGAACCTTTCCATGAAACCAACTGCTGTTTACCCTAGAACCTTTCCATGAAACCAACTACTGTTTACCCTAGAACCTTTCCATGAAACCAACTGCTGTGTACCCTTGAAACCTTTCCATGAAACCAACAACTGTTTACCCTAGAACCTTTCCATGAAACCAACTGCTGTTTACCCTAGAACCTTTCCATGAAACCAACAACTGTTTACCCTAGAACCTTTCCATGAAACCAACTGCTGTTTACCCTTGAACCTTTCCATGAAACCAACAACTGTTTACCCTTGAACCTTTCCATGAAACCAACTGCTGTTTACCCTTGAACCTTTCCATGAAACCAACTGCTGTTTACCCTTGAACCTTTCCATGAAACCAACTGCCGTGTACCCTTGAAACCTTTCCATGAAACCAACAACTGTTTACCCTTGAACCTTTCCATGAAACCAACTGCTGTGTACCCTTGAAACCTTTCCATAAAACCAACTGCTGTTTACCCTTGAACCTTTCCATGAAACCAACTGCTGTTTACCCTTGAAACCTTTCCATGAAACCAACTGCTGTTTTCTCTTGAACCTTTCCATGAAACCAACTGCTGTTTTCTCTTGAACCTTTCCATAACAGCATCTGCTGTTTCCCTTGAACCTTTCCATGAAACCAACCGCTGTTTTCCCTTGAACCTTTCCATAACAGCATCTGCTGTTTTCCCTTGAACCTTTCCATGAAACCAACTGCTGTTTTCTCTTGAACCTTTCCATAACACCAACTGCTGTTTTCTCTTGAACCTTTCCATAACAGCATCTGCTGTTTTCCCTAGAACCTTTCCATGAAACCAACTGCTGTTTACCCTTGAAACCTTTCCATAAAACCAACTGCTGTTTTCCCTTGAACCTTTCCATGAAACCAACTGCTGTTTACCCTAGAACCTTTCCATGAAACCAACTGCTGTGTACCCTTGAAACCTTTCCATGAAACCAACTGCTGTTTTCTCTTGAACCTTTCCATAACAGCATCTGCTGTTTTCTCTTGAACCTTTCCATAACAGCATCTGCTGTTTTCCCTAGAACCTTTCCATGAAACCAACTGCTGTTTACCCTTGAACCTTTCCATAAAATCAACTGCTGTTTTCTCTTGAACCTTTTCATAAAACCAACTGCTGTTTACTCTTGAACCTTTTCATAAAACCAACTGCTGTTTTCTCTTGAACGTTTCCATGAAACCAACTGCTGTTTTCTCTTGAACCTTTCCATAACAGCATCTGCTGTTTTCCCTTGAACCTTTCCATAAAACCAACTGCTGTTTTCTCTTGAACCTTTCCATAACAGCATCTGCTGTTTTCCCTTGAACCTTTCCATGAAACCAACTGCTGTGTACCCTTCAACCTTTCCATGAAACCAACTGCTGTTTTCTCTTGAACCTTTCCATAACAGCATCTGCTGTTTTCCCTTGAACCTTTCCATGAAACCAACTGCTGTTTACTCTTGAACCTTTTCATAAAACCAACTGCTGTTTTCTCTTGAACCTTTCCATGAAACCAACTGCTGTTTTCTCTTGAACCTTTCCATAACAGCATCTGCTGTTTTCCCTTGAACCTTTCCATAAAACCAACTGCTGTTTTCTCTTGAACCTTTCCATGAAACCAACTGCTGATTACTCTTTCACCTTGTCTTTAATTAGTGCTCCTCGTTAGTTCGTGTTATCACTGTCACGTGTCTCATTTTCTCTGTCACGTGTCTCATTTTCACTGTCACGTGTCTCAGTACCAGACGCTGGCTCTGTTTTGCTGAACTTTTCTCTAAATGGCAATCCACTAAAAATAGTTTCATCCTATAAGTACTTGGGAGTTCACTTATCATCTTCTGGATCTTGGTTTGTAACCAGAAAAAACATTAACCCTTCAGGCTAACAAAGTCTTACAACCTTTGTGATCCAAGGTTACAAACTTTCACAAATTCCCATGGAATATTTTGATTCACATATTTGATGTTAAAATTTTACTAATGTTTTTGTATGGCAGTGGAGTTTAGGGATTTCATCCCGCACCAGATGTCAACAATGTTTATGACAGGTTTTGTAAACACATATTGTGTCTGAGAAGAGGTTCCCCTAATATCATTGCCAGGGTTGAACTCGGCCGTCATTCCCTTCAAGTGAGTATGTATTTGAAAGTTGTTAAATATTGGTGTAGATTGCTATCTCAGACTGAAAATCCAATTTTAAAACATGTATATACATACCAGGTATCACTAGCTAAATGTTGGGCATAATGTGTAAAAAAAACTTTTAACATTGTATGGTTTTGGCAACGTATGGTGCAATCAAGATTTGTCAAATGTCAATAAATTTAATGCTTGCTTTAAACAAAAATGTTTAGATATTGATCAACAATAGTGGCTATGTAATTTAGAAAAGTACTCTTAACTTGAAATGTATTTGCAGATTAAATCATGTATAGTTTTTTAAAAGTGTTTAACTACCATTTCTGTCAGAATATACCAATGTGCGCTTAGCGCTTTTCGATGTTCTAGCTATTGTCTGATGATTAAAGAGAGATGAGAGATTGGCTTAGCAAGATGTTTACGACTATGCCAATTTATTATAGTACGTGTGACATTTTTTGTTTGGGGTGTCCATTATATTGCGATTTAAGAAGATCATTCAACAAATTGTGTAGCCTCATGTCTTGTCAACACAATAGTGTTATTAACCAACAGAGTAAATATATTTTTCTAACCTTTAAGAAACGTGAACTATTCTTTAAGGGTATACCACTGCAGAAAAGAAAAAACATTGTTTCATACTTAGAGCAATATGTCATAATGTACTCTTGATACTGTTCTAAAACTGTTGCAAAACTGAACAGACGAATTACAGTGAAGTAACTAAATTCATAATTTTTCGAAGTATTTGATCGTCTCAAGCGCATTTCGTAATAATATAATGTTATTTTACAGTAACCTATAAAAATTACCTGCTCAGAGCCAATTGAAATCCAAAGTCTTAGTTTTAATGTTGTCAGCATAATGTCAAAAGAATTATTGTGTCGTTGAAAAGTATAATCTTCATCTTTTCTATGTTATTTTTACATAATGACTGTTGGCAGTACAGCAAATACAAAACGTTGTGAGTGCTGACAGAGCACAGTTTTTCTTTATGCAATTGATCACGTGAACCTAATTAGGAAAACTACATGTCAAAGGAAGTTCATTACTGTCAACTTGATATCCCAATTACAGCGTAACAGAAGAGATACAAATGAAATGGTTACTGGACGTTCGCTATTTTCTTGCTGCGTTGATCATTAAGCTCTGGGCGACTGCGCATGGAATAGAACAATCATTAAAAGCTTGTAAGGAAGTACATCTCACATGTTCATTTCTTCGACTTGATATTTCGATTACAGCCTACAGAAAATAGACAATTGAGATGGTGATGGATCTACCTCTGTGGTGCGACTTATGAAGAAACCTGTTTGGGTTACTAATCTATCTCTCGGCGCATTCTCATAAACAACTAAAATTATGTTAAATATTCATTATCTTGAACATTCAAAGAAAAAATCAGATGAAGAACTACTGTTAAAATACTCCTTAGCAAAGAGTTAAGGATAAGGGGTTTGAATGTAAACAAAATTATCGACGCGAAAAATGTCAATAAATTTCAAAAAGAAGCCAGCGCTCGCAGTTATGGAACGGGGCACAGATGTTTCTTTTAAAAAGCATGTGAACCTTTTCAAAATTTTAAAACAAGTTGTCCTATATATTTACTAACCACATGCATGTAAAGCTAACTTGCTCAGGTAATTAGGGGAATTTCATTTCATTGAGGCCTTGACATCATTGTGAGCGTAATCAAATGTTGGCAGCCTTCCAACGTTTGATATCTGGCATTCGTCAATTTGAGAAGAAATCTTGTAAGGACGTTTTTTACATTCTAAAGTTAAGCCCCTGTCACACTTCTGCGTATCCTCATTCCTTATGAGTTGCGTTTTGATATTTCTTTCATACGCGGCCGTACGCAATATACACCGCTCATTGGCATCTTATAAGTTTTAGGTCGTCTTTTGTACGTCGGCATACGCATAGATCATTTCTATACGCATGATAGTTTGGGGCATGCTCAAAACTATGCTGCGTACGATGATATGCACCTCATAAGTTATTCATACGCAATGCATCGATTTCCCATCGGTCGAGTGCGGTACACGTACGTATTGAATACGTTGTGGGTATGCACTCCATACGCAGTATTTGCTGCTCTCCCGAACCACATAGGAATAGCGTATGACAGACGTACACATAGCGTACTTGGACCGAATATAGCACGCATGCTGAACGAACTCAAAACGTATTATACGCATCATAACCGTATTCTTTGCAATCGCAAACCGTATTGTCCTTATGTGGAACGTATGACAAGCATACACTCAGCACACATATCGTACATGCCAGACAACAGATCAACACAGACAAAATGTCATCGATGCTGCTATTCAATATCAGATGTGAGTCTAGATTTGATGTTCCTTAATCATTTATTTATGTGCCATTATACATCCTTGTAATATATTTTATTATTTTGAAAATAGAGCCATTGGCTCTATAGGTTATCAGGCTTTGTAGGATTTATATCAGGCAGTGCATGTGAAATAATAGGTTCATAACATAAATGTAATGACTCATCACGAAACATCAAATTCCAGTGTGTTTAAGCTCATTAAAAGAAGTAGTAAAATAAGTCTCTATAACTCCAACTCAGTATCACTAACTCTCGTAAATTTGCTCTCAAGTCATGTTAGAATGCATTTTATGGTTTATGAAAAAAAACAACTGCACATATGCCTGATTTAGGAACTATCTATTTTTTCATCTCTTCGACACAAATGATAACTGCCTCTGCTGGCTAGGCTGGGCTATTGCACCTAGGTTACCTGTAGGTCACATAGATCATTATATATCATATATATATAACATGAAGCTCTGATTACAAGGTTCCACAGCCAAGAAGCATGGTGCTTAAAATTTAACTGGATTTCTCCCCTGGACGCACACACTTATTTATATATGTTAAAGGCTGTGATAATGAAAGATGATATAATTAATACCATTAGGGATGCTTTTGGATATTTCATCTAAGTCATAAATGGAGTGCGTATATATCTCAAGATTTTCAGTATCAATTATTACAATCAACCGTTTCTCCTATTCTCCCATATGACTGTGAAGTTTGGGGCTTTATGTAAGCTAAATCTTTGGAAAGGGAAACTTATTAAAAATATGCTAAATTTATATGTGAAAATGTAAACTCCATCAACATTCTCATATGGCGGGTACATTTCACTTAAAAGATATTCGGCTTGTCACGGTTATTAAATATTCATGAATTGACAATTAGATTGTATTGTAAGAACTACAAAATTGCACTTACACGCTTCCGTCTCGGCTCACGCATGCTAATGGTTGGGAAAGGAAGATGGGTGTGCCTAAAATCCCTTTTGTTTTTATATTATGCCTTTTTTGTAATGAAAAAAAATAAAATATGAATACCATGTACTCTTAATACGTCCAAACTATTTAGATATACGAAAACACTATTTGAGTAAAGTTCTACTGCAAAGTAAGTTGAAGTTTATTAGAAGTGCATTTATTTACTTTTTGTGATTTTGTTTACGGTTCTGGAGAAAAAGTCGAAAATGTGAGTCATCTGGTACAACAAATAGTGACACGCAAATCATGTCCATCTCATTCGCATCTCATACACATCTCATATGCATCACATACGCATTTCATACGTATCTCAAGCGCAACCCGTACGCATCTCATATGCTATGTTCGCAAACTGTTCTCTTCATGTGTAAGGAAAAGTACTAAAAATAGAACTTTAATTTTGAGCGTATCGGTTGCGTATACAATATTTTTTATGCGCAACTCATACGCACTTACTATACGCTAAAGTGTGACAGGGCCCTTACACTCAATAACTCTCATAGAATACATGTATCACATTCTATTATATTTGTTGTTATAAAGGGCATTTTAAACCGCTTACAGATTTGTAATTGATTATTGCGAGCAATATCAACGCTTAAGGTGGATTCACTGACACTACTGTTTTGTTTTGTAAGTTTAAAAAATATTGAAAGATGGAAGTAGGGCATTATAGACTATCTCCCTCTTTTCGTCATAATTCAAATAA
This sequence comes from Gibbula magus, assembly GCA_936450465.1. Taxonomy (NCBI): domain Eukaryota; kingdom Metazoa; phylum Mollusca; class Gastropoda; order Trochida; family Trochidae; genus Gibbula; species Gibbula magus. Next base: position 63,275,403 of record OW388299.1, read on the forward strand.
TTCGCTTTTCATTTATTCATAATTATTTTCTTAACCTTTGTAATATCCAGGTATTTGTGTTCAATGTTTCTCTCCGGTGTATTATTATTAAATTACAAAGGAACGACTATCAGTGTGAGTTATATATATACCAGTGGTTTATGCTCCTGTTGATAACTCCAGTAAGACTTCTGCAGCTAATTACGTACACCATCTGCACTGATAACCGACTTCAGGTGTGCTTTCAACCCTTGGCACTTGTGTCGTTATCCAAACGTTGATGATAAATGAACATGTTTTTCCTGGCAACAAATAAATGTAATAGTGTCCGGGTCCAACGGATTTGTTTCCAAGATTTTTGAGGTTTCCAAATTAAATGACTGTAGTCGTTTCGCACCTTTATATGTGAAAATAGATTTATCGGGAATGATTTGGATTGATGGAGAGTAACAGGGATTGTCAATGACGGAGTTGCACTGAAATGTACTCAGCTTGGAAAAGGACATGATTTGTATTTCTCTTTACAAACTATAACTATATCTTATCTTATCTTACCTTGTAATATTCCTTTCATAGCTTTACAAAACCTCATTATCGACATGTTTCTTATTAACATATTTTTTACTTTTTCCTGGGGAAATATGTCACCTATTTTATAAGCAGATATAAGTACTCAAATAAGGAAAATGAACCAGGATGTAACTATAAACTGACAATACTTTTTTCCAGAAGGAAAATTTGTACTTAATTGGCATATGTCTTCGACTAAATTTTATGTGATCAATCAATATTTGGAAAAAAGTTTTTCACAAAAGTCTGTCTTATAATCTTGAATATAATCTTGGAACACTCATGCTTTCTGCTGATCATTCTCTTCGGGAAAACATTGCAGTTGTGATGTGATACAGTTGAATTAAAGGCGCTTTAGAACGGTTTAGGCATATTAATTTTTCTCAAATTTGTCATTTATTATTAAATATTATACAATATATTGTTAAATTAAAGGGTAAAACAATGCAAGACCCAATAAACAGCTTCCATAGAAAACGGTTATTCTTATTCGAAATATTCGTATAAAGCGACAACTTTGTGGAAATGTGCAGTGTGAGAGGTAGGTATCATGCGATTGTGAGAGTTAAAGTGCCAGTAGCACGTTTTTTGCAAACTTTTTTTTTTTTAAATTTCCCCTATATTATGATAGTTTATGACATTAATATTTACTTTAGAGGGTAAAACATCTTATTACACAAACAAATTATCCGTAGTGGTAATAACGGTGTTGCGTTTAAAGCAAAAATTACATGCGGCCATTTTATTGTGAACACATTTTATTATTTCGAAGGACAAAAACGATTCCCATGGCTTTAAGGAACCATGTACACTCATTTTTAACTTGATTGAAGGGTGTTTTACTATTGGTGACAATATTTTTCAAATACATTTCATCAACTTATTTCAGCGAATAAACGTGCTACTGCCCCTTTAAAACAGCACTATTATTTACCATTTCGTCACGATTACCATATTTAAAACTCTACTCTGAGTGTTTAGGTATCGCTACATCAGTCATTACATTTTAATGTGAACACCTTTAAGGGGCCGTTCAATTGGATATGAACTCTCATGGTTTAACCGAACCATGAACATTCGTTTTGAAACCCATTTTATCGATCTAGGAGTATTGTTATTTGTTATCCCCGCCACGAAGTGGAAGAGGGGGGTATAGGTATGAGCTCCGTCCGTCCGTGCGTCCGTCCGAGATTTTTTTCTCAAAAACCATTTAAGATAGGATAACCAAATTTGGTGTGATGCTTGAGGGCATAAATACCTGAATGGAGTTTGAAAATGAGAAGCGTGCAATTATTTTTTCCGGAGTTATTGCCCTTGTTCCGTATTTCTCGACTTTGTTCATGGTATCTTCAAAAGGGTCAGCTTTTCTCAGAAACTATTTAAGATAAGATAACCGAATTTAGTGCGTGACATTAGGGCATATATACCTTGATGGAGTTCGAAAATAAGAAGCGTGTGATTAATTTTTTCCGGAGTTATTGCCTTTTTTCCGATTTTTCGACTCTGTTCCAGGTATCTTCAAAGGGGAAAGCTTTTCTCAGTAACTGTTTAAAATCAAATCAGTTGTCTGAATTGAGGATATCAATACTTTTATGGAATAAAAGTGAGAAGTGCACAATTGTTTTATTGCCCTTTTTTAAAATGATTGCTCTTGTTTCGATTTCTTGAGTCTGGCGGGGGATATTGATGACTATGTCTTCTCGTTTAGCAATTGGTAACACTTATTTAGATGTTTGTGAAAGCACTTTATGTCAGTAAGAACTGCGTAGTGGCGCCTAAAAGTAATTTAAGGGGTGTAATTTAAGGGGTGTAATGGCACCATTGGTGTTTATCTTAAATCCCAATTACAGTATATAAGTATGACAATGACAATGATAATGACAATACTTTATAACCCCGAGGGGAATTCTTTGTACATTTGAAAGTGAACACATATGAAATATTTAAGATGACATAAAACACACACAACAAAACATATACATAAAGTTAACAGCCATTTAAGATGCGGATACTAGATGGTAAAAAAGTTTTTGAAATGGGGCCTTTGGTAACGGCGCCCTGAAGGGTAAAGATTGTAATCGGGAAATAAAACATGACTAGGGTAAGATACAATCCTCTCAGCGAGGTTAACACGACGGGCGTTAAAAAGGGATGGTAAGTCCGAAACAGAAACCTCAGATATCTTACTTGCGATTAAAACGATTTTGTGAAGATAAGATTTATTTTTGATATTAAAGAAACCATACCAGCAGTGAATAAAAAAGAGTTAAAATACTCTCAACAAAACAACGATAGAACAACAGCATCACTTTTTGGTTTACGTTAAAAGATCTAAATTTACGCATAAAATGTAATCTTTGCTGGCAATTCTTGAAGATATAATCAGTGTTTCGACCCCACTGTATCGTCGATGATGGTGCCAAGATAGTTATAATGAGATATAATTTGAAAATCCTCATTTTTACGTTTAATAGGTAAATAAGTAACAGTATATAACACCTTTATCTGTTATCCAGTGCACTTGCTTTCAATCAGTTTTAAAGCAACATTCGGAAAACAAGCAATATCCGTAGGATATATGTCAATCGTAAACAAGTTTGTTACCGAATTACTGTGAAAAACATCCTTCATTATTCTAACTTACGATGAAACAAGAGGATACGTTGACCAGCTGCAAACACTGAAGGTAATTAATATTGTTCAGTTTCCCAGCGTTAAAGTCTTGTTTCGTTGTAATGGTAGAGTATTTAATTACAGATCTCATTGATCATTGCTTTGCTTGCGACAACAACTCTTGACCATTTAGCAAACATAGTGGATACTAAACCAGCGATGTGTAATACCATTTTACAAGTTAAGGTCATAATATCAGACGAGATATTTATCTCAAAACTTGGGTAAAAATGCTGTTCAAAATGAGAGAAAACTAATATATTTTTTACTCTGAAACATAGACCCAACGTAATAAGAACGTGATGACAATAGAGACTGTAGCGAATCATACTATACCATTGCGGTACTAACATCGTAATGTACCAAATATTGACCATTATATATAGCTTGATAGTACACTAAAACAACGGTAAGATGCTGATATAATGAGACCATGTAGATATCCCACTGTAGTCTTCATAACAGTTTGACGTTAAGTACATCAGAAAAAATATCTCTAAAATTCCGGTGATTTTTTGGGTGACTCTAATCCAGATACATATCCAATGATATACCCTCGGACCAATATTGAACATAATAAGTGTATTCAATATGTTGTTTGGATATATCTTTCACATGTTATAAACATGAGACCATCTTCACTGTTATTGTATTGCGTATTCATGTAGTCTAAAAGGAAACTTTATCTAGTGATGGCCTCGTAAAAATAGACATACAAGAAGCAATGTAATTCATATTTTACATTTTTACAACAACATTGTAAATTCAATTGTAAAATCGGTTAAAACGACCATGATGACCATCTTCACAACGTCACGGGCGTAACGAGAAGATTTTCAAATCATCTCCCTCCGCCCTTGACCTCACGGCCCGCTTTTTCTGCGCTAAGATTTTAGCGTACTGCAGGCTAATCCGATAGGCCAATCAGAAGAAAGCTTGCAATATGAACTTCTATATTTAGACTGGGAAACACCTTTTCTAATTCGTCCAATTTCTCCGCTTATTTTGGGTCGCAAACTGTAGCACACTTTTTGACAGTATTTTGATCAGTCCCGGACTTGTATAAACTTTCAATTGATGCAATAAAATAATTACAATTCGCTTTCAAAACGTCGAAGCGGACAGCTTCAAAAGCCATAAAGTTGGCACATGGAGTGGACCCACTGTTACGATGTTACTGTTTGATAACTGCCAAACTGGGTATATTCATAAATTTCGCGTATGATTTTGCGCACGTTATCAGGTATCGTTTGTTAATTTCACAACATTGCAGCTGGAAGTACGTTGAGTGATTCAATTTAGTTGGTTGTCATAGTTTTTAAAAAGTCATATAAGCTAAAAAAATAACTAGCACATGTTATTCACTCCGAAATCGAACAAATCAAGTGTTGAGTTTGAATGAAACTAATCTTTAATGATTTCACACTATCTTTTTTTAACAAAATACAAAATAACGCGTGTGGCATCATGGTATTTCGATTTAACAATCTCAATTATTTAATACTGAACTACATACCGAAAATACAGGTTGTATAACGTTTTTAAAAACTGTGATTTGATTTCTTGCTTGATAAACTGTGCCTATAACTCTTAATAACTCTTATTTATAAATGTTACAATTAGCACGCTATACTATTTGAAATATTCTTATTCAACGCGACGATTTGTATTCAAATCTTTTAACTTTGTTTGAACGTGGGTATTTCTCATTTGCATATGAACTACATATGTCTCCGTTATAAACTTAACAATCAACTAATAACACTCCCTGGCTCGCATTTGGTCTTCTTATTTAATAAGCATGTTTATGATGATATATGTTCATGTATTTAAGTACTATACGACGAGTATTGCAATGTACAAGAAGAAACGTTTACCCAACGTATGTTTCTAAAAATAACAATTTTAGAATTATCGCTTCTGCAGTACCGAATGTAAACGGTGATTTCATTGGCTGTATGTAAGCAGCTGGTAAGGGGCATAACTCGTGATCACAATAGATGTCGCTGCTTCGTTACACTGTTATCTGGGCTGTTGAGGGCAAGGTAAAAAAATGCATAGAATTTATTTCTATACGTTTTCACCTTGCCGTGGGAAGATGCATGATGACATACTCCTAAATGATTTGAAAGTTTGTTGCCTTTTCAACGACATTTAGCTGTGGTCTACAAAAATACATTTTGAACATGGATAAAGGTCGATTAAAACTAAAATAAGCAAACTTTCATGTCTGGAATGCAATTAATCAGAAAAACACAAAATAAATGCTGCAAATAGCTGGTTGTCGTTTCTCAAAACACAATGGTAACATTGCATTAAATTGTAATCTATTAAAAGAATTGGTTAAATGCTTTGTGGCACGGGACCCTGCCATGCATTCAGTAGCACGACATTTCCCGGGATGTTCGCGAGCGTTCGCGAACACTCAATGTTTAAATGCAGGATACCCGCCGTGAACATTGTGTTACTGAACGCAGGGCTGGTCAGCATTGACAGGGAGCCGTTTGAAAGGTTGAATGTCCAAAATGTACATCTGCATACGATACACGGTCCACAAACCTAACACCGCACGTCTCAGATAGTGAATCAAAGTAATGACCTGATGCTTCACTTCATATTTGTTACCTGTTTTAAAGGTGCATCCATTGTGTTTCATAAAATTTTATTTGGCTTTAAAACGTTCCAACTCACCACATGTGCTGTCTACAATACAAATAAGTTCACTCAGTTTGCATATTTATCCCCAATCGACAAATAAATCATAATTACTAAATTGAGTAACATCATTATGCATCAGAAATACTTGCCATTTAGATAGTGAAGAAATATAACATGGTTATATTTGGGATAACACTACCTTCAATAGTACAAATTCTTGTACTTTTTCGGGCCGAGTCCCATGCGGGATTCGAACCCACGCCCTCAGAGTAAGGCATGGGACTCGGCCCGAAAAAGTACAAGAATTTGTACTATTGAAGGTAGTGTTATCCCAAATATAACCATGTTATCATTATGCATGTGCAGAAACTGCACGTCCAATTTACATGCACAGTAGTTATGTGACCTATTAAACAATATCAACTTAAATTTGTCTTTTTGTCTGTTATAAATAAGAATCCAAAATTACGTTTCCCTCATTGACGCGCGCCAAAAGCTGTGCATTGTCCGGTTTTCGATCAGATATCACTACTTTTACCTTCATATCGTCAAGTCTACTATCATCAAAATGGTGGTTTTCGGTAACATTCGGTACTTCTCGATAAAGTAACACTATTTATAACGTTTGCAATATGTGACCCCCAACAACACAATTGGTGTACCTTTAAAAGCAAAAACACCAAACTAATTTACAGTATTAATTTAAATAAAACAAAATCATCGGAAGCTATTTCAAATGTTCAATTAACCAAATGTCGCCATGTCTTAACCGATATGATATGACCCATGAGAGGCGTGGGTGATTAATCTCTTGTTTACAAGAAAGAGAGTAGACACGCACCAAATAGTATTATCAATGGTGATTCACGTGTTTGTACGTTTAGAAGGACAGATCGAATAGCCTTGGACCTTGTTATTGTGATACAATTGGTGTTTCATATGCCTAGTTATGTTCACTTTTGCTTGATGTTTACAACTAAGGATCAGTTATACACGTGATCAATATTGAGGGATTATGGATGGACATTAATGCCATGTGTAACTGTAAGCTAGAGACACGTTACCAATGATTGAATTAGTGTCCACTCCCACAACAGTGTACAAGGTCAGATGCTCCGAATCTTGTCATGTTTTCACCAGTCTTTAAAGGGGCAGTAGCAGGTTTTCGCTCAAATACAACGATGAAATGTATTTGAAAAATAATGTCACCAATAGTAAAACACCCTTGTCTCTTCCGAAAATTGAAGTTGAAGTTGAAATTGAGTGTACAATGTACATGGTTCGGTAAAGCCATGGAACTCTTTTTGTAATTCGAAATGATAAAATGTGTTCACATTAAAATGGCCGCCAAGCAATTGCTTTATACGCAACGTACACCGTTATTACCACTGTGGATAATTGGTTTGTGTAATAAGATGTTTACCTTTTTAAGTTAATATAAATGACATAAACTAATGACATGAACTATCATAATAATTGACTACTGCCCCTTTAACACGATTGCTTGTTTTGTTAACATTATTTTTGGAATTGTGAACAAAGGTTTACGCGTTTTATGTACCGTCATTCGAAATATCTTGACACTTAAGTAGAAAGAAATACATTAGTCAAGAATTTTCAAATGCTAGATTTTCTTCAATATTCCGAAAATAGAATGTTATTTTAAGCTTGATCACCCCGTAATTGAATTTGGAAATGTTTTCTAATGGAGGGATTAACATGCAGTAAGAAGGTGATAGATGGAATGCACCTCGTGCGCATGTCTAGGCCATTTACTGAAGATAAATCACAATATATAGCTCGTCCCTAGAAACTAGGGGTTACTATTGTACTATTAAAAATATTTCTAATATCAATAAATGTTTATGACCATACTGAATTCAATGGTGAAAATAATTGTTCCTGGCAGTGTTGAGAACATTGTTTCGTTCTGTATGCACCTGTCCAGTGAACAAGTGTAGACCCGAGCACATCTTATATCCGTTGTCCAACTTAAGAATTTAAGAATTCAAGAAAGTCATAGGTAATGATTAATATGTGTGCAGGATGTGACAGGAAACAAGTCAAGTCGATTACAAGTACAGTTACAGTTACAGCAGTAAGTTGTGTTTCAATGAACATCGCAAACTTAATTTTACCATCGCTAGGCAATCCTATCTCTGGATCAAGGTTGACATGTTTACTTTGGAAGACATGCATTGTACTCCGGGAAAAGTGACTTCTTCATATCAAAAGCTCAAAAACATAATACTCATATAAAGGGTTAACCCTCAAAAGGCACATCTACAGATCATGGTTGACATGTCTATCGATCGATTTGATGACAATAGTAGTGGTGTGGGAGATATTGCCGGCAAAAAACGGGCTGAAGAACGGCCAGTAGGAAAACTTCGTAAACGGGGCAATAATAAACGTTATGTGCTTACATGACAAATGTGTCTACACGAGGAGACCAAAACAATAGGTACAACAACGTAAGATATTTTAATTACACCCAACGAGGAACACGATTGAAACGTAGTTACATCATTCCTTTAAAAGCCAATTGTAATTTGTGGAGCATTTTCTGTTCATATTTTTTTAAAAACATCTTTTAAGAAATCGTCGTTTTGGAATTTTATTAATTAGGCGAGATAGGAGAGTGAAGTATGGCTTGCTGGCATCCCAAAGCAATGATGCGACATCAATTTATAGTCAAAGAAGGTTAAATTATGCCGACAACATCTTGTTCTAAATTAATTTCAATATTTCACATGATTTTACCAAATACCAAACCTGTTGTCTACAAGCCCTTTGAAATAGCTCCACGTGTGTTTGAACAGGTATAAAGAGTATGTACTCTTCTATGTAAGTATCAAACTCTTCTGATTGAAATTGAATATGTAATTTCCGAATTATATCCTCATCATTGACATTCAAAACAGAGACATCAGAAATATTGTGTGTAAATGTATGTCTCTGTAATAAATAAGCGATTGTTGTTTCCCCTTAATGTACTTATTTACTTCTCACATTCCCCAAGTTTTGTTTTATGATATTATGCCAAGCTTCTTTGGTGTAATGTTATCAATATCTTGGGTGTTGTATAATTATCCATCCAATTAGCTTATAATGATTAGTTTTTGTTTTCAGGTTTTCAGACTTTATGCTAAGATACTTTTATCGGTTTTTAAGCTCTTTATATGATAGTGTGTAGCACAGTTTATTACAAATGGGAATGTGGATAAATACGTGAGTAAGCCAGAGCAAAGCATTACTCAGCTCGTTAACTTACATTTTGCTGAACCACAAAGAGAAATGATTTAGCAATGTATGTAAATGGTAATAGTTCATTTGAACTTAATTCGACCTATCTCGACACCAGTTAAGCAAATGGTTACACGTCGTTCAACACAAAGAATGTCAGACAGTACAGTTAATAGCCCATTTCAGATTCATTAACTTACTTTCTTCTGACAATATTTGGGCCATGTTTTATGGTGTTTAATTCACTGTAATTGGTCACCTGTTTCACCATCATCCCTAACTTGCCTATCAAATGAACATGCTATCAAACGAACAGACGTATGCTTGCCTCTTACGCCAACGGCCCGGGTTCGAATCCCGATGGAGACACCAAAAATGTGTGGCCTGGGTCTTATACTGTGTTGTGTCAGGGTAATAATGTACCGCCAGTGAGCAGTGCTTGGTATAGGATAAAACAACTCAAGTTCACCACAGTGAATCTTAACAGATGAAAGTAAGGTTAACCTTAGTGTAAAGATCATTTATGCAACGACCCCTGATATATTTGCATTGTCTCACTAAATTTGGTTTCTAGGATCATTCTCTACCCTTCAATAAAACTGCTTAAGTGAAATGTTTGGCATAATCACAGTGGTGCTTGAACAACAGTGTAATAACAGTGAATGCATGTAAATGAATGCAACTGATGAATCCAAAAGAGAAATGAAACATCTCTGGACGGTGGTTATGTTGTGAGTATAATTCTGATCTCAACACGTGTCTGTTACATGTCTGTTCGGGGTTGATTATGGACGTCCACGCAGGTTCTGTTCAGCGTTGTCACCAATTATTTTCTTCTGAATCCTTTGCTGTGTTTCATTCAATCTATTTTTTCACCAACACTGCAGATATGCATCGACTGTCAGTGTCCTAATTTTTATTCATATAGTCACTTTTGCTACATGTTCGTTCTCAAACAAAATAATTAAACATGTAAGAAGTGTACCTGTTTCGGGGGTTATATCTTGGTGTACAAGTACACCCTTCATTACATTTGTCGACTTTTTAACTTTCATCTTCCAGGTTAACAAACAAGCAGTGTTTTATTTTCAGAGTGTGTGTTATTTGTGTCGTTTATTATAGTTCTTTGATTTTCTGTTTTATAAAGATTCTCTCAGTTTGAAATTCAAATTTTATTGGAAAACTTAAAATCTCGAAATCCCACTAATATCTCAGCAAATTTGACTTAATCTGAGCATACAGTAAATAAGTGACATTGTAATATAACAGACCATTAATAGACTCCAAACCAAAATCTATTTGTGCCAACTCGTTGTGGTGGGCCACCGTTGATTAACGATGGTGTGGGAGAGGGATATATCCATCTACATCTTGTCTCATAATGGACAATCCAACTCGGACAATCTTCCCTGGTACTATTTTGGGACCACTGACACGATTTGATTACAACGAAGGCCAATTTGTTCGTTACAGCATTCCAAAAGCAATTTTGCAGGCTATTTCGGGGAAAACTGAAAAAATAACAACCTCGGTTGTGCAAGACGCCAAATAAAACCTTGAGCTGAAAAGAAACTGTTGAAGTTGTAATGAAGAGCACATGTGTCAATGGCGCTATGTATTTCTTTACATTTATTACTAAAAGCTCAACAATTGTTCATAAAGTAGCTTAGGTCATTGATATCCTGAAGCATATGCAGTAGTTGATATGTTCTTAAGTATGTTCAGCAGTTGATATGTTCATAAAGTATGTTCAGTAGTTGATTCGTTCCTGAAATATGTTCAGTAGTTGATATGTTCATAAATATGTTCAGCAGTTGATATGTTCATGAAATATGTTCAGTACTTGATATGTTCATGAAATATGTTCAGTAGTTGATATGTTCATAAATATGTTCAGCAGTTAATATGTTCATGAAATATGTTCAGTAGTTGATATGTTCATGAATCAGGTTCAGTAGTTGATTTTGTCATGATACAGATTCAATAGTTGATTCATAAGTATGTTCAGTAGTCGACATGTTCATAAATATGTTCCGTAGTTGATATATTCATAAAGTATGTTCAGTAGTTGATATGTTCATAAATATGTTCAGTAGTTTGAAATGTTCATAAATATGTTCAGCTGTTGATATGTTCATGAAATATGTTCAGTAGTTGATATATTCATTAAATATGTTCAGTAGTTGATTTTGTCATGATACAGATCAATAGTTGATTCATAAGTATGTTCAGTAGTCGACATGTTCATAAATATGTTCAGTAGTTGATATGTTCATAAAGTATATACAGTAGTTGATATGTTCATAAAGTATTTCAGAAGTTATTATGTTCATGAACTATTTTCAGTAGTTGATTTTTTCATGATACAGATTCAATAGTTGATTCATAAGTATGTTCAGTAGTCGACATGTTCATAAATATGTTCAGTAGTTGATATGTTCATTAAATATGTTCAGTAGTTGATTTTTTCATGATACAGATTCAGTAGTTGATTCATAAGTATGTTCAGTAGTTGATATGTTCATTTAATATGTTCAGTAGTTGATTTTTTCATGATACAGATTCAATAGTTGATTCATAAGTATGTTCAGTAGTTGATATGTTCATTAAATATGTTCAGTAGTTGATTTGTTCATGATACAGATTCAATAGTTGATTCATAAGTATGTTCAGTAGTTGATATGTTCATTAAATATGTTCAGTAGTTGATATATTCATTAAATATGTTCAGTAGTTGATTTTGTCATGATACAGATCAATAGTTGATTCATAAGTATGTTCAGTAGTCGACATGTTCATAAATATGTTCAGTAGTTGATATGTTCATAAAGTATATACAGTAGTTGATATGTTCATAAAGTATTTCAGAAGTTATTATGTTCATGAACTATTTTCAGTAGTTGATTTTTTTCATGATACAGATTCAATAGTTGATTCATAAGTATGTTCAGTAGTTGATATGTTCATTAAATATGTTCAGTAGTTGATTTTTTCATGATACAGATTCAGTAGTTGATTCATAAGTATGTTCAGTAGTTGATCGTTTCATGATACTGATTCAGTAGTTGATATGTTCATGAAGTATGTTGAATAGTTTATATGTTTTTATTTAAGTTGTTAATGTCAACTGACATATTCTCTTTAATGTGAACGAAGCATATCTATGTACATGTATGGAAACTCCAAATTAAATCTATAGAATGATATATCTTTAAAGAAGATGTAATTGATATTGTATACATCGAATTCGAGACGTGTCTCTTTAAAATAAAATCAAAGTGATATTTTATGTACATGGATTCGGTATGTAGTAAAATCTTCAATGTTAAATCCTTCCAGATAAAATATCTAAACTTACAGATAATACTTCAAGGGAAAATTGCCTGCTTCGAATCTACTTATCCCGGAATTAGACCATTTCCCTGTATGAGCATCACTCTCTGATATGGGATGTGATAGAAGATAACCAGTACCGACGGGAGGGGATTTCTATTCAGCCTCGCTGAGAAAGAACAACTTTTTTAACATGTATATTTTAAAGTGCACAGTTGTGCAACGATTCGCACATCTTAATCTTAAATCTTGAATCTTAAACTTAAAATTATTTTGTGAAAAAAATGCATTTCCTACACAACTTGTAATATAGTTATTAAAAGCAAATGTATTGGTCTTGATAACTGTATTCGCGTTTCGTTTCTTTGCGTTCCTGAGCCAGGAGCGAAATGTTAAAGGCAAAGAAACTGAAGGAGGATAGGAAGTTGTTGAGTTTCATTGCATTGATGTGAGTCTTGATTTGTAAAGGGTAACTGCGCTGCACGAATGTCCTATCACGATCTTAGATAGAGGCGCAGAGGTTGATATACTATTTGAAGATAAAATGTGTATTTAAGAACCTCGTTCAGAAACTCTCTTTCCAGAATTAGATCAGTTATCAGCATTGGCAACATGTGCGTCTGATAAGTGATGTCATAGATAATTGCATGTTTGTTTACTACTGACGGGAGATTCAAATATTTCCTCATCACATGCACGTTTTCAGAACTTCACTGACAACATTCGCTAATGATTTCGAAATGTCAAATGAAGATCAGGAGCAAACCAAATTATGCACAGACACGCATACGATGTGAAAATGATCCCAAATATAATATATGAATATCCCTTCACGACATAATCATATTTTTGCATCCATGCTCGACACAGAATATAGTTTTAGATAGCAGCTCCAGCATTATTCTGTGAGTTACAAACAGGCTTTCGAGAAAAATAGAGTTCCTTTGACTACATACTCTATCAATAAATATCCTTTTCCGTTTTAAATCCCTCCCCCTGAGACATCTACGGATTAAATATAATTAATTTGGGCAATGTCTTTGATTATTGATTCTCCACTAAAACTGAGTTAGCGATATTTGGAACATACCAAGATATAGCAAGTATGAATCAAGAGTTATATAATTTTGGTTATTTGTCCATCTCTCTTCAGCAACACAGTTTTGCACATGTGGATATTCTCATCTAACATTGTTAGTGGGATAGATCTTCAATAGTACAAATTCTTATACTTATACTCAACAAAACTCGAGGTTCGATATTCGATAGTTTAAGTATTTTACATTCAGTACCCCTCTTATAGATGTAGTTTTGCACAGCCCCCAAGGTCATTATTGTTTAGGGCTATTTCTAATGGATACGCGCAGTTTTACATCCATTATAATGCTCTTTAAACGTTTTAGACGATGTAGCAGAGACATACATTTATAAACATGATCATCCTCTATTGCAAGCTCCAAACATATCTGCATATATAAAAAATGCAATTTCCACGAAACATATTTAAAAGTATTATCCTCTATACAGTTTCTCAGATCTCTTGAAAATTGTAGTTTTGGCATAGAAAAGCTGAATATACTGACCTAACGATCTAACGAGTAATAATTTATTACCTGGGTTATCCTTCTTAGATAACTTCTGTCCACGTATAAATTCAACTTGATTAACGAAATTTACATCTTACCCATACATATTTACATTATAACTCCATAATTAAATATCAACTTAAATATGAAGTCATGAGGTTATCTGAGTGTCTTTCCTTTAAAAATACTATCTTATCTAATCGTAGAAACGATATTTTACGACACGAGGTACCAATAGTACGTGTTACTATTTTTCCATTACCTTTGTGTTGAACCGTATGTGTGCACCTTTTGGAAGCTGCTACCTGGATATCAATCATTTTCAGACGGCGTAATATGTGTGACCTAGAGATTTTATTTCACGGTTAGAACCGAGTATCCTACTTAATTAACGGTACTTAGTCAATTGACGAAAAATCATTTACGACGGCGTAACAGGTGTGAACTGATAGAGATTTGACTTCACGGATAGAACCGATTATCCTACTTAATGCTACTGAGTAATCAATCATATAATACGTCTTTGATATATATATATATATATATATATATAAATCCCTACTTGTTACACCCCACATTCCACCCGATGAAGGAGTATGTATATCCGAAATATTATGTGTGTTCACAATAAAGAAGTATAGTATGCATTTGATTATCAAAGTAATAATCGACTGTTATAACAAAACTTCCTGTAGTATTTATTTACCGTACAAATCAAATGCTGTACTTCAGAGAGATGCACGATGTTAACTTTTAAAATGTCTATTACTTGTTGTCTATCCTTTTAACCATGTTCCATGGTCATATTCATCCCCAACAGTAAAACGTCTGTACACTAATCTATCTCTTCTAACACATTTAGGAACAGATTAACCAATATACAATGTACAGTTCACACTCCACACATGATAACCGAATTTATAACAAGGATTTGATTCACACCATTCAAACTACTCAGCCCATTACAAGATACCTTTTCTTCGCAAATCTGAGACAGTTATGTATATTTATTTGAATAACAAACTTTCATATGTTATATTTGAAAGCAATTCTCTATTTAGATATAAGTCATATTAAGGCACTTTGATAAAGTACTGGTTTACGCTCACTTTTTTTAAATATCTCATTTTAATAAATAGAGGATATCTGTCTTTTCTTGACTAATACCATGTATATCTCATCGTATTAATGTATTAATGAGAAAGTTCTTGATGGAAGATCTATCACAGATGAAACGCAATTTATCTAAATGACTGCACACTCAATAGTGAATATGGATTTAATTACATTGTCAAATTGTCCTGAAGACATACAATGTATTTGTTACATAGACTTATGTCAATCACAATTTAGATAATCATTGTGGCATAGAGGGCCACATGAATTATTATAAACACCTTCCGTCCTTTTTCACAGTAGTCCATTTAGAAGTAGTCTATTAATCCTTCTCGTTTGTATTATAAATATTAAGATTTTAGTGAGATTTATCGTGTTGTATTGTTAGCAGTGACAGGTGATATGTTATGTTTTAAGCAGGTGTGAACAATAAACATAGAACATCAATGACGAATGAAGCTAATTTTCCTTTGCGCTCAAAATCTTTTATCATATGTGCCATGTTTTTTCTGGTTCACACTGTGATAACTGATACGTTATCTTGTCTGCTGCTTTATGGTTTCTAAATAAAATGTAAATTGATACAATTGGCATTTTCCCCCATATTTACTGAAACCATAAACACATCCTTGACCTAGCAGAACATTTGTGTGTTTCTCATTAACTCCCTCAAAAGATACGTCTTCAGTTTTTATTTCTTTGATTTTATTTTATATTGTGTTTCAGTTAAATTTAATTTACAAATTGCCTTTATGACCTTCAGATTGTGAAACCTTGGTTCAGTGGTATTCACAAATTGACAAATTGATGGTCATCAAAAAGATTTATTTTCTATAATAAGTAAAGGAAACCTATTATTTTTCCCGACAACAAGTCTTAAATCAAAGTGATTTGTTTTAAAAGTAGCTTCCCGAATGGCATTCACAGTTATAAGATGATTTATGGTATATAAAGTTTGAACGAAATGGGAACGCCAGCATTAATTGATAACTGTAAAGATTTTTTTTCAAAAAATATTCTAGAATGATTATCCTTTTTTATTTTAGGTGACAATTAGGTTATTAACTACGTGTTAGCTAGGAATTACATATTATTAATCCATTATTTTTAAAACGATGGTACGATTGAGAATCATGTTCATACCGCAGGTTCTTTTATCTCCAAGTAAATGTTTATCAATTGTACATGGAAGAAATCACTTACAACATGCATTATTTGTAGAAGAAAACAATATGAAACGGTTAGAAGAAGAAGAATGAAGAAAATATGTCATATATCTTTAGAGAGGTAACATAGAGAGATGCTTGGTTTCATAACTGCCCTTCCCAAAACTTTTATCGACCCTAATTGTTCTTAAATTAGAAAATGTCTACTTTTATTAAAACATTAAAACCAAACATATGGGATCTGATACTGTTCATATTCCTGTTAACGGTATATCCATTGTGTTGTTTGAGTCAAATATGCCAAACGTTATAAATGGTCTTTTTTTATCGAGAAGTACCAACTGTTACCGAAAATTACCATGTTGATGATACTCGAGTTAGTATATTGACGATATGAAGGTATCGATTTCTGATCGAAAACCGGACAATGCACTGCATGTGGCGCGCACCAATAAGTCAAACGTAATTTTGGAATCTTATTTAAACCAGACAAAATAACAAATTAATATTGTTCAATAGGTCATATAACTACTGTGCATGTAAATAGGACGTGCACTTTCGGTTTCTGCAAATGCATATTAATGTTACTCGATTTTAATTGGAAACTAGTAATTATGATATGTTTGGCGATTAGGGATGAATATGCAAAAGCTGAGTGAATTTGTTTGTATTGTAAACAACACATATGGTTTGTTGGAACGTATTAAAGAAAAAGAAAATTTTATCAAACACAATGGATGCACCTTTAATATCTGAAAACCTGCTTATTTTCCCCCTGGTATCTAACATTTTATTCTTGTTCTTAGTATTAAACCAGGTTTATGTGTCAACAGGTGCTTTCTACCTGCTCTATATACCTAGTTTAGTCTGGATGTAAAAGGTGCTAAATGCATCAAAGTGATGAGTAGTCTGGATGTGGGGAGATACAGTTCAGATTTAGATACATTGTCTCTTTTCATATAAAAATAACCCAACACGATAAGGTACTAGGTCAAGTATCCACAAGACTGTGTTAATCGACAAAACAGATGCTATCTTTATTCTCCTTTATGAAGTAACAACTGTCACGTTGTCACGCAGTGCCTCCTTCTCCCCGACTGTCATTAAATATATCCTTGTGCCATGTCCTTATCAATTTTGGTTCTTAAAGCAAAATCAAGCAAACACTTAAGTTTTTTACACGATATGTCTTTCGATTTTCATTATAATTAGGGCGACAAAGTCAAACCAATGTTGACAGATTTAAATTAATGTCATTTATTTAGTTTACATCTTATACATATTAATTGACATATTTTAGAAATTCCCTATTCATTTATTAAAAGAGTTGGAATCCTATTTTCTTACACAGAAATTAAACACGCATGAACGCATAGTAAATTTACTTTTACTAACAGGCGAATATTACTACCATAAGCAATATTGCATCTGTGCACTGCAAAGTTCGCCGTATAAACAGGGCTTTACACTACGTTATTACAGGCTTCTAATATCGGAGTTCCTTATTATCGTGTTAGTCCGGTTTTCGTGACTACCAAATCTCTCACATAGCTATGTGTAGATCTTACTGTCTATCTTACTTGATTAGGATTGAACAGTGGTTTGTACGTTAGATCTAAATAATAATAATTATTAAAATCAAAACCTTTTTAAAGCAAACATGATTTGAATAATCGAGAATCAAGATGGTTCATTTTGTCCTGTGCAACTGGTTACTTCAGCGGTACAGTATATATACGAATAAAGCAGTATAATTTGTAGTAACATATTTTAATTAACTAAATAAAGGTTGTTGACACTCATTTTATCTACATGAAGACAATAACTATTTAATGTACGGCATAATCCACTACTTATTGTGAAATTGTAACGTTAGAGTTTGCCAGTCCCTACGTACGAATCTGTATTTCCAACTCTCTCACTGTTTACTTCTGAAAGCTCATCCTCACTTGATTCCTGGTGTTCAACTCAATGTTGATTCACAATAGGTTCATACTGATAAGGACTGATGTTATTTATGTCAGATGGTTGAAAATCAACGCTATCCGAGAAAGCCATAACAACACTACGAACGTAGAAAATACACTGAATCAGCGCGCGGGAGAGCATCTTTGACATCATATCACGTGACTGCTGCCAGCCTGATTAACTCTCGGGGATTTCCGGAAACACGACTCGCACCAAAAACGTTTTATCAACGTTTCTACATAAAATGTCGCATTTTAATAACATTTTTGACACACTTTGTCTTAAACAATACTGTTAAACATGTTAAAACAAAGTTTTTCTCTAATATTCTCCTTTAATATCTGAAAACCTGCTTTTTTCCCTGGTATCTAACATCTTATTCTTGTTCTTAGTATTAAACCAGGTTTATGTGTCAACAGGTGCTTTCTACCTGCTCTATATCCCTGGTTAAAATTTAGTCTGGATGTAAAACGTGCTAAATGCATCAAAGTGATGATCATTTCACGGAGTAGTCTGGCTGTGGGGAGATAAAGTTCAGATTTAGATACATTGTCTCTTTTCATGTAAAAATAACGCAACACGATAAGGTACTAGGTCAAGTATCCACAAGACTCTGTTAATCGACAAAACAGATGCTATCTTTATTCTCCTTTATGAAGTAACAACTGTCACGTTGTCACACAGTGCCTCCTTCTCCCCGACTGTCATTAAATATATCCTTGTGCCATGTCCTTATCAATTTTGGTTCTTAAAGGGGCGGTAGCACGTTTTTTGCAAATTTAATTTTTTCAAATTTCCCAATTATAATGATAGTTTATGTCATTTATATTTACCTTAGAGGGTAAAATATCTTATTACACAAACCAATTTCCCGTAGTGGTAAAAACAGTGTTGCGTAGAAAGCAAAAATTGCATGGCGGCCATTTTATTGTGAACACAATTTATTATTTTGAATGACAAAAAACGATTCCCATGGTTTTACGAACCATGTACACTCATTTTTTAGATTGATTTTCCGAAGAGGGAAGGGTGTTTTACTGTTGGTGAGATTATTTTTTCAATTACATTTTATCGACTTATTTCACGGGAAAAATGTGCTACTGCCCCTTTAAAGCAAAATCAAGCAAACACTTCAGTTTTTTACACGATATGTCTTTAACATGTATGTGTGTAAACGGAAAAATTGTTTCAACATTTTATCAATATGTCATGTAATAAGTCATCTTCTCTTGCCATTCTCCATTACTGACTGATTTAAGCCTTGCAGTATTTACCTCGATTTACCGTGCCAAGGTAGTGGATCGCTGCACCTGAAAAGCATTGTGAGCTCTGATTTCTTGGCACGGAAATACGGAAAGGCTTAAATCAGCCAGAAATGGAGGACTGGCAAGAGTTATGGCTTGTGTAAAGAAGTGTTTAATAAGTACGATTTAATATCCATGTTGCATTTTCACATGTACCGTTATTAATTATTGATATTGATCCATTTCAGTTGTGTAAATAAATACAAAGGCTCATTGTTTAATTCAACCGCATTTCCTAAAAAGCATAACGTGTCTTCAATGATGGCCACACACTGGATAAAAAAGTCATGTTACCTCGTGTTCAAGAGTTGTACTTCCGGCACGGGACGGAAGTCTGCTGGACTCGGAGCTTTACATGTTGGTAGGGGGTAGGATCTCAGAACTATATTGATATGTGCTTGATTTACTACAGTCTAGTGTGTTACTCATACTTAAATACTTGTACTTATATTCATACCATCCAGTTGTTCCGCTTTGTAGTAAGGGGTATTACTAACTATAGTCCTTTAGTTGGTTTATCCTTATATATATTTCACTGAAGTAGTGATTAACAATGAACGCGACTCCCCGCATGGGTGGGTTACCCGCTACATTATTGGATAAGCTGAGATTTGAAGGGTCATTCCCTGCCCCACACTGAGACATGAGTTGAGAGACGTGTGGTGTCACCCTGGTAAGTGGCTTAGTTCGAAGTGTACCTCTGTCCGCCCAGCAATAAATAGGTACCTGGTATGAGACGACGGTAGTCTGAATTTGAACCTTGAGGTAACCGGTTGTATTCTCCCAAGGGAGTGTTCTGTACTCGCTGACCAGGGGTATTATGTCTGTCTCGCCATGAGCAGGTAATAGTACCCGGAGGTAGCGCATTATAGATACCCACATTATCATTATTATAGAAATGCCTTTTATGGTGTTCAGCTAAAGGGCTTTATTTTCCAAGAAGGATATTTTTTTAAATTATTTTCTGGAACAGAATTCAAATATCCGACGGTAAAGTTCAATGAATTTTATGCAAAACACTATCAGTAGAACCGTATTCGAAAACAATAGGATGAACTCAATAAAATCATGTAGGTCGAATGCATCACAAACGATTTGAATAGCTCGTTAATCACCCTTTAGATCAATGAATAAAGCTTCAAAATACTTAAATTCTTCTCACGATTTTCTCACTGTCGGATATATGTGACTCAGCCTGCTGTTTTGACGTCAACTTTGATATATTTAATTGTAGCGTTGACCCCTCATTAGTGATTTGAACGCACATACTGTGTTGTCCTTTTGTTTAGAATACAAACGCCTAGTTTGGAACGTTCATCCATCACGAATGTCATCTGTTGTATAACACTTCTGCGAGTTTGTAGCTGTAAAGAGGTTGTGACATATATACTATTTTATATAAGGAAGCCATTTCATCTCAATGTGACAGCTCCTTCGAAGAAACCATATGATTTCCAATATTTTAGATAATGCAAGCTTGCAATTGTTTTTACGAAAATCGAGTTCATCTTATTACATTGTGCCGCGAAATCGAATATTCTTATATAAAACAACAAATTGTCTTGAGGAGAAACATAAAATCAATATTTAAACAGTTTTACCAAAATAACGATTGAAATTGTCAGTATGGCAAGGCAACATTTTGAGTTACGGAGTTGCACGGAGTTGAATATACTAGTAATACAGATAGCTAATAAAATGCAACAGTGTCACACCATTAGTAATCATTGTCATTAAGTCCATGGTTCTTGTTGATGTAATGTAACATATAGAGAAGTTCAAATTTGGTTAACTTGCATAACTGTTAGACAACTTAAAGCGTTTAACAGTGTCATGTAACTTTGGGAGTGACATAACAGGGAATCCTAAATAAAGCGAAATTCGATATTTGTGTAAAGGATTGAAAATCTGACATATTTATCTGTACGGCTAAAACAGCAGATGAACCATATCCTCGCTACAGCGTCTATACACTTAGAAACATCAAAGTAAGCCCAGGAGCATTTACCCATACATTCATGACTCTAGAAACGAATGGACTTTCCGTAAACATATAGTCCAGTCAAAAGTGAGTCACATCTTTTAATCCACGCAACCACAATTACTCGCCTAAGGACTTAAGTTAGAGTGTGAATATTACAATATTACTATACTTTATAAGTACCTGTTTTTCTTCAGATATGTGTAATCGGGGTTCGAACACTTTTATGTAACAATCATAATCTATCTCTCAATAAATGAAAAGATAATGAAATAAGAAAACGAATACAATCGAAATTTGTGATTGGTCAGAAGTGAACATCTAGAGGATCGAGGGACAGATTTTCGCTAAAAATATGGCAAGAGGGTGTATGCATACCTCACATGCATATTTCACCTATACCTTGGGAAGATGCAGATGAACATGCTTCAATAGATAACTCCACATCACTGAACATTGCATTTGTAACTCAAAAACAAACACCTGCCAATCAATGTTGGACACCTGTTGAAACTTGAAAATCAATCTCTGTTTTTTGTTCTCTTCAAACTTTGTTCCGTGGTTCTTTGCGGAAGAAAAACCAGACTGGCATCATCAGCAGGGATATCTGATAGTTCATGTTGTGCGTATAATTACAGTGTTGAGTCTCCATTTCACCTCCTGCAGCTTGCAATATTGGACAAGCGTCAGGAAATGCTCGCTTCTGCAGAAATCTGGAGAAAGGAATGTTGGGAATCCTCAGTGTATAACTTATTCTTGTAACTTAATCTTCTTGAATAAGGTAACTCAAAACTGTCAACATGTGCCAATCGTTTAAGTGTATAAATACTTGTTTAGAACATCATACAAAACACTTGATGAAAAAGTAAGTACAGACTCGGAAATGTCATGTATGTTCGCAATAAAGTAGTAGTTATCGAGCCAAAAGCAATGAATTGAAATGTTGCCAGGCATTGAATGGTAAAGAGATTTTCATACTTATATTTTTGAGATGGTATAAGAAGACTAAGGCTCTCAAAATACTAAGTGTAGTCTTAATGCAGTAAACTGAGCACTACAGTCAATGGTTCCTAGGTCATAGGTCATATCGCGCAGCTTTAATTAGTGATGTAACCAAGAGTATGAAAGTGGAGCTGAGTATGTAAGTTTAACCCTGGGTATGGATGTACACTCGCATGATAACCTCTCTATATCCTATTCATATTCAAACGTTTAGCAATGTGAATAAAATGTGGTGGCACGTAGTCCTATGCATAGCCCAGTTGATCGCTATCAGTGAAGTTCACCAAGAACCGGCGCGACTCGCCCAATGGGTAGGTGACCCGTTTCATGGCTGAATAAACTGAGAGTTTGAAGGGTTGATTCCCTGCCCAACACAGAGACATGCGTTTCGAAGACTTGTGGTGTTACCTTGGGCAAGTGACTTCATTCAAAGTGTGCCTCTGTTCACTCAGCAGTACAACTGAGTACCTAGTATGGAAGTGAAGGCAACGTGAGCCGTAATTGGCAGCTAGGTTGCATACTCCCAGTGAGTTGAGAATGAAAAAGGAATGATGTTGGTCCTTACACCAGGATAAGAATGTGTGTGCGCTTTGAGCATGCCCTTTGCGTCGTGGAGTTCAGCGCGGTATAAGTATCCTCATTATTCATCTGTGTTCTGATTCAAATCCCAGTTTCTGAAAGGTCGATCCTGACATTTGATCAGTGCATCTTGATACCATATACACTTACAATAGATTAACTTCGATGACGTTCTACCATTTCAAGTAGAAGCTTAACATTAGATCAATCTGACTTCTCTGGTGACAAGAACGTGTCAATGATCGCCTTGTAGATATCGTCATCATATGTCATGTTCTGGATAGTATTTGCGTCAAGGTGATCCGATGCGTGAGTTAAACACTGCGTCATAAACATATGCCGTGTTTGGTAGACTGAGTACTGCAGTAATACCGTTCATAACATAAACTTGGTGTCCCTAAAACAATGCACTGAAAGTCCCTGAAAACAGAGTTTACAGTGGTGTTTACCATCATATGTTTAATCAGGTGTATGCGGACATAAAGGAGACACTTCTTTATAGGTGCTATTGGTGTCTTTACATCGATTTATCATGAGGTTAGTGTTAAGGAATAATTAAGACCTTACAAGTGGTTGAAAGTCGAAACGGCAACATAAAAAAGCTGTTTTTCTTTATTACAGAACCTAAAAAAGAAAATGTAATTTAAGCTTTTAAAATGTGCCTGAACTGTACACTGGGAACGTGTCGAAATATCACCAGAAGTTCAAGAAACGTAAGACAAACCAGCTACATCCTTATCTAAGAGTATCAGGGCTCCATTCAATAACAGCGAGCGCTTATAATAGCTGATTGATCGCTCAATGTAGCGCTCAAGTAGCGCTCAAGTAGCGCTCATTCTCTCTTGAACGACACGGTGCAAATTCCTCGAAGTTTGCTCGCCTTGATACGTAGCGCTACATTGAGCAATCGCGTTCAAGAGAGGCTTAAAGGTAATCGCTAATTGAGTGATTACTTTGAAACCTCTCTTGAACATGGCCCTGAAGTTGCACGGGATCAGTGATGATTACAAATATCAGGTATTTGTTGGCCATGAACATTCGGGGAATCCACTTAAATGTCTTAAATGTAGACAAGTATGATCATCGTTCAATCAAAGCTCTGGAAATTTCTTTACACATTATTTCAGCGGATAAGTGAACAAATTGTGAAGTAACTTAATCTGAAAAAGAATTATTAGCTACTCCTTGCCCATCTAAGGTGTATAATCTTTATGTTAGTATACCGACTTCTAAAAGTAAGTTTATATATACCAGGTATATATCATCAGGTAATTTCAAAGCCCAGACGTAGTATTCACTCAACAGCTTGGTTAGTGTATTAATTTATTTTGTTATTAATATGACCATCTCTTTGATACAACCCAGATGAGAACCAATTATTAAACAATCAGTGGAGTCTACAATTCCAATCAGAAAACATACCATGTTAAGAATCAGCCTCGATTCTCAATAATTAAGTGATTCCTTTTCTATATATTTTCATTTCTGATAGATGAGTATTTTTTCTTACTATTCAGCAATTTCTTTGTTTGATGAACATGATAAATGTATTAGTTTCGTCAGAAATAAAGAACCCACCCATCTAACGGAGTTTACCTTAACTTGTAATGTTTCTTAACCTATAATTTAGCAAACATTAAGGTTATATAAATGATAAAGCTTCGTGTCCTTGTAGAACTCATTTCTATACAAACTTTCGTACTCCCATTACATGTATGGTTCGCGTCCCAGTGTTTCTTATAATCCGTTTTCTTTGTATTTATAGCTGAAAGGCAAAGTCAGCGCAAAGGATAACATGCTATTTATGAGCCAAATAATTCAAAACGGCTTTGGGTGAAAACTTGTGAGTATTGCGTTCCTTTCTTGTGCAATATTGCCTTCAGAATTTTATTTTTTTTATCCATACAATGAACTTGAAATCAATATTAGAATTGTGTTTTGCATATTTACTTCGTGAAATATGGTCCATTTCGGTTAAAATAACTTGGATAACTAAAGAAAAGTCTTATATATTCAACACAATAATAATTCCAGAAAACCGAGTATATACGAAGGGTAGATAAGCAGTGAAAATAAATCAAATCAAATCCATTTATTCAACATAGACCGGGATGTAGCTCAGTTGGTAGAGCGTCCGCTCGGCGCCCGGTAGGTCGGGGTTCGATTCCCAACCGCGTCATACCAAAAGATGGAAGTTGTTGTTTTCTTGGCTTCCTTGCTTGTCGCTCAGCATTAAACGAACAGACCAACACTTGAACTGGCGCTTTTCTTTGGCTGCCGGGTGCCACTGGCACAACTCGAATTTCAATTCATTGTAATGAGAACAATATTATTAAATGTTATTAAATATTTAAAATCACTAGCAAGCGTCATGGCGTCATCGTCAGTCTGTTGGAAGGATATTTCTCAGAGTTAGAATCAGATGGAAGTTTGACGGTGTAGGTTAATTAGGTGCTGAAGAATTTGAAACCCACAGTCATCGATCGCTGACTTTAGTGTATCTTGTCTGCTTTGCATCAGGTATCAATGAGCCTGACCCAACCTTCCTCATTTCTAAAGTGTTAGTGGTAATATAATGGATAATGAACTCTCTCATGACAAATATAATGTAAGTGCGCAATCGATGAAAGTTTCAGTAATTCGGTGTTTAATCATTATTCTAGTGATGTTGATTTTTGTTTGTTGAGTACCATAGTGAGCCTTGTCTTCAATACCGCCCCTGTCGCTCTGGAATCCAGCTAACCACCTCTTGGTATTTGAAGGAGCACCCTTCTCTAATTTCATAACGACATATCAATATTTAACACACCTATATATAAAAGCCTGCATATCAACATAACTGTGAACCTGTGAAGTATGTATATGCAAAAACAATAACTGACCATTTACATACAAAATGAACGCTTGTGTGAAGTTGAGTGCATAATTTACCTTATACCTGTTTTACCTGTCCAAAATTGTTACATAAGTAAAAGACATTTCACTTCGAAATACATAACCTGATACAAAACAGTTTTTCATAGACAGACATTTTGAAAATGGTGGAAATATTTTTTTGTGTTACATGTTACATGTTGTAATTACTTCTCTTTCATTCTGATACAAGCTCACTTTTCAATGTTGTCTAAGACAAACTATTGATGGAGATTTTTATAAATGCCGAGAAAAAATGAAAAATTAAAGAAACAATTTCTTTCTTTAAATTTCTGCTAGCTCGATATTTTTCATAAAGAAAAGACAATGTATAACATATATATATTGCATCTATAAATTTGTTAGTTTTAGTTGGGTTTAAGAAATACATTAAGATCAAATATATAGGCCAGGTACTGATATCTATTCCCATGTTAAAGAGGAACGACATGATGATAAATGCAAAATTTCAACCTAATGATGTTTTGATTAAAACCAAATGTAGAGTCGGCATCGCCATTTTAACCACTGGCAACACCTGCTTTATCTAAAGGGTATTTCCCCGTTAAAGATTATCCATCTATCAGCTGTCAAATCTTGGCATATTAGAATCTCTTTAACATTTAATGTGAGGTTGTATCATCAAGAATCTTAAAATACACTTAATCAGTATTTAATTGTTTCTTTTACGACCAGATGATTGTATGTAATTGCCTTTACAAATTGTCAGTATTGAAATAATTGCTCGATAAATTTTACATGTTCAGATGGAACAACACAAAACCAAACATAAATACATCAGCTTCGTAGCTCAGTCTTTTAGGAGATAAGATAATTTATCACTTAAACCCGAGGTAAAAATAACTACCACTGTTAGTTAGACAAAGCCTTTAAAGGGGCAGTAGCACGTTTTTTTCACTCAAATAAGTAGATGAAGTGTATTTGAAAAAAATATCACCAATAGTAAAGCACCCTTCTCTCTTCCGAAAATCAAGTAAACATGAGTGTACATTGTTCTGTAAAGCCATGGGAATGGTTTTTGTAATCTGTAATAATAAAAGGTGTTGACATTAAAATGGCCGCCATGCAATTTGTGCTATACACCTAACACTGTTCTTACCACTGCGGAAACTTGGTTTGTGTAATAAGATGTTTTTACCTCTTCAGTAAGTATAAATGACATTAACATATTTTAAATGAGAAATTTGAACAAATGAAAGTAGCCAAAAACGTCTTAAAGCACCTTTAAAGGAAGGCTCACTCAATGTAATTCAAAGGCACATATGCAATTTTTTTTTATTTCAAACACAAACAAATAACATGACGTTCAAATAAGCAAACAAAACCCCTGTATCACATTCTTTTCCGGCCTGATGAGCTAAAAATCCTCATTTAAAGGTACATCCATTGTGTTGTTGGGGGCCATATATTGCAAACGTTATAAATGGTGTTACTTTATCGAGAAGTACCGACTGTTACTCAAAAATACCATTTTGATGACAGTCAACTTAGTATATTGAAGATATGAATGTAAAAGTGGTGATTTCTGATCGAAAAACGGACAATACACAGCATCTGGCGCGCGTCAATGAGTCAAACGTAATTTTGGAATCTTATTTATAATAGACAAAAAGACAAATTTGAGTTGATAATGTTAAATAGGTCACATAACTACTGTGCAGTTTCGGTTTCTGTACATGCATAATGATGTTACTCAATTTTAATTGGAAACGAGTAAGTATGATACATTTGGCGATTGGGGATAAATATGCAAGCTGAGTGAATTTATTTGTATTGTTGACAGCTAGAACGTGTTCAAGCCAAATAAAATTTTAAGAAATACAATGGATGCACCTTTAAGGGAAAGAACTCCCATCCATTGAAAAAAACTATTTCCAAGTGTGTTGTAAAGCTAAATAAGAATTCGCTGTGATTGGAGATATTCGTCAGGTGGCTTGATGTCACAAGATTTCAAAACATGTTATTTTAAGAGGGAACTGATGACTTCCATCTTCTTTTTCGCATCTTAAGTGTGCTCCAACTTTGAATAAAGTGGCATAAATGTGCATGTGGACTTCGGCAAGAGCAAGGCAAGAGCAAGAGAGTTATACCAGGCCATGGAGTGATGTACCATTCTGAGTGTACAATACATATGTACATGAGATTGTTCTATCACGTTCTGTACAATACGTGACAAAAACGGAGCATTCTACTTTAAAGAGCTATCAAGGATGTTGGTGAACATATCGGAAAATTGCTAAAAATATATCTCCGTGAAATATATACACTTAATTTTTCACAGATTTTTTCGACCCAAAACAAGCCAAGAAATTGCAAATTAGTAAATGTGTTTTCCAGTCTAAATATAGATAAAGTCTATTATTTTCAAGCGCAAAGCAGTGTGGTCTAACTCACACACTGTATACAAAGACACTAAAGAAAAAGAGTTTATGAACAATGAAAAGAAATTGAAATATATATTTTTTTTTGGCGGTTATTTATTTACCATTTCGTTAATTATATATTTCATGTAAATCAATTAGAGTAAACAAATTATCATAATTTGCTGGTCTTATCTCAATAAAAAGTACATTAGCAATTGACGTTATAAGTATATTTTCTACAAACAATTTTGTATTTGAAACACTAACATCCTTGATGGCTCTTTAAAGTACTATGATACACATCACTATGTCAAGTTATGATGGTGAGATAATACTGTACTGTACAGTCAGAATGGTACATTTCATTTGATCGAATTCACTCTATATATTGGTGTTTTAAATTAAGAAAATCACATTCTAGACCAATAATTAATAATGAAAATCATGTTTTCATTTGAATATTAATCATTTGTTTTCATCTTATGAACGTGTTTTATAGATCTCAATTTGATTCAAAAGTTTCTTCATTTATAACCAGGAGAGTTATTTGAGTATATTATTTCATGTTACAAAATAACTCCTTTTATTATTGATATTTCTCATCCATCTCTACATAAGAATCTACAAGATCTACAAGATGGAGTTCGAAATGTTCTTGTAAATATAATCTAAAGTAGACAGTGTTAGGTATGTAGTTCGTCTCAGTGTCCTAAGGTTACAGTCGGGAAATCTTCTTTTAGATCCATAAGAGTCTCCCTTTTTGGTTTCCACATCCACTCTTTATTTAGCTTTCTTAGTCTGAAGACGAAACCTGGAGTCCTTGTGGAGATCTCAGTCAGATGTGGCAGCTACTCAGGTTATATCCCTTCTCCATTTATAGAAGCAACATAGTCCTTGTCGGTGAACACAGATGGCTCGGTGCCAGGGACATCATCAAGCTAGCAATATGGGTAACGTAATGGAAAATGCACGAGGAGCCGTGGATTCGTTAAAAATAATCAACGAGCCCCGAAGGGGCAAATGATTATTTTTAACGAATCCACGGCTCCGAATGCAGTCTCCATCTTAATTCATGTATGACGTCACGAAACATACATATGTGATTATTTAGCATTAAAGACAATACATTTCAATTTTGTAACCTAAAAAAATATTATTTTGCAAATTTCGGTGCCCATTCATCGGATATGGTACACGTAGCTTCGACCCGTATGAAATTGATTCTTCCACGCACGTGCATGGCGCAAATCTTCCACGCAAAGCGATTTGACTGACAGCCAAACTCTTGCATTTCATGTGTTTCAGCACGATCCCCATGCGTTTCACACTTTACCAGTCTTGTTTAGAATGCAGGGATCTTACTGACAAACAATCAAATGACTACCAGCAGGCCTGGTAGCCTAATAGGTTAGGGCGCTGCGTAACAGTCGAAGGGTTACATGTTAGATTCCCGGGTCAGACATTACAAAAATAATCAGATATTTTAAGATTCTAATCAGATAAACTAAGACACCACAAAATACATCATTCTTGAACAAATTACTTTGTGAGCCATTACGAAAATGTCAAAACCTGCCACCCCTCCTGACTGGATTAGTCAATGACCAGTAGATTCTTAGAAATAATTAACTGTTAACACAATAGAGTGACGTCATCACCATGGATTAAACAACAAGAACAAAATCCCTATAGCATCTCACAAGAATACTACACACATCCACCTCTATATCTGGATCTCCAAGACTACAGAAGGAGATTTGTGTGTTCTCTTAGATATCAGCCATTCTTTCGAACCCGCCTAATAAACTACCAAGCTGACAGTGGGCACATGGGTTGAAGAATCAAAACTCGACGACACTGTCTCTGTCTAAATGTTTATATCTGAATCTTCTGGTGCCATATTAACATACTGTCTAACTTTGTACTTTTTTTATAATGTCATGTGAGCTCTGACTGATAATGTTTGTATATGAAATGCCCTTGGGTTGATTATTTTTGGAAATAAACTTGTTATTGAAATGGCCACAAACAAAACAATTAGTTTATTTTCAGGGAGGAGAATTATAAATTAAAATGGTCACCCGGAAGTTTTATATCTTAAATTTATATGCATAAGTTATGTGCTTCAGCCTTTATAATCCTATCAAATGACCAAAATCCTTGCTTCTCTGTTTCACAAAGACAGGCTATGTAAGTAATACAAGATTATATAGTATCGACATTTCCTAAATCATAATATCATTTCATGTAGAAGCCATCACGAATATATAAGATTAGAATGTACATCAAAATCAGTACATGAGACGTAGGTTTGATCAGATGCGAAGATGAAATGTCAAAAGTTCATGAAATGTCAGAAAATTAATCAAAAGTTTATATAGATTCAACGTAAGTGAAGTATTCAAAATGAAATGTTGCTTATAACAGCTTTCCAATATTCGAAATAGAATGCTCTTACTTCAGCTTGTTGTTTCCCTTCTACCATTACAGTAATGACTCACTGTTAAGTTTACATAATTCTCATATGAATCATAAAGTTGTCTTTATCTTATAAATGTATCACTGACATGTTAAAGGGGCAGTAGCACGTTTTTTGCAAAATTTATTTTTTCAAATT
The DNA here is from genome assembly GCA_936450465.1 of Gibbula magus. Classification (NCBI taxonomy): domain Eukaryota; kingdom Metazoa; phylum Mollusca; class Gastropoda; order Trochida; family Trochidae; genus Gibbula; species Gibbula magus. The sequence goes on from OW388299.1 coordinate 63,306,478, forward strand.
TCCCATTTATAATGATAGTTTATGTCATTTAAACTAACTTAAGAGGGTAAAACATCTTATTACACAAACCAATTATCTGTAGCGGTAAAAAATATGTTGCGTATAAAGCAAAAATTGCATGGCGGCCTTTTTATTGTGAACACAATTTATTATTTTATATTACAAAAACGTTTCCCAGTGCTTTACCGAAACATGTACACTCATTTTAAACTTTATTTTCCGAAGAGAGAAGGATGTTTTACCATTGGTGAAAATATTTTTCAATCTATCTTCATCTATTATGAGATTATCTTTTCATTTTGGTTTGTTCATATTAATGTTACTTACAAAACGTATCAATTTATATCAAGTATAATCAACAACAACGAAGAATATTTCATTATCTAAATAATTCAAAAGCATATTCCAATGGACAATAAATTCAGAAAACTCAACAAAGATGGCACAAGTTTGAAATGGCACAACATATAATAATGTAATATTGTTCATATATTGCAGTGCCTCGTCTTATAAGCCCTGGGAAGACTTGATGGATGGCGAGAGTATAACCCTGGGAGGAACAATTAATAAGCAAAACACATTGTCTTTATGAAGTTGTTATATACAAGACGTCAGAGAAATGAGAGATGTAGACAGCGTGTCATAATCCTACAGAAACACGGATAGAAGTATTGATATCCGAGAAGTGTTTGCTTTCTTAGAATAATAAAATATGGATTTTGTTCTGTTGAATCTATATGTTATACATTGAAAACACAAACACACATCTTCTTTGTATGTTCATACCGTAAACATAAAGGCACTTCAGTAACATTGAGGATAAGAATAATGAAGGATATAAATTATGCAGTAATTATTTTCTTCATCTGACTGCACATGCGTTCAGTGAAGATATTGATCTTATGTGAGAACTCTTCAATTGTATTCAGCTACACTCAACCGCAAAAGGAACGTCACCATACAAAATACATGATAATTCAATCCACGGGTGATAAACAGGACTGAAACTGAGATAAATAATGAAATTTGAAATTTAAAATCTGTATCTGTTCATATGTTCGAGAAACATGCGTTTTAGAAATCATCATTTTCGAATCTGCTTAACAAGACGAGATGGGAGAGTCAAAATAGGGTTATTTCTGCTTCTTTTATGACGTCCTACAGTAAAGGGTCGTCAACACATTGTAGTACATGCATGTATTAAATGTCAACACATCGATTATTAATGGAATTTCTACATATTATGAATGTTCAAGTCAAGCATTCTGTGACGTTTCTTTTGCGGTTGAGTGTATGTATAAATAGATCAGAAGGTAACGTATCGACCAACCAACAACTTTTAATCTCTGATTAGATCGGTCTCGACGTTGTGCACTAACATGAAAAGATGTTTATGTCTAGGGTAACATAGATCACGCCATTATGAAAAACATCAAAGCACTTCAATGTATGATAGAATATCACTTTATAATTATTTAGCTATATCTTAGCACGCAGGTGGTTTCAACTACAGATTACATCTTTCTATAAGGTCCAAATGATGGTAAATATGTAGTTGTATTCACTTTTATGTTTCTTCTGGCATAGATTTACAAATAACATCGTCAAAAATCGCTTTGAAACATTATAATAAAATGTGTTTTTTAATCTATGGAGCTTATGACCCAGATGAAATGTAGTTACACCTTTTCTTTTCACTAAGGAATTTTTTAATTTTCTTTCATGGCAGGTATAATAGGAGCTTAATCATATTGCTGATGCGATATCAAACTGAATGCTCTTCAACGGTGTTTTACATGACAAAGTCACTCGTACAAAATAATGGTTAAAACAAGATAAGCGTTTGCGGGACACCGCAAAAGCAGAGCAGCTCCGAAACTTAGGGTCTCGCCTTTCCCTGTTCCGCCTTCTCGTCAGCATCAATAAAATGGGAATTATTTTTAACAAAAACTTTTTCATTATTCGAGTTATTACTTATCATCACTGGGATTACTTTTCACAAGTTTGTTCTTAAAACCTATTTCTTATTTCAAAATTTGATCAAAGGATTAACGTGGCCTTAACCAATATAACATGACCTTGACCTTTGACCTTCAAGGTCACACCATCAATGATCACTTTTCATTGTGTACAACAATCATGCAATTACTCAAAGTGTTCATAGTTAAAATACGGCATATTCACAAAAGCATTTTTAAGTTGTGACCTAGCTATGACCTTGACCTTTGACAGTGTATAAGAAAGAAGCTATCTATATGAGGTGTTAATATCTTCATGGAAAAAAGTCACTTAGTGATTTCAGAACTGGTCAGCATGACCATATCTCGTGAACTTGACCTTTAATCTTCAAGGTCACACAGTCGGAATTGGTAAAGAAAGAAAAATGCGAGATACATATGCCCGTTATTGATACTAAAGACACCGACAATACGCAATAGCAAACAAACACTTGTAGAAAGAACGACAAGCAGAGTGCTGGTGAATGGTACAGTAGGATGCAACTTATCTGAGGAACATTCAAGTCGATACTATAAATGAATTAGACTTCTGAACAGTAGGAAGCTTTCCTAATATTAAAACGACAAAATTGTCAGCATGGTCAGTCCTATAATTAATCATTCCAGGATAATGTAAAAAAGGAGGTGGTCGTCTGTTATATATATATATATATATATATATAACGTAGAAGTCTAGTTTCCTATCTCTAAAACTTCAAATGACCTAGATTGTTCGCACACACCATACTTAGCTCTACTTAAAATTCCTTTTCACAAAAAACACTCTCATAAGAAGCTAGCAGATCCTTTCACTTGTCCCGTACTGTGAACTTCCGGACATGGAATGGATACCCATCATTGTCAGCAATAGGGTTGATGTGCACGTGTATTTGAACGCTTCTAATTGTCAGAAATGAGAGTGTTCGTCTCCTTTTTGTCAAATCAGAGAGTTGGCAGCATGGTATGTAGGGAATATTGACTCTTCAGAGAGTGTTCAGTTTTTTTAAAATCAACAGGTGCCTGTTTTTGATTGACAGGTTTCTGTTTTAGAGTTACAAAGACTCTGTTTAATGATGTACAGAAACAAACTGAAGAAAGTTTCATCTGTCGTGTGTTGGTTTTCTTTTATAATTTGAGGAATTTAAACTGCAAAATATTTCTAAGAATCAAGAAATTTGAAGAAATGAGATCAATATTTTTAAAACAAGCAATTGCCACTAAGGTGACATAATCACCCGTCGCAAATTATCACTTCAAATTTTCAGAAACACCAATAGAGGTCATATTTTTTTGTGATAAGCAATTAGATGTTAACATAAACATGATACAGTTTAACTACGTTCTAGTTTTGTTGTTGAAACTAAATGGAGCGTGAAAGAACAATTAAAGGTCACCAAAATCTGATAGGCTCTTCTTGTCTCCTATTTAATCCAGTTTCGACTCTTCAGATATCCTGATAAAAAACTTAATATACAAGGTCAAATGCGGAAAACTCAAAGTTTCACTATGACCTTGGAAATAGTGGCAAGAACATTCAAATATTAATCTTATCAGCTCTTCGTCTGACCTAGGAGAAGCTATGTGTAAGATATACAGGTAATCCAGTGAGAAATCTTGCTATCCCTCTATTTTTTACCATTATCAGTTCTAAGTAGACCGTAGTGGGTATATTTTCTATAACAAACCATGACTAATTCCTACTCATCTCAACCAGTTATTTTACCTCTTGTGTTTAACGTTAAACACTAAGTCTTGTTTTTTAAAACTTCCCTTACTGCTTAGTTCAAGTTTGAGAGTATATAACTTTTAATGATTAAGCTTAATTTTGGATTATTTGATATTGAATTTAAATTCATGCAGATGTAATTTTTCTCAAAAATATGTGACTATAGATGTAGTTTGCCTTGAACGTTTCAAGTCTAAACTTAAATATTTCTGAATAAAACATGACTGGTTTATTTTAACTTTGATGAAAACATGTTTAATAAAGCGACGCTTATCATTCTCCAAAAAAAAAGAATCTTCTCAAGTGTTCTGAGGTTTTAGATTTAACCTTTTTGTATCTGAGAAAGAGAAATGATCATGTCTTTTATGTTGAGTCAATTTAATTAGGCTTTTTATCTCCAAGCTACTTTTGAAATGCCACTGTTATTCAATTATTTAAATGAGTATTTGATGTGTAAGAACATTATAAACATGTTTGCCCTTCAGATACAGATTAAAACATCAGCAGGGGGGTGATTAGATTCTCGGCATTAATTTGCATTGATGTGTTTGGTTTATGTACTTGAATTAGCAGTATCAACCTAGTCCAATCTCCTGTCTTCAACATAGAATAAGTAGTTTAGTATTACTGATACATACTTCTTCAGATGGACAGTGTTTCAATTACTTTTGTAAACATTTGTAAGTAACTCTTGTTTATATGAGAATAGTTTGCACTTTACTCAATAAATGAATATGCAAACATTCCTCAGCCCAATGTGACGTTGTTGAGCTGTCTGAAAATACTCAATCTTATTTCAAGGCCTCCCATTGACAACCGTTTATAACAAAAGGTATCGTTGATAATAATATCTTTAATCTGTGGTATCCTGTTTTTTTTACGTTTCAAGGTTAAAGATACTTGGTCGCATAAAATCTACTTGAATGTAAATTATGCATTCAGGATTAATTGCCTTGCTGAGACTTTCACCAAGTTCCTCTAAAATTCTATTTTCGTTAATCTATTCATTGTTCATTTCTGGACACAATATCGTGTATCCTACTCTGGAATAAGATACAGAGATAGAACTTTCAATAATGAAAGGTCGGAGATAAATCGTTGTTAATTATGACATTGATCTTGATGTGACACTTTTCTCTACTAAGGTAATATAATATACCAGAGATTTAGTAAAGGGTATCTGAATCTGTTTGCAAGTTAATCAATCAAACCTGTCAATAGCCTGAGTAAGTTTCAAGTGAAACAAAGAATTAATATCATGTTTCTGACAGAACATAAAGTGTCTCTTCTACATGAAACATGAAACTCCAGGGAAACACGTACATAATTTGATTAAACATATCTTCTAGGTTATGGATTTTGTAGCACGTTTTTTTCATATTATGTTTTCTCAAATGTGCCATTTATTATTTAAGTGTATACAACATATTGCTACGTTAGAGGGTGAAACATCACATTATACGATCTGATAAGCCGTATCCATTGAAAACGGTTTTCTGTATTGCAAGAAAATGGTGCGACTTGTACAGCGACACTTTTGAAGAAGTCTTCAGTGTGACATACAGATTTTTAGGTCTCATGCGATTGTGAGAGGTCAGAAAGCAACATTATGGTACCATAATTAAAACACTACTGTGAGTGTTTAGGCATCACTACATCCGACAGAATACTTGAAATGCCCTCAAACGGTGCGGCTATTTCATTGTGAACACATTAAAATTTGTAATTCAGTGAATGCAACTGATCCTTCAATATAAATATGAGGTTCGATTTAGCTCACATATATGGACCAGATTCTGGGGGGACAGCTTGCCCTCGGGAAACAACAATACTTAATATATTCACCTACAATTCAAACTTCAGTGCATAGAAGTTGAAATAAAAGTCTTTGAATGAAACTTTGGTCGATGCATTTTGATAAAGTCATTTAAATATCGCAAATGGAATTGAAAATCTCAATGCAATTAAATTTGCAGATGTTTTTTCTTATTGAAAAATTCATCTTTTAAATCTATTTGAGACATTTTAATTACGAATGTTGCTTTCCACTGTTTAATAAATGTCAGTTTGCGTCTTTTTTAATTCTTTTTTTATTATCGATTTTGGATAACTGTCTGAATTACTAAAGAAGTTAAATATTTAAAACATTGGTTTTAACCACAGTGAAATTGATTTCCCTATAAAATAACGGTTTTGTTTTTGTAAAATAATATATATGTTTGCAAAATGATATGTCTTTGTGTTTGGTTAATGTTTATGACTAAGGATATCAGCAAGGTTAATAACCTTGTATAATAGTCAAATCAATCAATTTCTGGATATTTGGTTGGAAATGTGAATGTTTTGATTAGTATTCCGTTATAAGACTTGCATAAGAATTACATAAACATATGAGTAAGGAAAAGAATATCCATACGTCACGTCCATATCCAACATTACGTAGCAAAATCTCAGAAATTCATTGATGACAATAAGCGATGACAAACACTGAAAAAGATTCTGTCTTGACAGTATCAACTTTAAATCAGGTATAATCAAATTGGACATCAACAACTCTGGTCTATCCGTGTTTTCACAAAAAAAGGAAACTGTTTGATAGCTTTAATAAAGAGATTAATCTCATCAAAAATCTTTATCCCACCTTCCAAGTTACTAATTGAATACTTTAGTCGTCAGTGTATAGATTTTATGCGTGGTAGATGTAACAAGACTTGATTATTATTATATTATTTTGATTAAAGCTTGTTCAATCAACGAAAGTACAATCGTATATTGGTAACGTGTAAAATGGACAAATTAACCAATCGGAATCGAGTATCAAACACTGACATGGTAGAATAGACGATTAAAAAACAATAAGCTTTTTAGGATGCTGTATTATGTATGTAAGATCAAGACCTAAGGTTTGACACATGCAATGAATTTCAAATCTTAAATATTTGCAATCTTGCATAATCTAGAATAGCAATAGCCATATGGTTTCTTTCTGGACCACTTGGAGCTGTTATTTGAAAAGAAAAACTGCCGCTTCATAGAAAAGGTCATCTTTCTCATAATTGTATTGAAACAATAGAACCCTGTGATTAGGATGATATATTGAACTATAGGTTAGATAAACTGTCTAAAGTTTCTTAGTTCTTTTGATTCACTTCCGTTTTACGAAAATTTTCCATTTGCAAAATTTGGTTTACGCTAAGTTTATCTTAGTATTTGTTGTGTTTTTTAACTCTCTCCATGTAATTGATGTTACATGTTCATAGAGGACACCAAAATATCTCATTTCATTTAGCGTCTATCTGGACGGACCCTTGTGGTTCTACATATACCGTGTTCTCGCGGGTATAAGACCGGCAAACAAACATCTTGAAAACATGGGGGTGGGCTAGTAATCGAGAGAGACCCCAACTCATGAGACCGAATTGACTCAATCCAAGATGGCGGCTCGTAATTAACACATTATGTACATGTAACCCGAGGAAACTGATCTGATCTGAACTGATGGAGGTGCAATGTTGTTCTGTTAGAAGAATGGGTTTTTAAATGCCACGAATTTGCTCACTGTGTATATTTTAAGGGAAAAAAATTCATAACATTCTCGACCATCTCATTGAAAGGTTGTTGTCGTCACTGAACCGTATCTGGTATGTGTGATGTCACAGCCGGCAATTGATAATCCCTGCATATAATATTTCAACTTTTTAACTGGTGATTTAACATAAACATTGTCATTTAAATGACTCAAATCGATAGCTTGATTATTCAACTGGCCATTTACTGATGTTAAAAAACACATTGCATTTCTTCTTCATATATAGAGTCCTTGTGGGTCGGCAAAGATGGATCAGTCCAAAGGACGTGGTGAAGCTGACAAAAAGGGTTACACAACAAATAAAATTTGGGTTCTGTTCAATAACTGCAAGCGCTTAAAGTGCTCATTGATCGCTTAATGTAGAGCTCAAGTAGCGCTCAAGTAGCACTCACTCTCTCTTGAACGATACAGTGTAAATTCCTCGAAGTTTGAAACAGAAACAGAATGAAACCTCGACGACATTGTCTCTGTCTAAACGTTTATATCTGAAAAAGAAACATTAACATAATGTCTAACTATCATTCAATAGTTTTATGTTAGTCCTTGACTTGGTCTTTTTCTGAAACAAAATATTGTAATTGAAATTGATTATTTTGGGATGGAAAAAATGGAAATGAAGATAGTAGCCCCCCGCCAAAAGTTATATTTGAAATTGATATACATGACTTATGTGCTTCAGCTTTCGGCATCCTATCAATGAACAAAATCCTTCCTCCTTCAGTTTCACAAGACAATCTAGGAAAGTAATACCACATTTACATGGTGTGGAGATTTTCTCACTCATTTCCTCTAGAAGCAAATTATGTCAAGAAGATGATGAATTTGAATTTACTCGCGATCAGTATTTGAGAAGTAAATCTGATCACATGTAATAATGAAATGTCAAGTGTTAATGAAACGTCAGCAAATTAATCAAAACGTTATATAAATTCAATCAAGATGAAGTAATCAAATGAAATTTTACTATCACCAGTCATGTTTATTTGATAAATTACAGATTTCCAATTTTGTTAATTCGAATAGAATGTTACTTTAAACCACAATTTGAGGTGAATTCATTTCTACCATGACAGTAATCGCTAACTATTATATCTAAATCTGTAAACACATGCCTCCTTTGTATCTCTTATCTCTCCTATCCTAAACATAAAGGCTCTCAAGTAGCATGTATGATAAGAACAATGAAGGACTATGATTATCTGTATCCATCTGCACGTGTGTTGTTTAGTGAATCGATTGATCTTATAAGAGAACTATTTATGTAAAAACAGATACACATTTCAGAAGGTAACCAACAACAACGTCTGGTGTAACATAGATCCTACCATTATGAAAACATCAAAGCACTACAATGAAAGTTAGAATTCGACTCAAACAATTATATCTAAGCATGCAATCGGTTTGTTATACAGATATAAGCTTTAAATAAAGGCCACAATATAATGTTATACATATTATGTATGTACGGTTGTATGTTTCTTCAGGAGTGATTTACAAATACCAACCACCATAGTCGTTTGGGAAACATAACACCAAGAGTTGTTGCTTTAGCCAAAGTCCTGGTGACTGGGCGTAGTTAAAGGTTTTTTCCATACAATAATTGATGAGCATAAGATCACAACATAGTTTTACATGGGCAAACTCATCAGTACAAAATAAAAGTTAAAGTTGCTGCGAAAATGGCAGTGTTTTTAAGTACAGAGGCAATAAAGGGTACCGTTCTGACTTCAAAAGTGTTGCTAATGGTAACAATAGTGTCAAAGTGACGTTAAACAATAACTTGCCCGCTCGCTCGTTCACTTTTACTCCAAGAGGGACACTGGTCCATACTCCTGGAGCTATCAGAGAGAATGCACGACTGGCAAACTGAGTTCTGGTGAATGGTACAGTGGTATATCACTGGTCTGAGTGGTGGAACATAAGGAGTGAAGATTTCTTTCCAGTAGACCTTGATTGGATAATTTCTTTAAATTTAAAGCTTGGAGGCGTTTAAGTGTTGTCATTCTGGAAACAAAGTGAACATTCTAGAAAATTAGACTTTTGAGCAGTGGGAAGCGCTCGATAATAAAAATGACAAAATAAAAATAAAAAAACCTTTCAGCTTGGCCAGTCCTATTAGTTATTCCTGGATAAAATTAGTCTGTGATCGTCTGATAAAGTAACAAACGAGGTTGTCTTAATAATAATAATAATGAGGAAACTTACATCGCGCTGAACTCCACAACACAAAGGGACATGCTCAAAGCGCTACACACATTATTACCCTGGTGTAAGGACCAACATCGTTCCTTTTTCATTCTCAACTCCCTTTGGAGTATGCAACCCGGGCTGCCAATTACGGCGCTCCTAGGTTGTCTGTCACATTGCCTTCACTTCCAAACTTCTTAAGCTTGTGTAATGTAGAAGTCTAGTTTCCTATCTCTAAAACTTCAAATGACCTAGATTGTTCGAACACACACACACCATACTTAGCTCTACTTAAAATTCCGTTTCACAAAAAAACATTCTTTATATAAGAAGCTAGCAGATCCTTTCACTTGTCCCATACTGTGAACGTCTAGGAAATAGAATGGATACTCATCATTGTCAGCAATAGGTTTGATGTGCACGTAAATCTGTATTTAAGTGTCACAAATAAGAGTGTTAGTATCATTTTTTGTCTAATGAGAGAGTTTGCAACAAGGGAAGTAGGGAACATTGACTCCTCAACGTCTATATTTTAAAATCAACAGGTGTCAGTGTTTGATTGACAAGTTTCTGTTTTAGAGTTACAAAGACTCTGTTCAATGATGTACAGTAACAAACTAAAGAAAGTGTAATCTGTCGTGTGTTTTTTTTAGAATTCGAGAAATTTAAACTGAAAAGAAATGTTTTTCTAAGAAACAAGGAATTTGAAGAAAGTATGTAAGCGCATTACTGCCAGTAGTGGGATCATTATTAATAACATCTAATTAGATGATAGTTTCAACCGGTTAGGCTCTTTTATAGAAAGTATCATCTAATTAGATGAACTATCACCGAATTAGATGAAACTATCATCTAATTAGATGTTATGTTTTTCGCACTACTGGCAGCAATACGAACTATCATCTTTTTAGAAGAAAATATATAATTAGAAGAAAATATCATCTAATTAGAAGAAAATATCATCAATTAGATATCGATGTTATGTAAAATTTTCCCACTACTGGCAGCAATACGCACTATTATCTATTAGATGAAACTATCATCTAATTAGTTGTTATGTATAATTTCCCACTACTGTTTATTAGTTTCAATGAGAGCTATGGAAGCAATGCGCTTCCATACCATAATCCCACGACGCAAATTATCACTTAAAATTTTCAGAAAAGGTCATCTTGTTTGTGATAAGAAATTAGATGTTAATATAAACATGATACAGTTTAACTACGTTCTAGTGTGGTTGTTGAAACTCAAACATATTTCCAAAGTACATGGAACGTGATAGATCAATTCAAGGTCGTGCTGGCAAGCTGAAAATGTAATGTAATGTTTAGTTGACCTTGAGATTAATGTCATGGTCACTAAAATCTTTTTAAAAAGTCCTGTCTCCTAGTTAATCCATGGTCAGTTAGGATTCTTTCGCTATGACCTTTAAGATAATGTCAAGGTCACTCAAATCTCTTCATCATTGTAATATATTAAATTAATCCAGTGATGGGTTCTTTAGATATCTTGCTATCCTTCTAGTTTTTATCATTTTTATTTTAAGTAGTCCGTAGCATTCATTCATTCAAAACCATGATTATTTCTTACTCATCTCAACCAGTTATTTTACCCCTTGTGTGCAACGAGTAAGACTTCCCTTACTGCTTAGTTCAAGTTTGATAGTACATGTATATTACCTTTAATGATTTAGCTATATTTTGAATTATTTGACGTCAATTTTGCTTTTCCCTGGAAATATTTAATTCAAATTCTAAGCATATATCTAACTGCAAATGCAACTTATGCAAAAAGTTATTATTCTACAAACATTATAGATTATAAATGCAATTTGTCAGTGGATGATTGAAGCATTTCAAGTCGATTTCTAGTGCAGTAAAGCTAAACTTAAAAATCTTTGAATAAAACATGACTGGTTTATTTGAATTTTGATGAAAACGTTTTATAAAGTGATGCTGATTATTCTCAAAATAAAAACCTTCTCAAGTGGGCGTAAAATCCCTGTGCTGTTGATTTAAATTCAACTTTTTCATATCTCAAAAAGAGAAATGATCATGTCTTTCCATTTTGAGTCAATTTAATTAGGTTTTTATCTCCAACCTACTGAAATGACACAGTTATTCAGATTCAGATTATATGATGTGTAAGAACATTATTAATGTGTTTGCCCTTCAGATACAAATTAAAACATTAGCCGGGGATGATTAGATTCTTGGCATTAACCTGCATTGATGTGTTTGGTTTATGTAATTGACCTAGCAGTATCGACCTTATCCAATCTTCAACATAAAATAAGTATTTCTGTTACATATTTTCTTCAGATGAAAGTGTTCAATTACTTTTGTAAATATTTTTTGTAATTAAGTAATTATTATTTATATATGGACAGTTTAGATTTATCTTCAAAAGTTCTTCAGTCAAATGTGACCTATCTGAAAAGACTTAATCTTATTACAAGGTCTCTCATTGTGGTATCCTGTTCCCTTTTAACGTTTCGAGGTTTAGGATATAAGGTCGCATAAACATCTTCTTGAATGTAAATTATGCATTCAGGATCAGTAGGCGTGCTGAGACTTCCATCGAGTTCCTTATATGGTGAGATTACCTCATTTTTATATAAATATTGCTAGCTTGTATAACTTATGATAGCGTTCAATGTGTGACTTCTGTCTCTGGCGCTGCCATTTTGAGGAGAAACGATTACCGTACATAAAACACCATATATATCACAACCATTGTGAGGGAATAAAGCCATAGAAATGTTATGATGGATGAACGTTACAAAGTTTTTCTATTCATAGTAAAAGTAATAAACAATACTGTGGTGTCATTCTGCCGGGAATCAAGGCTGTTGATAACCTCAAAGTATAAGACAAAGTTCAATTAACATTAACCTTTTCACATTTCACAAACACTTTTCATAATCGAGATATATTTCTTTGTTCATTGGAGGACTTGACAAATTACTTCAGTTTCCATTAAGTAATGGAAGACAAAGCCTGAAATATCTTGATCAAAAGCAGAGTAAACCATAATACATATCAGCATCTCGCATGTTAAGAAACATATTCCATTATCTGTATTGGAAACGTGTGCTTCTTGATGAAGACTTTTTTATTGCAAGCTCGAATCTGAGGACAACATAATTTGTTTAGGATGTTCGTTCGATTATTATTATGGTAAAGCTACCGTTATTTTATGTAATATTATGTTATTGTTAATGTTATCAATATATGTCAGTCAGTTGAGTATTATTTTTAAAACTTTAAAACTCTGGTCTCTGCTGAATGTAAATATAATCTACTTGGAGCTGTAACCTCAGAATTAGGAGGAGTTAACATGAGGTTCTATGAAGTAAATACGTACGTGAATATTAAAAGCCAAAAATTTTCCTAAAAGGATCCAAGGAGACAAATCTCCATATCCATACGCGTGACGTGAATTCACTTCTTACATACCTATCTTTGTTTACTACGCACGATTAAAATGTCCCCTCCGAAAATGTCTTTCACAATAAAAGATAGATGTGGTTTTAGTTGAAAGTTTAGAATTCCTGGCCTTTACTATCATGATTATACGACATAAGACATGACAGCATTAATATAAAGAGATATATATGTTCCAGCAAAAGGTTAGTATTCTGAAAAATGATCCTTTTTTAATCAACTAATTATTCTTATGTAAGTTTATGAGTTTTAGCGACTGCCTTAGTATTAGTAACCTGCGAAACGGGTACAAAATGTTGAACGTGCGACTTTGACCCATTTGATTGGCTGCTGGAAATGTGTGCTGATGTGTACTGTTGTTCTTTGCTTGGTTTATTGTTTAGATCATTTGGCATGCACGTTCAAAATATATAGGAACTGAGACGAGTAGTGCCCATGGTTAATACATGAATACTTTGTTAATTTGTATTTGAAAGGTTAAACTAGACTTGAAGATATGGATAAAGAAAATCCCTCAGCACATTTTAGTTTCTGATTTAGGAATGGAATCTATGTTTTAAATTGCCATGAAGTTGATTAAGTTATTAAAAACATAAGAACATTGCCAAAATCTTATTGAAAGATAAAATGGTCTTCTATTTCCCCTCTAAAAGCATTGTGGTCGACTCGCACATTGTAAACACAGATGAAACAAACACACATAAAGTGTTGAAGGAAGTAAAACTATATTAGTTTTCGGCATGTATCTATTTATCACTTGATTCAGTTATGTAAGTAAAACGTCCATAATTGTGCATATTTACAAGAAAGGCCTCTAGAAGTTTGTTTTATAACGAACGTTATAACTGATAAGGACAAATTGATTGACCAGATCTTGGATTAAGATTTATTTTCAATTCTATATGAAGAAAAGTTGACAACATTTAGCATATGTGACTCAACCTAAACTGAAAGTGGCAAGTTACATCATATGTAAACCATATCAGTTGAGAGAATCAAATAAAGAGGTGTGTATACCATAATCACAATTAAGATTATGGGCTTAAACTGTCTTCCTGTATCATAGTGTGGTATTCCAGAGCGTGTCACAGAGGATAGAAGAAATAATTGGTGGATCCAGAGAGTGTCATTTCTCAATTACATATCTTGAACACAATCTGAAGATACTTGACCTAATATTTTATCATTTCTGTATGTTTACAAGGTGAAGAATCCAGAGATTCATTGAAATCTCATCAGCTGTGGACTATCTGCACTACAAGGTAAGGTGTTTAGTATTATATCAGACCAGCTATATTTAATTCCTTAAGGAACAAACTCCTTACTGAGACATGAACAGAGGTTATCCTGCAAATGCGTTTTAGGACAGCAGTTATGCTGCATTAACTATACAGTAAACAATTCTCTTTATTATATTGTGTATTCTTTTCGCAACAAATTGATATTGAAAATTGCATAGATTTCTGCACATGACCCGTTGGCTTTATCCTGCAGAGAACACATACACTATATATAATACACCGAGTTTACTACTAAGAACAAGAACATATTGCACATGCAAGCTACCATGGATAAAAACATGGAAATAACACATACACTTTCTTCGGATTCATGTATATATGTAAAGTGCATGACCTAGATCGATGTTTAAGGTACATGCAGTTAATTATCATCTTTTCCCCAAAAGATACTTGATGACCGAGTGTTTGTAAATAGTTGGATAATGCAATTTAACTGACACTTTTCCGACCTTGACATTCCATTAAAGTACTCATATTCTAATTTCATCACACATGACCAGCTTTGTTCAAGATAAACATATTCAAGTATTTGTCCAACTTCTAATGCAGTGAAATTAGATTACATCGAGTCCTTCCGCCGTCTTTGCTCAGTGCTTCTAAATAAAAATCTATTCACCCGGACTTCGGATTCTTCAGAACATTCTTCATGTGATTACTCTCAAGTGGAACGTTTCCAATTTTATAAAGTAAAATTCATTAACACATAAAGGCGTAAAAGTGACAAGGTATTTTTCATAAAATTGTATTAAATGAGTGCCAAAAAACCATTAATGCTGATTAAAGGTTCAACTCACCACACTCAAGGTACATGTTCATCCCCACAATGTATGACAATTACTTGTTTTAAATGAAAATCGACCATATGGAAAGTAAAGTAAAATGTCAAGCCTTTTACAACAAAACTGAGATTAAATTTGACAATTCAGATATCTCGTTACTTATTATTTGAAAAGGTTGTGTTGTAGAAAAAGAAAACTTCACCATTTTGACAGAAGTGTTTAAAATAAAAAAACGAAAAGTGGAAAGAGGTGTTGAGGTAAATGTCACAGAAGAGAGAAGAAATAACAGAAGTGTTTAAAATAAAAAACGGAAAGAGGTGTTGAGGTAAATGTCACAGAATAAAGAAGAAATAATCACATTTTGAAAGGAGTTTGTAAAGTGAAGGATCAAAACCGACTTTGACTCACTTGCTCAAGGCCAAGGACACACTCCCATACCAAACCAGAAGAGAAGGTTTTCAACTCACATTTTAACTGATCTAGACATGCTTTAGATTAAATTTACTAGTATATATAGTTGAAATTTCAACTGATCTGTGAGGCGATGCTACTACTTAAAACGCACTGCCAATGCCCTTGCACGTGGGCTACATGCGATATCCCTCTTGTGAAGAAAACAGGATTATGGTGGTAATAGAATGTTCAAAGGTTAGTAAATATGCACAACTCATGCAGTTTTTCATGCTGTCAATTATAATGTCTGTCATGTTGAAATATTAATGCTATCTGATGCACCAAGTAATGTGTTTTGTAGAGTATAGCTGACAGAAGATTTTTCATTTCATGGCTTATTTAAAGGAACATTATTGACTTTGACATAGTAAATAACATTGAAGGATAATATGATGACAACATTCTGAAATATAATTTCAAGCAGACTTGTTGACCTCGTTACATCCCTTTACTGTTTTATAGTATAAGGGGCTTGATTGTCGACTAGGTTTTCTAGTCGCTAGTTGTTATATGGTCTCTAGTTGCTGGTTTATAACAACGTTTATCTTTCCTTACAGTAAAATACTCGTTTCTGATTGGTTAACGGTCGTTACATTTTTATTCATGTACCCCGTCAGTCTCACGGTGTACAAATTTCATGTACCCCGCTGCCATAGTAACAGCTCCTAGCTGAGAGTAGGTGTGGCATTATGGTGAGACGACGTTATAAAATGGCGCACGCGGTGTACAGAGTTTTGAACAGTTCGATCAGCTGTTTACGGGTCTATTAATTGCAGACTTATTTTCCCAATAGTTGCTGCTTTGTTGGGAAACAAATCTTATTTTGCATTGTTTGCACACTCAATTAAATAAAGAATAACTCGTTTTAAGGCATTTAAAAGTTTGTAGTAATACGTTATACGACTTTTAACATTTCAGTCGAGACGGGTGACGCCATTTTGTTTACGTTTAGGGTCAAGATCATTCAAGTGATATCAGCTGATCAGTCACTCGCAGTCAAAACGCAATATTTATAATAATACTAATTTTATTGACACGACGGAAAGATAAATACGTTGTATACTTCTCCCTCGGGTAATACGGTCTCATGTACCATCTTTGTACCAGTGTCACCCTCGCCTGAAGGCTCAGGCGACACTGGTACAAAGATGGTACATGAGACCGTATTACCCTCGTGAGAAGCATACAACTTATATTGTATGTATTGTTTGTATGTATGGATGGACTAATGCATTTTTATACTTATTTACAACATTAAATAGTCAGAAAACAGTTCCGTGCAGTTCGTTTTCTGGATACCATATCTCACTTTCTCAGAAGTAATCATTCTGAAATTCAGTGAAAGAACTCATCCTTAGATTTCAATATTATGTTCAATTTAGCTCACATATATCGGTTAGACTCTGGGAAACAGTCTGCACTTAAGGCAATTGAAATACTTAATAAATTCACGTACACTTCAAACTTCAAGTGCATAGAAGTCTTTGAATGAAACTTTGGTCCATGAATTAAGTCATTTGAATATTACAAGTGAACACAACTTCTAAAAATTGAAACGTATTCAAGTGAAATTTAAAATCATTATGCAAGTAATTGAAGAATTCATCCTTTGAATCTATTTTGAGACATATTTTTTACAAATTTATTACCTTCCACGGTTTAAAAAATGTCAATTTGCGTCTTTTCTATTTCTTTTTTAATTGTTTTTTTATCAATATTGGATAACTGTCAGCATTTCTAAAGAAGATCAACATTTTAAACATTGGTTTTAGCCATCATAAAATTGATTTCCCTTAAAGATATATATATGTTACAAACTGACGTGTCTTTGTGTTTGGTTTATGTCTTTGACTCAGGATATCAGCAAGGTCAACTCATTCTCCTAGATATTTGGTTGGAGATGTGAATGTTATTTACCATTGATAAGTATTCCGTTATAAGACTTACTGAATACCAAAATAAACAAGTTTAGAAGCGAGCAAAGCTCACATACCCCCGCTTCCCGCTTAGGTCAAAGAACGTTCAAATAAGCAAATTATAAATCTGTGACTATTGATTAACATATCAATACAGTTTGATGAAGTGGATCACTTAGCTTCAGATGTTTCTACATAGCATTGGAAGATGTAAGCTATATAATTAAGGTCCAGTTGTCAAAAGGCACATTTAGGGATCATGGTTGACATGTGTTTCAAGTTTGGTGGTGCTTTCAAATGTAGTACAGGAGATATGCTTAGGACAAACTGACTTCTACATAGTCACGTTTCCATAGCATTTGCATATTGGTCTTACCCTCAAAAGACACATCTAGGGATCATGGTTAACTTCTGTATCAAGTTAAGTGAAGCTGACATGCATAGTATGGGAGATATGGTCCGGACAACAAGACAAGAGTCCCTGTTTATGTCACGTTTTCATGGAAACCGCAAAAAATAAAATTCAGATATAGGTCTAACCCTCAAAAGGCACAACTAGATATCCTGTTTGACATGTGAATGAAGTTTGATGAAGTTAGCATGCATAGTTTTGGAGATCTGTTCCGCACAAAATGACTTCCTCAAAGAGTCATTTTTTAGTCACGTTTCCATGGAAACCGAAAAAAATGAAATTCAGAAATAGTTATAACCCTCAAAAGGCACAACTAGGGATCGTGGTTGACATGTGTATGAAGTTTGGTGATGCTAGCATGTATAGTCTGGGAGATCTGCTCCTCACAAAGTTTTGGGACGGACGGAAAGAATGAACGCTATATACCCCCGCTTACGCTGTAAGGCGGGGGTATAAAAATACCTGAAAAGACGTGCTAGGTAGAGACAATCATTGATTCTGAACAACATTACGTGCAAAATCTCAGAATTCTAGCTATGCCATTCAGGTTTGTTGATATATTTTGGTTTCAAGTCTCTCTCTACATGTTATTACATTTATATTTGAAAGAATTTGAATACAAACATAATGAAGTTTCAGGGTGCTATCACATGAACCCAGTTACGGATCATAGGAAAGCACCTCCAGTATCAACTCTCCCACCCCATCCCCCACCCCTTTCAATGTAAATTTTACGAACCCCTTGGTGACGCCCCCTCCCTTACCCCTTTCTCTTTGAAAATTCCTGGATCCGCCAACATATGCATGATCCCATCCCATCTGCCGTCTGTCTGGAAGAGCCCTTGTGGTTCTACATTTAACATGAGGAAACCGATCTGATGATGAAGTTGAATGTTGATCAAAGTGGCAGCTTTCGAGGATTAAAGTGCTCTCGAAAATCCTTATTTACAGATGTATGTCAGTTACCAGTGAGTTGTTGACCTAGAAACATACATGATTCATATATGTCTCTAACATCAAAAATCTCATAATGATTGATTCTCTTTACAAATTACAGTCAAGAGAGTCTCATTTATTTGAAACTTTATACAAGGTTAACAATCCCAAAAGAGACAAGTCATTTATACGATTTATTTTATCTTCTTCACAAACAGTCCTAATCGTTTTCATACATGAAGTAACCCTAATGTATATGCTCTTTCAGACAAATACGACGATGTAAGTTTTCATATACTTTGGGTTTCAAAGAAATGAGTATCAACGTATGTCTGCTCGATTCAGCCTCAGCAGCAACGATAACTTACTTCCGCTTGAATCTAATTCACATTTATTTATAAATAAATTAAAGCTTGTCTTATTCCAACCAATCTACGCTCCCATACATTGCTACTTAAAGAGCTTCTCTATGAGTATGTGATCTATTTTCGTATCTGTTTCTTAAGTAAACAGTTTGAGAACTCGGAGGGAGATCAGAGAGTATTTGTAAACATGGATGATGTAGTACTGTCTGAGTTTTGATTCGGATTTCAGACGATTTCGTATATATCCTTCAGATTGGGAACAGCTGTAATGAAAGAATCAGAAATGACTGCGTTGTTACAAAACAACCTGGCCCTGTAAAAAAGGGAATTGTATTCGTTCATGAAATTGCAAGTAAGAGCTGCTGGAGATGCTGTATGTTTGGGCGTTGCTTGAAATACATATGTGCAGCCTAACAATATAGAAACAACACGATCTAGTTTGAAATAGTGCATCCACTCACACACACCTGCTGAAAGAGACTCCACCACTGAGTTTGCTATAATATTGCGTTTCTTTGTATTGATGTAAACTGATGCTTCATCAGTAAGATCACTTGAACCACCTTCGAGCAGCCATTTCAATGTGAACACATTGAAATGGCTGCTTGTAGGGAAATGGACTCTCGTGGCTTAACCCACCAATGTACATTCATTTTAGAGTATACAGATTTAGGAGTAATATTTTGCCAATAGTAATACGTATTTACCTATTCATGAGATCATTTTATTTCAGTGAGAAAAACGTGCAAAGGTTTTATTTACGATGTTTAACGAGAATCACTTCAAAGTTGCAGAGATATATAATGGAGGTACTCACTAATACAGTGAAACCTGCTGGCGTTGGTTACAAAAAGCGAGGCACAGTTAGTTTTTACTTCAAATAACTTCAAAGGAACCTTGCATCAAAACCTTAAAGCATTTAGAAATGTCCGGAACAATCTGCATAGCTTCTTGAAAGATTTGGCCAAGGCTCTCTTAAACCGAAGTTGAACATCCTAATCCCCTCTAAAATAAGGCAGTTATTGTGAAAATTATTTTTAAATTTAAAGTTTCAGTCAGCAGAAGTGTCGAACAGATGTTTCAGAGAAGTACCTCTAAATATAAATACAAATTGAAAAAAATTAGAATCTAATCTATGTATCAGTTGCTTTTTCAACATTTTTTATATTTATTTCCATATCGAGTATAAGAAGAGATATGATGATATCAAACACCTGAGTATTGTTCTGGGACATTAAGAGAAGATAACTGGATTATCAGATGTTTTAAACTATTACTCAATGCTGAGAGAGATACAATATGGTACATGCCCACTGTGTATATTTTTATTTATACATTTAAGAAATAAAGAAATTCATCGCATTCTAGACCATCTCATTAATTGTGTTTTATATGTGAATAATTTGCAGCCAAATGTTCTCCTTTGTAGAAAATGTTTTGTAGATCCCAATTAGAGTCAAATGCTTTCATGTAAGATATTAAAGGGCGACCGTCATGCTCCATTGCCACTTTCGGAATTCTTTAAAAGGGGATTCCAATTTCACACTTTAACTCGGCTTTACATTATTTAAATCGCCCCCTAAATTACTTATATACAGCTCTTTAAAACACAATCAAAATAGCCGTCAGACGAAGTGAAAGGTTGTTGTGGCCACTGATGCATATCCGCCGAGTGTGATGTAACTTCAGGCAATTGGTTATCCCTGCATATGATATAAACTTGGCGATTTTACATACAAATCATCATTTAAACGAAAACTCCTTGATTAATTAATCGATAGCTTGATTATCCAACAGCCCACTTTCTGACATGACTCATTTTTATGGTTATTTAACATGGTTATATTTGGGATAACACTACCTTCAATAGTACAAATTCTTGTACTTTTTCGGGCCGAGTCCCATGCAGGATTCGAACCCACGCCATTTCGCCTAATATCAATTATTGACATTTCACACTTTCCCCTGCATCATGATCTACAAGAAAGAAATATAAACCAAAGTAGGCAATGTTAGGTATGTAGGTCGTCTCAGTGTTCTAAGGTAACCGCAGGGATATCTTCTTTTAGATGCACAAGAGTCTCTGTTGTTGGTTTCCACATCCACTCTATATTTACCTTCGTTAGTCTGAATGATCCTGTAGATCTCAGTCAGATGTGGCAGCTGCAAAACACTCCTCGTACGTCGGCAAAGATGGCTCAATCCCAGGGACTTGGTCAAGCTAGCAACATGCATTACAAAACAAGAACAAAATCCCTATAGCATCTCTAGCTACTTGTCACACATCCATCGCTATATCTGATCTCCAAGTCTGCAGAAGGAGAGCAAAGAGTGTTCACGTAGATATCAGGACTAATAAACTAACCAACTAAACAGTGGAAACATGACTTGAGGAATGAAACCTCGACGACATTTTCTCTGTCTAAAAGTTGCTATCTGAATCACCTGGTGTTACATTAAGATAATGTCTAGTTTTCCAAGATTGTTATGCTTGTTCTGAGAGATCATGTGTGTATATGAAATGTCTTTGACTGGGTCATTTTTAGAAACAAATTGTTGTAACTGAAATGTCCACAAAATCCCAATAGTTTATTTTCAGGTGGAAGAATTGGAAATGTTCGCCCCCGGCTGGATGTTATACTTGAAATTGATATACATGAGTTATGTGATTCAGCCTTCAG
This sequence comes from Gibbula magus, assembly GCA_936450465.1. Lineage (NCBI taxonomy): Eukaryota > Metazoa > Mollusca > Gastropoda > Trochida > Trochidae > Gibbula > Gibbula magus. Next base: position 63,328,266 of record OW388299.1, read on the forward strand.
AATCCTATCAAATGTCTAAGATCGTTGCTTCTTCAGTTTCACAAAGACAAACTGTGTCAGTTATACCAGATTTTCAAGGTGTCAACATTTCTCAATAATAATACCATTTTATGAAGAAGCCAATCACGTCAAGAAGATGACAGGTAAGAATTTACTCGCAATCAGTACATGAGAAGGTGTAGGTTTGATCACATTACATGTCAAATGTTCATGAAATGTCAGAAAATTAATGAACACTTTATATAGATTCAACGTAGGTGAAGTAATTAAAATGAAGTGTCATTATCACCTGTCATAAGTTTCTTCGATAAATTTTGTGAATTTCAGAAGAATCTTACCTGTATCTTATCTGCGCCCTTTGTGTTTTATGCCTTCTGCTATGTTTTATTCAACGATAAAGTCTAAATTGGTCTTCTACTTCTTAAAAAACAACGACCATAGTCGTTTGGGAACATTTATATAACGATGTGTTGCTTTAGCCATAGTCCTGATGACAAGGACGAAATGTGAAAATAGGTATAGGTCATTTCCACAACATAGTTGATTATCAGCACGTTTGTCTGTAGCTATTATGAAACCTTAATAGTAAAACATTTTAATTGCATCTGATATCCAATTGAATGCTGCTCAGGGGTGTTTCACATGGGCAAAGTCATACGTACAAATTAAAACTTAAAAGTGCTGCTAAATAGTAGTACTATTGTTAACAAGTTCAGAGTTCTGAGTTCAAAATTGCTGCTTATGGCGGTAATATTGTCAAAACTCACTCACTCACAAACTCTGACTTCAAGACAGACTGACTGACTGTTCAATACCCCTGGAGCTACTACAGAGAATGCACGACTGGCCAGCTGAGTTCTGGTGAATGGTGTAGTGAGATGTAACTGATCTAAGGTGTGGAAAATGAGGACAGAGGATTTCCTTCCAGAAGTCCTGGATTGGACTTGTGCGGATAACTACAATAAATTTGAAGTTTTCAAACGTTTAATATTATCATTCTGGAAAGAAAGTGAACATTCTAGAAGGAATAAGACTTCTTATAAGCGGGAAGCTTCTCGATAATTAATAATGTTTTATAACAAGCAATTGTTACTAAGGTGGCATAATCCCCCACCGCAAATTATCACTTTAAATTTTCAGAAACACAAAGTAGAGGTCATATTTTTTGTGAAATTTTTAGATGTTAACATTAACATGACATAGCTTAATTACGTTTTAGTGTGCTTGTTGAAACTGAAACATATTTCCAAACTAAATGGAACGTGATAGCACCATTCAAGTTCGTGCTGACAAGCTTAAGATTAAATGTAATGTTTTGTTAACCTTGAAATTTATGTCAAGGTCACCAAAATCTAATAAGCTCTTGTCTCCTAGTTAGCAGCTCCGACTTCTAAGTTTTTGGGCAGTTTCCGCCGCCGCCGCCGCCTGCGCGTTTTGTATTCACTATAACTTTTTTCCTAGAAGGAACTCATATACATAACTTCTTACTTATGCCCCTGGGGCATTTTTTGCACATGTTCATATTCAAGGTCAAAGGTCAAGCTCACGAGTTCTGAAATCGCTAAAAAAATCCTTGTAAACACGGTAACTTGAAAAATATTTGTACTATCAGGCTCTTATTTGGTGTACATCAACTATTGAGAAAGGCCAAGACTTAAAAGGTTTTCGCTAACATCCGTCAAAGGTCAAGGTCACAGCGAGGGCACGACTTAAGCAAGCTTTTGCGAAAATGTCTTTTTTCAACTATTAACACTTTGAATCATTACATGATTGTTATACACAAAGAAAAGTGATCACTGATTGTGTGACCTTGAATTTCAAAGGTCAAGGTCACGAGATAGAGTCAAGGTCATCAGTTCTGAAAACACTAAATAACTTTTTTCCATGAAGGTATCAACACCTCATATAATTAGCTTCTTTCTTGTACACCTCGGGAAATATTTTGACATGCTCACATTCAAGTTCAAAGGTCAAGGTCATGAGCTCTGAAATCTCTACAAAAATCCTTGTAAACACGATAACTTCAACAACTCCTGTGCTATCAGGCCCTTACTTGGTATATATCAACTAAGGAGAAAGACCAAGATTTTGAAAACGTTTTCGCTAAAATCTGTCAACGGTCAAGGTCACAGCAAGGTCACAACTTAAGCGTGCTATTGTGAATATGCCTAGACACTTTGAGTCATTGCATGATTGTTAACACAATGAAAAGTAATCGTTGAAGGTCAAAGTTCAAGGTCATGAGATATTGGTTAAGGCCATGTTAATCTTTTGATCCAATTTTGAAAGAAGAAATGGGTTTTAAGAACAAAGTTGTGAAAAGTGACCCCAGTGATGATTCAACTTGTTAGAATAACTTGAATAATGAAAAAAAAATTGTCAAAAAAAATTCCCATTTTATTTATGCTGAGGAGAAGGCGCAACAGGGAAAGGCGAGACCCAAAGTTTCGGAGCTGCTCTGCTTTTGCGGTGTCCCGCAAACGCTCTTCTAGTTAATCAAGTTTTTATTTTTCAGATATCCTGCTGATAAACTTAATATACAAGGTCACATGCCGAAAAACTCAAAGTTTTGCTATGACCTTGAAGATATTGTCAAGGTCAGTGAAATCTCATCAGCTTCTGGTCTTACCTATGTGTAAGATATGAATGTAATCCAGCGAGATATATCGCTATCCCTCTATTGTTTTATCATTATAATTCATAAGGAGTATAGTTTCTACAACTTAGCATTCATAAAAAAACGTGATTATTCCTTACTCATCTCAATCAGTTATTTTACCCCTTCTGTTTTATGTTAAACACTTGTTTTTAAGACTTCCCTTACTACTTAGTTCAAGTTTGAGAGAATATTACTTTTAATGATCAAACTTTATTTTGGATTATATTTTGACGTCAATTTTACTCTTTCCTAGAAACATTTAATTCAAATTCTAAGCATCAATCTTATTGCAAATGCAACTTATGCAAATGTAATTATTCTACCAAAAAATAGACTAAGATGCAGTTTGCCAAGGGTCATTGAAGCATATCAAGCTAATGTTCAGTGCAGAAAAGCTAAACCTAAATTTCTTTGAATAAAAAACATTAATAGTTTAGTTGAATTCTGATGAATACGTTTAATAAAGCCGATGCTGATTTTATTTTCACAATACGAATCAAGTGGACTTAAAATCCCTGTGCAGTTGGTTTAGATTCAACTTTTTTGTGTCTGAAAATTTTTGAGTCAATTTAATTAGGTTTTTTTTTTATCTCCAAGCTACTTTTAAATGCCACTGTTATTCAATGGTTTAGAGGAATATTTGATGTGTAAGAACATTATTAACATGTTTGCCCTTCAGATACAATTCAAAATTAGATTCTCTGCATTAATGTGCATTGTTGTGTTTGGTTTATGTAATTGAATTAGCAGTATCGACCTTGTCCAATCTCCTGTCTTCAACATAGAATAAGTATTTATAGAATAAGTATTTAAGTATTACTGATACCTACTTTTTTCCAGATGAAAGTGTTTCAAGTACTTTTGTAAACATTGTGGGTCATTCATGTTTTTATGAGGATCGTTTGCTCTTTTATTCAATAGAGTTATATTCGAAAGTTCTTAAGGCCAATGTGACCTGCCTGAAATTATTCCAAGGCCTCTCATGGACAATCCTATAGATCCCAAGGTCTCGTTAGTAATAATCTCTTTGATCTGTGGTATCCTGTTCCTTTTTAACGTTTCAAGGTTTAAGATATAAGTCGCATAAAAAAACTTCTTGAATGTAAATTATGTATTCAGGATCAATAGGCTGCTTAGACTGTCACCGAGTTCCTTCTTAAACTGTTGCTGGCTTGTATAACTTATAATAGCGTTCACTATATGGCTTCTGTCTCTGACGCTGCCATTTTGAGAAAAATGAGAACCTTACATAAAATACCATATATATAACAACCATTGTTGGGGAAGAAAGCCATAGACATGTGATGATGGATGAACGTTCCAAAGTTGATTATGTTCTATTCTAAGTAAAAGTAATAAACAATACTGTGCAGTCAAAATCAATGGTGTCATTCTGCTAGGAATCAAGGCTGTTGGTAACCTCAGAGTATAAGACATAGTACAATTAACATTAACCTTCACACATTTCACAAACACTGTTCATAAGCGAGATATATTTCTTTGTTCATTGGAGAAAGTGACAAATTACTTCAATTTCTATTTCCAGGCAGTTAATTATCACATTTTTCGAAAGATACTTTCATGACTGAGTGTTTGTAAATAGTTGGATAATGCAATTTAACTGACAATTTTCCGACCTTGACATTCCATTGAAGTACACATGTTCTAATTCCATCACACATGTGGAGCAGCTTTGTTCAAGGTAAACATGTTCAAGTATTCGTCCAACTTCTAATGCAGTGAAATTAGAATACATAGAGTCATTCGACCATACTTTGCTCAGTTCTTCTAAAATAAAATCTATTCACCCGAATTTCAGATACTTGGGACATTCTTCTCCTGAATACTCTCAAGTTTTCAACTTTTCCAATTTTATAAGTAAATTTGATTAACGCTTATAGACGTTAAAGTAACAAGCTTTTTTTCATAAATTGTTATAAGGCTTAAATAAGTGCCAAAATACCATTAATGCTGATTAAGGGTTTAACTCACCTCAACCAAGGTTCATCCCAACAATGTATGACAAGTACTTGTTTAAATGAAAATCGAACAATTGGAAAGTAAAATAAAAAGTCAAGCCTAAAACAATATACCTGAGATTTTATAAACTAAAATTCATTTACAAATATAGACGTTCAAGTGACAAGGGGTTTTATCTTAAAATTGTATTAAACTTAAAGGTGCTATAGCACATTTTGTTTACTGAAATATAGTGATCTCACGAAAAGGTAAATAACTGGTACCGAAGGCTAAATAATACTCCTGAATCAATAAAGAAAATTCTAAAACGAGTGTACATTGTTCGAATTAGCTATAATGATGGAAATGAATAAAGGAACGCATGTATTGATGGTGAAATTTGTTTTATTGTCATGGGTTTTTGATCAAGTATATTTCATTAAGTATGTACACCACAGGTGAAATTTCAGTATCTGGTGTGTCCTCCCTGTTTCCTGATCACTTCTTCACACCGTCGTGGAACACTTTGGATCAACTTCCGGATGACAGCCCGAGGAACAGCGCGCCACTCTTCTTGGAGAGCCTGGAACATGGCATCAGGTGTCTGGGGTAGAACATCACGATCCCTCACCCGACGTCCAAGAACATCCCAGAGGTATTCAATGGGATAAATGTCTGGGCTCTTGAACGGCCATGGCAACACTCTGATGTTGTTTTGCGTGAGAAAATTCCTGCTGACGTGAGCCGTGTGGTGTAGAGCATTGTCATGTTGAAACTCAAAGTTTACACCCACTCTACGGCGGAAAGGAAGAACAACAGGTTGCAACACTTCGTCTCGGTAACGGACACCAGTCACCCTTCCATCAAGTCGAACAAGGTTGGTCCTATGGTCGTAGGTTATGCCGCGCCATACCATCACGGATCCGCCCCCGTAGGAATCGTGTTGTTTGATGGTGCACTGATGGTGACGTTCACGAAGGCGTCGCCAAACGCGGATCCGACCATCTGCGAAGTCCAAATTAATCGTGACTCATCACTGAACGTGGTATTGCGCCAATGTCGAAGTTGTCTAACTCGATGTTGTGTAGCCCATGCTCTTCTGAGACGTCTGTTTTTCGCAGCCAGCCTTACCCCAACAACAGGACGACGCGACTTTAAGCCTGCTGCTTTTTAAAAAGTATGTTTCTGACAGTAAGGTCACAAATTCTTAGTCTCGTTACTGCCCTGAACTCAGAGTTTATTTTCGATGCTGGTTTATATCAGTTACGTAAGGACAGCAGCACCAGTTTCGTTTCCATCAGTATATTTGAGTCCATTTCTGTTCGAGCGGTCATTTTAAGCGGTTCAAGTGATCTTACTGATGTAGTGATACCTTTACACTCAAAGTAGAATGTGGTGCCATGATAGAGTGGTCAACCAGCTTCCTGTCTGTACTCTCAAATTCTCATGAGACTTACAAATCTACCTCTAACACGTAAGAGTCCAAGGCCACTATCGCTTTTTACATTACCAATTACATTACCATTTTCTTTCAATATGGTCTTGTAATGAGATGTTTTACCCAATACCATAATAATATATTGTATAACTTTTGACAAAATAAGATATGCAAAAACACGTGCTACAGTGCCTTAAAACGAGTGCCAAAAAAAAAATTGATGCTGATGTAAGGTTCAAATTATCACACTCAATGTACATCCCCAAAATGTATGACAATTACATGTTTTAAATAAAATCGATCCTATGAAAAGCACAACAAAGTCAAGTCAAGTCGTTTAGAAAACTACCGAGATTAGATTTGACAATTCACTTACCTTGTTACTTTTTGTTTTAAAAGGAGGTTTTGTAGAAAAAGAAAACTTCACATTTTGGACGAAAGCATTAAAAATAAATCTGGAAAATTTCGAAGAGGTCTTGAAATAAATGTCACAGAAGAGATAAGAAATAATTACTTTTTGGAGGAAGATTGTAAAGTGGAAGATCAAAACCGACTTTTACTCACTTTCTGGAGGCCAAAGACTAACTTCCCAACCAAACAAGAAGAGAAGTTTTCAACTCACATATTAACTGATCTAGATATGCTTTTAGATTAAATTCAGTAGTATATATAGTTGAAATTTCAACTGCTTTGCGTGGCACTGCACATACTTACAACGGACTGCCCATGTCCTTGCACGTGAGCTACACGGGATATCCAGTTGTGATGTTAATATTTACTCCATTCATTCCATTTATTGTGGGAGTAAACATGTACAACTCGTCATGTTCCCGCTCCTGCAGTCATTATGTTTCTTCGTAATGACCGTCATGATATAAGTTATACTTGTCTGATGCACGAAGTATGTGCTTTGTAGCTTAGAGCTGACAGGAGATTGTTAGCAACTCTAATATTAACAAATTCAAGCCATCATCAAAAGTCTTCGCAGAGCAAATGATTCAGCTTGTTAGTATGCTAATATCTAATGGTCTGAAATTTCATATCTTCGGATATTCGTAATTCAGGGAATACAACTCATCCTTAGATATAAGTACCAATTTAGTTCACATACATCGATGGTGGCGGAGGGGGTAGGGTCCAGTCTGCACTTTGAAAATAGCAATAAATATTTTCACCTTAGCTTCAAACTTCCAGTTAATAGAAGTTGAAATAAAATTCTTTGAAAGAAACTTTTGTCAATAACATGAATTTAGATTAACTCATTTGAAAATCACAAGTGAACACAACTTCTAAATTTGAAATATATTCAAGTGGAATTGATGATCATTATGCATTTCATCCTTTCAATCTATTTCCAGACATTTTAATTAGCAATGTTAACTTCAGATGTTGAGAAATGTCAGTTTGCTTCTTTTTTAATTCTCTTTTTTATTTTTATCTTTATTTTATTACTGTTTGTATTTCGGAAGAAGATAAATATTTTTAAAAATTCGTTTTAACCGTAAAAATAGAGCTACTGGCTCTGTAGCTCATCAGGTTTTATACATTAACTAATTCGAAATGTCAACTTCAAGGTGAGAGGTACAACAAATAGGAAGCATTTTTAATGGAGAAGATGAAATAGGTTTTAAGGTCCTTACCCCTCTGATCTATCTTTGAGGCCAGATATAAAATCCCCTTCAAATAAAGACACACTTGAACATTTAATTCATCACTGTTGTTTAATAACCTCCCTTTGAAGAGCACATAAAATCTCAAGATGAAAATATCTTTTGTGGTCATGACCTCTGTGATCCCATTTGGGGTCATGGGGTCACGAAATCTACAATTTAGAATCCCCATTGGCCAAGGAGTCTACACACAACTTTTCAGCTCTCTAGACCTTTTGGAACTGGAGAAGAAGATGAAAATAGGTTTTTAAGAATGTGACCCCTGTGACCCCATTTGGGGTCACGGGGTCACGAAATCTACAATTTAGAATCCCCATTGGCCAAGGAGTCTGCACACAAAATTTCAGCTCCCTAGACCAAATGATTCTGGAGAAGAAGATGAAAATGCGAAAAGTTTACAGACGGAGGGACGGACGGACGCCGGACGCCGGACACCGTGCCATGCCATAAGCCCATCGGGCCTTTCAGGCCAGATGAGCTAATAAAATTGATTTTCCTTAAAAATAACTGTTCCGTTTTTGTAAAGCAAACGTTTTCAAAATGGCGTGTCTTTGTGGTTGGTTTACGTCTAGTTTGATACCCTCGCATGTAAGTCAAATCCTTCTCCTTCTGGATATTTGTTTGGAAATGTGAATGTTGTTGACCATTGATTAGTATTCTGTTAAAAGATGTTCTGAATACCAAAATAAAAATGACATAAGAATTTGTAAGGAAAAGAATATCATATATTCTGAATACCATTTAGTGCAAAATCTGAGAATTCAGTGACACTAAGTGATGACAAAAAATTTAACAAATTCTGTCTGGACAGTTTTAATTTTAAATCAAGTTCAATTAAATTCAACATTAAACACTCTGATCTATTCTTGTCTACACAAGAAAGGGATTAATATCATCAAAAGCTTTATCCCACCTTTAAAGTTACTAGCCGAGACGTTTAGCCGGCAGTGTTTAGATTCATGCAAGGTAAAAAGACTCCTGGTAATTAATCAGTACAATGTACAATCGTGAATAGGTAGCATGTAAAATGGACAAATCAACCAATCAGAATCGAGTATCCAACACTGTCATGGTAGAATAGACGACTACAACAATAATCTTATAGGATGGTCTTCATTGCTATGTTGAATTATTTGTGGAAGATCAAGATCTACAGTAAGACATGCAATGAATTTCAGATACTTTGTATTTACAATCTTGCATAAACAACAATAGCAATATCCATATGGTTTCTTTCTGGGCCACATTGAGCTGTTATGTGTTCACTTACGTTTTACCAAACTTGTACTGTATTTGCAAAATTGAGGTAACGCTTATGTCAACTATTTTCAAACCAATTTATTCAGTTTTTTAAATATTTGTTGTCCCTCTCTACATGTTATTACATTATATTTGAAAGAAATTGAATACAAACGTTTCAGGGTACTTTCACATGAACCAAGTGAACCTTTGCATGTAAATTTTACGAACCCCTTTGTGACCTACCCCCTTTCTCTTTGAAAATTCCTGGATCCGCCAACATGATCCCATCCCATCTGGCGCCTACCTGGAAGAGCCCTTGTGGTTCTACATAAAACATGAGAAAACTGATCTGATGATGAAGTTGAATGTTGATCAAAGTGGCAGCTTTCGAGGTTTAAATTGCTCTCGAAAATGTATTAACAGATGGATGCCAATTATCAGTGGGTTGTTGACTTAGAAACATACATGCTTTCTAGTTCTCTTTCCCATCTAAAATATCTAACAATTGATTCTCTTCATGTCTAGAAATCTCATTACAATTACTTTTATAAATCACTAATAACAGTCATGAGAGAAGTATTTATTTGAAACGTATACAAGGTAAACAAATACATACACAGTTCCTATTTCTCTTTACCATCTAAAATCTCATTACAATTAATTCTCTTTAATTCTCATTTGTCTAGAAATCTCATTACAATTACTTTTTTATAATTTACTAATTACAGCCAGGAGTGTTCCATTTATCTTTATGCACTATAAACGATTTTAAGAGTCACAAGATATTGAGATGATATACGTTATCTTCTTCATGAAGAGTCGTCATCGTTTGCATATACCAAGTTAACCGAGTTTATATGCTTGTTTTAATCATATGCGATGATACAGTTTTGCATATACCTTGGGTTTCAAAGGAATGAGTATCAACGTATGTCTGCTTATGTTCTGCCTCACCAGTAATGATAACGAGTTTCTTTCAGAATTAATCTATTTCACATTTAAACATATATGCATTAAAAAGTTATATCGCGCAAAGGGCAACTAAACATGCAGGTTTTCAAATAGAGACAGAATTAATTTAATTTTGCAAGATTCTAGCCAAGCATTGCTCTTAAAATAGTTTCTCTGTGATTACTTCTCTGTGAATCCATTGTTGTATCTTTTTCTTTGAAGAAAACATAAGTCGGACTTATGTTTAGGGAGTGTTTGTTTGTAAACATGGATGATGTAGTAATGTCTGAGTTTTGACTCGGATTTCAAAAGATTTCGTATAAACCAGTCACATTGTGGACATGATAGTCTCGGATTTGGCTTCTTGTTTCAAACCGACCCAGCCTTGTAAATATCTAATTGCTTTCATGCATGAAATTAAATATAACAAATGCTGGTTCGCGTGTTTGTTTGACATTATAAAATTCATAACCTAACAATATAAAAACAACATTTTCTAATTTGAAATATTAAATCCACTCACTTAAAACCGAAATTAAGGATCCTACCATTGATTTGACAAAGAGCTTTCTATATTATAATTGTATGTATCCTATTGATGCAACATGTGTATAAAGTTGTACTGATAAGGGCACTAAGGATGTTCTATATTCTGAGTTTCTGCATCATGATGTTGACGTAACGTGTTAAACATTAACAATGTCATCCTCACATTAACAATGTCATCCTCACATTAACAATGTCATCCTCACATTAACAAAATCATTTTACAGTATTTGTTTCTTATTTTCTATTTCTATCTCAACGAAACTTAGTGTGTGGAACAATCATCATGTCTAGATGTGCCTTTTGGGGTTTTCAACTTCTTCGAGTTATTTTTTTGGACCATTTCCATGGAAATGTAACTAAGAATTTCGTTTCCGGAACAGAACTCGAAAACTATAAGACATATCTCAACGAAACTTGGTGTGTGGAACTATCATCATGTCTAGATGTGCCTTTTGGGGTTTTTAACTTCTTCAAGTTATTATTTTTTACTGTTTCCATGGAAATGTAACTTAGAATTTCGTTTCCGGAGCAGAACTCGAAAACCATAAGAAATATCTCAACGAAACTTGGTGTGTGGAACAATCATCATGTCTAGATGTGCCTTTTGGGGTTTTCAACTTCTTCGAGTTATTTCTTTTTTACCGTTTCCATGGAAATGTAAGTTAGAATTTTGTTTCCAGAACAGAACTCGAAAACTATAAGACATATCTCAACGAAACTTGGTGTGTTGAACAATCATCATGTGTAGATGTGCCTTTTGGGGTTTTCAACTTCTTCGAGTTATTTTTTTGACTGTTTTCATGGAAATGTAACTTAGAATTTCGTTTCCGGAGCAGAACTCGAAAACTATAAGACATATCTCAACGAAATTTGGTGTGTGGAACAATCATCATGTCTAGATGTGCCTTTTGGGGTTTTCAACTTCTTCGAGTTATTTTTTTTTTACCGTTTCCATGGAAATGTAAGTTAGAATTTTGTTTCCAGAACAGAACTCGAAAACCATAAGACATATCTCAACGAAACTTGGTGTGTGGAACAATCATCATGTCTAGATGTGCCTTTTGGGGTTTTCAACTTCTTCGAGTTATTTTTTTTTGACCGTTTTCATGGAAATGTAACTTAGAATTTCGTTTCCGGAGCAGAACTCGAAAACTATAAGACATATCTCAACGAAACTTGGTGTGTGGAACAATCATCATGTGTAGATGTGCCTGAAAGGCCCGATCGGCTTATGGCATTGCACGGTGTCCAGCCGTCTGTAAACTTTTCGCATTTTGTCTTCTTCTCCAGAACCACTTTGTCTAAGGACCTGAAATTGTGTGTGTTGTGTTTAGTTGAAAAAAGGTTCATAGTCACTGTTATTCAACAACTATTCTTCAATAAATTTTCCCAAAGGTGGGGGATATGGCCGACTCTGTCTGCCTGTTAAATTCCATTTAATATGCCACTGGTGCTTATCTCATAAAGAATGCGGAGTCAGCAGAAAATGTAGACCACATGTTTGAGAGAAACCCTCTACACAAAAGTAACCTAATTACATATTGTAAAAATAAGAATCGTATCTCATTCATCAGTTGCTTTTTCAAGTCATTTATTTACACTTTGAGTAGAAGAATAAAGACTAGAAAGAAAGTGCTAGAGAAATCAAAGAAGTGAAAATTGTTCTTGGAATTATTAAGAGATGAGAGGGATTGCAAGCTTTTAACAACATAGGTACTCCCTTTAAAGAGGGTAAAGTTTTACTTGCAGTCAAAATATAAAAAGGATGGCTTATAAGAAATGAAGTGTATAATGCTATTTTTAAACAATTAATTCAACGAGGATTCACCTTTTATTTAGAGGAAAAGCTACCAAGTATACATATAAATACTTATATTTTTTGTAAATAGTCATGCTGTACTAATTATAGAGCGGTAGAACATACACATTTCAAATTTATACCTACATGTATGTACAGCGTTTTTTAAATATTGTCTTCAAGTTTTATTCTTATTTGTCTAGATGATCATTTTAAAGAGAAATCATGATATAAATGCGACCTGATGTTGTTTTGATTAAAGTAAAATGTAATGGCTTTTAACAATTGACAAGATCTGCTTCATCCAAATGATGTTTCTCAGATACAGATTGTTGATATGACCTTATAGAATGTTGTCTCATGTTGGCATATTACAAAGAGGCTGTATTATTTGGTCAGAATTGTACATTTCATGAATTTCCTCACTGTGTATATTGATATTTAGAAAGCAATTAAATCATCACATTCTAGCCCTAATTAATCCTATTGATTCAAACCCATTTGGATATTCTACAATTTGTTTTGGTCTGATAAAATTGTTTTGTAGATCTTATTTACAGTCAAATACTTTTATGTATCGTATTAAGATAGGTATCTCCATTTACAACCAGAAGAGTCATCTGAATCTGTTGCAGTGAGTTACACTGCAACACAAACACACTCATTGTATCAGGATCTACAAGACGTTTGTTTGTAAACATAAATCAAAGTAGGCAATATTAGGTATGTACTCTGTCTCAATGTAGTAAGGTTACATCAGGGAAATCTTCGTTTAGATCCATGAGAGTTCCTCTTGTTGGTTTCCACATCCACTTTTATGTTTAGCTTTCTTACACTGAAGATGGATGAGATTGTCTAGAACTCGGTCAGTTAAGGCAAAGAAAGGGGTTCGGGTTGCATCTCTTCTCCATTATAGAATCAAAAGAGTCCTTGTAGGTCGGCACAGATGGTTCAGTCCCAGGGACTTTGTCAAGCTGAAACTATGGGAAACAAGACATGAAAGAGTCCCAATATCGTCTAGCAATTACCTATCATATACCCATCTCTGTACCTAGATCTCCAAGTCTACTGAAGGACAGCAAAATGGCGTCTCGTAGATATCAGACACATGACTTCTAAACTATCAACTTGACAATGGACACATGAATTGAAGGATGAAACCTCGACCTGACTAAACGTTTATATCTGAATCATCTGGTGTCGTTATTTTTTTCATTTGAGTTCTGACAGCTCATGCTTATATGTCAAATGTCATTGACTTTCGGAAACAAAATGTTGATATTTAAATATCCACAAAATCCAATTAGTTTATTTTCAGTGGCAAGAGTTTGAAATGAAGATGGTCGCCACCGGTAATTTAAATTCATAGACATGAGTTATGTGTGTCAGCCTTCAGAGTCCTATCAAATGTCCAAAATATTTGTCTCTTCAGTTTCACAAAGACAGACTATGTTAGTAATACCAAAGTTTCAAGGAGTGGACATTTTCTCAACCATGATATCAATTCATCTAGTAGCCAATCATGTCCAGAAGATGAAAGATTAGAATTAACTGACAGTATGTGAGAAGGTGTAGGTTTGATCACATGACATAATGAAATGTCAAATGTCCATGAAATGTCAGAAAATTAATCAAAACTTTATATAGATTCAACGTAGGTGAAGTACTCAAAATCAAATGTTTAATATCGTCTGTCATAAGATTCTTCAATAAATAACAGCTTTCAAATTTTGGGAATTTCAGAGGAATCTTACTTTATACCAAAGCTTGTTATTATCCTTCTGCCATTTCACTAATGACTCACTGTTAAGTTTACATAATGCTCATGTACAATTTTGTTTTATTTTATAAATTTACTACTGACATACCAGAACGCCTTTTATCTTTTTTTCATCTATTATCAAAGTATGTTGTCATGTTCTTTTTTCAAAGTTTATCAATGTCAAAGCATATACAGAGACAGCTTTGAAGCTTTCATTAATGGTCACATTTTTAATCGATACATTTACCTACATACATACATAACTGTATTTCTTTTGCCATTGATTTACACATTTAATCGAAATACAACTCGCCTAGACGGCAGTGACGTCATTATTCGAGCTTGAATGCCTCTACGCTCTCTCATTGGTCAAAAAGAAAAGGGACATCGTAAATATTAGCACGTGTTATTTGCCGTCACTGCAGTCTAGGCGAGTTGTATTTCGATGTTGTTTGCAGGTAGAATCGTCTCAGCAGCGGAATTTTGGGCGAAAAGTTAGTAAGATAACAAAAAGTTGCCCATGTCCAATTAGTATGAAACCTAATAAAGGATCGGAGGTAAGTGTTATATGTCGTTGTGTATATTTTGAAATATAAGCCACGAATGTAGTCGAGTCGGATTTTTGAAAACCTATCCAAGATGGCGGGTGTCGCTCCTTTAGCCTATTGTATAGAGAGGCGTGGATACTCTTATATACATTGTTTACATGAGATCTTGGTTATCCTATCCTGTGTACTGAAGCTACCGAACGGATTAGCAGCTAAGTTCTGGTGAATGGTACAGTGAACTGTAACTGATTTGAGGAACATAAGGAGTTCCTTCATTGATTGGATTCGTGCTGATGACTTAAAGGCACTGAAGCACGTTTTTCCTACTGAAAAATAGCGATCTCACCAAAAGGTAAAAACCTGTTACCAATGGCTACATGATACTCAATAAAAAGAGTTTTAAAACGAATGTGCATTGTTCGGTAAAGCCATTCGAGTCTGTTTCCCTACGAGGTGGTTCAAGTGACCTGACTGATGTAGCGATGCCCAAACTCCACACCACTGTCGCTTAATGTGTCGCACCATTTTTTTCAGTTATGATAACTGATTTCTATGGATACGGCTTAACGGGTCGTGTAATGAGATGACATAACAATATATTGTATAAACTTTAATAATAAATACCAAATTTTAGAAAAGAAATATGCAAAAAAAAGTGCTACAGCGCCTTTAAATAAATTTAAAGTAGATATAAAGTGTTTTCATTGTAGAAATAAAGCACACCAAGGAATAAGACTTCTCAACAGTTCGAAGTTTCCGAATAATTAAAACAACAAAATCGAAAAGCATGGCTTGTCAGCTTATTATTCATTCCAGAATCATTTGAAAATATCTAGTAGTCTGATATTTAATGTAAAGCTGCCAGGACTGTATAAGTACATTTCTCAAAAACAAATTATCTAGATTATAAAACTACACCATACGACTATCTAGCTCTATTTGAAATTCCTTTACACAATTTGCACTTCGTTTTTCAAGAAGCTAGCAGATCATTTTACTTCTCCCATACTGTGGACTTCTGAGAAAAAGGATTGGATGCTCATCACTGCCAGCCATATTGTTAATGTGCACGTAAAACTGCATTTGAACCATTCTAATTGTCAGCAATGATGGTTTATGTACCTTTTTTCTAATCAGAGAGTTTGCATTTAGGTCTGAAGAGAATATTAACTCTTCAGATAGTGTTCATCTTTTTAAAGATCAACAGGTGTTTGATTGGCAAATGTCAGTTTTTAGTTTCAAAAGCTCTGTTTAATAAAGCACAGTAACTGGATGCAGAATGCTTCATCTGTTGTGTGTGCTTGTGTTTGTAAGTTTATGAATGTGAACGTCAAACTGTTTCTAAGAAAACTTGCTGAAATAGTGTTTAATCCGTTCATTAGTTGCAATGAGAGTAGTATGTTTTATAACAAGCAATTATGCCAACGAAAACAAAAACTTGCTTACATTTATGTGTGGTTGTTGAAACTCCAAATATTATCAAACTAACTGTGAACTGGATAGACGACAATTCAATATCGTGCTAGCAAATTTAACATGCAATTAAATGATTTCCTCGACCTTTAAAATAATGCCAAGGTCACCCACATCAGCTCATCGTCTTCCCTAGGAGATGGTGTGTGAAGGTGTGAAGAGAATCAAGTGAACATATCCCGCTGACCATATGGCCAAACATATCAAGGTCAAAACTATACTGAACTTGACTCACACTATGGTGAACATATATGAGAAAACGAGTTCTTGAGTTATTCATTCGTACCTACACACAGATATATACTGTCCCTGGTTCATGCTCAACGTGCTGCGAGAGGTAATAATAATGAGGATATTTATACTAACCATATATCAATGCTGATAGCATACTGAAGGAGTTTCCTACATTTTTTATCCCACCGGTATGTACGTAATACCGTGGGATATAGTCATCACCCCGGCCGTCTGTCCGTCCGTCCGTCCGTCCGTAATCATTTCGTTTCCGGAGCAGAACTCGAAAACCGTTCATGATATCTTTCTGAAACTTTCCATGTGTATTACCCACCAACTGAAGTGGTGCCTTTTGATATTTTCAGATTTCTGAATTTTTTTGTTTTTTTCATTTCCATAGAAACATGTTGAATTTGGACTTTGTTCAGAGACAGGTTCGTTTCCGGAGCACAGCTCCAAAACCGTTCATCATATCTTCCTGAAACTTTGCATGTGTATTACCCACTAACTGAAGTGGTGCCTTTTGATATTTTCAGATTTCTGAAATTTTTATTTTTTTCGTTTCCATAGAAACTTGTTGAATTTGGACTTTGTCAGAGACAGGTTCGTTACCGGAGCACAGCTCCAAAACCATTCATCATATCTTCCTGAAACTTTGCATGTGTATTACCCACTTACTGAAGTGGTGCCTTTTGATATTTTCAGATTTCTTGCTGAATTTGGACTTTGTTCAGAGACAGGATGTGTTTTACAAATTTCATGGAACCGGTGGGATATGTCATCTTCTGATGACTCTTGATTATGTTTTGGTAAAGGGATAATTAAGAGTACACAGAAGTATATTCCAAAATGCAAAGAAGAAGGATATATCTCATTCAAATATCAAGACTGAAAACTGACGTTTACATCCATATGAGCGGCCATTTTTAATGTGTTCAAAGACCTGACGTTTACATCAGATAGACATAAATGAATATGATTTCTATAAACAGCTTTCTTACTGCAAATTCAAGTTATGCAAATATAATTATTCGATGAAAAGTAGGATATTCTGCATAAAACAAAACGTTGAATGTTTCAGGGATACATTTTTTTGTGCCGAGGTCGGTAGGATTTTATTTTTAAATTTTGTTTGAAAATAATAAGAATGATGGAGGAGTAGATTTTTCTGTTTTCCGTTTCTTCAGACCATTTGGGTGCACAAATGGATTTGTCACATTGTTGTCACACGCACAAATGAAAGTGATGCGCTGAAGTCAAAGAAACATTTAACTTTGTTTATTTAGCGTAATGAAATTCTGTCATGACTCGGACTATAACAATTTGCCTCTCGGTAATTGGAACATTCAAGTCGATTTCCAGTACAGTAAAGCTAAACTTCAATATATGTGAATAAAACATACTAAATAAAGCCGATGCTGATTTTCTCAAAATAAAGAACTAATCAAGTGCCTGTGCATTTGAATTAGATTTAACATTTGTATATCTAAAAAAAGAGAAAGGATCATATCATTCCATTTTCAGGCAATCTGATTAAGCTTTTTATCTCGAATCTGCTTGCGAAATGCGACTGTGTTATGAAATGTTTTACAAGATCGATAATTTGATGTGTAAGAACTTGTTTGACCTTCAGTAACAAATCGATACATTTGTAGGCGTTTTTCTCGGTATTGATAAGCATGCGTCCTTGGTTAGGTAATTGGCGGAATATTGTCAACCAAATATCTACAAATCATTTGTTGAAGTTGCTAAACGTAGGATCATTATTAATGATGCATACTTTCTTCATACTTTTGCAAATAATGTATATGCATTTGCATTTTTATTGAATAAATGTCTATCCAAAAGTTCACCAGATTGATGACCTTACTGAAATGTCTTAAAGTCTTTTCAAGACCTTTCAGTGATCGCCCTGTGAAACCCAAGGTCTCGTTGATAATAACCTCTTTGATCTGTTGCATGGCACTTCCTCTTAACGTTACATGGTTTAGCATACAAGGTCGCATGGACATATACATCTTTAATGTATTTATATTCAGGAGCAATAGGTGCTCTGGTACTTCCACCGAGTTCCTTGAATAGTGAGATTACAATCTTGTATAACTCATAAAAGCGTTAACTATATGGCTTCTGTCTCCGAAGCAGCAATATTGAGGGAGAATGATTATATTACATAAAAATACTATAACTCACAGCCATTGTGGGGCAATGAAGCCATATAAGTCTTATGACATAATAGGTGATGGTGAACTTTACAAAGCTGACAAGGTTCTTTTCTAAGCAAAACTGGCAGTACTGTCTATTTTCTATTATATAGATTAAATTTCAAAGTACTTTTCCTAAAACATATTTATTTGGTTTTAATACGTGCCAGAATACCATTTGTGCTGATTTAAAGGGGCTGTAGCATTTATTTTTTTAGAAAATTTATTTTTTCAAATTTCCGATTTAAAATCATAGTTTATGTCATTTAGGTTGCAACATCTTACGTCCTCAGTGATGATAACGATGTTGCGTATAACGCAAAAAATTGCATATACATTTTATTATTTAGAATTACAAAAACGACTTCCACGGCTTTACCGAACCATGTACACTCATTTTTTTAACTTGATTTTCCGAAGAGAGAAGGATGTTTTACTATTAGTGACATTATTTTTCAAATACATTTTATCAACTTATTTGAGATAAAAATGTGCTACTGCCACTTTAAGGTTCAAATCATCAAACTCGACTTGCCAAAATGCCAAATATGTGACAATTACTTGTTTTCAATGAAAATTTAACGACGGACGTATTAAGGTGCAGAAGTTGATATTACACATCACATTTACATGTTACTAATGTGAACATATTACAGACAATCAACCCTTTTGATCCGCTATAGGTAAGTTTCAAACTTACGTTTGTGACTAATTGGCGCGTGCCAGCGGTGGTTCATTGTCCGGTTTTCAAAGTCATGACTTTTCACCTTCATATATTTGTATTATCACTTTGTCTTAAACTGATAATTTTCAGTTATAGTGAGTACTTCTTGATTAGTAAACACCATTGATATAATTTGACATGTGAGACCAATACAGTTCTGTTCAATGTATTGAATGCAAGTACACTCAATCGCAAAAGAAACGTCACCATACGAAATACAAGATAATTCAATCCACGAGTGATAAATACGACTGAAAAAGACATGCATCATGCCTCAAGAAATCAATTAAACTAAATTCGAATTTTCTAATAAACATTATCTGTTCATGTACGTTTTAAGAATTGTAGAATTGTAGTTTTCGAATATCCTTAACAATATGTAATAGGAGAGTTGAAAGGAGCTTTTTGGCTTGGTTTATGGCGTCTTACAGTAAAGACGCATTAACAAATTCATAGTGCAAGAAGGTTATTAATGTCGACATCATCTTTTATTATTTAATTTTCTGTATCTTATTAATGTTTAACTTAAACGCCAAACATTCTGGCCAAAAACAATTTTGTAAAAGCGAGTTGAACACTTGAACCGACCTAAAGATACAAGTATTATACTCTGATGTATGAAATTGGAGGTACCTCTTTTTTCCAATGATGTCCCTATAAAAAATCAATCAAAATAGACTTTCTCTGGCAGCAATATTTAATTGTTTACACTGTTGAAAATATGTTGATATTTCTTGTAGTGCACATGTAACTTAAAAAATGCCAATGTCAGTTTAACCAGCACATGTAATCAGGTAAACAAGATGTCAAAAGACACTATATTAACCATTAACAAATAACAACGCAAATCCGTCTCCGAACTTACAAACACTTTTTAGATTTACTTTTTTAAACCTGGGCTGTTACAGCACCACTGGCAATAGATTTGGCAATTCAGATATCTCGTTCCTTACAAAAATACACCAGGGAGTAATTTAAAGGGAAGTGATGTAGAAAAACAGGAACTTCACATTTAGGAAGGAAGATACAAGTCACAAAATGGAAAGAATTGTTGAAGAAAAAAGTCAAAGTTTGAAAGGAGATGTTAAAGAAACCAAAAGGTCACATTTTAGAACTCCGACCCACTTTACGAAGGCCACGGACTAACTTCCCAAACAAAACAGATGAGACTGTTTTGAACTAACTTATCAACTTAAGTAAAACATGCTCAAGATACAATGTTGAAACTTGCTATTTAGAAGGATTCAGATTAAATTGCTGAAATTTCAATTGTAATTCGAGGCACTGTACGTACACTGCACGGGCTGCCCGTGGGCCACATGCAATGTGAAGAAAACATGATTGCGGTGTCAATATATATTCCATACAAACTGTGCAAATAAGCTAATATGCATTGTGTGAATAAACGTTCACAATTCACCGGTTACACGATAGTTTAGACGCATTCTTGTAGTGATTCATTATGTTTTACTTGGTATTATGTTTCTGCCAAGCAGGAAAAATGGAATAACGATAGTCCCCATGTGACCTTTTTGTTCCATCACAACCTGATGATGTAGAGAGATGTAGAGATGTAAGCCAACACAACATTATTTACGGTATATGCCATTGAATTGCATTGATATAGAGAACGTGTGTCTACATGATGCTGTTTCACCTTCAATAAGTCTCAAGTTAATGCATTTAAGATTGCAGAGAGTCTAGCTAATTCATTATTATAAAACAATTATACGTTCTTGCTCTCCCAGAATGTCAAGTACACAGAATATAATAAAACATCTACCATTGATAGTAATTTCTGTATTCGTTTTCTATTATTTAGAATCTAGTCTACCTGTTGCCATTAGGTGACACTCTAGCAATCGTTTTTTAGATGTACGTAAACTGACTTGCAAAGGAAGCGCTACTACATTTTCAACAGAGTAATAGATGAAGTCGATTTTAATATAAGTGTCTTTGATAATAACAGGTTTTGAAGAAGAAGTACCCACAATTTCATTCATCAGGATATGATACTTTAATTGTCATATCTGTTCAAACACGCATGGGGTGCTGAAATCGCAATTTCAAAAAGGTTTTTGGCCAGAATGTTTGGCAATTATGTGTATAAAGTTATGAAATGTAGAAATGTAGTTTCTTAAAAAGCGTGTTTTTCAAAATCCTGAATAGATAATGCTTGGAAACTTAATAATTAATTCCGTTCTGGAGAATGATGTAGCCCTGTTTCAGTCGTTTGTATTAACCGTGGATTTGAATATCATGTATTTTTGTTGGTGGCGTTTCTTTTGCAAGTCAGTTTAGAATGCATGCCAGGTATGCCATGTGATATTATAATATTTGGGCAAACTGAAAAATATCATTGGGCCCTTATATGTATATATATTGAGAGCTCGTGCACGTTAATCAACGCATCTGTTACACCAAACATTTTCCTCATTTTTACGTGTGTGAAAAAATATCTATTGAAACTTCAAAAGCTTACATCGGGGTTTAAGCAATTCAAGTTTAGCTCTGACGGCCTATCAAGTGACTATAAATAAATAAACATATGGAAATTAAGCACTTTCCACCAGTGTTTTGATGGTCTTATAATTCAACAAAAGTTATGCATGTACTTTAATACTTATTAATAAAATGTTGTGTCAAAACAGTTCGATGTTTGAGTTTTTTCCGTGTACAATCCTTAAGTCACATTCTCAGAACAACTTGTAATAGAATTCATCTCCTTAGATATAAATCTGAGCTGACATTTAGCTGAATTTTTGCTCACATATATCGGTCAGATTGTAGAGAACAGTCTGCCCCAATCGAAATACTTAGTACATTAACATTCACTTCACACTTCAATTATTTAGAAGTTTAAATCAAATTCTCTTAAAAAAGACTAAGGTCCATAACCTAAATGTTGACATTTAAATACTCAAAATGTAATCAACTTCCCAAAACTGAAATCTATTAAAGAAATTAAAATCAAAATAAAATTCCCTTTCAATTGAATTTTCTTTTTGTAATAACGTTTTTTAAAATGACGTGCCTTCGCGTTTGGTTTATTTATGTCAATATATATACATATATTGCATGAACTATCTTAAGTTTCTTAGTGCATTTTTCTCACTTATATTTTACAATAATGTACTGTTTATTTGGAGTCTTTGGTAAACTAATTTTAAAACAATTTATTCAGGTTTGTTATTAATTTTTATCTTAATTCTCTCTAAATCGCCTTTTAATACCCTACACGAAAGCATTTGACTCTAATTTGGATCTACAAAATATTTTCCACATAGGTTTACACAACACCTGGTTTAATTATAACACATGAGTTAAAATAAATTAGATGGTCTAGAATGCCATGGATTTCTTTATTTCTTAAATCTAAAAAACCCAATATACACAGTGAGCAAATTCATGACATTTATTCGTGACAATTTAATGTACCATATTGCATCTCTCTCTTTATACAAGGTAAACAATTTTAAGAGAGACAAGTTATTAACATGGTATACATGTATGTTAGTTCCTTCATGAACAACCGAATTTATATGCTCTTTCAATCATATGCAATGATACAGTATTCCATATACATGTACCTTGGGCTTCAAAGGAATGAGTATCAACATGTCTGCTTGTTACCATCCTCGGTTACCCATTGTTTTATATATGCTCCGTTACTCTCCACTATATCACACATGGGAAACCTTATCAGGGGAATCTGTTCTCAAATTACCCGCCCTTGGCCAGCGTGTCGAAGTCAGTAACCAAAGAAAATGCTCAATGGGATAAAACGGAAATGGCCAAGGGAGATAACCGGTGACGGATGGCTAACACAATGACCTCGCTTGCTTTGAAACGAAGTGATATGAATTTTCATTGGCTCACAGGTCCAAGCTGCGTAGCGGTGTGATTGGCTCAAGCCGGCCAAGGGCGGGTAATTTGAGTACAGAGTTCTCTGATGAAATTTCCCATGGGTGATATAGTGGAGAGTAACGGAGCATATATAAAACCATGGGTAGGATGGCTTGTTACCTGTCTTGTCAGTAACGATAACGAACTTCTGACAGAATTAATCTACTTCATATTTACTGTTGAATACATCTACAAACGTTTACTTTTACCAAACTAAGTCAATCATAGAATAAAAATTTAATGAACGAATTATTTCAAGAGATGAGTTAAAGTTTACCTGGTTCTAACCAATATAAGCTCACATATATTATTCTTAAAAGTCCATATCTATTTATGTGTCTTTTTCTTTAAAGTAAACAGTTTGAGAACTCGGAGGGAGATCAGAGAGTTTTTGTAAACATGGATGATGTAGTACTGTCTGAGTTTGATTCGGATTTCAGAAGATTTCGTATATATCCTCCTTGGCACCTCCAAGTCTCGGAAATGGCTGTGTTAATTTCAAACCAACCCGCCCGGTAAATATATGAATTGTATTCCTGCATAATATTGAAAGTAGCAGATGTTGTTTCGTGTATTTGTCTTAAAATACATATGTGTAACCTAACCATATAAAACAATGCTTTCTAATTTGCATTGTGCATCCACATGACTTATATGAGTAAGATCAAGACTTAACTTAAGACTTGCAATGAATGTCATATATTATACATTTGCAATCTTACATTAACTACAATAACAATATCTTTCTGGGCAACTTGAAGTTGCTATTTGAAGGAGAAAATTGCCACTTCTCACAGTGAGGTCATGTTTCTCATAAATGTATTGAAAGCCAGAGAAGCCCTACTGGAGATGAAATATGTGATAGATGAATTTTCTGAAGTTTCAAAGTTCTTTTAGTTCAAACCAATTCATTCAGCTTTTATTTTGCTTTTGAAAGCGCTGAAGCACTTTTTTTTCATATTATGTTTTCTAAAAATTGCCATTTGTTATTACAGTTTTTACAATATATTGGTACGTTAATGGGTAAAACATCTTATGACACGCCCTGAAAACCGTATCCATAGAAAACTGTTATCTATACTCGAAGATACGTATAAAGCGACAGTAGCGTGAGATGTAGATGTGTAGGTCTCATGAGAATTTCAATGTTCAGACAGCAAGGTCGTTGACCATTCCATCATTGTAGCACAGAACTCTACTGAGTGTTAAGATATCGCTACATTAGTCAGATCACTTGTACTACCTTCGAAATGTGAACACATTAAAATGGCCGCCCGATGGGACATTGAACCGAACCATGTACATTCGTTTTAGAACTCTTTTTAATGATTCATGAGTATTATTTAGCCATTGTTAAGACTTATTTATATATTTGTGAAAGCACTTTATATCAATAACAAAAATGCGCACGGCGCCTTTAAAGTATCATACTCTGATGAACCGGTGGACTAGTTGCCAAATATTAGGAACAAAATAAAGAAATTACTATCAATGGTTGATTTTTCAACAGCTGTATTCTGTGTACTGAACATTCTGGGATGGGATAGTAAGAACATATACTTGTTAGCTCATCTGGCCTGAAAGGTCCGATGGGCTTATGGCATGGCATGGTGTCCGGCGTCCGTCCGTCCATCCGTCCATCCGTCCGTCCGTCTGTAAACTTTTCGCATTTTCATCTTCTTCTCCAGAACCACTTGGTCTAGGGAGCTGAAGTTTTGTGTGCAGACTCCTTGGCCAATGGGGATTCTAAATTGTAGATTTCCTGACCCCGTGACCCCAAATGGGGTCACAGGGGTCACATCCTTAAAAACCTATTTTAATCTTCTTCTTCAGTTCCAAAACGTCTAGAGAGCTGAAAAGTTGTTTGCAGACTCCTTGGCCAATGAGGGTTCTAAATTGTAGATTTCCTGACCCCGTGACCCCAAATGGGGTCACGGGGGTCGCATCCTTAAAAACCTATTTTAATCTTCTTCTTCAGTGCCAAAACGTCTAGAGAGCTGAAAAGTTGTGTGCAGACTTCTTGGCCAATGAGGATTCTAAATTGTAGATTTCGTGACCCCTTGACCCCAAATAGGGTCACATCCTGAAATACCTATTTTCATCTTCTTCTCCAGTTCCAAAAGGTCTAGAGAGCTGAAAAGTTGTGTGCAGATTCCTTGACAAATGGGGATTCTTAATTGTAGATTTCGTGACCCCTTGACCCCAAATGGGGTCACATCCTTAAATACCTATTTTCATCTTCTTCTTCTCCAGTTCCAAAAGGTCTAGAGAGCTGAAAAAATTGTGTGCAGACTCCTTGGCCAAAGGGGGTTCTAAATTGTAGATTTCGTGACCCCTTGACCCCAAATGGGGTCACAGGGGTCACATCCTTAAAAACCTATTTTCATCTTCTTCTCCAGTTCCAAAAGGTCTAGAGAGCTGAAAAGTTGTGTGCAGACTCCTTGGCTAATGGGGATTCTAAATTGCAGATTTGGTGACCCTGTGACCTCAATTGGGGTCACAGAGGTCATGACCGCAAAAACTATTTTCATCTTGAGAATTTATGTGCTCTTCAAAGGGAGGTAATTAAACAACAGTGATGAATTAAATGTTCAAGTGTGTCTTTATTTGAAGGGGATTTTATATCTGGCCCCAGAGATAGGTCAGAGAGGTAAGGACCTATTTCATCTTCTCCATTTAAAGTGCTTCCTATTTGTTGTACCTCTCACCTTGAAGTTGACATTTTGTATTAGTTATGTATAAAGATTGATGAGCTACAGAGCCAGTGGCTCTATTTTTTATTATAATGTAATAGCCATCGAAAACACTTATTTATATTGTGGGAGCACTTTATTTCAGTAAAAATAACGTTGATCAAAGTGGCAGCATTCGAGGACTAAATTGCTCTCGAAAATCCTTATTTAGAGATGGATGTCAGTTATCAGTGATTTGTTGACCTAGACATGATTCGTATTTCTCTTTACCATTCAAACATAACGATGAGTTTTTATAATTTACTAATAATCAAGGAGTATATATGCGTGTATGTAGACCTAAATGTTCTGATGTCGACTGATATGTATTCGAAACTGTATACAAGGTGAACAATTTCAAGAGAGACAAGTTATTTTTATTATGTATGTTATCTTCTTCAGAAACAGTCTTTATCGTTTGCGTATGTCAGGGTAACCTACTTAATATGCTCTTTCAATCATTTTGGATGCTGAGGATTTCCTATACTTTTGATTTCAAAGGAATGAGGATCAAAGTATGTCTGCTTGTGTCGCCCCTCAAAGGCAACGATAACGAACTTCTATCAGAATTAATCCACTCAACAGTATCTCCAAAATACATTGAAATGTTTACTTATATCACGCTAATTCAATTTAAGATTAAAACTAATTTTAACAAATTATTCCTAAGATATGATATTTATTTAGTTTAAGTTAAACTTGTTTGCTTCTAACCAGCCTAATCTCTCATACATCTTCAAAGATATGTGAATCTTGATCTATTTTTGTATCTTTTTAAATATTAGATATACTTTGACATAAATTTAATCTTCTATAACAGGGGGGAATAATGTAACATGAACATTGGTTATTTTACGTATATCACGCTAATTCAATTAAAGATTAAAACAAATGTTAACGAACAAATTAGTTCTGAGATAAGATATTTATTTAGTTTAAGTTAAACGTGTCTGCTTCTAACCAACCTAAGCTCTCATACATTGATCATCAAAGATATGTGAATCTTGATATATTTTTGTATCAATTCTTTAAAGAAAACATATTCCAAGGAAGGGTGATCACAGAGTGTTGTTAATCATGGATGATGCAGTACTGACTCGGACTTGGATTTTGTATATACCCTTCATATTGGGAACAGCAAGAATGGTTTTGTTGTTTCTAACCAACCGATCGTGGTAAATATATTGCATTCTTGCACTAAATTGCAAGTAGGAGAAGCGAATTGGTGTATGGGCGTTGCTTAAAATACATATCTAACTAACAATGTAAAAACAATATGTCTAATAAAAAACATATTCCATCCTCTCACAAATAACTGCTCATGGAGACTCCACCACTGATTTCAACGAAGAATTGTCTATTTTGTGAATCTCTATATTTTCGTATTGATGTAACATAAGGATAAGTCGCACTTACAAGGTGATCCTTACATCAACAAATCAATGATGATAGTGACGTTTTAATTTGAATTTTCTGTTCGTCTCTCAAATCCCCAACCGTATCATTACTGCCAACTGTTGCCTTTGATGATAGAGGGAGCTAGTAACAGTTGATGCAAGTGTAGAGCTTCTATTGGTAAGTGGTACCTTGGCCATTTTCCAAAGAAGTCATTTTTACATTGTTCAGCTTGTTGTTTTTTTAATGTATGTTCTGTAAACAAAACCCCCTCATAATTTAAGTTTAACTAACAATTAGCAAATATCAAAAATAGATAGAATAAACTGCAATCAGTTGAGAAGGATCAATGTTGAAGAATTTCTAATACATTATAGCTGTACATACTAATACAGTAATACTGTGGTCATTAATATGAATTGGAATACTTCTAAAACCTCGAACAATAAAGGATTCATGACATTCAAGATCTTGCATTTACACAGGTGATGAGGTGAGGAAACTTGCGTCCTCTTTCAAAACTACACTATTGCTTATACAAAATTGCCTGGCATTGTTTCAGGAAGAAAGCCAGCGATGTCAGCGAACCCTGCGAACGTCTGTTACAACTAACGAAGCACAGTTGTTAGTGCACATAATTTCAACGGGGCATTACATCTTAATCAAAAAGCATTATGAACCGTTCTCTGGAACAAGTTGTGTAGCTTCTTGCAAGATTCGGAACCCCAACTCTCTTAAACAGAAGATGAAAGCCGTAATCCCGTCTAAAACATTTAGAATAAGAAGCTGATGTTGTGTGAATTCTTTCTAAATTCCATACTTTATTCTACTGCTTCTTATCCCCAAAAGAATGCAGAGTCAGCAGAAAATAGCGAACGCATGATGTAGGGAAGCTCTTCAAAAGCAATTTAAATACATATTGTTATCTCTTTTATCAGTTCTTCAACAGTTTTCTTTATTTGCATTTTAGAGAAGCAAAACTCTAATGAGAGATCAGTGTTAAAAATATCAAACATCTGAGGATTGTCTTGGGAAATTAAGACAAGATTTCAGATGTTTTAAACTACTATATATATTATATATAAACTTCATGTAGATGCCGGCTGTGAACAACCTTGGTGTAGGAAAATAACGCAGGGCTTTTAAGAAAATGGAGTGGTAATTCGATTTTGAAAACAATCACAATAAAATACATTCAATGAGGACTTGTACAGAAAAACAAAGCTACAAAGCATAAATGTAAATACTTCTATTGATTTTTAATGATCATGTTGTAAAATTAATAAAACTGTAGAAAATCATCAGAAACATTTCAAATGTAAACCCTACGTAAAACGTTATTTAGTCATTGTCATGTCATTTTATTTTCCTTGAGTAATTTGAATTTACCTTCAATTTGATTTGAACTTTAACACTGAATAGAAAAGCCACGTGTGTTTTATTATTTCTAGTAGTCATCACTCTCTTGAAGGCGTGCAAACAACGGAGAAGAACTCAGAGAAAATCAGAGGAGGTGCAGATTGTATAGTATGAATAATGTTGAATTTTTACATTAGAAATTAATTAAAAATCACACAGTCTACCCTAATGCTTTCATTTTTCGTTGCGAATACGTCAGTCTGTGAATTAAGGATCAGATCATAAATAATATTTGAATAACATTTGAATAACTAGAATGTTTATAATTATCAACATGACATAATCATTTCATTGTAAATTTCCCCCAAATGATAGGAATTATAAGAACGAATTGACCAGTTGTAAAATGACCTTTTGCTGTTGGTTATTTTTGCTACACTTGAATAACATATTTAAATGGTAAACGCGTAATTTCCCTTTTTATTATTTAGTATTAAAGATGTTATCTAAACAGTCTAAGTAGATCCTGGTGATGTTAATGTTTGTAGTTAACCATCGATTATTATAGGAACAATTTTCTCTCAAGCTCTGTAGCCTGGGGCTTTGTCCATAGTAATGTGAACACACTTTGATATAATGCTTCTAATCAGTGCACAAGCGTGACGGTTAAATATGGATTGTTAATTTCATGTTTCTAATAATCTCAACGCAAATGGAGGGGGGTAACATGACGCGTTGTATAGTAACATAGTAATAGTAATATATGTAATAATTGTATGTTGTAATTGTATGGGTACAATTGATGTGTACATGTGTAAATACATGTATGATTGTATGTTGAAAAAGTGCAAAAAAACACATATTGGATGTATGATTAAAAGTGTCACATACAAATAAAATTTCGTTTCTCTTAGTTTCATGGGTATCAAATCTGACCCAGCACCTGTTGTTTTAAGGGATTATACCGCTTGACTGGTTTAATTACCCTTAACAAAAGGGCTGGGTAGGTGGGAAGGAAGATCCCATAGTAACTTATGAAATTGTATATTCATTACATTTCCAAGAATTATGCTGCAATTAGTAAAGTTGAAATATGATGGATAAAATATTCACAAAGGAACAGCTATGTTATTTAGAAAAAGACTAGACTAAGATAAAAATGTGATCTTACACAATTGTTATTCCCTATTTATACAAATTTAAAGAATGGCATACTTATCTAATTATCAATTATTATCAGGATTATGTGATAAACTTAAATAAGTTAATCAACATTTATTTTGGATCAAATAGTAAAGTTATTCAGTGAATTTGGTCAGGTATAGATAATAAGAAATAAAATAGAAACCGAAGTCATTACATCAGTTTATTAGTAAAAGCAACCGGTTCCTTTAAAAAGTATCTTGTAGTTAATATGATTCCATTTTGAGCTGCAGTCCACTTCATTATTAGGCACACCTAAAAACATGACAATATTCATGTTTATGTTATACGTTTTCTGTCTCATTGATTTTGTAACCAGCTTTTTGACATATATATGTACCGGAGCGGCGTTGAAATAAGCCCTTGTTGGCTTGTTCGCCAATCCTATGTTTATGTTTATGAAATAAAATACGTTTAAACCAAATACAAACCGTGACAAGCCTGACAATCTCTGAAAAACATGTTATCCAAACATCGGCAAGTTAATAGCATCAACATGTTATCGATACATCCACTCTCAAACTGAGGTCATGTAACGGTAATTGTTCCACTCATTTGTTGTGCTGTTCCAGCTGCCAATCTGTTTCACAGACAAATTACATTCATTTGCTTCAATAAGGAGACCTAATTTGCCAATCAACATTCCTTTTCCCCAAAGAATGACATTTTGGAGGAGATCATTAAGAGAGGGACATCACTCAGAATCACTGATGAGTGCCAATTTATTTGATTTCGAGTAAGAAATTAGGTTGATGTAGGTTGAAAGATTAATATGACCTTCTTTTGCGAAATAAAGATAAATAAATACACAAATAAATCGTAAATGTTAAATCATGAGCTCATCTATTTAGGATTTAGGTTTAGTTTTCTTCGTATGTGTTGCGACTGTGTATGTATTATTTCAAAACATCAAAATAAAAAATATTATAAAATATATATAGGTTATATATAGGACGAAGTTTGACGTCATGCAACAATCGTTTGATATGCTTTTCTGTTGATAGTCACGTGATCGGATTTTGACCAATCAGATGCTCACATAATAAATATAATTGTTAATTACGAGCTACATACTATGAATCAAAATAGTAAGTGTTATTGGCCTGTACATTACTCTGATAGAAACAATTCATTTCAAACAATTTGAGACAAGCTTGAATATGTGTGTCCTTGAATGAACCCAGCGAGAATGGTCCATGTTGAGGTACTTCAGTGGTGGATAAACAATGGCCTGTAGGCTTTATTGAAGATGTAAATAAACACACATGATGAAACTTCAAAGCCACCCACATCAACAATTGGCCTCTCTTGAAATCAACTGTAATTATTATTGTTTTACAATTTCAATAAAGCCAATTGGCCTCCCCGTTTCATCATTATATAGACTAAAGCGCCTAAAAAATTAATAAGATTAACAATAGAGGGCTTTTAAAGGACTTATTTTCGTATATGTTCATAGATCACTACAGATATTTTCAATCCTAGAATCTGATTTAAAATCCATCTTGTGACTACATAAATAAACTATAAGGAATATGTATGAAGAAAATGACTGCGAAGTAAAATGAGGCAGAAAGCAGCCACCTTCACTCTGATTATCTAAGACTGTTTACCTCTAACGACAAAGAATATATTTCAGATGTCAAATTCACTAATAAGAAAATCAACAATGAGAATAAAGTTTAGATGGATGAATATCATGATATATTGATAACGAACGTTGTTGGATTGTATGACTCGTCTTTTGTTTCTTCCCTGTTTTGCTTGACTTTATTTCAATCGTCCTGAATCTGAAACAAACATCATCCAAACCCAGTCCAATCCAGCTGGTATCTTCAAACACACTTGACACTTTCCTTCAACTGGTATAGAGATTGATGTCTGCACTCAACCTCGTAAAGGGTGTGTTTCTGTCTTGTATTGCAACCTACACACGCTGATCTAAATCTTGTCTATTATCAGTGTTCAGTTGACCTAGAACGTTTTCCTTTCTAATCCGGCCTTGATACTAAACCATCTGGCGGAGGTCTTCAAGAACACTTCATATTCCTTCATCTTAAAGCACACTTGGATCCGGATATAGCGGTGGATTCCAGTGTTCGGTGGGCTTAGTAACCTATTTTGTTTTTCTATGAACTGGCTACGGAGATATTTGTTAACTTTTCTGTACCAGAAGATGCTGCACATTTTGAATGATGTGTTTAAGTTATACCATTTTGTTGTATGTGTGTGCCATTGTGTATTCATATTCAGACATTTAAATTGACAAGTAGATGAAAGTTGATATGTAAATATATTTACCCAATTGCCCATCTGCAAACCGGTGAGTTTTTTTTTTATCTATTAGAGTCAACGTTCATTCGTTAACAAAACGTCCTTAATTAATTCCTATTATGATCGAATAAAATCCAATGTTCTCTCTATCTACGAATAAGCGTGTGTATTCACAGAACACATTCACAAGCATCTTGGTGTAATGGAGTTTATAAATTGTTAGTCAGTTATAATTTACCTGTAATTGATGTTTTTAATATGTCTCATAATGAGTTTTCTGTGGCTAAAGAGCATCTTAAAGCGTCTGACAGTTTGGATTGGTTTTCCGGGCTCTGGAATGATAACGGTCAGGAAAATGGGAATACATTACGTACTTACCGTTTTTTTTAAAGATTATTACAGGTTGAACATTGACCTCGAAGTTGTTATGCCTAGGGGTCACAGAAGTATTTTAAGTAAACTTAGGTGTGGTACTTTGCCACTTGAGGTAGAAGTGGGTAGATTTGCTAGACCAAAGACTCCTCTTCATGAAAGGCTTTGTACTATAAGGTTGATAAATGGATTTCATCGTGTTTACTTGCAATGAGACATTTCAGTTGTTTCCATAAATTTCAACAATCTTTACTAAAAGCTGCACTTTAGAGGTTATTCAAAGCTTCGGAGATATGTTTATATATTTTATAAATATCTTATACAAACAATTATTATCGGAATAGTTTCTAGGAACTAACTGTAATGTCAGTAGCAAAATGCAGTATCATTTGTAGTTTCAGTACCGAGATAATTATGTATAAACAGAGAGCATTGAAAACGTGACTCCTCGCTGTGAGCTCCGCACACCACCATTGGCTTGTTACAGTGCCTTTAAAGCTCAGAGAATTTGCAATATTGTTAAACTAGAAGTTACATTATCTGAATTTGACAATTAACTGAGGATAGTTGCATCAAGTGTAACACATAACTCTTAATTCCTTTAAATCTCTAACAAACGACGGACATATAAATATGTATATTTGATAAATATCTCCAAACAATAAATATTTCTAAGACGAATTGTAAATCAATATTGGCTTCTTCTCCTTGGTTAAAAGTACAGCAAATATAGACATGTGTGGACTCACACGCCTTGTAGAAACTTCTTTAACTTTTTAAATGAGTCAGCCATGTTCCTGTTGTCAAACTATTTTGTTTAATTTAGAGTGAAATTGAAGCAATCAATAAAACAAAGTCGCTTCCAAGTGTGATGTCTCAACCTCGATTTGTAAGTTCAACATGTCTGACCTGATGTCACACTGACCTTGTAGACATGAGGTCATGACACGTCATGTTAACATCGGTGTCTTGTTTCTTAATGTAATGTCTCTGTACTATCTTCCTGCAAATCGATGAATCTGAGCTGTTTCTGTGAGGTATGCCAATATTGTTCTTATGAAAATAAAACTGTTCAATAAAACAGGATAAATAATATCACGTGTGGACATTCCACCAATTGACATGTTAAACGGTTCAATAAAGCAAACTCGTCATTTCTGTTTTAACTACATGTATCTATTTTGATATTGACAAATCTGACCGGATGTTACGCTGACCCTACTGACCTGAGGTCAGATCAACCCTTGTCCATTCTGGTTTCTGTCTTTTCTGTTGTGATTGTTCTGTTTCAGTGAGGTTTTCCAATATCTTGATAAGCGAAATTTATAACCAGGCCGTAAAGCTCAACTTCAGTTTAATAATTCAAACTCGATTTATCAAAAACAAAGCTTATTTAAATTAAAGGCGCTGTAGCACGTTTTATTGCATATTTTTTTTCTCGAATTTGTCGTTTATCATTTAAGTTTATACAATATATTGTTATGTTAGAGGGTAAAACGGTTATCCGATTATCGATTTTGAAAGAAAATTGTTCACTTTCGACACTGGTGTGGAGCTCTTCAGTGTGAGAGATAGATTTGCAGGTCTCATGCGAATTTGAGAGTTCCGACAGCAAAATAGTTGTCAATGACCATTCTATCAATGTATGATATTTTGAGTGTTTAGGTATCGCTACATCATTCAGATCACTTGGACTACCTTCGAGTTGCCATTTTAATGTGAACACATGGCTTAAGCGAACAATGTACATGTACATTCGTTTTAGAACTATTTTTAATGATGCAGCCCCGTTGGGTGCCCGGGTTAGAACAGGCCCTTAGTTCCTCCTGCTTGTCGTAAGAGGCGACTAAAAGGGGGCAGTTCGTTTGCCGTGGGCTGCGACCTGTACGGGTGGAGGAAGGAATATATTGCATTCTTGCACTAAATTGCAAGTAGGAGAAGCGAATTGGTGTATGGGCGTTGCTTAAAATACATATCTAACTAACAATGTAAAAACAATATGTCTAATAAAAAACATATTCCATCCTCTCACAAATAACTGCTCATGGAGACTCCACCACTGATTTCAACGAAGAATTGTCTATTTTGTGAATCTCTATATTTTCGTATTGATGTAACATAAGGATAAGTCGCACTTACAAGGTGATCCTTACATCAACAAATCAATGATGATAGTGACGTTTTAATTTGAATTTTCTGTTCGTCTCTCAAATCCCCAACCGTATCATTACTGCCAACTGTTGCCTTTGATGATAGAGGGAGCTAGTAACAGTTGATGCAAGTGTAGAGCTTCTATTGGTAAGTGGTACCTTGGCCATTTTCCAAAGAAGTCATTTTTACATTGTTCAGCTTGTTGTTTTTTTAATGTATGTTCTGTAAACAAAACCCCCTCATAATTTAAGTTTAACTAACAATTAGCAAATATCAAATATAGATAGAATAAACTGCAATCAGTTGAGAAGGATCAATGTTGAAGAATTTCTAATACATTATAGCTGTACATACTAATACAGTAATACTGTGGTCATTAATATGAATTGGAATACTTCTAAAACCTCGAACAATAAAGGATTCATGACATTCAAGATCTTGCATTTACACAGGTGATGAGGTGAGGAAACTTGCGTCCTCTTTCAAAACTACACTATTGCTTATACAAAATTGCCTGGCATTGTTTCAGGAAGAAAGCCAGCGATGTCAGCGAACCCTGCGAACGTCTGTTACAACTAACGAAGCACAGTTGTTAGTGCACATAATTTCAACGGGGCATTACATCTTAATCAAAAAGCATTATGAACCGTTCTCTGGAACAAGTTGTGTAGCTTCTTGCAAGATTCGGAACCCCAACTCTCTTAAACAGAAGATGAAAGCCGTAATCCCGTCTAAAACATTTAGAATAAGAAGCTGATGTTGTGTGAATTCTTTCTAAATTCCATACTTTATTCTACTGCTTCTTATCCCCAAAAGAATGCAGAGTCAGCAGAAAATAGCGAACGCATGATGTAGGGAAGCTCTTCAAAAGCAATCTAAATACATATTGTTATCTCTTTTATCAGTTCTTCAACAGTTTTCTTTATTTGCATTTTAGAGAAGAAAAAATCTCATGAGAGATCAGTGTTAAAAATATCAAACATCTGAGGATTGTCTTGGAAGAGAAGATTTCAGATGTTTTAAACTACTATATATATTATATATAAACTTCATGTAGATGCCGGCTGTGAACAACCTTGGTGTAGGAAAATAACGCAGGGCTTTTAAGAAAATGGAGTGGTAATACGATTTTGAAAACAATCACAATAAAATACATTCAATGAGGACTTGTACAGAAAAACAAAGCTAAAAAGTATAAATGTAAATACTTCTATTGATTTTTAATGATCATGTTGTAAAATTAATAAAACTGTAGAAAACCATCAGAAACATTTCAAATGTAAACCCTACGTAAAACGTTATTTAGTCATTGTCATGTCATTTTATTTTCCTTGAGTAATTTGAATTTACCTTGATTTGAATTTTAACACTGAATAGAAAAGCCATGTGTGTTTTATTATTTCTAGTAGTCATCATTCTCTTGAAGGCTTGGAAACAACGGAGAAGAACTCAGAGAAAATCAGAGGAGGTGCAGATTGTATAGTATGAATAATGTTTAATTTTTACATTCGAAATTAATTAGAAATCACATAGTCTACCCTAATGCTTTCATTTTTCGTTGCGAATACGTCAGTCTGTGAATTAAGGATCAGATCATAAATAATATTTGAATAACATTTGAATAACTAGAATGTTTATAATTATCAACATGACATAATCATTTCATTGTAAATTTCCCCCAAATAATAGGAATTATAAGAACGAATTGACCAGTTGTAAACTGACCTTTTGCTGTTGGTTATTTTTGCTACACTTGAATAACATATTTAAATGGTAAACGCGTAATTTCCCTTTTTATTATTTAGTATTAAAGATGTTATCTAAACAGTCTAAGTAGATCCTGGTGATGTTAATGTTTGTAGTTAACCATCGATTATTATAGGAACAATTTTCTCTCAAGCTCTGTAGCCTGGGGCTTTGTCCACAGTAATGTGAACACACTTTGATATAATGCTTCTAATCAGTGCACAAGCGTGACGGTTAATATGGATTGTTCATTTCATGTTTCTAATAATCTGAACGCAAATGGAGGGGGTAACATGACGCGTTGTATAGTAACTTATGAAATTGTATATTCATTATATTTCCAAGAATTATGCTGCAATTAGTAAAGTTGAAATATGATGGATAAAATACTCACAAAGGAACAGCTAGTGTTGGTATGTTATTTAGAAAAAGACAAGACTAAGATAAAAATGTGATCTTACACAATTGTTATTCCCTATTTATACAAATTTAAAGAATGGCATAATTATCTAATTATCAATTATTATCAGGATTAAGTGGTAAACTTAAATAAGTTGATCAACATTTATTTTGGATCAAATAGTAAAGTTATGCAGTGACTTGGTCAGGTATAGATAATAAGAAATAAAATAGAAACCGAAGTCATTACATCAGTTTATTAGTAAAAGCAACCGGTTCCTTTAAAAAGTACCTTGTAGTTAATATGATTCCATTTTGAGCTGCAGTCCACTTCATTATTAGGCACACCTAAAAACATGACAATACTCATGTTTGATGTTATACATTTTCTGTCTCATTGATTTTGTAACAGCTTTTTGACATATATATGTACCGGAGCGGCGTTGAAATAAGCCCTTTTTGGCTTGTTCGCCAATCCTATGTTTATGTTTATGAAATAAAATACGTTTAAACCAAATACAAACCGTGACAAGCCTGACAATCTCTGAAAAACATGTTATCCAAACATCGGCAAGTTAATAGCATCAACATGTTATCGATACATCCACTCTCAAACTGAGGTCATGTCACGGTAATTGTTCGACTCATTTGTTGTGCTGTTCCAGCTGCCAATCTGTTTCACAGACAAATTACATTCATTTGCTTCAATAAGGAGACCTAATTTGCCAATCAACATTCCTTTTCCGTAAAAGAATGACATTTTGGAGGAGATCATTAAGAGAGGGACATCACTCAGAATCACTGATGAGTACCAACTTATTTGATTTCGAGTACACAATTAGTTTGATTTAGGTTGAAAGATTAATATGACCTTCTTTTGCGAAATAAAGATAAATAAATACACAAATAAATCGTAAATGTTAAATCATGAGCTCATCTATTTAGGATTTAGGTTTAGTTTTCTTCGTATGTGTTGCGACTGTGTATGCATTATGTCAACACATCAAAATAAAAAAATATTATAAAATATATATAGGTCAATACCAGTTTTTATGGACCCGAGAAAACAATGACCAAGGACGAAGTTTGACGTCATGCAACAATCGTTTGACTCGGGATGGAGTCAATATGCTTTTCTGTTGACAGTCACGTGATCGGATTTTGACCCATCAGATCGCTGGGAAAATATGCTCACATAATAAATATAATTGTTAATTACGAGCTACATACTATGAATCAAAATAGTAAGTGTTATTGGCCTGTACATTACTCTGATAGAACAATTCATTTCAAACAATTTGAGACAAGCTTGAATATGTGTGTCCTTGAATGAACACAGCGAGAATGGTCCATGCTGAGGTACTTGAGTGGTGGATAAACAATGGCCTGTAGGTTTTATTGAAGATGTAAAAACACACACATGATGAAACTTCAAAGCCACCTACATCAACAATTGGCCTCTCTTCCAATCAACTGTAATTATTTTTGTTTTACATTTTCAATAAAGCCAATTGGCCTCCCTCGTGTCATCGTGATATTGACTAAAACGCCAAATTAATAAGATTAACAAAGGAGAGTCTTTGAAGGACTTATTTTCGTTTATGTTCATAGTTACACGGACCACTACAGATATTTTAAATCCTAGAATCTGATTTAAAATCCATCTTGTGACTACATAAATAAACTATAAGGAATATGTATGAAGAAAATGACTGCGAGGTAAAATGAGGCAGAAAGCAGCCATCTTGACTCGGATTATCTAAGACTGTTTACCTCTAACGACAAAGAATATATTTCAGATGTCAAATTCACTAATAAGAAAATAAACAATGAGAATAAAGTTTAGATGGATGAATATCATGATATATTGATAACGAACGTTGTTGGATTGTATGACTCGTCTTTTGTTTCTTCCCTGTTTTTGTTTCTTCCCTGTTTTGCTTGACTTTATTTCAATCGTCCTGAATCTGAAACAAACATCATCAGAACCCAGTCCAATCCAGCTGGTATCTTCAAACACACTTGACACTTTCCTTCAACTGGTATAGAGATTGATGTCTGCACTCAACCTCGTAAAGGGAGTGTTTCTGTCTTGTATTGCAACCTACACACGCTGATCTAAAATCGTGTCTATTATCAGTGTTCAGTTGACCTAGAACGTTTTCCTTTCTAATCCGGCCTTGATACTAAACCATCTGGCGGAGGTCTTCAAGAACACTTCATATTCCTTCATCTTAAAGCACACTTGGATCCGGATATAGCGGTGGATTCCAGTGTTCGGTGGGCTTAGTAACCTATTTTGTTTTTCTATGAACTGGCTACGGAGATATTTGTTTACTTTTCTGTACCAGAAGATGCTGCACATTTTGAATGATGTGTTTAAGTTATACCATTTTGTTGTATGTGTGTGCCATTGTGTATTCATATTCAGACATTTAAATTGACAAGTAGATGAAAGTTGATATGTAAATATATTTGCCCAATTGCCCATCTGCAAACCGGTGAGGTTTTTTTTATGAGAGTCAACGTTCATTCGTTAACAAAACGTCCTTAATTAATTCCTATTATGATCGAATAAAATCCAATGTTCTCTCTATCTACGAATAAGCGTGTGTATTCATATTTTGACAGTTATACTCTTGCATATGATAAAGTAGATTTAGATTGTAAGGTATATGTAACTTTCTAACATTCTACCATTTTATCGTCAAACCCTAACCAACAGTAAGTAAGTAAGTAAGTTTTTCTACGATAAAGCACGACAACGAATCTTCTATTTCTTATATGAGATGCCTTTAAACCGTTACTTGCTTTTATATAAAAACCGTGGAGATATTATGTTGTTTGTATAAACTATATTTTGAAAAGGTTAATGCCTCCCGTCACAGAACACAATCACAAGCATCTTGGTGTAATGGAGTTTATAAATTGTTAGTCAGTTATAATTGACCTGTAATTGATGTTTTTAATATGTCTCATGATGAGTTTTCTGTGGCTAAAGAGCATCTTAAAGCGTCTGACAGTTTGGGTTGGTTTTCCGGGCTCTGGAATGATAACGGTCAGGAAAATGGGAATACATTACGTACTTACCGTTTTTTTTAAAGATTATTACAGGTTGAACATTGACCTCGAAGTTATTATGCCTAGGGGTCATAGAAGTATTTTAAGTAAACTTAGGTGTGGTACTTTGCCACTTGAGGTAGAAGTGGGTAGATTTGCTAGACCAAAGACTCCTCTTCATGAAAGGCTTTGTACTATAAGGTTGATAAATGGATTTCATCATGTTTACTTGCAATGAGACATTTCAGTTGTTTCCATAAATTTCTGCAATCTTTACTAAAAGCTGCACTTTAGAGGCTATTCAAAGCTTCGGAGATATGTTTATATATTTTATAAATATCTTATACAAATAATTATTATCGGAATAGTTTCTAGGAACTAACTGTAATGTCAGTAGCAAAATGCAGTATCATTTGTAGTGTCAGTACCGAGATAATTGTGTATTAACAGAGAGCGTTGAAAACGTGACTCCTCGCTGTGAGCTCCGCACACCACCATTGGCTTGTTACAGTGCCTTTAAAACTCAGAGAGTTTGCAATATTGTTAAACTAGAAGTTACAT
This sequence comes from Gibbula magus, assembly GCA_936450465.1. Lineage (NCBI taxonomy): Eukaryota > Metazoa > Mollusca > Gastropoda > Trochida > Trochidae > Gibbula > Gibbula magus. Next base: position 63,368,632 of record OW388299.1, read on the forward strand.
TATCTGAATTTGACAATTAACTGAGGATAGTTGCATCAAGTGTAACACATAACTCTTTATTCCTTTAAATCTCTAACAAACGACGGACATATACATATGTATATTTGATAAATATCTCCAAACAATAAATATTTCTAAGACGAATTGTAAATCAATATTGGCTTCTTCTCCTTGGTTAAAAGTACAGCAAATATAGACATCTGTGGACTCAAACGACTTGTAGAAACTTCTTAAACTTCTTAAATGAGTCAGCCATGTTCCTGTTGTCAACTATTTTTTTTAATTTAGAGTACAATTGAAGCAATCAATAAAACAAAGTCGCTTCCAAGTTTGACGTCTCAACCTCGATTTGTAAGTTCAACATGTCTGACCTGATGTCACACTGATCTTTAGACAGGAGGTCATGACACGTCATGTTAACATCGGTGTCTTGTTTCTTAATGTAATGTCTCTGTACTATCTTCCTGCAAATCGATGAATCTGAACTGTTTCTTTGAGGAATGCCAATATTGTTCTTATGGAGAAAAAAATTGTTCAATAAAACAGGATAAATATTATCACGTGTGGACATTCCACCAATTGTCATGTTATACGGTTCAATAAAGCAAACTCGTCATTTCTGTTTTAACTACATGTATCTATTTTGATTTGGTTTGATAAATCTGACCGGATGTTACGCTGACCCTACTGACCTGAGGTCAGATCAACCCTTGTCCATTCTGGTTTCTGTATTTTCTGTTGTGATTGTTCTGTTTCAGTGAGGTTTTCCAATATCTTGATAAGCGAAATTTATAACCAGGTCGTAAAGCACAACTTCAGTTTAATAATTCAAACTCGATTTATCAAAAACAAAGCTTATATAAATTAAAGGCGCTGTAGCACGTTTTATTGTATATTTTGTTTTCTCAAATTTGTCATTTATCATTTCAGTTTATACAATATATTGTTATGTTAGTCAAAGTCATCATCCGGGACAAGGATCGCTGTCTCGATGATTCATCCGAACAGGAGCTCCTCAACAACCTGAAGAGCCAGGCAGTGCCTGCTGTCAAGCGGTTCACTATCAAGAAGGAGGGCAACATCATCAAGACACGCCCCTATCTCTTAACATTTTCGACTCTAAAACTCCAAAAACAGTTTATGCTGGGTATTAAAAACTCTCTACAGAACTCTATATCCCTAACCCCCTCCGTTGCTACCAGTGCCAGAAGTTTGGCCATGGAAGCAACTCTTGCAAAGCGGATGAGCGTGTTTGTCCTCAGTGTGGCAAATTCGACGATGAAAGCCATCCAAACATCTGCAAGGAGTTGCCGAAGTGTGCCAACTGTGCTGGAGACCACATGGCTACCTCGAAGGAGTGCTCTCGGTGGCAACAGGAGTCCAAAATACTCAAACTCAAATGCACATAAAGTGCATGACCACTTCCCCATTGTATAAGAATCCTCGTCACCTATTCCCGAGGAGCACAATCCTCGTTGGCAAGTTTCTAAGGCTGATTGGGGTACATTTTCTGCCCTATGCTGTGAGCGTATGTCATATGATGAAATAGTCAGTGCAACTGATCCTGTTGAGGCCTTTTCTAAAGATCTCATCGATGTTGCAACTGAAACTATCCCTAAAACCTCGGCAAATCCACGCATTCACAAGCCATGGCCTAACGAAACCTGCAATACTGCCATTTAAGCACGTAAATAAGCTGAGCGCAAGCTCAGTAAATGACCCACAAGAATCAATTTAGATAATTGTTGCAAGGCTCGAGCTAAAGCTCGACGCACAGTCAACCAACAAAAACACGAATCTTTGAGAGGATATGTCTCTATACAGGAAAAACGACCACTTAACTTCAATTCTGACAATGGAGAAGATTATAATGAACACTTCTCCTTGTCAGAGCTTAAAATTGCACTTTCGAAAGCTCATGATACAGCAACCGGCCCTGATGAAATCCATTATCAGCTTCTAAAACATTTATCAGAACCTTGCCTTGAGGTTCTACTTCAGGTATTTAATCATATATGGGAATCGGGTGAATTTCCATCATATTGGCACAATGCTACTATTGTGCCTATTCCAAAACCCGGGAAGGATCATACATATCCTTCCAACTATCGTCCTATAGCCTTAAAAAGTTGTGTATGTAAAACAATGGAACGGATGATCAATGATCGTCTAGTTTGGTACTTGGAAACTAATAGATTACTTACTGATATTCAATGTGGTTTCCACAAACAATGCAGTACCACTGATCATCTTGTTCCTTTAGAATCTTTTATTTGTGATGCATTCATTAATAAACAACATGCTGTGTCTATCTTTTTCGACTTAAGAAACTACATGGAAGCATGGCATCCTAAAAGATTTATTTGAATTTGGCTTGCGAGGTCGTATGCCTCATTTTATATCCAACTTTTTACATGACCGTCAATTTAAAGTGCGAGTGGGCTCCACCCTTTCTGATTTCTTTGATCAAGAAATGGGTGTCCCACAAGGTAGCATTTTATCTGTCACATTATTTAGCATCACAATTAACAGCTTGGCAAAGTTTTTAATGACCATAAAGATGGTTCACTTTTTGTGGACGATCTTGGAGTTTCCTTTAGAGGCATAAATATGCCATCAATCGAGCGCCAGCTGCAACTTTGCCTCAATAAAATTCACAAATGGTCGTTGGAAAATGGCTTCAAATTTTCTAAAGCTAAAACATCTTGTGTGCATTTTTGCAATATGCGCAGGATGCACAAAGATCCAGAACTATTTCTTGATAAAACTCCAATGAAAGTCGTTCCTGAGGCCAAGTTTCTTGGTCTCACCTTTGACAGTAAACTTTCTTTTATTCCTCATCTTAAAAATCTAAAAACTAAATGCTTAGAGGCATTAGACCTTTTAAAGGTCGTATCCACTAATAATTTGGGTGGAGATGAAGAAACTTTTCTTCATCTCTATCGATCACTCATCCAAACTTGATTATCCCGCCCCTCTTATATCAAAATGCTAGATACAATCCACCACCAGGCTTTTTCTTGGGGCCTTAAGAACTTCACCTGTTGAAAGTCTCTACGTTGAAGCTGATGAGCCATCTCTTGAAGATCGGCACTTCAAGCTAGCACTTCAATATATCACTAAACTAAAATCTAACCCTTCTAACCCTACCTACAACTGCGTATTCAATCCAGAATACCAGCAGTTGTATAACTCAAACCTAAAGCAATTCCACCTCTCGGTATCCGCCTTCAACAACATGTTGAAGATTCAGATATTGACCTCTCAACAATAGCAGAACAGGGTCTGCTTGCCACTCCACCAATGCAGTTGGTCAAGCCCCTTGTAAATCTCAGTTTGACTGCTCATAAAAAATCTGATACAGATCAACTTACTTTTCAACAGGCTTTCTATGAACTCTGTGATTTTTTCACAGGGTATAAATCAATATATACTGACGGCTCTAAGGATGGTTCCACGGTTGCAGCAGCAACTGTGACTACTTCAACAACATACGCGTCAAGGCTGCGTGATGGCAGCAACATCTTTACTGAGAAGCTAAGGCCATCCTTAAGGCCATCCATCACATTAAAAACTCAACACCCAATAATTACATTATTTTTCTTATTCACTTTCTTGCTTACAGGCAATTAAAAACTGTAAGAGTGATCACCCAATTATCAGGGATATTTTATTACTTCATAATTCCTGCCTCCAATGCGACATCGTCTTTTGCTGGCTTCCTAGCCATTTGGGTATAAGAGGTAATAACAAAGCTGACTCAGTAGCTACTTCAGCCTTAAACCTCAATCATATTTCTCCAACTAAAGTTCCATATACAGATTCTAAACCTGCTATTAAATATTATATTAAGCAGCGTTGGAAGTCCCAATGGGACCAACAACAGTATAACAAACTTCACACTATTCAACCTCATCTAGGTTAAATATCTCTATCCTCTTTTCCCCGGCAGGAAGCTTCTGATGTCGTATTGGACACACTCATTTAACCCACTCATATATTTTAAAGGGGGGGGGGGGGGAGAGATCCCCCGACGTGTATCCCCTTCCAGTGTCCCCTCACCGTTAAGCACATTTTATGTGAGTGTTGGAACACTGCTCATATCAGGGAAACATTTTACCCTAATATTTCTCAAGTTTTTACTGACTTTGGTGAACATCGCGTTTTAGATTTTATAAAAGAAATTAATCTCTTTGATAAACTTTAATTTTTAACCTTTTCTAAATCAGCTTTTACCAATTTTGTGATAATTCGCTGGTGTTGTTACGACCTTCGTGTCGTTTCATGCTTGTTTTTGCAAATAATTTTTAAATTGGGCAATTAACTTAAATTCTCGCCGCATATGGCTGCGATACTGTCGAAGTGGCGTTAAACAATAACTCACTCACTCACTTTAATGATGCAGCGGTTATTTAGCCATTGGTGACACTTATCACTTTATTTCAGTAAGAAAACGTGTTACAGCGGCTTAAAAGTCTAACTTCGTTCACATAAACAACAAATAACTTGTTTTTAACTAAAACTTATAGATCCTAAATTGCATGATGAGGCATTCACTCGTAAGACGTATGGGGCGTATAACATTACAGTTAGTTTGAAGTTGATTGATAATGCAGATAGAGTGTATGGTACACTTTCACCTCAAATTGCTACTGTTAGTATATTTTGGTTTGGTAAATCTATTACACACGGTGGTTAAGCCACGAACAGACATCTATCACTCAAAGACGGATACTTTTCTTGTATAACATCATCAACAAGCGAAAACTATAAATAAGTCTTGTTGCAACTTATAAACAAATGTTATAATATTTTAAATCAATCACTGATGGATATACCCTAGTGTCTCAAGGGTTTACAATTGATTTGATGGAATGTACTGAACTAAATGAGAACAAGTTTTAAACATAGATAAGTTAAGCACATGCACGACTTAGACAATACATTGATATCTATCTTCAGCAGACTAGTATGATTAACATAGATCCACATTATGCTTCCATTTTGGTCAAGTACATATTTTTTAGCTCATGTCATGACCTCATTTTGCTGTCACAGTTTCCGTGAACTGTCTAAATAAATCATTGATAGCGACCATCATGGATAAAAGATGTTGCTAAAACTGTTTATTAGATTACCCAGGGTATCATAATATCTTATAAGTTATTTCTTACTTATACATATTTTCGTTATTAAATACATACATATTTATTAGATATGACACGTTGTCCAGACGCATTTATTAAGAAGTCATGTTTATAAAGCTCATCAGATAAACTCTTTTCTATTTTACTCGACTACCAGCACTGTTCTCTTCTTATATCATATAGCTAATGTAAGGTCACATACACTCACATGTACTATACACATGTGTTTGCCTGTTTTGAAATGTGGTACGTTCATTTCTGAAAATATTATTTCATTTGAGAATTCAGAGAGAAAAAAACATTCTCACATAACTGAAAATCAGTTCTATATATATTTATCTGATGTCAAAACTAATCCCTTGAATTCGCATATTTACTCTTCCAAAGAAAAACTTATATGTGATGTAGTTATCAATCACAAATGTTAGAATTAAATTTGGTGGGTTTTAACAACATTCAACATATTTGGCGAGTAACAAAAACAATACCAATTTGTCACTGTGTAATTGGACTTTATAACCTTTATTATAAATACTTTCTTTATGTGATAGGAAACTGTCATTTACTACAGAGTTTACAAAGCAGAGCAGTGCGGTGTTCTGGAGTATATGTACAACGATAGTGTAACACTTAGATCCTTAGATTTCATTAAATATTGAATAGGAGACAATGAGAAACTGGATTTACAGAAAAAAATTCTCATAGTTTCCTTTCAACATTTAACAAAATGGTACTATTTTACAAATCAATGTTTCTCCAGAGTCTGAGTGTAAGACTATTATAAATGTTCTATCCTTAGTTAAGCAAGCAGTCAAAGTTTAATCAAAATTGTGGCAGCCCTATTTCACTTGTTACACTGTTGTGTAACTTGTGTAATTACATGAAAGTTATAAGAGACTGTACATTGAAATCCATAATTCTTTCAAGGTTCGAACATAATCTCCCATTACAATTCTCTGAAAGTCGAATTTCAATGAAGGCTAAACTGCATGAGAAGTGTTTACATACTTTTTGATTTCTCTCTTTGCCATTTTGGAGAATTTTTTAAATATCAACTGGGGATGTTTAAGTGTAGTCAACTTGTGTATAAACTAGACCAGGAATAAAATTGTTTTGTATGTTCACTGACAAGCAAATATGATCCACCAACTGACAAACTACTGGGTTTTTTAGAACCAGAAGTATGTTTAATCTAATTGTGTTACAAGTCTTTTGTTATAAGTGTGTTTTGTCAGCGAGAAAACAATCTTAAAGGACAGACAAATTCATCACTTGGTTTTGTTTCTTTGTAAATCAAAATCTGAGGTTTATCAATTAGTAAGAATGTGGAGCTAGCAGATATATGGTTTTATTATATGACGAGCAGTGAAATACTGGGATTTATCAGTGAAATAAACTGTCTATCAGGCTACAGTGAAAATAACTTATATTTTCACTGCGAACGGTGACTGATATAATTTGACGTCATAAAACAATGGTCTCACGCGGCGAATTGGCTTATGACGTCACAGTGTTACTGTGGTGACGGGCTGTTCCTAGCGACCGCTCGGCGTGAAAACGACCCTTTTCGGACGTAATTACATGGATAATATCATATAATAAATAGAATATCCGTCATTTCTTGACAAATACCATGTTTATCTCATCTCGTGAGGTAGAAAAGTTAAATATAAAATTTCTACCCCACTCGATGAGATAAACATGGTATTAGTCAAGAAAAGACAGATATCCTCTATTTAGCCTTTTAAAAGTAAATGATGTTATTTGTCTACAAACAGTTTAACATGTTGCTGGTGTCTCAGAGCAATGATGAACTGTTGTACATAGTAAAAGTCCTTCATCGGATTGATCAGCAATTTTAGACTATATACATTACCTTTAGTTACTAATTATATACATATTCAATATTTAGCGTCCACAGTAGTGCGGTATCCTGTCGAGGATATATTTTTTCTGTTATCAATGAGTGTTGATATATTTGATATCAGAAGACACGAGGATGAGTGAGTGAGCTTACAATGTGGTAATGTCATAGCATACTGACGTCAACATGATGGCGTCATAGCATTGTGATGTCATTACTCGATGATGTGAAATCATTGTGATGTCATGAAGTTGCCGATGACAGGGCATTGTTCGAAATCCACCATATCTCCTAGGTTATATCACTTGATCTCACACAAGCGATATCTCCTGTGAAACGCAGTTTTGGATGATAAATTGTGTTATATGTATTTAAAGTTCACTGACAAGCCAATATGCTCAACCAACTGAAAAACTACTGGTTAGTTCAGCACAGGGAGTATGCTTAAGCTGATTTTGTTATAAGGTTTGTTAGCAAGAAAACAAACTTGAAAGACAGGTTCATGCCTTGGTTTTGTTTCTTTTTTAAAATACGAAGATGCAGATGTGTATTAATTAGTAGTTATATGTGTATCTAGCAAATACATGATTTAAACCTTTTATTAGTAAAGGATTTTATTTGTTTAAAAACAGTTTAACATGTTGCTGGTGTCTCAGAGAAATGATGAAAAAAATGTTTTATTCCTTCCTTGGATTGACCAATAAGTCATTATTCTGGATATACACGTTCCCTCTTTCTATTAATTACATACATATTCCATGTTTAGCGTTCTAAGTAGTGTTTTGATATTGTCAGACTACTCAAATACTATTTTTTGGAGATCACGATTATATACATTTGCAAAAAGTCTCTCTCTAAGAGACAATAAAATGTGTTATATGTATTTAAAATTTGATTCTGTCTTTACATCCTCATCTCTTTCACATTGACCCTTTGTCTTTGTTTATATCTTCAACCAAACCATGCTGTGTCATTTATTGGTATATACCTAAATAAGGTCTATAACAATCACAAACATACATTTGATTCACATCAAAACACATGAAATAATGTTATTTGTATTTAATAACTTTTGTTTCATGTAGAGTTCCAATTTAATTAGCTGAAATGTATTTTGTTTTGTTATTCTGGCGTTCTCTATGCCGTGTTATCAAGCCACAGTTCGACCTTGTTGCACTACTAACAATTTGTGGGTAAAACAACTATCTTTACAGTTAGCACAAACACATTTATTTCCCATCAAATGCTCCTATAATTAATCTTTTGTTTTACTGGTATTTGTAAACATTTCTGACTCTTTTTTGTTAAAGGGTCTGTAACATGTTTTTTGCAAATTTTATTTTTTCAAATTCCCCATTTATAATGATAGTTTATGTCATTTATATTTACTGTAGATGGTAAATCAACTTATTACACAAACTAATTATCCGTAGTAGGTGTTTTGTATAAAGCAAAACTTGCATGGCGGCCATTTTCATGTGAACACATTTTATTATTTCGAATTACGAAAACGATTCCCATGGCTAATAGATGTATGCTATCTGGTTCGAGATAAGATATACATGTAACAGGTTGACTGGTAGTTTAGTATCAGTTGTTTTGTCTCTTGTTGAATGCAATTCCCGCTGTTCACTTTGGAATAATCCTTTTTCGAACATTTCAAGAACTCACTTATACAAATATCATCATATTCTAATAGGACTCCCGCATATCAGAGAGCAAGGGAGAATACTCTTGGGTAATGACTGTTGAAACTTATATATTATTTCAACTGATACTCGCCTCCCTGTAAATTGAGAAACCATATCTGATCGAGTATAAAAGCCAATAATTAATTTTATTTGCAGAGAGAACAATGAAACAGAAAAGAAAATGTCACTATCTTAGGGAACGAAACCCTAGAAATTTATAAGTTTGGTTGTGAAGTGGTCTTGCATTTTGACAAGGTAAATGCCATGGAATAACCTACAATGTAAGTTGTCATTTGTAAGAAAAAAGTAATCTGGTTCAACACGGATATTTCAGATTCTACCCTACCGGACCCAAATGCGCTCCTAGCATTAAAGTGAAGGAAGAAGTGACCCATATGGTTTAGTTTCATGGACAGGATTTGCTTCAAAGAGAAACACAATAGTATAGGTCAACATAACACTGATACTGACGTGAATTTGATCAGTTATATTGGTCGCAATACAAGACAGAAAACCTCCACAAAATCTAGGTTAAGAGGGACATCAATCACTATATCAGTTTGAATAACAGTTTGAAATGTGCTTGGAGATGTCAGTATGATAAATCTGTGTTTACCCATTTATTTGTGTTTACCCATATATTTGCCTCAGTTCCTTTGAGGTTTGTGCGTTCAGCCAAGTGACAATATTGACATGCAACAGAAATCCTAAATGAAGAATATGCAAAGACTTTCGATGTCAACATGAACAATTAATGCATCTGTCTGATATAGCTTCGTTTCAGAGGAGAATATATAGTGTGTATAGAGAGGCCCTCGAGTCTCCTGAGTTGATGAGACACAATAGACTTTTAAGGAATGTAGATCAGTGTACGGCTAACTTACAAAATCGTCTCCATTCAGGTTCTTTTCAAGCAAACTGTTATTATGCAGTGTTGACACTTCAAAATCAGAGATCAAGAATTCAAAATCGTCATTTACCTCTGTTGTGTGTTTGAAAACGAACAAATGTCTGTATTGTGTATGGTTGGAAAACTCATTAATTTATAATTCGTTTATGGTTTGTTAACACAACAAACTTAGGGACACTGTAGTACGTTTTATTTACAAATTGTATAAGTTCAAATTTGCCATTGATAATAACATTTGGTGCAGCATTATACGTCCCAATTATCAAATCATAAAACGGTGCCACGTATAAAACGAACACTACTAGCGGCCAATTTATAATTAATGTGAGGATCTTTCAATAATTTGAGGATGGAAAATGGATTGGCGTTGCTTAAAAGAACCATAACATTCTTGGAAGAACTAAATATATTGATTGAGGAGGCTGGTTTTGCAGTTGGTAATATTTCTTTTCCATATTTTGAGAACACGTGCTACAGCCCCTTTTACAATGCTACACTTGGAGTGATGTCGACATGTTGACAGAATAGTAATGCTTTGTGTTTCTCTTGGTTAGATCTCTCTATTCAGATTGCAGTATAGTTGTAATAAGAAAAGCCATGGGAATTAGAGGATGAACATTAGATATGCATTCAACATAAATATAATGGATTCTCCTCCTTTTTGTGTAAAATGACGGTATTAAGTATTAATTCTCATAAATAAATGTTCTTTAGTATGCAATTTTCTCATTATGAAATAAATAGATGCATCGATTTCTCAATATAATTCACTCTATGGCACATTCTTTGACTCAAATCCACCCAAACCATTATAATCATCATCATCGTCGTTATCATCATCAAATTATCATAATTTAGTAACTTTAAATACTAACTACATAATCTAGGTACATTAGAATTCAAAATGATTCGAAATAATGTTTACCTCTGTGTCAACCAAATGATTCGCTTCGAAATATAAAGAAAGTTAATTAATAAAGACTTCTTTTTGTGTTATGTGATCTCTTTCTCACATTATGACAGATGTAAACTCATCGGCAAAAGAACTTATCACCTCAGTTGGTTTTGATAAGTGCAATATTTAAAAGAAATCATATGCATTTGACTGTGACAAGATACAATAATACTTATCTGCAGTAGTTTGGATGAATTAATTGGTGACTGTGGTTACATTTTAGTTAAAATTTATTTGTTTAATGAAGACAGGGGTAAGAGATTAAATTTCCACCAACATGATCCCTACCATGTTGACAATGTTGTAAATGTGTGCAGAATCAGGCACATTTGTCAATTTTCACATAGAATATGTCTTTTATGTCAATGGACATTTGTGTATCATCAAAAATAAGAAGTTTTTTGAAGAAGTTTAAAATTTTAAAATTCATTTTGTTTTAAATTAAAAAGACGTAGAAGTATTCTTTGACTGCTGACTAAACACTTGTTCTTTTCAGTTTTAGATTATCATTTCGAAAACTTGATATATTTGCAATTGAAAATCATACATATGATAAAATCAACTGAGGTGATAAGTTTCTTTTGCCGAAGAGTTTATATGCCCTTGTATGAATATCCGCGAATCAGGCTCATACAATGTACGGCAGAATAACAGGTTGTCCATTTCAAGCTACACCTACTCTCTTCATCAGTCACTGATGTATGATGTAAGGATTCGAAAGAAATAGATCGTCCACGGACATTCTTACAAGATGTGATCTACAGAGGATTATCCGCGTGGGGACACAGCTGTCCTCACAAGAGTTAGTTCCGCTGTCCATGGTAAAACATGTGGGTGTTGTTATGTCATGGTTTTAAAGGCGCTGTAGCACGTTTTTTGGCAAATTTTATTTTTTCAAATTTCCCATTTATAATGATAGTTTATGTCATTTATATTTACTTCAAAAGGTAAAACATCATATTACATAAACCAATTATGCGTAGTGGTAATAACGGTATTGCGTATAAAGCAAAAATTGCATGGCGGCCATTTTATTGTGAACACAATTTATTATTTTGTATGACAAAAAGGATTCCCAAGGCTTTATGGAATCATGTACACTCATTTTTTAACTTGATTTTCCGAAGAGGGAAGGGTGTTTTACCATTAGTGACTTTATTTTTCAAAAACATTTCATCAACTTATTTCAGCGAAAAAACGTGCTACTGCCCCTTTAATGTAGAAAATTTATTTAGAAAATGCTGGCACGATATTTCAGCTGAATTTAAAATCGTCATGTTTCATGTTAGATATACTCTCTTACAATAACCGCATGGGTAACATTATTTAAAGCATACATCCTCTTCTTCATTGAATTAATAAAAAAAATGTAAAAATTAATCCCAGAATTGTGAAATTGTGCTTAACTCCACCAAATGATGCAACTTACAACTAGCTTCGCTTATGTCATTATATTGTAACTTGTCATGCATGAACAAAGATTCTCACCTCGCAAATACATATAGATTTAACTATAACTCTTTTTCTGATGTTTATCCTAAGAAATTATAAAATGGAAAGAAAGAAGGGACGTTTGATGAACGTTTAAGGAAAGGAATAAACCACTCATAATTTTTTAACAAGTCTCGATTGGACTAGCAGTTTTTATGATAGTCAGAGGGTCTGAGAGCAAAAGGATCACAGAGTTTGTCATTAAACTAGCGTGTATGTTGGCTGGCATTAGAGGTTGAAATGTCTTTTCATACCAACCTGTTAATGCGGTGGTTACTTCTTGTATTTTGCCTGGCAAATAATCGTTGACTTTGACCATGGATTTTAAACAAAATGATATTTTTTTAATTAATAAAATAAATTCTCACTTATAAATTCCCAGTAATATTCCCATTCAAGACTTAAGTGATGAATATAATGTTTTGTCCAATACTTTCAAGCATACTTAATTCTTCAGAAGTTTCATTGAGCATAGTTGATTTGACATAAAAATCTTCAGTTGATGAATTATTCATAGAGAAGCAATATTTTCTACTCTTAGTGGTCTTTGAGAACGCAACAAGAAAGATGGTTTTATTATTAAAACAGTAATATTCTATTATGCTGTTTTACATTTATTTTATAAATGTATATGTTATTAATTTTAACTTTGTAAACTTTAAAGTATTGTACTAAACATTGAAAGGCACAATCAAACTCGTATTAAATTTGGATATAATGAGACATGAATGCCTACATTAGATTCCTGATACTGCAATAATAGATCGATTGATCGTTTTGATATTCTTCTCGGTATTCGTTATTTACAGTTTACGAAATCAATCAAATTTGATTACTTGTCTGGCAACTCACACTCTCTGTCCCACATAGTATATATATATCTTCTCAATCCAGTGGGAAGATATTAATTTAGTAACCTCTGTTGGGAGAATACGTGGTAACGTTAGAAACATTGAAATCGTGAAATCACAGTGTTATATCTGAAATGTCACAGATTAATGGTAAGAAATGACATTGCAATAATCACCACTGCTGCCTTTTCCAATAAGGTACAATAAGAAGATTGGAAATTCTAGATCTGTCTGCAATAAGATAACCTGAATGGAGACGATTTTGTAAGTTGCCCTATACACTGATCTATATTCCTCAGGTTTTGTCAGTTGACCTATACTCTGATCTACATTCCTCAGGTTTTGTAAGTTGGCCCATACTCTGATCTATATTTCTCAGGTTTTGTAACCTGGCCTATACTCTGATCTATATTCCTCAGGTTTTGTAAGTTGGCCTATACTCTGATCTACATTCCTCAGGTTTTGTAAGCTGGCCTATATTCTGATCTATATTCCTCAGGTTTTGTAAGTTGACCTATACTCTGATCTACATTACCCAGGTTTTGTAAGTTGGCCTATACTCTGATCTACATTCCCCAGGTTTTGTAAGTTGACCTATACTCTGATATAAATTCCTCAGGTTTTGTAAGTTGGCCTATACTCTGATCTATATTCCTCAGGTTTTGTCAGTTGGCCTATACTCTGATCTATATTCCTCAGGTTTTGCAAGCTTGCCTATACTCTGATCTATATTCCTCAATTTTGTAAGCTGGCCCATACTCTGATCTACATTCCTCAGGTTTTGTAATTTAGCCTATACTCTGATCTACATTCCTCAGGTTTTGTAAGTTGGCCTATACTCTGATCTACATTCCTCAGATTTTTAAGTTGGCCTATACACTTGTCTATATTCCTTAGGTTTTGTAAGTTGGCCTATACCCTGATCTATATTCCTCAGATTTTGTAAGCTGACCTATAATCTGATCTACATTCCTCAGGTTTTGTAAGTTGGCCTATACTCTGATCTACATTCCTAAGGTTTTGTAGTTTGGCCTATACTCTGATCTATATTCCTCAGGTTTTGTAAGTTGGCCTATACTCGGATCTATATTCCTCAGGTTTTGTAAGTTGGCCTATTCTCTGATCTATATTCCTCAGGTTTTGTAAGCTGGCCTATACTCTGATCTATATTCCACAGGTTTTGTAAGCTGGCCTATACTCTGATCCATATTCCTCAGGTTTTGTAAGTTGGCCTATTCTCTGATCTATATTCCTCAGGTTTTGTAAGCTGGCCTATAATCTGATCTATATTCCTCAGGTTTTGTAAGCTGGCCTATACTCTGATCTATATTCCTCAGGTTTTGTAATTTGGCCTATACTCTGATCTACATCCCTCAGGTTTTGTAAGTTGGCCTATACTCTGATCTATATTCCACAGGTTTTGTAAGCTGGCCTATACTCTGATCTATATTCCTCAGGTTTTTTTATTTGGCCTATACTCTGATCTACATTCCTCAGGTTGTGTAAGTTGGCCTATACTCTGATCTATGTTCCACAGGTTTTGTAAGCTGGCCTATACTCTGATTTATATACCTCAGGTTTTGAAAGCTGGCCTATACTCTGATCTATATTCCTCAGGTTTTGTTACTTGGCCTACATACTTATCTATATTCCTCAGGGTTTGTAAGTTGGCCTATACTCTGATCTACATACCTCAGGAGACTCTCGGGTCTCTGAAACGCGGTATAGCAGTAGCTGGATGTATTGTTCTTGCTGACATCAAAAGTCTTGGAATATTCTTCTCTGTCCTTGATTCTGGACTTTTGTTGCGTGTAAATGTAACTCTATTTTACTTTTATTTTTAAATGAAAAACACTATATTTTAATGAACGCACGAACCTTTCTTAAACTGAGGCAACTATTGTAGAAAATAGATCTATCATGCTGACATCTCCATCACACTTCAAACTTTTATTCATACTGGTATAGTGATTGATGCCCCTCTTAACCTAGAATCTGTGGAGGTTTTCTGTCTTGTATTACGACCAATAACTTCTTATCCAAGTCACGTCGGTGTTCTGTTGACCTACACTATTTTGTTTCTCTTCGAAACAATTCCTGTTCATGATACTAGACCATCTTATTCCTTCACCCCAAAGCTAGGAGTGTATAAAGGTCCGGATGAAGGGCTGAATCGTAGTTATCAGTGTTCCTGTTAATCCAAATCACTTTCCCTGCAACCAACTATTGTTAGACATTTTACTGAGAGGCGAGTATCAGATGATGTTTAGATTAGTATCATAATGATAACGATAATTAGTTATATCAGTCATTTGTTAACACAATAACCTATTTAAGCTAGAAATTAAAATGTTCGATAACAGATGATTTCAAAGTGAGGGAATGGCTCTTAACAAGAGACAATTGATTATTTCATAAAGGGACAATTCATTTTTTCATAAAGGGACAATTATTTTTTTCCATATTTCGTGAATTTCATATAATTCAAGATTCCATATATATGGGGGAAAAAACCTGATAATACAGTAGCAATCAACCAAACAAACAAAATATAAATTATATCGAACCTTCATCAGATGTATCAGGCACTCTATCAAGTTAATCAATCTTCTCTATTTGTGTTGTTTCAGTATCTAGAGAACCAAAGTATTCATATACAATTTCTAGGGATAAGTAAGGGTCAGCACTCACTAAAATATATTCAATTTCAATATTTGAAAGTGAAATAAATTGTCTTAGATAAATTTTCAAAATTAAATAGAGGAATTGAAAAGATTTTCAAATGAATGTTCAAGTGAAAAGTTATCAAACGTAATACACTCATGATGATCTGGATGTCGCATATGTTTGCTCAATGTGCTAATTGATAATGAAAATAATGATTCTGTGAGACTGGGTCCTTTCTTAGAAAGAACCCTTATACTCTCAGGGGCAAAAAACGATACCAACACAAATGTCAGATATGTCAATCCACGAGGAATAACATAGTTTCACGATGTCTCTTAAACCCAACTTAACTTAAGTTGTATTTTTTTACATCTATATGTTTCTGAAAAAAATCGTCGTTTTGAAATCTCCTTAACCAGGCGAGATTGGAGAGTGAAATATATTTTCTCGCTTGTTTTATGACATCCTATACAGAAGCGACGTGTCTTCAATTTACAGTTCAAGAATGTACACTTGTACAACATCTTGTAGAAACATAATTTCCATATTTCACAAAATCACTTTGAATAAAAACATAATTTTGCCCAAGGTAAACTATATTAAGTATCATACTCTCATGAATGAAATTTTGCATGTCTTTTAACGAGATACATTCCCATCACAGACATTCAGAAAAATCAATACAAATCGACTTTATCAATCAGAAAAAAAATTATTGTTTTTTTTGAAAAAATAATATCGTTTCTTTGCCCTTGAGTGTATAACAAGCATTTTATACATGAACTGTTCACTTAAACGCGTATCGTCACCCACGACCTGTAGTAACCTCTTTTCAGGATTAAAAACATTAGCATAAACTTTTCATAGAAATGATAATGCATTTGATCAGAGATGAATCATTCGATTCATAACCGTTTTGATGAGATCAAATTGATCTCCAGAAATGTTTGTGTACACAGTTTTAAGTAGAAATAAAGTCACAACATGGCTTGAAAGTATACAATAACAAACAGTGAGAGATGAAGTCATAACATCAATCCCCGTGAAACAGAAACATTAGATACGGAAGACATTATATGTTTGGTTTGTAATGGGAAACAAATGAACATCTGCTAATATTAAACATAGAATTGAGTTAATTCAGAATTATCTGTCCCCATTAGTTTAAGTAGTAGGAAAAGTTCAAATTGTGGCTTCGAAAATAACCATTTATAAAGACATAGTTGAAATACATGTACCAAAGCTAATTTAAATTAGTTCCTACATAAAGGAAAAACATAAAATACAAATAACAGTATTTAAGGTGTTTTAACGAGAAACAAATGTATGTTTGTGATTGTTAAAGACATATAAATCCTCAGATCCCTGAATCATGTACTTACCTGAATTTATATCACCTGTATAAAAGATACAACATGGTTTGATTGAAGACATTATAAAAGACAATGGGAAAATGTGATATAGATGAGAAAGTAAAGATTAGACTAAACTGAAACACAAACTTTAATGTATAACACTATTTCTAGTCTGGTAAAACAAAAACATGTTTTCGTAAATGTGTGTGATTGAGATCTCCCAAATATTATTTAGGTATATTAGCAAGATAAACACACTACTTAGAACCCTAAGCAGGAATATGTATGTAATTAATTGCTAAGGGAACGTGTATATTCCACAATAATGACCATTTTCAATCTAAGGAAGGACTAATGTTTACTGTTGACAACATTCATCATTGCAAATGATTTAGCCTTTTTAGATAAATAACATCATTCGCAAAGATGCATTTGAAAAGTCAAAATAACCTACCTGCTAGGTACACATTCTTACTACACATTACTTACAGTATCTTACAAAGAAACAAAACAAATTGGTAAACTTCAATGTTCTATTCTTTCTGACAAAAGCACACTTATGACAAAATCCAGTTCAAACTTTTTTCCTGTTACAAACTTAACAGTGGCTTGTTATGTGGTTGTTCATATTGTCTTGTCAGTAAACAAAAGTGAAAAATTATTCCAAGTTATACATATACTGACAATAAACAGCCCCTTTCGATACTTAATCTAGTATAGTCTCCAATCTTGGACAGTTACCAATAGACATGATAACATATATAGACACTTTGGATGCAGTGTAGCTTGCACTGTGACCGGAGTTTCAGGGAATTGTGAGTACCTTGCATAAAAGATGGATTTGAAAGTAGAGTATATTATAACATTCAGGGAAAGTTACACAACAATTTACACAAAGTGAAACATGATGTGTGAAATGTTGATGACACAATGACGTTGACGTTGACGTTGACGTTGACTGCTTGATACACTGAGGTTGAAAACATCCGCTCTACATAAATTCCCTATCATCACAAAACTATAAGTAAATATGCTAAATGTCAGGGATTAGTTATGACATCAGAGATGACAAATGTAGAACTGATATTTATTTATTGTCCGAAAAGTTGGGGTTTTTTGGGTGTATTTTTCTGTGAATTCCTCAACGAAATTACAAAACTGGTTTTCAGAACTGAAGGGACGATTCAAGGGCACATGTGCTGTGCTATATACATAGAATTGTTCGAATCAGATGGCTTGATGTCAGATTGTTCTTATATTTTATTCTGAAAATTCTCAAACTCATATGTTTTCTGAAATGAACGTGTCACGTTTTCAAAACGGCAAACTCGTGTTTAGTGTTGCCAAATTTCCATTGCGTATAATCTGTTAATGTATAGGTGTAGGTGACCTTACAGTAGATATATGATAGAAGAAGAGAACAGTGCTGTAGCCGGGTAAAATAGAAAATAGTTTATCTGATGAGCCTTAAAGACATGAATCATTGATCAATGCGTCTGGACAAAGTGTCATCTCTAATAAAGATGTGTGTATTTCATAACGAGAATATTTATAAGTAAGAAATAACTTATAAGATATTGTGATAATCCGGATAATCTAATAAACAATTTTAGCAACATCTTTCATCCATGATGGTCGCTATCAATGATTTATTTGGACAGTTCACAGAAACTGTGACAGCAAAATGAGGTCATGACATGAACTAAACATTATGTACATGATCAAAATGGAAGCAGAATGTGGATCTGCGTTAATCATACTAGTCTGCTGAAGATAGATATCAATGTATTGTCTAAGTCATGCTTAACTTATCTATGTTTAAAACTTGTTCTCATTTAGTTCAGTACATTCCAACAAATCAATTGCAAACCCTTGACACACCTGTATATCTATCAGTGATTGATTTAAATATTATAACACTTGTTTTTAAGTTGCAACAAACTTATTTATCGCTTTCACTCACAAAGAACTTGTTGATGATGTTAAACGAGAAAAGTATCCGTCTTTGAGTGATAGATGTTTGTTCGTGGTTACACCACCGTGTGTAATAGATTTACCAAACCAAAATCTACTTACATTAGCAATTTGAGGTGGAAGTGTACCATACACTCTAACTGCATTATCAATCAACTTCAAACTAACTGTAATGTTATACACCCCATACGTCTTACGAGTGAATGCCTCATCATGCAATTTAGGATCTATGAGTTTTAGTTTAAAACAAGTAATTTGTTGTTTATGTGAAGGAAGTTGGACTTGTAAGCCACTGTAGCACGTTTTCTTACTGAAATAAAGTGATAAGTGTTACCAATGGCTAAATAATACCGCTGCATCATTAAAAAGAGTTCTAAAACGAATGTACATTGTTCGCTTAAGCCAAGTGATTTAATTTCCCTACGAGCGCCCATTTTGATGTGTTCACATTAAAATGGCGGCTCGAAGGTAGTTCAAGTGATCTGAGTGATGTAGCGATACAAACACTCAAAATATCGTACATTGATAGAATGATCAACCATTTTGCTGTCGGAACTCTCAAATGCCTCATCATTCAATTTAGAATCTATAAGTTTTTTGTTTGGAAAAGACGCTGTTGTTTGTTGTTTATTTGAAGGGGGTGATTTCATAAATTTAAACAAACTGTGTTTTTTGAAATATCAAACTGAAGCGGTGACTTTGCTTCTTTGTCTAGTTATAAATTGCACTTATCAAGATATTGGAAAACCTCACTGAAACATACAAATCACAAAGGCATACACGGCAAACAAGAATGAATAAGGAGTGACCTGACAGTTGGGTCAGTGTAACATCCGGTCAGATCAAGAGACGTTCAATTGGAAATGAGAACCTTCCTTTATTGAACCGTATAAGTTTTAAAAGACTGTTGATATGATGATTGGTTGATATGATGATTGGTTGATACGATGATCGGTTGATACGATGATTGGTTGATACGATGATTGGTTGATCGCTGATCGGTTGACACGCTGATTGGTTGACACGCTGATTGGTTGATACGATGATTGGTTTACACGATGATTGGTTGACACGATGATTGGTTGACACGATTATTGGTTGATACGATAATTGGTTGACACGCTGATTGGTTGATACGATTACTGGTTGATACGATGATTGGTTGATGACCGCATGTGATATCATTTGCCCTGTTTTATTTTCATAAGAACAATATTGGCATACCTCACAGAAACAGCTCAGATTCATCGATTTGCAGGAAGATAGTACAGAGACATTACATTAAGAAACAAGACACCGATGTAAGCATGACGTGTCATGACCTCCTGTCTACAAGGTCAACTTGACATCAGGTCAAACATGATCATACGGACTGAGGTTAAGGCATTAACATAGAAAATGCTGCTTTTGTTATATTGAACAATTTAACGTTGGAAAAGCATCGTTATTTTGTTTAATAATTGTTGTTGCGATGCCAGGGCATGGTATTATGTGCCCCGTTTTTATTGAACAGGTCCATGTTTTAATCAGAAAATATTAGCGTTCCTCACGTAACATGACAGGGACATCGTTGCAGGGAGAGAGGACAGAATTATTACAAACGACAATAAACCATTGTTTACCTGACGTGACATGACCTCCTGTTAACAAGGTCAGTGTGACTTCGGGTCAGACATGTTGACCTTATATATCGAGTTTGAGGCGTGACACTAAAAGCGACTTTGGTTTATGGATCGCTTCGATTTCACTCTAAATTCGAACGATATTGACAAAAGGGACATGACTAACTCATTTAAGAAGTTAAAGAAGTTTCTACAAGTCGTGTGTCCACAGTTCTACATGTCTACACTTGATGTACTTTAACCGAGAAGACGAAGCATTTATTGATTTCCAATTCGTCTTGATAGCTGTATTTCTAATTGGGTGATCTTTATTAAATATACATGTTTGGTATTCGAATTAGAATATAGAACTTAGAGTTATTGGTTACAATTGATGCAAATACCCTCAGTAAATTGTAAGGTAAAGATAACGTAACTTCTAATCTGACAAACATCACAAACTCTGAGCTTTAAAGGGGCTGTAGCACGTTTTTTTTAAAGCTTTTTTTTCAAATTTTCCATTTATCATGATAGCTTGTGTCAATAGAGGGTAAAACATATATCCGTAGTGGTAATAACGGTGTTACGTTTAAAGCAAAAATTGCATAGCGGCCATTTTATCGTGTACACATTTTATTATTTCAAATTACAAAACGATACCATGGCTTTACTGAGCCATGTATACTTATTTTTAATTTGATTTTCCGAAGAGAGAAAGGTGTTTTACTTTTGTTGAAATCATTTTTCAAATACATTTCTTCGACTTATTTAAGCGAAACAATGTGCTATTGCCCCTTTAAAGAACTGTAACCTGCCGTTGTTAATGAAATGAAGTGATCGAGAAAAAGAAAATAAGTGTTACTAATGGCTAAATTATATTGCACAACCAATAGAAAGAGTTTTAAAACGAGTACTTAGTATGATTAAGCCATGAGAATTCATTTTCCTTCGTGCTGCCACTTTAATGTGTTAACACTAAAATGGCCGCTTAAAGGTAGATTAAGTGTTCTGACTGGTGAGCGATGCCTAAACACTCAGAGTGGAGTTTTAAATAAAGCATCGTGATGGAATAGTCAGCCATCTTGGTGTAACTTGCGTAACTTCTGAGGGTAGACAATGCTTATGAGATTGATGGACATATGAATGTTTCTAGCATTTCGAACTAGTCAACTGTTTATGTCTTCATATCTAACAATGTCTGGTTAGTGTCCCAATTCTACTTCATAGCAAGGATTTGTCCCCAAAATTACTGCTTTAAAACAGTACAAAATGAGAGCATTAATTTGGTATTTGTATGGAGGAAGTGTTATTTCTCATTATGGCATTTGCACTGACAAATGAGAATATGTCTAAGACCCGAGGACATAAATGTTAAGTGTGTTTATATGTGCAATCTGGAAAGCATTAGCAGAAATACATCTCTTGTGTCAGTACAATTTTCACTGACCCAGACAACAAATCCATGTCATGACATGGAAGTGTCCGCCTTCAAGAGATAAGTTAATCCAAAGTAAGGTATGTTATGAATGTGATTAATCTACTATTCCAACATCACTCACAATCCATGTTTAGAGTTGTTATAATGTTTAGAGTATTACTGCACTGTAAAAGAACTGATCAAAACCCCTCATATAGGTCAGTCATGTCATACAATGAACTGATCAAAACCCCTCATATAGGTCAGTCATGTCATACAATGAACTGATCAAAACCCCTCATATAGGTCAGTCATGTCATACAATGAACTGATCAAAACCTCTCATATAGGTCAGTCATGTCATACAATGAACTGATCAAAACCTCTCATATAGGTCAGTCATGTCATACAATGAACTGATCAAAACCTCTCATATAGGTCAGTCATGTCATACAATGAACTGATCAAAACCTCTCATATAGGTCAGTCATGTCATACAATGAACTGATCAAAACCTCTCATATAGGTCAGTCCTGTCATACAATGAACTGATCAAAACCTCTCATATAGGTCAGTCATGTCATACAATGAACTGCTGATTGCAAACCATTGCCAGAAACCATTACAAGTGAATTACAAATTATCTATCCCTTGTGAATAAATTGTGTCAAACTCATGTCCGTGTGTATTGGTGCAGGTGCAGAGTTCTGTATCGCATATTGGAACTTGATTTGTCACCTTAAAAGGTGAAAAGAGCTTTGTCATGACACGTTTGCCCGCAGGGGTATATATACCCCGGGGGTAACAGATTTGCTCCGTCTATTTATCAAGGCAAATTTTGCCTCAATACCCCCATGGGGCAAATATTTACCTCCTGTGTGTACCGTTTACATGACGAAATTTGCCTCCTGGGGGCAAATTTGCCCCTGGGGGTAGTCTGCCCCCGGGGGCAAACGGTGCATGTAAACGGGGCTTTAGATTACAATACATATCATCCAGGGCCCCCTTTCACAAAGCACTAAGGTGATCGTAAGTCACTACGGTAACCTTAGTGCAATGTTAAAGAATGGGAGATAAGGTTAACCTTAGTAAAGGTTGCTTTGTGAAAGGAGCCCCAGAGATGTTTTACTTCACGGGATTTTACAATTTGAAATTAAAATAATAGATTGCGCTGTGGAATTATTCTTCAAATTGTACAAAAGATCCGATTTCACACATAGTGACGATAGTCCGGATAAAGGACATCTTCTATTCGACAACATTTCAAGATTAACTCTTTCACCGATATAATACTTCGCTTTTACATAGTTACTAATTACATTTATTAAATTTGTTTATAACGTTTTCACAAGCCTCGGACCAACCACAATGTTTCAGTGTGGACATTGTTGGATCAAAACTACTGACAATCTCTTCACACGTAACATATGATAAGGTGTTACAGTGATGGTATTATGTAGTGGTGTCCGATTCTAATGACATTTCCGCTAAGGTGTCGTGTTGAATTGCAGAATTTTTTTATATAAAATATAGATACATATTTTATACAAATGTGCGGCTTTTTCGCACGTTTTGTCTTGAAAGCCAAGTTCTAGAAATCTCATTAACTCAATGTTGAAGAAGACAAATAGTTTATGGATGATCAACTTCTTTATTAACAATAGATTGTTAATAAAGAAGTTGATCATCCATACGCTATTGTTAATGAAGAAGTTGATCTTCCATAAAATATTTGTCTTCTTCATCACACCAACTTCTAGAATGCCTCTCAAACAGTTCAATGTTGAAAGTTATTTCGAATTTCAATTTTATCTTGTAAGATGAAAATGAACTTTGGCAGTTCTATTAAAGCCTCACTAATTTGACACCTATGTTAAAGAAATAAATTGCTATAAATAGGCATTTTTCAAAGGTTAAAGTTATAATCTGGGTGATGGACAATTTAATGGTCTCTGGTTACTCTTTGGCATTGGTTTATTATTTTGCTTTTTTTCTAAAGTATTGGGTTCATCATTAAGATCAACTTCCCAATGCAAGGCATAACTCTTGCCAGTCTCCATTACTGGCTGATTTAGGCCTTGCAGTATTTCCTTAAGAAATCTGTGTTTAGAAATCCAGGCCCGCTATGCATTTCCAGTGCAGCAATTCACTGCCTCGACACAAGAAAGCTAGGGAAATACCGCAAGGGTTAAATCAGCCAGTAATGCAGACTGGCAAGAGTTATGCCTTGCGTTTGGAAGTTGCATTAAGATCAAAATACGGTAGATACTTTGGGAAACTTTGTTTGTGCATGCTATTAAATTGACATCCATTGCGTTTCATATTGTTTTCTTCTATTTGGCTTGGAGTCGCACCAAAATACCATATGTTCTGATTTAAGTATAAATAATTTCACTTACATTCTAATCCTCAATCGCCAAATATATCATAAATACTAGTTTCCAATGAAAATCGAGCAACATCATTATACATGTGCAGAAACCGAAACCACACTTCCATGCGCAGTAGTTATATGGCCTATTAACCTCATCAATCCATATTTATCTGTTTGTCTGTTGCAAATATGTTTCTAAAATTTCGTTAGGCACCATACGCGGTGCAATGTCCGGTTTTCAATCAGAAATCGCTACTTTTACTTTTATATCGTCAACTATCATATGTAAGTTTCTGGCAACTGCTCGATAAAATAACACCATTTATCATGTTTGGCATATGTGTCGCCCCACAACAAAATGGATATCTATATTATCCGTATCATCATCCACACTATCTTCTATATTATCCACATCATCATCCACACCATCTTCTATATTATCCACATCATCATCCACACCATCTTCTATATTATCCACATCCTTATCCACTATCTTCTATATTATCCACATCATCATCAACGCCATCTTCTATATTATCCACATCATCATGCACACTATCTTCTATATTATCCACATCAACATCAAAACATCTTCTTAAGTATCTACACCATCTTCTATATTATCCACATCCTCATCCACATCATCTTCTATATTATCCACATAATCATCCACACCATCTTCTATACTATCCACATCCTCATCCACACCATCTTCTATATTATCCACATCATCATCCACACCATCTTCTATATTATCAACATCCTCATCCACACCATCTTCTATATTATCCACATCCTCATCCACACCATCTACTATACTATCCACATCCTCATCCACATCATCTTCTATATTATCCACATCCTCATCCACACCATCTTCTATATTATCAACATCCTCATCCACACCATCTTCTATATTATCCCCTTCTTCATCCACATCATCTTCTATATTATCCACATCCTCATCCACACCATATTCTATATTATCAACATCCTCATCCACACCATCTTCTATATTATCCACTTCTTCATCCACACCATCTTCTATAGTATCCACATCCTCATCCACACCATCTTCTATATTATCCACATCCTCATCCACATCATCTTCTATATTATCAACATCCTCATCCACACCATCTTCTATATTATCCACTTCTTCATCCACACCATCTTCTATATTATCCACATCCTCATCCACATCATCTTCTATATTATTCACATCCTCATCCACACCATCTTCTATAGTATCCACTTCTTCATCCACACCATCTTCTATATTATCCACATCCTCATCCACATCATCTTCTTTAGTATCTACACCATATTCTATATTATCCACACTATCTTCTATATTATCCACATCATCATCAAAACATCTTCTATATAATCCACATCATCAATATTACGCACATCCTCATCCACATCATCAACATTACGCACATCCTCATCCACTCCATCATCAACATTACGCACATCCTCATCCATATCATCAATATTACGCACATCATCATCCACACCATCATCAATATTAAGCACATCCTCATCCACACCATCATCAATATTACGCACATCCTCATCCACATCATCAATATTACGCACATCCTCATCCACACCATCATCAATATTACGCACATCCTCATCCATATCATCAACATTACGCACATCCTCATCCACATCATCAATATTACGCACATCCTCATCCACACCATCATCAATATTAAGCACATCCTCATCCATATCATCAACATTACGCACATCATCAGTATTACGCACATCCTCATCCACAAAATCATCAATATTAAGCACATCCTCATCCACATCATCAATATTACGCACATCATCATCCACATCATCAATATTACGCACATCATCATCCACATCACCTTTTCCACATCATTATCATCGTAGTTGCCGTTGCCACTATATTTAGTATCTTATCATCATTATTCTTATTAACTTTAAATACGGACTCCTGACAATTAAAGTACAGTAGAATCTAAAAGGAATAGAAATCAGAATCTGCCTCTATATTAACCAAAAGAGTCTTTCACATACAATGTTCTTTGAGAGGCATTTTAGAAGTTGTAGAGATAGAAGAAGACCTAGATGTATGGACAGTCCACTTATTTATTGCAGTCATTATCATTATCATTAGCATCCGTACATCTTGGTTTTCCTACATAGAACGTTAATTACTAAATACTTCTATATTTGTTATATAACCTCTTTCTAACGTTATGACAGATTTATTTGTCCTTGTATAAATGTTCGCCAATAAGGCTTATACTATTTAAAGTAAAATAACAGGTTGTCCATTTCAAGCTACACCTACTCACTTCATCAATCACTGATGTATGATGTAAGGATTCGAAAGACATAGATCGTCCACAGACCATCGCTTCTTACGAGATGTGATCTACAGGGGATTATCTGCGTGGGCACACAGCTGTCCTCACAAGTGTTGCTTCCGCTGGACATGGTAAAAAAATTTCGTGTGGCATGTCATTGTATCATGAATGATTTTGTTTTATAAAAGGCTGATGTGCTATTTCAGCTGTATCTAAATCGTCATTGCATAATATTATCTAAAATAAACGCACGGGTAAAAGTATTTGAAGCAAGCCCCTTGATATAAATTGATTGAAAATTAATCATCAGTTTGAATTTTCACGTTAATTTCATCAGAAGTTTCATTGTGATAACTTGCTTTGTCATGGAAATCTTGAGTAGATTACTAATATTGAGAATCAATATTTTCTAGTTACGAGCGCAGCATAAAAGATGGATCTATTAATAACACATGTACAGTCTATTATGTAGTTTAATGGGGGTTTTTTTATCTTAAAGGGGCAGTAGCACGTTTTTTGCAAATTTTATTTTTTTCAAATTTCCCATTTATAAGGATAGTTTATGTCATTTATATTCACTTTAGAGGGTAAAACATATTATTACACAAACCAATGTTCCGTAGTGGTTAAAACAGTGCTGCATAAAAAGTAAAAATTGCATGGCGGCCATTTTATTTGGAACACATTTTATTATTTCAAATGACAAAAAAGATTCCCATGGCTTTACGGAACCATGTAGACTCATTTTTTAACTTGATTTTCTGAAGAGGGAAGGGTGTTTTACTATTGGTGACATTATTTTTCAAATACATTTTATCAACCTATTACACCGAAAAAACGTGCTACTGCCCCTTTAAGCTTAAAAATGTACATGTTTTTAATGTTTCAATTTTGAAAACTTTAAAGGCACATTTTTGCATATTTTCTGTTCTCAAATTTGTTATTTATAAATAAATTTATACAGTATATTGTTATGTTAGAGGGTAAAACGTCTCATTACACGAACAGATAAGCCGTATGCATAGTGAAAATGTTATCCGTATTGAAAGAAAATGGTGTGACGTATAAAGCGACAGTGGTGTGAAACTCTTCAGTGTGAGAGGTAGGTTTGTAGGTCTCATGCGAATTTGAGAGTTCCCAACAGCAAGATAATTTACCATTCTATCATGGTACCATAATTAAAACTCTACTCTATCGGGGTCGCTACATCAGTCGGATCACTTGAACTACCATCGAGTGGCCGTTTTAATGTGAACACCATAAAATGGCCCCTCGAAGAGAAACTGACAAGCATGCCTAACTTAACAAAGTATATACGTTTTAGAACTTTTTTTATAATTTTTTAGGAGTATTATTTAGCCATTGGTAACACTTATTTACTATTTCTTGAGATCACTTTATTTCAGGAAGAAAACGTGCTACAGACACATTGCCACACTTCATATAAACGTTGATACAAGGAGACGTAAATGCATACTTCATATTCCTAGAGCCATCTTTTCTGACACAATAAATCACAAACTGAAGTACATGAGCTGTTTTTCTGAAAGTGAATGTCTTTATCGGTAACATCGTTCTCTATCCATTTCGTTTCTTCTCGCTTTAGTGGGAAGATATAAGCTTAGTAACCCTTGTTGGAGAGAGTGTGGCAACGTAAAAATAATCAATGAATAATCAATGAAATCAATGAAATCGTGAAATCATAGGGTTATATTTAAAATGTCACAGATTTGTAACGTTAAGAATTGGCATTGGCTGCTGCCGTTTTTAAACTAGGTAAAATTAGGTGGTATGTTATTAGCGTGATTTCATGCAACCATGTTATATATATAACTAAACAACCATAATGTGTATCGTAAGAACACAGTGAAGTGTACTGTAAATGTTTTGACAAGTCTGAAATAGTTTGAAATATTTGTATTAAATAACTCCTTTTTTTCAAAACCTCTGCCAACATGCACATGGTTCAATGTAAAAACAAAAGGGCTCAATACTGGTTCTCCAAAATATGTAAGTGGGCATGTGATGAACAACTATTACAAGTGAAAGTAAAATGTCCAAGGTTAACAGTAACACCACATGCACACATCACAACAGATAGAGAACCAAAACACTGCAGTAATTCTACAAGAACTAACATCGCAACACTGAGAAAAATGGACTAAGAGGGACCTTAGCCTACGGATGGTTTGAGCAAAAAGATCCTGGGCCAAGTTGCACAAAGTCCATCAGCCCATAGTGATAGTATTGAATTTTGATGACCTTATGACCTAAGGATGGTTTATGCAAATAGATCCTAGCCCCACTGGGACAAAATATCCTCAGCCCAGATACTACAGAGTTTGAAGGTTGTTAGCCTAAGGTGGTTTGTGCACATAAGCCCTGCAGCTCCTGAAACAACCTCCCATCTTTTAACATTACACGAAAGTTACCCTTGAGACTCAATCAGACTAGCATTTTGTCCCACAAGTTCCTGGATCCTGTTACACTAAACACTAACTTTAATTCACTTAGGTAGCCTTAGTGCAATGCTTTAAGGTTGGAACTGGTTTAACCTTAGTGTTAAAAGGAAAGTTCTTTCACCGATCTATCAACAACAACCACCATCTTGGTTTCTTGGCATTTTGTGAAATGAAAACATGATTTTTTTAAACCAAATTTTAAATTTGTTAAGTAATAAAACATATACACTGATAGAATATTCACATAGTAACACATAACACATCATAAAACTAATAAACAATATTCTGTAAGGTTGTAGCAAAGAATGGCTTCAGTTCTCATTGTATATATTTTTCAACAAATATGGCTTGTCCTTATCAAGTTGTGAAATGTAAAGTCATCAAAATATTAACTTAATTAATATCTTTACATATGACTGTTTTAATCATGTATTAAAAGCATATATGTGTTAACAGGAACATCCTCTCCAATTTCGTTTCCACAAAAAATATCCCGATAGAACCCTCCTTTTATGGTTGTTTTGTGCAACAATTCCCAATATTTTATACAGACAAAAAAAAACAATTTTGTTTTATTATAGTGTTGAATGGTTTTATTAACAAATGTATTAATGGCATTTAACTTTTCTAAAATTTACATACAAAATGTACATGAATACAGCAGAAAGAAGGACAAAGATAAAATAACTGTACACAGGACAATTAAAAGAGGTTTCAAACACCCACAATACTTGGTACGTAAAATACAATTTGTAATCCAGCAAATTCTTTCACTGTTTGACACATGATTCGTTTACACCAACAACAAAATGTAATGTACATGATGAGATTACAGACATTTATAACATAATGTATGCCTGTTCCAGCATCCAACGTACTCGCATATTCTAAAAGTTGTGAACTTAAGGAGTGAAACAATTGTAGGGATTCAAAAATAGGATTTGCCGACATCCGGGTACAGAACACTTTGAATCCCTGAAACACATACCTGTTGAGAAATGATGGCTCAGCACGATCTGTTACACTTGCTTACACCGACATAAAAAATAAAATCTTAAATTCTTTGTTCATTCAGTAACTTTAAGCATTTTCATGTGAAGTTGAACTTTATAACACATGACTTTGAAGGATCAGACAATAACGAAACATTTCAAACAAGATTCTATACAGTTTTCTTCTTCATTTCCTTGAAGAATACTGATCTAGGCAGCATATGTTGGCAGCTGTAGGAAATGTCGAGATATTGATTAATCTAATCACCCTGATAAAACATAGGGGTTTTACACACTTTGGCACAGTAGTAGAAAACAAATACTATACATGCCTCAAAATACAACGCCAAAATAAAAATCCTTAAGTGTCTCCATCATATCAGAAATAAGTAGTCATTTACGCAACGAGTCACTTAACCCTTTCACCCCTACAGAGACCAGAAAACGCATTGGCATTCTGGTATCTCTGGGGTGAAAGGGTTAATGTATGAAAGGAATAGGACTGAAAATGATATTTTTCATGGATGAATAGTCAGTCAGGCAAACATTTATTTTAA
The DNA here is from genome assembly GCA_936450465.1 of Gibbula magus. Classification (NCBI taxonomy): domain Eukaryota; kingdom Metazoa; phylum Mollusca; class Gastropoda; order Trochida; family Trochidae; genus Gibbula; species Gibbula magus. The sequence goes on from OW388299.1 coordinate 63,399,291, forward strand.
TAGGATTGATGTTGATAAATATTATAAATGAAGAATATCATCAATTGATTCAAGTCTAAATAAACCTACATATCTTATACCAACATTTCAAAAGAAAAGGGTCCCTACCCATAAACCGACTTTCACTGAACGATCTATCCAAGTCTATTCTGTAGGGTGGGCTTCAGATTGATCGTAGTCAAATGATTGCTTCATGGAATAGCGTTGATGATGATAAAGAGTTGATGAATGATGCAATATCAAGAGAAACAGAACCAATTTAGCATTACGATCAAAGCTAGCCAATGTTCAAATGATTGCGTAGTGTCATCGAATCTAGACTTGATAACAATGTTGATAGATGAATACCGCCAGTCTATCTATTCCAGCCTCTAGACTGAATCATGATGATGATGTTGATAGATGAATACCGCCCCTCCCTCTATCTACTCCAGCCTCTCCAGTAAGGTTGTATCACAGACACGATGACTGATAGTTCAAAGTTTAAAATGGTCGAGGATCAAGTGACGAGGGACTGGGCAGCCATGGCGAGCATGCGGAAGGATCGGTTGAGTTTGTCGCTAGGGTGCTGAGCCATGTACACCTTCAGCTTCTGGGTGAGACTGGACAGCACGTTGTGCATGTGCTCCGCCGTCAGCGGGTGGGTCGGGTCCAGGCTCATCACCGCCTCTTCTAGGTATCTGTGAGGGCGGTGGAGACATAGTTAGTGAAATTTAAGGTGAAGAACTGTCTGACAGGAAGGGAAAGTAAAATATTTAACAGTGAACAGAGCTTTCAAGATTATGTGTCTTATATCATAAGGGCTGGAGTTATTGAAAATAATGAATAAACACTTGGGTGGTTCTATGGAGATCAAATTATTAAATATTAGATTATTAGATTGTTGCATGGAACCAAACTGCCAGAGGAAAACAATACACAGATAAAATTTACAGCATATTGACTACAAAACAAAATTTATAAGATTTACATCATGCAAGTATTCTGTATTTTAACCATATTCACAAACAATCCTTGTACATGTCGATGACAATGACTCTACTGAGTGTTAAGTGAAAGTGTTAAGTTTTAAAGTTGTACTCACTTGATTTTGAGTTCTGTCTGAGCAGAGAAGTCTGCGGAGAGTTGGTTGACGAGGGAGAGAAGGACGGGTTGTTTGAGTGGACACGGAGTGACTCCGAACACATGGGCCGGGTCCACATTCTCACACGTCAACATCACCAGGTCAAGGTTCGATGCAGACAGGGCCTGGTAAAAATAACATTTTGGATAGTTTGACAAAGCATAAAAGATCTCAAGCAGCATCAGAGGTGAAATGAGGTCATCTCGGATGTAAACCACTTCCATTTATATCAAGGTGACTAGTCTAGTAGGACTCAAGACTCAAGGGAGAAAGCTTGTGTCTTACTATCCAAAGCAATGATACAAGCAAGAACTGTAAACCAATGTGGCACTGCATTGAATGTCAACAAAGCATTATACCCCATTTCCGGTCTCGTTGTTAGGGTTTCTTTTGTTACAAGTGTAGGTGTATTAGCCGATACACCTACACTTTTTTCTGATATACCTATACTTTTTCTGATATACCTACACTTTTTCTGATATACCTACACTTTTTCTGATATACCTACACTTTTTAACAACTGAGAAACAATGTAGTCAGTTTTCTAAATTTTCAAATTCTAAGTGATGATACTTTATAAAATGTCAGATTATAAATGAACATGTAAGGAACCTGGGATCGAACCCGTGATCCTGTTGCTTTCTGGCCGAACGACCTAACCATTACACCACGAAGCCAGTTGAAACTCTGAACATTTTTTCATGACCAAATGAATAAGGTTCTTATAATGCGTGAAATAATATCACAAATTTATGTTTTTCTTTTTATATAAGAATGTAATTCAATTTTGGGTGCAAAATGTCTCAATATACTGAAAGTTGTCTCTGTTTTCTCTAAACTTTGGCCATGTTGACATTAGCCATGCTGTTTATAGCGTTAGTTGTACATTTCAGCAAGATGCACGTGCATCTGCGTTGACAATGCCGTCATTGGGCAATATCAATTCGATTTCGAGCCCCAAACATGGGTAACCATACAACGCAGCACGGCCCGCGTTGCCACAGACGAGGCCGTATTTGGGTTGTGCGTTTCATGCACAAGCTTGTTTACAGCTGTATTTTTTTAGAAATATTATGAAATAGTATCTGCTTACACTCGACCGTAAGTGAGGTATAAGACAGATATACCCATACTTTTCCTCGTGTATCAAATGATATCCTACACTTTTCCCCGTTGGAGCCTTACTCGGCTCCGCCTCGTAAGGGCCCCACGGGGAAAAGTGTAGGGTATCATTCGATACACGAGGAAAAGTATGGGTATATCTCTCACTTATACAAAGTTGTAGAGTCTGACAGAATAGAAACCTAAAACCTTATAAATCGAATTCAGCAGCACGAACAAAGACAACAGAGTTTTGAGGATGAATGCAAATGAACTACAAATCATAAGGGTCCTGCTGTGATGTAATGAAATATTTGAGAACATATGATTTTCGCTCAAACTGAAACATCTCTTACATCATCATCAGCATGGTGAAGATTTGCCTATAAAATTCGAACCAATCTGATCGATCAACAAATAAATTACTCAAACTCTACCAAATGCTACTTACAGTCTGGAAAGCCTCGTTGATGTTGCCGAGTCTGATTGCATTGAGGATGGTAGTTTTGAGAGTCTGTATCTGGGAGAGGTCTGGTGAGATTTGTACTGGAGTCGCAGCTCCTGACCGCACATAGCTCATCAGCTGGTCGGATATACTGGCTCCGTGTTCCCGCACGGCCACGCTCACCTCTTCCTTCACCGCCTCACGAACATGGTTCAGAGTCTTCTCTTGCAGGCTGGAGGAGATTATCATGAACGTTTGTCACAATTTTGTTTTGGAAAATTTAAGGGATAAATAAAGAATGGAATGAATAATTGCCTGTAATCATCTGTCTTTATACATTGGATAAATACTACAAGATGGAAAGCATTATATCTAATGGTTGCGATTCCAATGTTCTTTGTACAGCAAGATATCTGACAACAAACAAAGGGAGGCAACTCTCTTTTAAAACCAAATATAACTGGGTGACTGAGTCAGAAATGATTAGAGAACAGAGGACTCTCAGATGAATTATAAAACGTTTAACACAGCATAATTGAAGAATAAAGGACTGTGACTGTTCAGGCTACTTTCTTAACAAATATTCAAAAGGGATTATTCAAAAGATACCCATCTAGAGGGGTTGCAAACACTAAGAACAACATAAACTGGGGTTGTTTTGCATGTATCTGCTTAACTGTAGCACATGTCTATCAAGTGGAATGTTTGTTCACTAAATATAATTTCCTTGCTATGAACCTGAACTTGCAATCAAGAACCGACACTACTAAATAGAATTTACAGGAAGATGGCGCTTACTAAGGAACGGACGGTAATTACTTTGAAAACTTCTGTCAGACTTAAATTGACTCAGATTGATATTGAACATAAAATAAAAGAAATATTCCACAGAGAGAAGTGAGCATGGATTTCCACAGTACAGCCCTTATGAGACAAGGCACACATACTTGGCGAGTGCGTTCTGCAGACTGGTGTTGAGTTCAGTCTGCAGAGTGTGTAGCACCTCAGTCTTCATTTGTCCGGACGTGGACTGGAAACTGTCGACCAGCGTCTGCAGCTGCTTCAAGATCGGGTCTCGAGACTCGAGATGTTTCTGTCTCATCCGCTCCATATGACTCTCCAGCTGACTGGAATCTGGAGGCCATAAAGATTATTCTAATGATAAAACTGAACTTAAAAAAAACCCACAAAACCGAAGAAAAGGGAACTTCAACTGAAGTCTTCAGTTCCTTTCAGTTGTTTCCCCGTGATGTCATTATGACCTTTCACATATACATCAAACCATGTTCATAATATCTACAAACTACTAAATCATTTATGAAAGCCACCGATAAAGAATTAATATTTCTTATCCTAAGATTTTGACATTAAAGATCCCTTTCAGTAAATCCCTTTCTTGCTTATGTGTCAAAATTAAAGTTAATCTCTGAAGGGATATCTATAGTGGCGAGTTCTTGATTGTCTCAGTCTTTGATTATGTCCTTTGTTAACAAATAACAATTCCTAGCAATTGACCTATCAGAAAGGTTAATCAATTTAGAAACTAATGATGTTACCTTTTTATACTTTCAGAGAAGATGTACAAAAGAGGGGCAACAATGATTTACCTGCTTAGAATAACTAAAACTTACACTCTGCGGCTCCACGTTGAAACGACTCGTTGACCTGCATGAACATGTTCTGTGTGGCTCGCTCAAAGGATGGGACCACCATGTTCTGAAACGCTTCTCTGTACGCAGCCTGCACCGGTGCCTGGATCACATTGCCCGTTGCATTCGCTATAGCTTCCACTGTTTGCTGCAGGTAGAAGACGGTAGCAGTGTTATCTAGCAATTATGTTATTATATTGAGAATCTCATCGATGAAGATTCCAACATGAGGTGATTTAGATTACAAATATCTGAAGCATGCCAAGGATATATTACTTTAAACATTGAGAGTTGGTATAGCTGGTATCAGAACACACAAGGGTCCGATTTATTCATATGAATATTTATTCTACAATTCGCTGTTGTTTACAACCTTCCATTGTTTGTTGGAGAGGAGATAGTAGATGGGATTAAGAGGATTAGTCTCGCTTATGCAAATCTAATCACACAATAATGGAATGAAAACTGGCTTCAAATTTCTACAACCTCCCGTCACCACAGATCAAGTAGGTGTAAAATCAAGAATCTATAACCTCCCCTTTCTTAAACAGATCTAGCCGTAGCAGATAAATGCACATACTCTAGAGCGGACCATCTTTCCAATGTTATCTTTCAGCAATGCGTCTGTAGCCGTGAGTTTGCTTGCTAGTTCGTGGTGAAGTTGTTCTTTCACAGGTTCCAGGGATTTCGTCAAAGCTGAAATATACACATCCAATGAGAATAGTCAACAAATATCTTTACATTTTAATTAAACCAAATTATCTCTCAAACCTTTGTAAAAATTTGTAAATGAATTAATTGGTCTTATTAGATGAATTGAATTGTTTAATGAAGGATACATTTCTTTATTGTCATCAAGATCTATAGATCAGATGTGCCAACATTTGTCATCTCCCAACACAAGGCAGGAATTTGATTATTAACACAGAACATCTAGCTCCAGACAGCGAGCAACCGCTCCGTGACGTCACTAATATACTCGCTGCCATCAGAAGGTGTTCGGGCGAGAAAGCTCCAACACAACGCGTGCAGCCGTTGATTGCTGTCACGCTCCAATCATAAACTTCTAACTCGTAGGATTCGCAATACAGCTCCGAACAGCAACCCAAGAAAAGAGGCCGTCAAACTAATATTGTTGTGATTGTATTACGTTTTCCATCGCGTAATTAAAACACATATATTTTCCTTCAATTACAGAAGCCATTAGACATGATATATTCAACCGAAAACATCAACAATACTTATATTCATACGCCTAACGTATAAAACATACTCTCGAACCGATCGATTGGTATTTTGACTAAGCCGTTGGTTCTTAGCTATCCGTGATGTCATATTCAATTGTTGTCAACTGGGTTGACAACAATGCCCCCGTGAAAGATGGCAGGGCCACTACCGTAGATCTACTCGGAGGGAGAGCGCCCTGACTTGGAGGTTGACAGAACATTCAATCAAATTAACATTACTGAAACCAAATAAATGCTACAATTCTAATTCGCATGAATATAATCTATTGCTCACAAATTTGTATGAATTGTTTTATTCCTTACAAATATGACGCTGTTTATGATTCACGGTACAAACTATACACAGTAAAATTAGATGTCACATTTATGTCTTGAAATCATATTACAACATAAGCACACTAAATTTTATTTAGGTAGTAGTACCAGGTACTAAAGTGTTCCACATCACATTTCTAGTTGAATTTCACAATTAACTGCTGGATTTCAATTACCACATGAGCAAGCAAAGCCCTGCTATCTCATCTGTATAAACTCACCAGGTATGACCGTGTTCCTCATCTCGCCCCGAACAGCCCGTTCCAGATGGCTGGTAACACTCTGGTTAACTGAGTGTCCAACCGTTTTCTGGATGCGTTCCTGGTCGTGCTGGTGGCGTTCCTCCGTCCTCGTCATCACTTCATGTAGAGACTGGGGTGGAGTGGTTAAGGAAAACACATCCTCAGGTATTTCTCAACTGAATCTTATTTTATAACGTAACAGATCATTTGAAAAAATTACATTTCTACTTTTGAATGGCTTATCCCTGGGATGCTTATGTGATTATGTGGATCTGCTAATGGATACCGGTGGAATGCTTATGAGAAATATTAGTAATTAAACAGAGAAAAGGGGGTGTATTGTTCAAGCACTATAAAAAATGGAGGATAGTATATATGGATAGTATATTTTGACAGTATACCCCCTCCCCTCTTTTCTCTGCTTCTGTATATAACAAATAAATCCTGTAAACCCTTCATGTTATATATCCCTCAATTGGGAATGGTTCTGTTAAAGTTTCAGCTTTGCAACCATACTTTCCATGGCCTCCCGTCAAGTCGAATAGAGCAATGCCGACGGGCCGCCAGTTGGCATAGTTTACGGTCAGAACTATGACAATATCTGATCGTCTTCAAACCTCTGACTTTCTTTCTTGATTAACATGAGGTTGTTGAGGACCCATTCTATAGAGGGGTATTGATAGCATACTTTAAATATTAGATCATTTTGTACCAGTGCTGCAACCCTGCCATGTACAAAGGATATTCTGCTTGGTGAGGTGCTGGGTGAGCACCCGCTCAATACGCGAGGTCATCACGTCCTCGATGTGCTGCAGCTGCTCCTGGAGGCCTGGCTGGGGTGCTGCCACCTGGTGGAGACGGAACTGCTCCGAAATCTGTGACTGTTGGTCGACGTGTTGCTCATGTTGGCGTGCTATCTGCTGGTGGAGGCCTGCGATCTGAGCTTGCTGGGCTTGAAGGATGTTCGTCAGGTCCTGCACGTTCTTCTGAAGCTGTTACAGAAGGAAACACAATTACACAAAATCATTGTTTGTATCATTGATATTTCGTCTGTAGTATATGTTCATGTAAGTAATTTGTTATCTTTTGTCTTATGGGTGCAAAACTAGTGTGATTTGTAAGATTTACTAACAAAGGGAAAGATCAAGGATTGGCCAATGCCTATAGGTTATCCTATGAACTTATACAAACCTCCTTCAGCACCTCGTGGTCCACAACCTCCCTCACAACCTCTGGCATAGCATCTCTGCAGGATAAACAAATAATGTATTTTAAACTTATATTAATAATACTTTCACTGCACTTTCAAGCAGAATATTATGGCAAAGCACATAAAAAAAGTCATGTGTTCACTGGAGTAACAACAGAAACCAGCTTGAAGAAAGAAACATTGTTTCATTACTATTTCGGAAAAATATTTTTGAAAAACATCCCAATCTTTTGCAGCAGCAAAGGATATTGGAACATTTCTTTATCATCAACATAGTTAATATCTAACATTAAGATTTGAAAATGGTTGTATGCACGAATCTACTGGTACCAGTTAGTAAAGCAAAGTTGAAAAGTTATCAACCAAAAATGTCAACATTTAGTGCCAAACAGGGCCATTCAGTTTTTTTTCACCCAATGGGTCAAAGTGAACCGAGGTGCCTTTCTCCAATGTTTGTAGTGCTTCAAGAATTATGAATAATTAACATGTAACCAATTAATTTAAAATTAGATTGCTGAATCATGGAATACTTCACCTAAAGAAGTGTAGATATAAGTATAACTTACCCTCGTCTGTAGCCGGGTCGGGGAGATTGTTCCAATAGCACCATACGCCCTCTCGGCGACATTCTGTAACAGCATGGATTGAAATTTATTAAAAGTAATTGCTTATTACCACAGAATTGTAAGAGTTTAATCTAAGTGTTAATAAGAAAATATTTATCTTGTGTCTCCACACTCTTATAAATGGTTTGAAAACCTCTCAAGAATGTCCTGAGTCCAAAGAATTGTAGAGTTACAATCGATTGTCGACCATTCTTTTAACATAGGTTCAAATGATTATAGCCCTATCATCGATTGAAATTGTTTTAAGGAAAAGCACCCAGGGTCCAAAGCAATCGTAGTATGACAACCAATTGTGAAAACCATTCTTTTAACATTGTAATTTTAATGCAACCATCAAGTGTAAGTGTTTTCAAGAGACGGTCACAAGTAGGAATGATATTCTCCTCACTGTATGTTCTGTGTATCCTCCTCGCTGCCCTCCTCCTCCACCACTTCTATCTCCTCCTCGATCTCTGCCTCGTCGTCCCCGTCGTCTCCCTCCTCCTCGTCCTCCTCATCATCTTCTTCATCGTCGTCTTGGGTCTCTTCTCGGGAACTAGGGAGAAAACAGCTTTTAGCAAAACTAACCAAAACTGCAGAGGAATTATCAAATCATTGTGAGCGTTTTTTAAAGGAGCCACATCTTGTTAACAAAGACTAATTCATTAGCAGCTAAAGATGGATTATCCTGGAATATTCAAGTACCCACAGGTACAGGGTAAAATTGGCGTTCAAAGTATATGAAGATATTAGCCCTCAGTGTATGTCATGCACGTTCACAGCAGAAGCGACAGTCAGCATTATGCATCCCCATATGTTACCAATATTTTCTTATTAAACTTGAATGTGGCAAGGTTTTAAGTAATGAACATAATATTAGTGATCTGCTCAGAGTTTCCTCAGAGTGCTATTTTAGTTAAGTTTATTCTCTATTTGACCACCATATCTTATCACAAAGTTCAACCCTCTTGTATCACTACCAACACAACAGTTATTAAACCAACGTCAAGCTGCTCACCTTGTGTCTCTAACAACCGCCTCTACAGACAGACTTTGTTTGACCTCAGACACGTCCGGGGGTTTCGGCCATGCTCGAGGAATCTGGATGTCTTCTGTAGTTGTCTCCCTTTGTTGGAACTCTTCTGTCTCTTCTCCCTCCTCATTGACAGCTACATAGCTCTCGCCTGTAACAGCGCATGGACATAGCTGAGGAGCATGTGTGAAATGAGTTGCATTCTCTCGTTGTTGAGTGAACAAGGGAATCGTCCACCAAAAAAATAGAAAACTCTAGAATGATTAAGTTACAATTTACTCTTTATCACTAAAATCTGATCTGAAAATTTTACTGATAAAATGTAAGGCAAGCTTTCCTAATGTGCATTTACTTTCTGCATTTCTAGTCACTGATTATCCTTCAGATTCTATCAAATTCCCTACTGTCCAGTGAGTTCCAATATGACTAAGCAACTCACCCAAGACCTCGGCCACCTCCTGATCTGACTAAGCAACTCACTCAAGACCTCGGCCACCTCTTGATCTGACTAAGCAACTCACCCAAGACCTCGGCCACCTCCTGATCTGACTAAGCAACTCACCCAAGACCTCGGCCACCTCCTGATCTGAATGAGCAACTCACCCAAGACCTCGGCCACCTCCTGATCTGAATGAGCAACTCACCCAAGACCTCGGCCACCTCCTGATCTGACTAAGCAACTCACCCAAGACCTCGGCCACCTCCTGATCTGAATGAGCAACTCACCCAAGACCTCGGCCACCTCCTGATCTGACTAAGCAACTCACTCAAGACCTCGGCCACCTCCTATTCTGACTAAGCAACTCACCCAAGACCTCGGCCACCTCCTGATCTGACTAAGCAACTAACTCAAGACCTCGGCCACCTGATCTGACTAAGTAACTCACCCAAGACCTCGGCCACCTCCTGATCTGACTAAGCAACTTACCCAAGACCTCGGCCACCTCCTGATCTGACTAAGCAACTTACCCAAGACCTCGGCCACCTCCTGATCTGACTAAGCAACTCACCCAAGACCTCGGCCACCTCCTGATCTGACTAAGCAACTCACCCAAGACCTCGGCCACCTCCTGATCTGACTAAGCAACTTACCCAAGACCTCGGCCACCTCCTGATCTGACTAAGCAACTTACCCAAGACCTCGGCCACCTCCTGATCTGACTAAGCAACTTACCCAAGACCTCGGCCACCTCCTGATCTGACTAAGCAACTTACCCAAGACCTCGGCCACCTCCTGATCTGACTAAGCAACTTACCCAAGACCTCGGCCACCTCCTGATCGTTCTCGTCATACACAGATCTAGGTCGCACGTCTCCAGCCCCTTGTACCGGTTTTGGACTCAACATCTCACTCACGTCAAACCGACCTGTACTTGATGCACTGTCCAGTGATATGTTTGTAGTATTTCCACCCTGGTAGAAACATAATAAATAATAAATAATTGTTCAATGTTTTAATTGTTATTTACCAATGATATCATATCTTGAATCCTGATAGTGAATAGGGGCAAATTATTTTCATTACATTATGAAGTTTACTACACACTAGGAATTCATCTTCAGAACATTTTCAGAAGAGACCACAAACGCCTACCTTGACCTCATGAAAACTGTCATAACAGGAGCTTTTGTTCCCAACAAAGCAATGGAGGACAAAAACAATACCATATGGCAACTTGCATTAGCAATACCAACAGGTGTACAACAGGAATTTCTTGAGTTAAACTGAAAAAAGAGCTGTTACTTTCATCATCCAGCATGTCCTGACCTGTGTGAAGAAGTCCTCAAGAGCTTCCTGTGATTTTTGTTTGTCTCCGTCACCCGAATCAGCTTTAGGTGTGGCCAATTCTTCCTCCTCCACCGAGTCAATAGGGGGAAGTGGCATGCTGGAGGGGGTCACGTCCTGGGCCTGCAGGTTATCTCCTTTGGCGGAAGGCGTGTGAGTGACGGTGCTATTGGGGGAGAGAACGGACCGATCTCCAGAGAGAGAACTGTGTGGAGAGAACATTTCCTCGTTCATGGCCGTCACATGTGTGAAGCTGCTTGTGCTAGAACCACTTCCTCGGACATTGTCCGTCATAGAGTTCTGAACTGAGGAGACAGTTTTGCTGAAAAAAGTCAATGTGAAAATATGTAGGCATTTGATAAACAACATTTTATTTTATTTTTTGAATATTTTTTCTCAGTTCTGAGCTTAGCGCTAGGTTATCATCTAAAGTGGTATTAGCATAACATTTATTTCCACACAAACGTGAAGACTCTTTGAAGTTGACACTTCAAATGGTTAATGGCAAAGGACAATCATTCCTGCCTTCCTTACGCTTCCAATCACCACTTACCCAGGACTAGGAGAGGTGAATGCGTCAGGCGTCAGCAGGACCGGGTTGGAGGTGTCGTGTATCGCAGAGGAGGAGTCACTTCCATGAGTTTCAGGCAGGCTTTGTTCTACACTCATACTGATGTCAGATAGAGTGTCTCGCAATCCTGGAAACAGACAGACAGTACAGTAAACGAACAAGTCCTTCAGGGGCAGTTACAAGCAGAGTACATCAGAAACGAGATTGTTTTGAATAACAACAAAGTGTAGATACACATTTCATTTCATAACATTTCGGAGTACATGCTTACTCTTTCATCATGAAGTTATAAATGAACAGTAAAACAACCAGTTCAGATAAACAGAAACTGGCAGGACAAAATCAAATGAATCAAGACAATCGATATCGGCTCATGTCAGACAATGTGTCTCATAATCCTGTCAACAGGATTGTCAACACAGTACAAAAACAGGTCTTTTTCCAACCATTTTAAATTAACTTTTTAATTATACATACCAACATACTAAATGCAGAAAATCCTAACAGCATATTATATCCTCATAAATCATGTTTAGGTCTGAGAGCTACACTATTGTGTCAGCTCTAAACTTTCCCCTCAACACATACCTGTCTCGTCCTGTGACACGGAGCTGACGGAAGGTGTGGAAGGGGGCGGCACTGACGACTCGGGTTTGTAGCGGATCAACAACTCTTGCAGTGCTCTGTTAGAAGGAATTTAGATTCTTACACAAATGTGAGGACATGCTGGGGTACATCAAATTATTATTCGCATAACAATTATAAAATAGACTTTCTATATTTTGAAAATGTAGTATTTGTTTTAAACATTTGCTGTTACATCAATTAGTGCCAAATCATTCTGAGTGGTTAATTTATAGAAATGGTAATTCGTCAACGAAAAGATTAACTCAGGATTGGCAACTAGCTGAAGATATGTCATCCTGTAATATTCTTGCAATATAATTACAGGTAAAGGTGTCACTGACTTCAGAACATTATAGTTATGTCAACGTGGTACTATGTTTCCGACCCCTGTGCTCAATTATTGGTACGAATCCTGTAAGCGCTTACTTGGTGTGTATAGCGAAGAGCCTGATCTGCACACCGAGAGTAGTTTCCTCCGACACAAGCAGTCGGTTGATGTCTTCTGTAGCTTCACCGTCCAGGTCTCCTGGAATCGAGACAAAAACAAAGTATTTGTCAGTGTACAATGCAACTCATCATTGGGGACGATCATTTAAAGTATAAAGACCAATCAAAAGTTTTTTTTGGACATGCAGACTGACAGGTAAAAAGCATTATACCCGGAGAATGTCCAATTCAGGGGCATGCATTTTTTTTTTTTTACTTTGGCATCACACTGTCTGCAATAGCACAAATTCCTTAACTGCTTAGGGACAAATCCATCGTCAGATTTAAACTCTCATCCTCAGAGTACAGCATTGAATTTTACAACAGTGTAGCCATTAATCAATCCAGATTTAGTCATTTAAAGTATAAAAGACCAATCAAATAGTATGGCCAAGGTTAAAGTTTTTTAGACAAACAGGCGGACAGGTGAAATACATAATACCCTGAGAATGTCAGATTCAGGGGCATGAAAATTGTTAACTTTGGTATCACATTATCTGCAGCCTACTGCTGGATTTTCACCCACAGCACAGTCATTAAGCAACCCACCTGTAGTAATCTCATCAAGATGTGAATCATTAGGAGACTTCTTCAACTTCTTGGAGCTGGCATCGAGGATAGCGAAGCTGAGACACGGCTGAGCAAGCAGGAACTCTGAAATAGAACTGACGTGGGCCGTCGTGGAAGAACCCTCCTGGTGGATCTGTAGCACGTATAGCATCTGGGGGAGAAAAAGGTAAGACTTTTCAAATCCAAAATAGTGACATCGAACAATACTTAGTTGGTTTAATTGTTCAAAACCATTCTGAGAAGCCAATCTACAGGAATATCCAGAATAACACCTAAGTTATCACAGAATATTCCACGATCTGCAGAAGATTATTACAAAAGTGAATGTCTTTATTTCGTTCTCTGAAGATGTTATGCCTGATGATACAGTTTGCTTAACTAAAAATACAAGACTATCTATATTAACAGCTTGATTATCAGGTATGCAAGATACAACATCAAAGCAACAAATTTGTCTAATTATCTAATCTGACAAATTATCTCAATATTCAACTCGTGGGCGTTATGTGAATTAATGCCAACAAAAGAAATAGGACATACACTGACATTGACAGAGTCAGTAATTTTCTCACCTTGCGGAAGCGATCTGAAAGAATGAGGTATTTAGCACCGAGGTCGAGACCAGCCTTCAGAGATACATCCGACAGATTAAGGTCCATGTTCGGAGGGTTGATGAATCTGAAATACAAGTTTTTAAACATTCCTAAAATCTATATTCATTTTGAAAATCAATTATAATATCAAAGACATCGTATTAAATTAAAGTGCTAATGTTTACAATAAACATACAACATAATTTAAGACGATTTTGAGTCTTGTGAAAATGTATAAAATTTGAATTACATAAGCTTAATTCCCATAACTCTTCCTCTTAATGTCTCATAAATTTTTTAAAAGTCTCCTGATTTGTTTCACAAATCATAGTTTAATACGCTGTGTACTGTATGTTCAATCCAGGATGTGCAATTGCACAATTCATGAAATCATAATAAATGACATTGCTCCCAATTTTTTAAAGCAATATTGTTTCTCGCCTATATTTTTTTACAAAATCCCCCCTCTTTTCTGCATGTGGTGATAATTCCACCCTTGAATTTTGGTTTTTGATTGGATGCTGTGTATTCAGATGCAAAGTTATCTTGCCTGCAGCATGGGGAGAGTTCCATTGAAAAGCACAGAACTCATTCTCTTCCCACAGTGATTATTACTCCAGGGTTCATACAGAATTTCAAGATCCATATTTAAGGCTTTTTAAAGGCTTTTTTAAGGCTTTTCTTGACAAAATTAAGGCTAATAATCATAAGAAGCGAAGCCACACGAAGCAACTGAGCATGCGCAATAGACCGTGTATATATTCTGAAACGACGGAAATTCATGATGATTTCTGAATGTACAGAAGTTACTCAAAACTTGTTTTGCATCAGACACACATACATAAAATTTGAAAAACTCCATGAGACAGTACTAAATTTAAGGCTTTATAGTAGTTTTTCCGGGCTTTTTAGTCATATTTCAGGCTTTTTAAGGCTAAATTAACTTTTTAAGGCTTTTTAAGGCCAAGTGCCCAAATTCCAGGCTTTTTCCAGGTTTGTACGAACCCTGTACTCCCTTCAGCTTTCCAATCCTAACCTAATAGGGCTGAATTCGCCAGCAGAAAAGGAAGAATCTGATTGTTTGCATTTGAATGTAGTTGTGCAATCAGCTACTACGTTGTGAAAGTGACATTTGCCAATGATACATCACAATGCTAAAATAAACGTAAGATAAACGTTTTCTCGTTTAATGTGTTTTCCTCGAAATCCAGCCCTATTAGAACAGAGGTTAGAATCAGAAATCTGAAGGGAGTAATCTCTGTAGGAAGAAAATGCACAGAACTAGGAATCTAGAATATAGTGTTGAATATTCCAGGATCTGCCATTTTATTACCTGATTGTCTGGAGACAGTTCTAGTTACCTGATTGTCTGGAGACAGTTCTAGTGACCCGATCGTCTGGAGACAGTTCTAGTTACCCGATTATCTGGAGACAGTTCTAGTTACCTGATTGTCTGAAGACAGTTCTAATAACCTGATTGTCTGGAGACAGTTCTAATTACCTGATTGTCTGGAGACAGTTCTAGTTACCTGATTGTCTGGAGACAGTTCCAGGACTCACAGCTCCAGATCTTCAGCTCCTGGTTCTGACTCGCTCCAGTCACAGCGTACTTCCAGAACTGGGCACTACAAATATGCAAGTTTGGTGATCTGGTTTAACTTACAACATTCCTTTCATTTAAACGTAACCCTCTTTCTGCAGGTCAAAGCATATTCAAGTATAGCTATCTACAGTCAGTGACCAAAAGCGGAAAAGTCTTTGACAAGTTATAATTCTTTTAAATTGGCTGCTCATAATGTGTTAGCACTAACTAACACAACAGCCACAGTGAGGATGCTGAATCATATTATGTGAAACCATTCTGAGTGTATTATTTACTGGAACACAACTCACAAGATTGGTCACTGACTAAAGATATGCTATCTACAGGCTTGACAGGAACCCCAGGTGCAATAAAGTCAAAGCATTATTTACGATTATGTCATTCAATCCAATAGTGATTCATGCATTCCACACTGTTTCCTCAAAGACAAAATTACAGCCATGCCTTTTTCACCTCTAGGCTGGAAATATATATGCACGCCGGTTAACAGAGCTTATCATAAGACAACATCCTGAACTTTTCAAACTAGGGTTCTCAAACACTAAATTTTCTAAGGGGGCATGCTCTAAGTGTACAACTTAAACACATATATATACAGCTTTTATGTTGAAGAAATTTGTCATTCATACATATTTCGTAAAAAGATTAATTTTGGGCTTTAAGAGACTGACAGTGATGGGGAGCTTTCAAATGTAGATAAGCAGTGGCAGTATTCACCAAACAGCACCATAAAGCAATAAGCACTCACTCTGCACTGAGGTTCTTGTGATCGTCCAGGAAGAAGAGACACGAGACCGGCTTTCCTTCATGGGGCTTCCACTGGTGCAGGCAACTTGGAATACAGAATTTATTCAATCAAAATACTTAAACCATTGTATAGAATAAGTTTCATTCAACAATTCATAACCTGGTAATTTTTGGTCAGGGCTTGCAACTTTGAATCTTATTTTTGTGGTCATTTAAAGCGAGTCACCTTCGAAGGGCCTGATCATTATAAACAAGGGCTGATTAGCCGGTCCGCTAACGAACCAAGCTTTTAACGTAATACTTTTGACTGAGCCAATTTTAAAATTTGGTTTATAAACTGCTTATACATGTCACAGAAGTAAACAAACAAAGTCAAATTCTTTGATTACGGATACACAAAAATTACACCATACAATCATGAGAGTGAAGTTGATATATGAAACAAACAAGTTTAGGTGAACCATCATGATTAATACTGTTAAAAACAGTTACCGTGGTGACGTTCCCTCCTGCATGTAGACCTGGAAGAACTTCACCTCTCCGTCCAGACTCGCAGTCGCCATCGCAGTTCCGTCCGGGGAGAACGCAGCATCCACTATCGGCTAGAAAATAAATGTTCTAAATGTTTACACAACTATCCAAAATAATACTTCAAAATCTAAGATTCGAACACAAGGAAAACAGCAGTTATTCATTTTCTAAAGAGCATATAAATTTCTTATACACAAAAATATTTACTACCTGTACATATATTATACATTATTGTGACTATAACATGAACTTAAACAAAGAGAAATGCTAATATATGTTTCCCATGAAGTATATATGCAGATGGTTTTGAAAGATTGCAACATCCTGACCACCAATACCTCTTACCTTGGTATGACTGTTGATTGTGATGAGTCCTGTTTCTATGGTTTCTGGGTAGTGGGGTCCGTTACCATGCTCTTTGGTTACCATGTCGATACTCCAGATCTCAGCCTGGATCAAATGCGTAAGTGTAAATGTCAAGAGAACATCTTATATCAAAACAGAACTTCCACAAGCTTCTGCTCATTATCAGCAAATATTTCAACTTGTTCATTTTGCTGTCAAACGATAAGAATTTCATAAAACAAAAAAAAATGAATTATTCAAATTACCCACTTCTGCTTTATAATTCCTTTACCTCAAAAATATTTCAAGTGAATTGAAAAATAACATGACAGGATGGCCATGACTGTTTACCCCATGTACAACTAAGAATCAAAATATGTGTGTGGAAATAATAACTTGTTAACAAGAACTGAAATTGGCCATGGAAAATGAAAGGCATATATATATATATATATATATACTGCATTTTAGCTAATGGTTAATATATCCCACGATGTACACGTGACTAAGAACAAACAACCTGAACATGTTCTGTGGAGAAAAGACTTCCATCAATTATCTAAATTATCAAATGCCTCAATGTTCAGAAAACAAACTCCTCACCACATGATCGTGAGTGAGAACGAGGACCCTGGAGGCATCCTGAGATGAGGAGTCTGTCATTGCCTCCTCACAATCGTCAGGGATGTACGGACACCATATCACACGGTGAAACTCAGACGACGGGGTCGCCTGTGGATGCTTTATGTGCAGGAGGGATACCGCACTTTTGGGTTAAGGAAGGAAAATTACCTTTGGCTTGTGTAACAAAATAGATATTTACAAAATAAGTATAGGGAAGTAAATAAATAAACTTATTAAATAGACTTAAGTGATTAAGATTTAAATAACACTTACAAATTTAGATCTACAAAAAAGTCTGTTCCACCACTGGGGCTATGAATTGCCGAGTGAAACTGTTAAAACATGGATGGTATATAACATTTTATTTTATTTTAAAAAAATCATTAAAACTTAATTGAAATTGCTGAGCTGATGCATTTTGAACCCTCGACCTAAAACAATGAACTAGCCCTCACTATACATCTGACACTGTCACACAGCAACCTTGGACATTATTTTCTATACATTTAGATAACTGTACTTAAGATTACCTCCCTTTGTTTGCAAAGACAATTCATGAAAAGGATACATGAGTTTTCTATCAATTTCTTTAATCTCGTTGACAAACAGATTTCCAATTTCATCGACAGCAGCCAGTAAGATTTCGTCTGTGAAAGCGAAGGCTATGTCTGTGACACGTCCATCGAAATCCTTCAGGAGAACTCGCTCTGCTGTTCTCCGGTTGATTACCCTGACAACACCGCCAGATTTACCTGCAAGAGAACATTACAAACACAGTTTATATTATTGTTATATTAATTAAATATCAGAATACAACCAGTTATGTAACGACCAAAATACCTCAGCCTGCTATGAGAATGTCTTGTTCTCAAAAATTATAATATTAATGGCACAGACATACCCAACTGGAACATGACAGTCAAAACTACAACCAAGATATTCTTAACTAACTTTGTTGTCTGTTATGATTATGATAAAACAATATGATTGTATATCCAGACACAAATAGAATAAATGATATCCTTTATTCAAACTAAAATCAAATAGTTAAATAATTATTTTCTTAATTTTACAAACAACCCAGGTATGTGAATGACAACTTCCCTCTGCAAGGCATAACCCCCACCTCCTTCCATCTCTGGGTTATCTAAGCCTTGCCGCATTTCCTTAATGTTTCTGTGCATGCCAAACAGAGCCGACTATGCTTTTCAGGTTCAGCGCTCCACTATGTTAGCATGAGAAAGTTAAAGAAATGCTGTGAGGCTTAAACCTTACGTTGCGTATATATATTTTACCAATTTTAGCTACTGTGGCGGAATTTACATGCTCGCAGCTCGCAGCAGTAGTTTGGGCTTTGGCACTGACTAGCTCTGCTGGCGGAATTTACAGGCGGCGATTCCGGTACCGTTTTTACGAAATATACCGCATCTACATGGCTAATAAGGACTATATACGGGCGTTCAATACAAATTCAAGTAGCGACACCCGTACACAAAAGGCTAATTCACACCCGAAACTTTGAATGAATTTTCTATGTTTTTTCGTTTTTATTCTATTCCTTTCGAAAGATTGTCTTTAATTCGGGCCTCGTAACATAATAAATACGAAACGAAAAAAATTTATATACAGAATTGAAGACAAGATGTCTAGCTTCACAATGATATAAAAATTATTAGAATGCGACCTTTGGTTATAATTCTATAGCTATGTAAAGTTTGTCTTTATTTCCACAATAAAATCGTAAATACTTACAACATGTATGCGGCATTGCGAACGGTCGTTCATCGCACTTTTCCAAGAAATCATAATCTCGAACCAGTTGACAAATAAGCACATGTCAACCCAAATATGGTTATGTTGTTTGACCTTTCAAATAAAAGCTAACCTCGAACCATAACTGATGAAAATATGTTGATTAGTTTGTGTGCCGTTTGGTTTCACATGTCTCTCAGAAAGGCAAAATTGTATCTTTATTTCTGTGAATAAATATGCGCATTTTATATAGAATAAAATATTATTCTTTTCGGTTTATTGTGATATAAAAATCATGAAAATGCATTCAGTATTTTAGCCGTGATAAATGTGCAAGTAGTTGTGAAAATCGCCGATTGTTAAAGGGATTGTCGGTGTAAACGTGCCCTTTTCCACGGCGCTTGCTGTGTCTTTATTATTTTTTTGACATTTGCTAATTTTATATGGGAATGTAGTCCATTGTTTCCCCTTTATTTTGCCGTATTTTTTTTGGAAAAGAAACAATTCGCTCACATGATATGAAGTGCGGGAGTAAGGCGAGTTAGCGATTTTTTTCCCCGTCTCGCAAGATGCGAGGCAGATAGCAGTCTCGGGCGAGGCAAACCCGACGCAATACAAACACGTGGGTGAAAATAGCCTCAAGCGAATTAATGCTTCGGGGGCTAAGCCCGACAAAATTGGCCTTTTGTAAAGCTAATTATCGATGCGTTACGGGTCAGCAATGCACACGCAAATTGGTGTGAATTTTGCTTGATATTCCGACCACACACTGAACAAAGCTTCATTCTCATGTCGGGTCGCGGAGCGTAAATACAGCCATTCTTATGGGTCGGGTCGCGGACACAATCGACTCGGGACCCGTTGACAGGGCTAGTAAAGTAGTGAGACAGCCGTGAATTATTCTAAGTATCGTATCTGGGATCCGTATACAGACACCTCGGAATCGCTTATAGCCCGCCCGGATAATTCCGGGATTCGCAAGTTAAGGGTTAAATTAACCAGTGATGGCGACTGGCATGAGCTATGTCATGCGTAGCAAAGTTGTGAAAACAGTAAACTACCTTACCTTTCAGAACATAAGCAATGTAGTTATTGTCCCTGTGTACAGTCACCAGGTTGCCGATATAGAACTTCTGTTCCCAGTCATAGTTCACCACTGGGGTTATCTTCACCTGCGATAAAAGGATGTATTTATTTGTTTTGTTTAGTGACAGCTACTCTACATCTCAATGGGATAAATTACAAAAGGATTTGTTCATTTCATAAACAAACTTTGACCATGAATATCGCAAAAGGCATTGCTCTACAGCTTGACCCAATCAAGTGGCCACTTATCAAGAAAAACAACTTTTCCATATTTTCAATGATGAAAAATAGCATTTATTGAACAAATTAAAATCCATTTTTTCCTGAAAATAATAATAATCACGTTATTGTTGTTATTTGTTGATGCCAAGTAACATAAGGATGACAAAAGAAGATAAATATGCAAATATAAATATGCAAGGCCATCGGACTACTGCATTCATAAAGTGAACATCATTTAAGAGTCACTTCATTGTTTTGGAAGAACATTTGACAGTTGTGAAATTATAAATTTCAATTAACAAGATATACATGGTAATCAAAGAGAAATGTCCTATATCTGCAACTTATCCATTTGCATTATAAGTTTGTGTTTAAGTAGATTCAATCCTATTGATTCAGTATTTCACCATGTATCTAATCAAGACTACAGACCTTGTTACTGCCCGCAGTGCGCTGCAAGTCACCTGCCCGTGGTTCGCCGAGGTAAACATCCACATCTCTCCCATAAACACTGAAACTGTTTTGGTTGTCGTTTCCTTGCAGAACACTGAAACAGGGAATGATATTCTCGATAAGCTGAGATTATCTGGTGTAGTGCCATGCCATGCCATATTCAAGCCAACAAAAGCTTACTTTACTACTGTTACGATACAATGCAATGATCATGCAGTCTGCCAAAATTGGCTTGAAAAATCTAAAATGAATTACAATATTATGATATAGCATTACATCCAAACCTTACTGCATGTACGAGGGGTGTCCCATAAATAGTTGGCTCTGGTATGTTCTCTGCATGTGTATCCTTTTCTACGAATAAGGCCAAATACTTATTGTACACCCCTCATAGCAAAAATCATTACTATAATCAAAAGAGAAAATACAATTTTTTAGACATCTATAATAAAAAATTGCCAAGACTCTGACAAAGATAAGACTAGACCCAAGCTATACATGCTAACCACTGTGCTATTTCATGTATCAATCTATCGATGCCAAGCCTGTGAAGCCCCTGACAATATTCAATCACAAGACTACACTGACTACTAGAATCAAGCTTTACATGCTAACCACTGTGCTATTTCATGTATCAATCTATCGATGCCAAGCCTGTGAAGCCCCTGACAATATTCAATCACAAGACTACACTGACTACTAGAATCAAGCTTTACATGCTAACCACTGTGCTATTTCATGTATCAATCTATCGATGCCAAGCCTGTGAAGCCCCTGACAATATTCAATCACAAGACTACACTGACTACTAGAATCAAGCTTTACATGCTAACCACTGTGCTATTTCATGTATCAATCTATCGATGCCAAGCCTGTGAAGCCCCTGACAATATTCAATCACAAGACTACACTGACTACTAGAATCAAGCTTTACATGCTAACCACTGTGCTATTTCATGTATCAATCTATCGATGCCAAGCCTGTGAAGCCCCTGACAATATTCAATCACAAGACTACACTGACTACTAGAATCAAGCTTTACATGCTAACCACTGTGCTATTTCATGTATCAATCTATCGATGCCAAGCCTGTGAAGCCCCTGACAATATTCAATCACAAGACTACACTGACTACTAGAATCAAGCTTTACATGCTAACCACTGTGCTATTTCATGTATCAATCTATCGATGCCAAGCCTGTGAAGCCCCTGACAATATTCAATCACAAGACTACACTGACTACTAGAATCAAGCTTTACATGCTAACCACTGTGCTATTTCATGTATCAATCTATCGATGCCAAGCCTGTAAAGCCCCTGACAATATTCAATCACAAGACTACACTGACTACTAGAATCAAGCTTTACATGCTAACCACTGTGCTATTCAATATATATCAGTCTATTGATGATGATGTTTAGAGGAGACGTACACTTGTTGTTTGGGGGCGGAGCTGTACATTGTCATCATGAGCTGCGTCAGTGTCTGTGTGGGCTCCATTGATCCTCTGAAAACAGTCAATATGTTTGTGATCTACAGCGTGACTGTGTATTAAAAGTTTAGGGCTGAGTATTGCACAAATTTCATATTGTGATATATTGCAATATATTGAGTGAACTCTACGTTAAACTTTCATGCTTCTGTTTGCAGTTTAAACATTGCACATTTAATAAAAAGGCTTTTAAATCTTTCAAAAATAGACCGTTAGTTAAATAAGTTAATTTTAATGGCATATATTTCGAAAACATTTGTAATACAGTTCAATACATATTCTTGCACCCGGAAAGAATTTTGTATCAAGTTAAGCTGGTAACTACGTCTAAAAACAATACAATAGAGATATGAATACATTTCACTAAATTGTTGGTGCGATACATTGCGATATGACAAATCGTATTGCAATATAGTTGTATTGCACAATCTGTATTGCAATATATTTGTATTTCAATAATATTGATTCACCTCAATGAAAACGGAGTAAAATATCAAAATAAAATTACATTTGTCCTGGTTCTGCAGGAATACAAGAGAGAGAGCATTGTTTCACATTGCTTTGGAATATTGCAGCCATTAGTGTCAAAGAAACACAAGAAATGGATCTGATATACATTAATAATTCATATAGACAAAAGATGATCAATGTACTGTATGCAGAATTTGTTTTTGTTTGTGATAGTATATGAAGAATCAAATGAAAATATCTGGACATAAAACCACAAATGTGGCCACAAGGGTTACACAAAAATGCTTCTACCCACCTTTCCCCAGTTCCTTGTGGGTTTCTTCCTGTTCCATAACTGCCAATAGATGATCCTAAAAGAAAATGAAGTTATATACCACTGAAAATACAGAATTGATCATGTGCCTCAATTTTGACAATGGGCCATTTTCAGGGCTTTTAGTCGTTTTCAGAATTTCAAATGGGTCATTCCCATTTGAAGTAATATGAAAATTTCCAATTTGAAAATTGAATGGGCCATTTTTTCATCCAATGTGCAAAATGGCCTATGGCCCCTGCATTTCCCAATCCCTGCAATTCAATCCTATTTGCAATCAAACAATCAATGGCAAATTTGTTAACAATGATATTCCATTTGGCTGTTGTGTTGTGAGGTTTATATCAAAAGCAGTCTGATTAAAAAGGACCCTGTTCTGAGGAATAAAGTTTCACAATATTGCATCAACTGAGATACAAACTCATATCTTCTGATGACTGATCATATTAGCGCATGTTCTGACACTCATTGAGTTAGCCAATCACAAGGATTCAAACAAAAGCTTTCAGTACAAGAAACTTGGGGCAAGTAACTGCAGACAACAATTGAAATGAAGTCACCCATTACTTCATAAATGTTGAATTATATCATATTTTAAAACATAGGTAATAGTTACACAAATTTAAGTCTTTCAAAGTGCTGGAAAATACACAACACCAAAGTTTTCGTTTAACGTTCTCTCACATCTATCTACATTACTGTGCGGCATTATAATGAGAATAATAGATTAATAGAGTTAGATTAACAATTGGCTTTTATTTTAGTGACAGCTTGCTTGTTGTTGCATGCTAATCAAGGACTTATACATCCTTGACTTTATTAGAGCTGTTTCACTCAGACATCACACAAGGCAGAGAGCATATTAATGAGTGACAACAAAGTATAATGTTTTGCTGACTGTAGACACTGTACCCAAGAGAAACCTTATAATTCACTGGCACAAATTTACATTGTTGACATTCCAATTTATCAAAGTTATCTCATATTCTGTTTTTTGATCAAGATCGAAAAAAAATACCATTAGAAAATCATTAAAATCAATAGTAACATGACATAATGCGTTATTTGTTAAGAATAAGATGATCTCAAGAGTTGGTCTATCACACACCGGGTGATCTATCTACATTGAGGGCCTGCAGTTCTCTCAAGAGCCGACTTGTATCAGTACTGTTCAGGGAGGATTGTCCGCTTCCCTGGCTATCCATGTCTGTAGATTGCTATTGTTTACAAGAGATGTCACGATGGAGTCTACTGAATCATCACATTGGGATCAATTAGGTAGACAAGGTATAACAATTTGCACGTGTTTTGTTTACGTCGTGAGCAGGTGCTTCCCGGCTTTCTAAATATGGCGGTTATCGAAATATCACGTTCAGACGAGAACTCCAAAATTGTCTTCACTAGCTTAAAATCTTATGATATGTTATTGAAAAACTTAAAAGTCATAGAAATATGATTATATTTAACTGAAGTGACACACAAGCGCTTATTTTTTTAAATTTAGCGATATCGTGATTTGCTCAGCGCACCGAATGTTAGGCGTCGCTCAAATAGAAAATACGTACTAACATTGCGCATGTGCAATGTATAGAGTTCTCACACTTTTCTTTTACTTGCAGACGAAAAAATACCAATAACACGGGTTCGAACCCCCAACATATGCTTTTTTCTGTTGTTTTTTTAATTTATTTTTTCTTTAATTATATCAGTTTATCAAAAGTATTTTGGTAAGCTTGACGCTAATATTTAGATAAATTTAGTCCTTTTTTTTTATTTTTTTTTTTATTTATTTTTGTGGTACATACACATAACAATTTACAAGTGACATTCTGAGTTCAACATATTACAATAACACACATGGATTTTAAGCAATCAAACCCTCTGTTTTGTAAGGGTTTTCAGTTAAAGAAGGAACAAAGGTAAAGATAGAATGATGTTTTTAATTAGTCAAATAGTAAATGACAACTTGACCAAAATTTCATAAATTTGGAGTAGTTGCAGGTACAATAAGCGTTATATTTGTCGATATTGTATGTTTTCTTAATGTCATTTTTAACGTAGGTTAAATTTGGTTTCAAGCCGTTTTGTTTTGTTTTGAAAATGGTGTACTTAATGGTTGTGATTATCGTGTTAAGTATTCTGTTCCTATATTCAGGATATTCAAGACAGATGTTTCTTTTTGATAGATTTATGTTTGCTTGCGTACGTGTCTCTATCCATTCTTTTACTTTACTCCAAATATCTTTCACAATTGGACATTCGAAAAAGAGATGACTTATTGTTTCTATCTCTTCCTCACAGAAGCTGCATATATTTTCGTCTTTATACTTCATCTTATACAAAAGATCATTTGTCGGGAGAATTCTATGTATTATGGAATATTGAAACCATTTTGTTTTCGAAGAGAGATTACACACAAAAGGCATTTTATTTATTGTGTTCCATTCACTTTCGTTTATTTGGCATTTGAGATCTCTTTCCCATTTTTTTCTGTTTTTGTACCAACTCGGTGTTTTTACTGAATATTGTAATATATCGTAAAATGTCCGACATCCTTTTTTCTTACTAGCAATGTTTTCAATAAAGTATGGGAGTAACGGCATTTCTAGTTTTCTCTCTACTTTAATGTTAAGTTTGACTAAATACACTTTGATTGCATTGATGATACCAGCGTATTCGAGAAAGTTCGTTTTGCATTGGTACATTTGACTAAATTCTATGTAATTTAGAAATGTTCCGTTTATATTGATTACGTCGTTTATGAAACGAATGCCTGAGTTTGACATGTGCTTATAATGTATTGTCTTGTTATTTATTCTTACGTTGTCGTTATTCCATATTGGCTGAGAGAGTAATTCAGATTGGGTTTTTGCCAATAACCCCTTTTGCGTAATAAAGCATCCCCATGCTTTTAAGACGTCTTTCCAAAAATCGTTTGTTCTTGGTGTACACACCTTTTCGATCAGGGTAGTTGCACTATATTGATAAAATTCCCTGTATGTTGGAGATACGTTAATATAAAAAAGTTTCTTTAATTTTGAGTTGCTATCAGAATTGAAAAGTCTTTTAACCCAACTTATTTTTTGTGAAAAGATTGTATTTCTTATATCAGGAGCTCTAAGGCCACCGTCTTTATAATCACTAGTTATTATTTTCCGTTTTATTTTATCTGGTTTACCTTTCCAAATGAAATTATAACAGAGTTTTTCAAGATCCTTTAAGATGCCTTCACTAGGATTTGGGAGTATAGAGAAAATGTTATTTAGTTTAGGTAGGATAAGACTTTTTAAAATTGTTATCCTTCCAAGTGGCGATATATCTCTTCCAAGCCATTGATTCATAATGATTTTAATCTGTTTTAGCTTGGCTTTATAATTTCTCTCTACCATTTCTGCCAAGTTGTGTGTGAAAGTTATGCCAAGAATTGTAAATTCTGTTTTTGACCAGTCGAGTTTGTAATCTTTGCACAATATCGTCTTAGAATGTTTTAATGAACCAAACCAAATAACTTGTGTTTTACTTGTATTGATTTTAAGACCTGAGAATGAGGCGTATTGTGTCAGTGTTTGAAGTGTCGCTTGGAGGCATGCTTCAGACCCATCTAAAGTTAAAGAGTTATCGTCCGCAAACTGAGTAATGAGGTATTCACTGTCCCCTATTTTAATTCCTCTTATTTTTTTATTATTACGTATCATGATGCTTAAAATTTCGGCACAAATAATAAATAAATATGGCGATAGTGGGTCGCCTTGCCTACATCCACGGGTTATTTCAAAAAAATCTGATGAAAAACCATTCATTCATAAATTTAGTCCTGTTGCAATCATGATTTTATAGCCAGTGGGCCCAGTGTGTTAATTAGTTCTCTCTAATTATTTTATTAAACAAACATGTATGCGATCTATATATTTTACGGCGTTTCATAACAATCAATCTTTATTTTGCACTTAAAAGGCCACAGGCCTATAGTACATACATGTATATACAAGCGATATCTTAGGTAGTTGAGAGAACATTCTTTCTATGTATAAAGGCATGATATACATACATTGACAGATTTTCTAAATGTGTTTTACTAGAACAGGATAATAATGATACAAATTTATGAATACTATGATGTGTAAAGTAATATTTCTTAATATACTTATTTCTTAAAGAGTGATAAGCTGGACATACACAAAGGAAATGATATTCATCTTCAATTAAATTCAAATTGCACATTTTACAAATTCTATCTTCTCTTTTTAATCCAGTATATCTTCCTGTTTCTATCTGTAAATCATGACATGAGCAACGAAATTTTGTAAGGGAGAGTCTATATTTCCGAACATTTAACGAGGACAAATAACTTTCATTATATATAGATTGTTTAAACATTCTGTAATAAAAACATTTATTTGATACAGATAAGAGGTTAAGCCAGTCTTGCAAATATATATTTTGTAGCCTTTGCTTAAAGGATATTAGAAAATCAAATTAAGGTTTAACATGACCAAGTAAGAATCAGCGTATTTTAACATTTTAAACACGTTTATAAACCTTAACATGTTTCGAATTGTATGATATGATCTACGTGTAAGATTCAACTTCACAGTATTCATCTGATAGGAGTTTGCTTTGCGACTACTTTCAAAGACCACAGGATTTGGAAAAATAAAGATGTACATATGCTTTACCATTATATGTACCAGTCTGTGTGCAGACCTGTAGGGCAACATAACCTTTCCCGCGCATCTATAATGATCGTAAAAGTATCAAAGACCTTCGTTTAGAACAGAATTAAAAACAGTTGCACCTCCAAGTTTCTTTCACAAGTAAAAGTTATCTGATAAGAAAGAAGACAATGTATCAGAAAAATGTGCGATATGACAGAAGCATTATCTACCGGTTAACGAAACAAATTTCATTCAGATAACGTTTCACTATTTTGTGATATTTGCATTCATATATTTCTGACATTTTTGTGTCAAGGAGCAATTAATATACCACTGTAAATTGAAAGTCAATATTGGTTGCTGTAATGTGAGTATTCCATTCTTTCAAGTGAACCGATGGACCTTTAATAACTGGTCACTAGTTATACATCGGCGTGAAACCTCAAAATCCGAATTATTGGAAATAGACAACTTTGAAAAAGTTGCCTACTGACGAAATCCGGTGTGTATTACAGTAATGACATAAAGAAGTGAAGTGAACTCTAAAAGATCTCAGATTAATTTCAAAACTGTATGATAATCTTTTTCTCAATAATTGTTGACAAAGAGATGAAATTTCAAGAACCACTCACTTCCATATTTTGCATGATAAAATATGATTTTAATCTGTGAAAGTGAACTTGGTAAAAAGAAATGAGTCATAACTGTGTTTATCGTTTCCGTCTACTTTAATCAATTTATCCTAACAGTGCCACAGCATCCCATTTTAGGTATAAATGTAAGGGATGCAACACTAATTTTACTTTGACATTTTTTGTGAAGGACCTGTTCACTTTCTTGTTTATTTTCACCCAACACAAACTACAAAACATAAGTTTATGATTACTTATTGGAAACTACTACCAACTGTTTAGAGCATTGTTGAAGTATTCGGATTACGTTCCGGTTGAGAATATTTATAAATCAGCACACGTTCCAGAAAACAGATACCGGTAGTAAAAGGTACATTTTACGAGTGCTTCTCTTATCAGTGTTTTTCGTTTTCCTGCGAAATATTCAAAGAAATGATTGCTAAAAAATCATCTTACGTATTTTTAATATTTACACAAAAATAATTGTTACTTAGTTACCAATTAACGATTTGCAGGCACATTTGACTTGGATATCTTGTTCATTTGCATTTTTCATTTTACTAATTTTCACTGACCAGCTTGTGTATTTTACGAGTGCTTCAATCAGAAGAAGGACGAATCATACCATCTTTGTGGATTTTGAGAAGTAGACTTGTTAACCATGTAAACATACAGGGACGAATCAAGTAGTCATCAAAAGGAATCTTCACATATTGGACTAAGGGTGAATCCAAACTGAAACTTATTAAGATCTAATGGATTAGTTAAGCACTTTCTTAATGCATATACCAAATTTCTTGTTCTTTGAGAGGCTTTTTTTATTGCATGTACATCAATATATTAATTGTGTGTTCTGTGAGGGAAGCATCACTTACATGCCATACATGGATATCTAGTCACAATATCGTTTCATATCTTCTTCACATGCAAGAGTTTTTAAAGTATATATCTTAAATAGTTGACCATCATATGATGCAGTGGGTAGAAACTTTCTGAAAGCAAGTTGATTTTATCATTATTTTTATCATATTCTAGGCATGTAATTTAAAAAAATTTCTAACACTTCACAACTTCCATATCACTGTTTCAAAGTAGTCTGTCGGCCAATGTTTGAATATGTATTAATGAACAACCATCATTGTCAACTATGTATATGGTCATTGGTGTTGTGGTGTATCACCAACTAAGAATAGAGGTCGGATGAGTTGGGGTTTAACGCCGCTTTCAAGAGTATTTCACTTCTATCACGGCTGCTAGTATTATTGCAAGGAGAGCCCTCAATGCCATGTGGCCATGTATTGCAGCGAAACCTGCGAACATCGACTGGAACTAGCGAACCATGGGTGGTACTACGCTGAAATTCAGTGTAGCATTGCGCCCAAAACTTACTGCGTGTAGAGCAGTTCTCTACTGCAGACAAAGTTTCCATACCTCTGGCGGTATTCGAACCACCAGGGACATTATATACATATATAAGGTCCCTGGAACCACGGAACTCTTGATCCGAAGCCAAATGCACCAACCACTGCGCTATTCCGCCCCAATTGAAAGAATAGATGTTTCAGATGAGAGAGAGAGAGAGTGTAAAGAAACCTGAACACGTCATCAACACTTGTGCATTTTTTATTTCAAAATGATAAAAGAACTTCAATTTAAAACAACAAAACATGAAATGGTGTTAAAAAGTATAAAAAATAAAACTGATTTTTCATAGAATATTTGTTAGTGCTGTTTTTAAACAAAATGAACAGCAAAATATAACATGATGAGTATTAGGAGACACCCATTGGTTAAAAGTTTTCCTGAACAATAAGGCTGTACGATATCTGCTGCATGTTAAAAGTTTGGTTTACATTTCACTTCACATAGCATCTTGTTTGAAACCAGAGTTCTGTTCATTATATACCGGTAAGTAGCCACAGAGTATGCACAATCTTCATTGAATAACAGCTACAGACACTTAGGCTTCATAAAAAAAAAAAAATGTTTCTCGGGCAAATTTTTTTCAAAAATGACGAGGGCGGTAGGAGTTTTTATTTTTTGTTAGAAAAAATAATGACGAGGGAGAAGTACATCTAATTTTTTTCCATCAAAATATAGCTTGGAAACAGTATACAAAATTCAAGCACCGTCATTCCTGCAGACCCTTATATTTGGTGGACAAATGGATTTGAGGGTTTAGCAAAAATGATGAAGCAAATTCTTAATTTATTTTTAAAAATGACAATAAAAAGCTGTCAGATGCCCCAGAAACATTTCACTTTTTTTATTAAGCCTTAGTAGGTCACAGTAATAGTGCCTTGAACATGCATTTGTGAACACCGACACAAAGACTGAACACAATTACCCAGATCTAGATAAACACTTCAAGGACACCACAACTACAATATTCTTATTGATGCCATTTTGGAGTATAATTTCATTTATACATATAGCTATTAATGAAGTAAAGTGTTGTTAGTGCATTTACCTTGAAGGAAGTGTTGTGATGAGGAGAGCTGGGAATTAGCACCGATTTTAAAGTAATCCACTTATATCTCTTTACTGCAGGGAAAAGGCCCACAATACCATTGTGGCTATACATTGTGTTGAAATCTGTGAGCATTGAGTAGAACTACCGAAGCAAGGGAGGAACTGTATTGTCCAGTCCATTTTAATCACAATGTTTGGAGTGTTATTTTGAGATTTGATGAGAATAAAATACTGGTAGCATAAATGCACATTTACCGGGACCTCCTCTATTTTAATAGCTTCAACAAGAATACCAGGTCAAACTATCCCTTTAGCTCATCTGATCATATTGCAACATTTGGTTTGGTTAGTTGCCTGCAGTAGATGAAGTTTTGAGATGTCAAATAAGACTGCTACGCTATTAGATTTTTCTACATCGATCATGATGCAAGTGTTAGAACACTATAACAGAGATTGTTACAAGAGCAAGTTTTGAAGTATGTAATATAATGTATTATATTTCCTGAGCAAGAGAGAATTTGCTTCGGTTGTCTCATGATTCACTTTTGAGTGTAATAATTTCATGATTACCCACAGAAAGCATGTAAAAAAAATAGAGCCATGGGCTCTGTAGCTCATCAGGATTTCATTGATTTACTATCTAAAGTTGAATATTTAAGTTATTTAAGTTATTGTTTACAAGCAAAAGATAGGTTCTTAGATCATGACCACTGTGACCCCATTTGGGGTCACGGGGTCACATAATCTACAATATAGAATCCCCATTGGCCAAGGAGTCTGCACACAACTTTTCAGCTCTCTAGACCTTTTGGAACTGGTAAAGAAGATGAAAATAGGTTTTTAAGGATGTGACCCCTGTGACCCCATTTGGGGTCACGGGGTCACGAAATCTACAATTTAGAATCCCCATTGGCCAATGAGTCTGCACACAACTTTTCAGCTCTCTAGACCTTTGGGAACTGGAGAAGAAGATCAAAATAAGTTTTGAAGGATGTGACCCCGGTGACCCCATTTGGGGTCATGGGGTCACAAAATCTACAATTTAGAAGCCCCATTGGCCAAGGAGTCTGCACACAACTTTTCAGCTCTCTAGACCTTTTGGAACTGGAGAAGAAGATGAAAATAAGTTTTTAAGGATGTGACCCCGGTGACCCCATTTGGGGTCACGGGGTCACATAATCTAAAATTTAGAATCCCCATTTGCCAAGGAGTCTGCACACAACTTTTCAGCACTCTAGACCTTTTGGAACTGGAGAAGAAGATGAAAATAAGTTTTTAAGGATGTGACCCCGGTGACCCCATTTGGGGTCAGGGGGTCACATAATCTACAATAAAGAATCCCCATTGGCCAAGGAGGCTGCACACAACTTTTCAGCTCTCTAGACCTTTTGGAACTGGAAAAGAAGATGAAAATAGGTTTTTAAGGATGTGATCCCGGTGACCCCATTTGGGGTCATGGGGTCACGAAATCTACAATTTAGAATCCCCATTGGCCAAGGAGGCTGCACACAACTTTTCAGCTCTCTAGACCTTTTGGAACTGGAAAAGAAGATGAAAATAGGTTTTTAAGGATGTGACCCCGGTGACCCCATTTGGGGTCATGGGGTCACAAAATCTACAATTTAGAAGCCCCATTGGCCAAGGAGTCTGCACACAACTTTTCAGCTCTCTAGACCTTTTGGAACTGGAGAAGAAGATTAAAATAAGTTTTTAAGGATGTGACCCCGGTGACCCCATTTGGGGTCACGGGGTCACATAATCTACAATTTAGAATCCCCATTTGCCAAGGAGTCTGCACACAACTTTTCAGCTCTCTAGACCTTTTGGAACTGGAGAAGAAGATGAAAATAAGTTTTTAAGGATGTGACCCCGGTGATCCCATTTGGGGTCAGGGGGTCACATAATCTACAATAAAGAATCCCCATTGGCCAAGGAGGCTGCACACAACTTTTCAGCTCTCTAGACCTTTTGGAACTGGAAAAGAAGATGAAAATAGGTTTTTAAGGATGTGATCCCGGTGACCCCATTTGGGGTCATGGGGTCACGAAATCTACAATTTAGAATCCCCATTGGCCAAGGAGTCTGCACACAACTTTTCAGCTCTCTAGACCTTTTGGAACTGGAAAAGAAGATGAAAATAGGTTTTTAAGGATGCGACCCCTGTGACCCCATTTGGGGTCATGGGGTCACGAAATCTACAATTTAGAATCCCCATTACCCAAGGAGTCTGCACACAACTTTTCAGCTCTCTAGACCTTTTGGAACCGAAGAAGAAGATGAAAATAGGTTTTTAAGAATGTGACCCCTGTGACCCCATTTGGGGTCATGGGGTCACGAAATCTACAATTTAGAATCCACATTGGCCAAGGAGTCAGCACATAAAATTTCAGCTCTGTGGAATCATTGGTTCTGGAGAAGAAGTCGAAAAAGCGAAAAGTTTACGGATGGACGGATGGACGGATGGACGGACGGACGGATGGACGGACGCCGGACACCATGCCATGCCATAAGCCCATCGGGCCTTTCAGGCCTGATGAGCTAAAAATTCATCTTTCAAAAGAAACAGTTGTCACTAAAACATGTTACTAGTCGCACATAAGTATTATACCAGATATCTTTTAGCTTAAAGGGGCAGTAGCACGTTTTTTTTGCTCAAATAAGTTGATGAAATGTATTTTTAAAATAATGTCACCAATAGTAAAACATCCTTCTCTCTTTGGAAAATCAAGTTAATAAACGAGTGTACATAGTTCGCTAAAGCCATGGGAATCGTTTTTGTACTTCGAAATAATAAATTGTGTTCACAATAAAATGGCAGCCATGCAATTTTTGCTTTATACGCAACACCGTTATTACCACTACGGATAATTGGTTTGTTTAATAAGATGTTTTACCCTCTAAAGTAAATATAAATGACATAAACTATCATTGTAAATGGGAATTTGGAAAAAAATAAAATTTGCAAAAAACGTGCTACTGCCCCTTTAAGGGTACCAAAATAAAATGACCTGTTTAAAATTTACACTCAAGATGAAGATGAGAGACTTCTTAATCTATGCTGTTAGTAGATTTAGCCAAAATGTGTGAATACTCCGACATTGAAATATTGTTACGCAACTTATGTTGCTTGCTATCATATCAAGATCATCTGATCACATTTAGGTCTTTCTGGTGTTCAAACACAACTTAAAATTGACATTTTAACTGCAGCTTAAAGTTGGAGATAAATGCATCTTTTCTGCGATGTATCTAGCACAAGCATTACTAAGCATTTAAACAAATTTAACAGTAACCAACAATTTTCACATTTTTCTTGCAAGTTCTAAACCTGTTTGATCAACACCAGATATATAATAAATAAACATGTATATTTAGGATCAGAGGAGATATTATTGCATTTTCTCCATATCTGACCTGTTGTAGGGAACATGGTTTAGTGTCACATAATCTCTGATAGTCTGAGGGAGGGGCAGTTCTTTCACTAAACCTCGGACATTAGATCCAAGACTCTTCCTCAGGGTGAAACAAGCCAACTCTTGAAGTGTGTGTGGGATGTTTGTAAGATCGGAAATACACTGAAATAAAACCTCCTTCGCTGGACTCTCAATCTCAAAGTGGAAATAAGCAGACAGCTCTCGGGCCGGATTGTACCCTCCTTTCTGAAATAGATACATCATTTCAACGTCCATGTTTTCAAGAGCTAAAAGAAAAGCTGTTTTTCCTATTTGGTTGACTGCATCTAAGGGGAGACAGTAGTTAATAATCAGGTATCTTGCAACAGAAAAGTGTCCGGCAGCGACAGCAAGATGGAGAGCAGTGTCCCCATCCACATCACGTATATTCACTTCAGCTCCATTGGCATGGAGAAGTTTCATCATGGCGAGTCTGCCACAGTTACATGCTGCAAGAAAGGGCGTTCCTTCCCTCCCGCGGATGTTCACGTCTGCACCAGACTCTAACAAGATGGTCGCTATGTCTCTGCTGCCTGATCGAGCTGCTGCTGCCAAGGGAGACCGACCAAAATTGTCATGAACATTAACTTCTGCCCCTTGGTCTACTAAATACCTACAGATCTCTGGTTTGTAATGAATCACAGCAATAACAATTGGTGGCATTCGTCCGTTATTGTTGACGTCTGCTCCGTGCTCAAGAAGATATTTCACAATGTCAAACTTGTCATTGAAAACTGCAAGATACAAAGGTGTTTGGCCTTTGCTATCATAAAGCATTACATTCACATTCTGTTCTTCAACAAGGGATGTCACAATATCGATGTGACCCATAATACAGGCGAAATGGATTGGATGCCGATCTTTATGGGCAGTGAAACCCATGGACAGCAGGATGTTGAGGATGTCAAGTCGTCCATTTACTGCTGCAACCGATATGGGGGTCGACCAAGACGGTAGATGATCACAACTAGCCCTGGTTATTTGCTTGGCTTTAATGTGTTGAATCACGGCTTCAGTCTCTCCTCTGGCAACCAATGCATTCAGTTCTGCTAGCTCATTCATTTTGCTTCTTCATAAGGAAAGTTATTAACACAAATAAATCCCATGATCATTTTAGGTGCACTCTGAAAAGATGTAGACCCCTCTGACAGAGCTGTAGATATTTCCAGTCCAATTTGTCATTTTTAAAATTAATGCTTTTATTGACTTTGCAAGTGGTTTTTTTTCATTCGCCTTGGTTATCATACATTGTCGATAAATATCCTCTTGCGAAGTTTAAGAGGGAGTGAAGTGTTTAGTTGTAAGACTTGCAAGATTCATGACAGGGTGTTGAATACTTTGCAGATTCTCACTCCCATACTCTGACTAGAGTGGCAGTCTATACAGTCAACTACAACCTTACTAATCTGACCGCCGATTTATCTGTAAATTCAGAATGTTCTTCTGAGATTCCAGTACTATTGAGCAACATTCCATTTAAAATCCTGTTTAAATCATTAAAATCAACAGAGAAATCACCCAAAGTCTTATGAGAACGTGCAGTCGATAACCAAGGGAGGTTACTCTAATGACAAACTTTCAATGACTTTTGAGATCTTACTAGATTCTAGATTGCTATCAGAGTTCAAATCTTTCTAAATATTTTTTACATTTTTTAAATCGTATAATGCATAAGATCACCTCCTCTTTTTCAAGACAAACAATTCAAATTTTTATTGATAACTTTCTTCTTCTTCTTTTTTTTTTTTTATAGTTTTATATAGGTCCGGGTCTGTACATATGCAAATATATGGTACTATAGTATTTCAAATTTGGTAATATCACATTTACTAAATCAAATGATGTTGACAAAAAAACAAAACGTTTTCACAGCCAATATAATTTTTATTATAAACTTATAGAGTTTACAATATGAAAAATCTGCGTAATAATAAAAATAGATATATCTATATAAATCCAAGTAAAACAGATAAAATAATGCTAAATGAACAGTAAACAACAGTTCGTAGTGATATGCTTCTTGTACATACACAATGTGTGAACAAATAAATTAATTGACAACTTGAATTCAATAAGACAATTCTATACCTTATATCACAGTAATTAGGAAAATTCATATGCATGTTTCAGCGCATTCCTTTTTATTGAATAGAGAACATATAATAAAGTACAAATTTCACCTTCAAAACTTTTCATTATCTTTACTCATTAAAAAACAAGCACATCTCTATACATTCAGTTTATCAACAAACATGAAACTGGTGATAACACTTTGTAATTGTGTATATTATGTCTTTGCACTGTAGCTTCAGTTTTTGCTCTCAAAGGTTGAACACTAACATATCAAATAAATATTTGCTATTTCTGGTATAATTAACAATTAATAATCGACATTGTTCAAGTATGTCTACATCAAATTTCCGCATTCGAGAGCATTTTATTTTATAAAAAGATAATAAAAATAGGTTGTAAAGTTGTAAAGTCCTCACCTCTTTAGCCTCCTTAACAATTTATCTGAACATCTCATCTTCGCACTAATTCAAAATAAGTTGAATGCTTCTCTCCAGTGTAATATAGTCTGATATCCGTTTATGAATTAAGTGTCACAAGTATCTAGCCAAAAAGTGCTATTTTGCAAATTTTAATGGTTAAATTAAAGGAAATAATTTTTTAAAAGTTGGCAGTTCAAACAAATAGTAACCAGGTTACGGGCTATTGGACTGGACTTATTTCCTACACTACACTACATTCCTTTAGGCGCAATTTAACCTTAACATCTCAACCTTTCAATATTGTCCGAGAAATTTATACAATATTGAAAATTACTATCTAAAGTCAGAAATCTGAAATTGTATTTAAGGCACCTTACATTGTGACTACTCTAACCTAAATCCAGATCCCAAATGTATCCATCTGGTCAACATGCAACATAGGTACAGGTACTGTTTTATATATATTTGATAACAAAATAAATGTATAATCACCAGATTCTGTCATTGGGATCTGTTTGAATTAGGACTGAGAGTCTCCTGAAAGAAAATCTGGGTTTCAAATATTGTTACTGTAAAGGGTGGCTAAATAAATAACCCAATTGAGCAAATACCATATGGAGCCATTCGTTAAGTGAACAGTGGTCCCTGTTCATACATGATAAATAGTCGGTGGAATGTTGTCTAAACATTTGCTCGTAAAACAGCACAGCAGTAAGTAACTTGATTATATTCTTTGGATCAAACAAACATATAAAATAACAAGATCACATGGTCATAGATTTCCCCCACCATGTAGCTTTAAACTTTTTATTTCTTAATGTGGTCTTGCCCATTCTCTACCCACTGATGAAACTCCCTTCAGATTTCCTATTGTAACCTCTGTTATATATTGAGCAATTTCCCGGCTAGAAATAAAGAATCCTGATTGGTTGCATCAGAAGTTAGTTGTGTAATCAGGGAATTTGTTTCAAAATGAGCATTCCGTAACTGTCAAAATGACTACAGTTACTTCATCTATGTGACGCGCTCGTATCATTTTCAAGATCACAGATCGCAGATGTAAAACAATGCCAGGCCCTTATTTACATTTAAGGGCTCTTGCCCTCCAGCGCTAAGTGGGGACCCAGCTCTTATCATTTTCAAGACAGAATTTGGTCGCAGATGTGAAACAATGCCAGGCCCTTATTAACATTTAAGGGCTCTTACTCTCCGGCGCTAATTGGAGGCCCGGCCCATATTTTATTTTTAGGTTTGAATAATACATGTAACAACCTCTGGTAACTGCATAGAATTTCTGATATTAAAACACAAACTCCTTACCAATGGATGTTAAATAGATTTAGCATGGTAGTTTAACCCTCTTAGTGCATGGGTACTTTTAAACAGAAATATATCTAGTAATCATTGATACGATATAAACCAGGCTCCTATAAACTTGAGGCTTGGCTCATATTCACCTTTAGGTACCTTTACCCCCAAGTACTATTAGAGGCAAGCTCTTATTTGTGGTCAGGCCCCTGTTGATACGGTATGCTTCATGCAGTGTTATTCCAGAGGGAAATTTTTGGCATGCAAATTTGATGGACCCCCATGGTAACCCACCCATTTTCAGTGAGTGAACCCCGGCCCGCGTTTTTTGTTTATCTATGGTTGGTAGTAGTAAAAGAGAGGGTGCAAACAAACATCCTGGATCTGCCCTTAGTATTTCTCTTAACGCTATATTAAAATATACAAATATACAGATATAAAATTTTATTTTGTATAAAGTTTATTAACTTGCTAAGAATTGAATGACAGTTCACAATTGTGTTTTGCTATTTTTTTAAGAAAACCAAAACTTTGTCGAAACATCTGATGGATTGCCCTATACTTGAATTTTTTATTCACCAGCAGGGGGTACTAATAAAAACAAAACAAAACAAAACAAACATAATTAACTTTACCAATAAAATAATGATATTGGTAAGAAACATTCAAGCACAATATTGATATTAATATTGATATGTATGCATAAACAATATCGGTAAGTATGCATGAACAATATGGCAAGATATTCACCTCTTCATAATAACAGCAACTATTATCACTCCTTTTCAAAATGTTTCATGCTTTTCCTGTATCACTATTGGACTGCATATTATTATATATCACATATACCCTGAAAAACATTTGCATAAAAACCTGTTTACATATATTCACAAAATCAACAAATATTATTGCTCCTTTCACAATGTTTTGATATCTTGTCTGTATCACTATTAGAATCTGCATATATTTTTATAACATCACATGTACCCTGAAAACATCTGCATAATAATATCTTTCATATTCATTAACAAAAAATCTGAATTTTTATTTTAAATCCGAATTTTGTAATATATAATTAAATATTTAATATTGCAAAAATCAGACATCAGTTTATTACATGAACTAATAAAAACATATATTCATATGGTAAAACAAAACACTCTATAAACCACAAATATCCTAATGATCTTCTTCGTCATTTCTCTTCAGCAGGTTTCTGAAAATGAAAAATAACAGAATTATTTACTCCATACAAAATCAAATAAATTTGAGAATTCTTGTTTCGCTTGGTAACATTTTATGTTTTTTCATCTAACTGCTGGCAAGTTTTGAAATACACATATATCTGTCCCAGTTGAGATAAAAACGTAAATGTTTCTCATTCTTAACAGTAACACACTACAAAATCAATACAATGTGACTATAAAACATTAATATTTTGCTGGATATCTTTATTGACAGAACACATCATTTACAACACCCATAAAAAATATTTCATTTTATCAATCAATATTTATTATGTAGGCATGTATAATAGGTATAACAGATATGATATCTAGGTAGGTGCATTTCTAAAGGGATAAGATATTGGGGAATAATACCATTGACTACCTTGTCAGTAATACACCTGGCAAAGCTAATGATACAAAATGTCTCCCTGTCAACTGATTGAACTATTTCTACACAATAAGCAGCTTGGATATGTAGCTCAGTTGGTGGAGTATCCACTCATCACACTGAAGGCTGGGTTCTATTTTGAATCTGATGTACCAATAGATGTTAAAAGATGGGAGTTGTTGCTTCCTTGCTTGCACTCACCATTGTCAGGATAGAACAACGCTTCCAAGACATTGCCAAAATGTACAAGCACTGAAGAGGTGGGCTGATTTCTGGTTTAACTCTGTTCCCAAGAATATTTCACTTATATCATGATTGCTGGTATTATTGCAGGGGGAAAGCCTGTAGCTCAACCAACCAAGCACTTCTGATTGTTTTCAATATATTCCCGGCTTATATCTATACTTGATATTGCAGTAATTCTGCAGGTTCTTCAAAATTCCAAGCCTATACAAGCCAAGTTCCCAATCCCAGATTATCTTTCCTGTAAAGGGGCCCCTCAGAATGGTTCGGTCCTAATTAAGATAGCAGGTGTTAGCTGAAGAGACAAACCTTCTCTTCCTTCATGAAGCACAGGAAAGTGCTCCAGATGAAGGAAGCACCGGCAACCAGCACCGGCTTGTATAGATGGGGCACCAGCGAGAAGTTCACCGTCTGAACTATCGGCCAGAACATAAGACCTGTCTGGATAAAAAATTAGGAAAAGTTTTAAATAAAATATTGTCATGTTTATACTTATCCCCTGTCAGTGCTTAATCATACACAGTATGAAACAAAATGTTAAATTCTGTCAATGTCACTCTGATACGTGTAAGCAAATAAAGAACAGTCATCAAAAATACATACCATTTAGATGGTGAACAAACGATAAATTGTTTATTTGGGATCACTCGAAATTCTTGTACTTTTGCTCCCTGACGGAATTCAATCCCACATCCTCAGGGTCAGGCACGAACTGCCAGCACTGACTGTGCCAACAGCTCACCCATTCAGCCACCATAACCTTGAGTTGGTGGGTCAAAATCAGTGCTGGTGGTTGGTGCCGGACTCTGGGTTCGAATCCTGTAAGGGACTAGTCTCAAAAAATATAC
The DNA here is from genome assembly GCA_936450465.1 of Gibbula magus. Classification (NCBI taxonomy): domain Eukaryota; kingdom Metazoa; phylum Mollusca; class Gastropoda; order Trochida; family Trochidae; genus Gibbula; species Gibbula magus. The sequence continues at coordinate 63,440,255 of OW388299.1, forward strand.
CTAGCACTTAAGTTTTAAGTTAAATTGTCTTATGATAATATCACAAAATCAGAACAGAGTTTTTTAAAAAATGATAGATGATACATGCTGCTATTTCTATCACGATACTATTAAAAAGAAATTAGACTCTATTTAGATGTAAAACATTTTGCTACATTTTATAGACATGTGGCTATATATATGTATACCAAACACTTACTGTGTAAGTCTTCAGAAATTTATTCTTAACTTCCAAAACAGGATCTTTTCTCTCAAGTAAACTTGTCGCTGCAAAATATAAGGACGGTTTTCATATTTAACATTATCATTTTCCCTCGATGTGTGATATTAATAATTTTTTGTAACTGACATTATCACAAAAATAGCTGGTGGTTTCAACATTTGCAAATGATTAGTGAAATATTTTAAGAACAAATATCACTGTATGAAAAACCATGCATCTGGAAAGTGGTATTCTGTCAAGCCTCTAAAAGCTATGGGCTGTCAGGGGGATATTACTCCATCCATTAACAGTATCAACGGGTGAGTGTAGTTGGGGTGTTGAGTTATGGTGAAAGTTGCAAGCATTGGCTGGAGGTGAGGTGAGGTGAGGTGGTGTTTAATGCTACTTTCAAGAGTATTTTACTTATACCACGCCTCCTAGTATTATTGCAGGAAGAAAGCCCACAACGCAATGGTGGCTATGTATAGTGGTGAAACCTGCGAGCAACGACTGGAACTAGCGAACCATGGGTGATACTGCACTGATTTTCAGTGTAGCATTGCACCCAAACCTTACTGCATGGAGAACAGTTTTCCACCGCAGATAGAGTTGCTGTGACCCTGGCAAGATTCAAACCTCAGACCGCTTGATCCGAAGCCGAACACACAAACCACTGCACTATCTCACCCTCAATACCAATAGGTGTAATGGGGTCTAGAAAATAGTGATGAGTTAATAGCTTCTGTATGATTTTTTTTGTGATGATTTCTTAAAGGGACACTGAGTCGAGGATAAAAATGAGTCTCACTTTTATCTACCTATGCTGATTAACGTGCCTGCTAACGAGTTACGCTTCGCTTCACTGTCAACATGCAGTAGTTTTTATTACTAATTACTTCAATTGTCTCAAATTGGGGACTCGTTACCAAGCACGTTAACAGCAAAAGTAGATAAGTCTGATCTCATATTTATCCTCAACGCAGTGTCCCTTTAAACTTTATTTGAAGAACTAGATGTTTATTGCGTAATATTTTCTATATATATATATATACTATATATAGAGTTATCGGTACTTGAATTCTGTCAAATCATGCATTGTCACAGTCTGATTAAAAATCGACCTTGTTCCGTTGAATAAATTTTGCAAAATAATGCTTCTAGCAGTATACGAACAGGTTCTGTAGATTCCTCACAAGGTTTGAGAACACCCTATATAGGCCAGTCAAATAGCTGACCAATCACATGACAGTTTTTAAAAGGTCGCCGTTTTGAAAGCATTCCGAACAGACGAAAGGATAGCTTTTTGGAGTTGTCTGCATGTACTGAAAGCTTTTGTTGGAGATCTTGTGATTGGCTAACAGAATTGCGTCAAAACATGTGAGTCAACGGGCTGTTATCAGACGGTTTTGCAAGGACACCTACGAACGATATGAGTTCGTATCCCTGTAGATGCACTATTTTGCAACATTTAGTCCTCGGAACACGGTTGATTTCAATCCGACTGGCATTTTCAATGGCTATTATCAGTTGTGTGGAACATCTCATCTTTCAAGTCAATACCTGTGTAGAAGCAAGTTGTGGTGAAAGGAGCAAAGACTATTTGTTCTATGACAACTTTCTTTGCAACCAAGCTGAAGTGCTTCCCTGGTAATTTCTTCTCAACAAATCGAATCCAAGAAAATACTAAAGGGGCAATCACAAATGAACCAACTACAGTCATTCGCACAGTCTTCCATGGGTCCATTTTCTTCTTTTTGGATATAAATTTTTGTTCGTTTATATCTGAGATAGTCCACAGGATTGCATATGTTGTCATTGTGTTGAGTAGAGGCTTTGTTTTAAATATCAGCACCATCGTGATGGAGGTTTAGTTCACCTGTAATATCAAGTGTATACAATTATAACTGAAATTAAAACATGTACCGGTAATGGTCATTTTAATGCATATTTTTCAGCAGGTGTTATCTTGTTGCAATTAATGAAAATGATGTACCGCGTATGTTTTTTATCAAAATTTCCATCAATCAACTTTTTCTTCATTGATTTGGGGGATTTTTTTCAGATTTTTTAAACATAATTTATAAGTGGAAATATGTATTGGATATCAATCAATAAAAAAAAATCCTTTACTTTCCGTTCGAATTTACTTGCAAAAAACGAGAATAGTCAAGCGCTCAGAGCATATCCTTGACGACAACCACTGCTTATAAATAAATTGACTAGTAGGCATATTATGTAACAGTTTTTCATTCGCGAAAACAGACGCCATTGCCAGGATTGGTATGATTACAAGCTATGAGATACAATAATTACACTCGTTAACTGCAGGTCACTGACACACTGACTCACAACAGAGCTGGAAGTGGAAGTGTAGTGTGGGTCAATGAAAATCTAAAAATTCTCGCGTTGACGTGACTGCTGCAGTTCATTTTTCTTTGCTGTGCATATGGCTGGAAATGTTACCGTACTGAGTGCGACTCACTTTTTATCGTTAGAAGTAAATTTGTCACTTTATAGCAGATTCACTGAAGGGTAAAACGTTTTGTTTTGGAAATCAGCCATGTTTCTTTACGTCCAAATGAGGCCACACTTCCGTTCTATCAGGGCATGTATAACTTATAACTAATGTATTATTTTGGTTATGGGGTATTTTCTTACTGTGTTTTTTTAATTATCAATTTGAACCTCGTTTACTTGTGAATTTCGAGTCTACCACATGAGTTTTTTTCAACTACGTTTGAGGGATTTTGAAAAAGATTCCATTTGATGATATGAATTCTAAAAAGCTTCAATAGAAACTTGTTGTGTTCACAGTCGGACATTATGTTCGTTCATAGGTAAAATGATTGAATTAAATAACTTTACTATCGAAATATAAATCCTATGAGTTATCTTTCTTCTATGGTGGAAACCTTGACTTTTTAAAAAGAATTATATGGCTAATATATTAGCATACGTCCATTGTATCAAATTTAAGCGATTATACCAAGTACCAATGCTTAAAAAGAACAGTTTAGAATTTGTAATGAAATAAAATGATAAAGGATAGACAAAGGAGAAAAGATATAGGAGAAGACAACTCATGGTTAATATAATTGCAGTCCAGAATGTTTTAGCTGTGGTGACTTACATATTTTACGAGAGCTTCGCTTTGTTTCACAGATACCCAATAGGCCCCGCGAAAATAGTCCTCAATACTACATACCGTATTTCCTCTAAAAGGGACCCGGACCCTTATTAACATTTAAGGAAATACGGTACATTTAGTATATGCGGGATCTCTTTTGATTGTTTTTTTCAAATGTTTTGTTAATGCTCCCAAGACTACATGTTCATACACCAGTTCATACAGCATTAAGTGTTGTCAATCTCCTTTGGAAATAGGTATTCACAGTGGGTTTCATATATTAGCGGATTGGGCATATAGAAGACCATTTGTTATCATGGCAATGAAGTTTATTGTTTTTAGTTGCAATAACCTTTTCCACATTGAAAATGTCTTTCAAAATAACCAAATACCTTTCTTGATTTGGAACTTGTCTGATACTACATGTATGAATATATATTTTTGCAGATATTATTATATGATTCAGTAGTCTATTCATGTCAATTGTTCCAAACCAAACGAGGTATTTTGTTATGTTGATTCTGTCATCCATACGATGATTAAATCAAAGTGCAATATCGTTCCAAAAAGTTTGTATTCTCTACATTCAATAAAGACAGATATTCTCATTCAACTAATTACAGAAACAGCACAATCAGTCAAACGGTTTATTGTATTTAAGGCCTCCGGCGCACATACAAAATATACATATACAAATGATAGATAAAATACAAATGATATAGAAATACAAACGATAGAGAACACCACTAGAACAAAATTATGTGTTATATTTCAGGACGATTTTCCATCATTTAAAATTTCAGTTCTTAGTTTCATACTATGTTTAATAAACAGTGACAAGTTAAGAATTATATTGTCACTTTGAGAACACATTACATTGATATAAAAGCAAGAGCAGGTGGTTTTAAAAAATAGAAATCAGGAATGTATTTCCTTCTGTAAGAGATGTAGATGATGTCAATGAATTATCTGACAATTTGATATATGTAAATAAAAAATTGGGATTGACCTTGACAGTCTAATGGTATTTTCCCAAGAATCAGGTATTGTATGTAAAACATGTACATAATTCAAATAAGTACCTTTAATGCCATGTGTTATTTTAAAGTCATTAAATGATTTGAAACTGCCCTTAACTGTATTTATACCTTTCCTTACCCAGTTTTTAATGTAGAGATTTGGGTTTTTGGAATTATGATTTAACCAAAGTGGTTGAGGTAGAACTTTTCAGAATTCACATGAATCTATTTACAATACTTGTTCCAAACTTTTAAAACATCCCCCCAGTATGGGTTTTCAATTCTAATTATTTGATCAACATTTGCACCCAATTTAAAAATGGATTCAAAGGGAATATTGCAAGGATTATCATCGATTTGTTTTTTACATTTTGATCTGAGATTAGATAGTTTCAATGAATCATTGAAAGATGGAATGTCAACCATCCTTAGTCCCCCATCTTTGTAAAAAAAATATTCAAATCGTCCTTTTTGATTTTATCCGGTTTTCCATTCCAAATAAATCTTAAGAATATCTAATGAAGAAATAAAATGTGTTGAAGCATTGGGTAAGGTATTGAAAACGTGAAGTTTTCACATAGCCAAACGTTTTTTTAGCACATCAGGCCTGAAAGGCCCGATGGGCTTATGGCATGGCATGGTGTCCGGCGTCCGTCCATCCGTCCGTCCATCCGTCCATCCGTAAACTTTCGCTTTTTCGACTTCTTCTCCAGAACCAATGATTCCACAGAGCTGAAATTTTATGTGCAGACTCCTGGGCCAATGGGGATTCTAAATTGTAGATTTCGTGACCCCATGACCCCAAATGGGGTCGCAGGGGTCACATCCTTAAAAACCTATTTTCATCTTCTTCTTCAGTTCCAAAAGGTTTAGAGAGCTGAAAAGTTGTGTGCAGACTCCTTGGCCAATGGGGATTCTAAATTGTAGATTTCGTGACCCCATGACCCCAAATGGGGTCACCGGGGTCACATCCTTCAAAACCTATTTTCATCTTCTTCTCCAGTTCCAAAAGGTCTAGAGAGCTGAAAAGTTGTGTGCAGACTCCTTGGCCAATGGGGATTCTAAATTGTAGATTTCGTGACCCCATGACCCCAAATGGGGGCACAGGGGTCACATCCTTAAAAACCTATTTTCATCTTCTTCTCCAGTTCCAAAAGGTCTAGAGAGCTGAAAAGTTGTGTGCAGACTCCTTGGCCAATGGGGATTCTAAATTGTAGATTTCGTGACCCCATGACCCCAAATGGGGGCACAGGGGTCACATCCTTAAAAACCTATTTTCATCTTCTTCTCCAGTTCCAAAAGGTCTAGAGAGCTGAAAAGTTGTGTGCAGACTCCTTGGCCAATGGGGATTCTAAATTGTAGATTTCGTGACCCCATGACCCCAAATGGGGTAACCGGGGTCACATCCTTAAAAACCTATTTTCATCTTCTTCTCCAGTTCCAAAAGGTCTAGAGAGCTGAAAAGTTGTGTGCAGACTCCTTGGCCAATGGGGATTCTAAATTGTAGATTTCATGACCCCATGACCCCAAATGGGGTCACCGGGGTCACATCCTTAAAAACCTATTTTCATCTTCTTCTCCAGTTCCAAAAGGTCTAGAGAGCTGAAAAGTTGTGTGCAGACTCCTTGGCCAATGGGGATTCTAAATTGTAGATTTCGTGACCCCATGACCCCAAATGGGGTCACCGGGGTCACATCCTTCAAAACCTATTTTCATCTTCTTCTCCAGTTCCAAAAGGTCTAGAGAGCTGAAAAGTTGTGTGCAGACTCCTTGGCCAATGGGGATTCTAAATTGTAGATTTCGTGACCCCATGACCCCAAATGGGGTCACCGGGGTCACATCCTTCAAAACCTATTTTCATCTTCTTCTCCAGTTCCAAAAGGTCTAGAGGGCTGAAAAGTTGTGTGCAGACTCCTTGGCCAATGGGGATTCTAAATTGTAGATTTCGTGACCCCATGACCCCAAATGGGGTCACCGGGGTCACATCCTTAAAAACCTATTTTCATCTTCTTCTCCAGTTCCAAAAGGTCTAGAGAGCTGAAAAGTTGTGTGCAGACTCCTTGGCCAATTGGGATTCTAAATTGTAGATTTCGTGACCCCATGACCCCAAATGGGGTCACCGGGGTCACATCCTTAAAAACCTATTTTCATCTTCTTCTCCAGTTCCAAAAGGTCTAGAGAGCTAGAGAGCTGAAAAGTTGTGTGCAGACTCCTTGGCCAATGGGGATTCTAAATTGTAGATTTCGTGACCCCATGACCCCAAATGGGGGCACAGGAGTCACATCCTTAAAAACCTATTTTCATCTTCTTCTCCAGTTCCAAAAGGTCTAGAGAGCTGAAAGGTTGTGTGCAGACTCCTTGGCCAATGGGGATTCTAAATTGTAGATTTCGTGACCCCATGACCCCAAATGGGGTCACCGGGGTCACATCCTTAAAAACCTATTTTCATCTTCTTCTCCAGTTCCAAAAGGTCTAGAGAGCTGAAAAGTTGTGTGCAGACTCCTTGGCCAATGGGGATTCTAAATTGTAGATTTCGTGACCCCATGACCCCAAATGGGGTCACCGGGGTCACATCCTTCAAAACCTATTTTCATCTTCTTCTCCAGTTCCAAAAGGTCTAGAGAGCTGAAAAGTTGTGTGCAGACTCCTTGGCCAATAGGGATTCTAAATTGTAGATTTCGTGACCCCATGACCCCAAATGGGGTCACCGGGGTCACATCCTTCAAAACCTATTTTCATCTTCTTCTCCAGTTCCAAAAGGTCTAGAGGGCTGAAAAGTTGTGTGCAGACTCCTTGGCCAATGGGGATTCTAAATTGTAGATTTCGTGACCCCATGACCCCAAGTGGGGGCACAGGGGTCACATCCTTAAAAACCTATTTTCATCTTCTTCTCCAGTTCCAAAAGGTCTAGAGAGCTGAAAAGTTGTGTGCAGACTCCTTGGCCAATGGGGATTCTAAATTGTAGATTTCGTGACCCCATGACCCCAAATGGGGTCACCGGGGTCACATCCTTAAAAACCTATTTTCATCTTCTTCTCCAGTTCCAAAAGGTCTAGAGAGCTGAAAAGTTGTGTGCAGACTCCTTGGCCAATTGGGATTCTAAATTGTAGATTTCGTGACCCCATGACCCCAAATGGGGTCACCGGGGTCACATCCTTAAAAACCTATTTTCATCTTCTTCTCCAGTTCCAAAAGGTCTAGAGAGCTAGAGAGCTGAAAAGTTGTGTGCAGACTCCTTGGCCAATGGGGATTCTAAATTGTAGATTTCGTGACCCCATGACCCCAAATGGGGGCACAGGAGTCACATCCTTAAAAACCTATTTTCATCTTCTTCTCCAGTTCCAAAAGGTCTAGAGAGCTGAAAGGTTGTGTGCAGACTCCTTGGCCAATGGGGATTCTAAATTGTAGATTTCGTGACCCCATGACCCCAAATGGGGTCACCGGGGTCACATCCTTAAAAACCTATTTTCATCTTCTTCTCCAGTTCCAAAAGGTCTTGAGAGCTGAAAAGTTGTGTGCAGACTCCTTGGCCAATGGGGATTCTAAATTGTAGATTTCGCGACCCCATGACCCCAAATGGGGTCACCGGGGTCACATCCTTCAAAACCTATTTTCATCTTCTTCTCCAGTTCCAAAAGGTCTAGAGAGCTGAAAAGTTGTGTGCAGACTCCTTGGCCAATGGGGATTCTAAATTGTTGATTATGTGACCCCTTGACCCCAAATGGGGTCACAGTGGTCATGATCTAAGAACCTATCTTTTGCTTTTAAACAATAACTTAAATAACTTAAATATTCAACTTTAGATAGTAAATCAATGAAATCCTGATGAGCTACAGAGCCCATGGCTCTATTTTTTTTACCAATAAATAGATTTTGCCCTCATTATGATTTGTGATACTTGTAACTCCAGGGATGACAGACGTTTAAACGAGTTGAGACATGGAAGACAAGTGCACGTTTGTTGAACTGCAACCATTCATTGGCGCTGCGAGTGGGGAAAACTTCGTTACAGCAATTATTCACCAGTTTTATGACATATTATGCGTTACTATGTGAATCAGTGTACGTCTTTTATTATTTAAAAAGTAGTAACTTTAGGTACATTAAAGCGTTTTTTTCCAGTTCACGTAATGCAAAAAAAAATAAAATAAAACAAGATGGCGACAGAACCCTCCCTATTGTATATTCAATGGTGAAATACGACATTCATCGGTTGAAGTAAGATCCTTATTTTCATGAGTGAAATGAATTGTTATTCTACTAAGTGAAATAACACTCATATATTTACACTTGTGGCTGAGACACTTATAATTGTCTATTTAATTCGCTGAGACAGACATGGTATGCGACGAAAAATGTAAGATATCCTCTATCTATTTGAGGATACCTCATTCACTGAACAGAAGCGTCTCTGCTTATTATTGTATGTAGGCAAACTGTAACATTGGAAATATATAGAAAGTATTCTTGATGTCCTTGACTGCACAATTGCTACCCACACCCTCAGAGTAAGGCAACTATCGCCAGCATTGACTACCAACAGCTTACCACACGACCATTTCGCCTCAAATTTGACATGACGGGTAACTGAACATTTTATACATTACTTTCATTTTAGCTATTGGATTTTAGTGAAATACGACTCGTGTATCGCAACATTAGAAACTATGATGAGAATGACCTCTGTGAAAAGAGAATGGGGAAATATATTGAAATGCGGAAAGGTATATCTATTGCACAGGAACTCGATATCGTAATTATAACGTAGGTAAAACGTAGGTAAAAAACCTACCCCGTATATAACATAGAGTAAAGAAGATAGGGCAGCCATGTCTTACAATCTCCTTTTCAATATTTAATAAAATAGTGATTTTTTCCGAATAAATACTTTTTCAGAGTCTGAGTGTAAGGCTATCCAATTTGTTATTAAGCCCATTTTCAAGGTCTCATGATCAGAGGGGGTAACCTTGCTACAATCATATAATATACACTGACGGGCGAAATAAAGTATATCGCTCAGTTGTATTTATCATATGTATAATTTTCAAAGTCAAATATCACGAGTTTTCGACGTCTTTTAAAAAAACGGACTAGTTTGGGAAATTATAGTCCAAAACATTAACTCAGTCAAAGAATACCTCTACACAGTTTTTAAATGTTTTTTTTTTATTAAAATTCAAAATTTAAATTTGAAATTCCCCCAATTTAATTTTGATAAAACACAACTGTTCATCGACATATAACACACACTCTGTGTGAAAATCAATAAATGTGCATTTTTAAACATGGTAGGGGTCGTGTTGGTGTAAATTTCATTTATTACCCCTTTCTACTTTAAATAATGATATTTTAGTTTTAAAAAACCCGTCACCAATTAAGTCATTCAAACTAATACCGAAAGGTGTTATTGTATCGTGCCATAATCAAATGCATCTCATTTCTTTAAAATGTTCATTTATTCGAAAACAAGTGAGTGTTATACTTTCTTTTGCCCGTCAGTATATGTAATAGTCCATAAGTACCAGAGCAATAGCTGCATGAATCATGATAAATGCAGTGCGATGTGAAAATTTGCAGGTTAAAAATGATGTAGAAGTTTTGTATTGAAACCATTGGAGATAAGTGTCCTTTGAAAAGCGAAACGTAATAAATATTATGGTTGTATTGTTGCTAAGTGTTTGTATCAATTTCATTTCTAGATATCATATTCCATCTTCCACAGTGCTGATACTGATTTGTTTTTGAATTGATATTTAGTATAAAGCCTTGTTTAAAAGTTGACTTCCGTGTCTTGCTCTTGTCAAAACATGTAACATATATGGTTGCAAAGGGTTGTGCTTTTTCCCAATGCATAGACATCAGCTAGGGTAACAACTCTTATTGAATCACCCTCTACGCAGGCGGTCTGCGCACCTCGGACCCCCTCATCCCAGTGCTCACGTACGTGTCTAAGCCTGACTGAGGTTGACTTGATTGACTGAAGGTTGTTACTGAACATTGTTACTGAAGGTTTCTGAAGGTTGTTCCTATACGATCCTTGTCATGGCTGGTCTCTTCTCTCCATGGTTTGTGAACCAGGTTTGTGTGATTGCATTGTCATTTTGTGCTTAGTGATTTTTACTGTCACAGAACAGATGAGAACATTAAAATTCAAACGCCACAATGATGTTTCTCTGTACACATCAGACCATCTGTACCTGACGAATACCACATGTAAGACACCTATCCAGTGCGCCGTAGGGTGTATGAGTACCCCGGGTTGTGTTCTTGGAGATCTGGATTCTGGGAATTTGTATACACAGAATGAAAGGAACTTCAATACAAGCCTGATAAAGAATTGTGTTGAGGCCCTTATGAAGAAGAACAGTGAAAAGGTTACAAAACGCAAGGCCTTCCCGTGGTTTCTTTCGGTTTGCAAAGGACGAAAAATAAATACCTGGAAAGTTCTAAATATCTCACTGACATCTAATGTAACAGAGGAGACTGGAGTTGAAACTAAAGAGACAATCTTTGCAATGGTTTACGGAGAAAAAACAAATACTATATTTTGGTCTCAAGCAAGAGGAGTTTTCAGGCAAACCATCAACGTCACATCTTCTAAAATACGAATAACCAGGAACCATGTTGACGGGCTGGCTGTGTACAACGATACATTGTTTCTTTTGGTGGATACAAGAAGTTTTTGCATAGACAGATTCAAGAATTGGAAGGATAAATACGAGAATAAGTGGTATAAATTAGGACATGGAGTATTTGGGCACCTAACTGCGCACGGGACCCTGATCTGTTGGGTCCACTCCAAACATCTCCAAGGTATCGTAAAATGTCTAGACGTCACATCCAAACAGAACATATTGAAGCGCAATCGCCCTGCAGAAGTAAGCGGACTGTCAGTGATTGGGACCAACATGAAACTGTTTGCTTGGATTGAGAAGATAAAAATCAGGTAGACATATTCAGAGTGACGAAGCTTGATGCTGAAGGGGAAGTTGTTTGTGAAATAGGCACCTCCGAGGTTAACCATCTGGAGTCCACGTACCTTGCTCGTGACCGTCTCTTCTATACATTAGAATCACATATCCTGAGAGTAGAAGCAAGGCTGATAAGCAAGAATTGTAGCGTTGGTATGAAAGTGTTATCAAAAAAGTATCATCACACTTCATGGCCTAAAGAATCGGATATAGCCTTGCGTTTTTGGCCAAAACCAAAAGTACTTAATTCGTAGGTTTAAAAATGAAAATATTAGAACATGTGTTCTCACAAACGATACGGACTTTTATGAGGAATAAAATTATTTTTTGTATAGTTTACAGCTCTGTTCGCATGTATATGCTTACACCCTGGCTCCTTTGTTTTATGTGGTTGTTCATTTTTCATACTAACTTAAGCTGTCTATTGTAATGATCGCACAGAGGTGTCCATGACACATACCGGGTGTTCATCTTGAACACCTGATATGAGAGTACTTATTATTTGTAAATTTAATTTTCTTTAATTTCTATCTTACAAATGCAAGTGGTGATAATTCGTAAAATACCATTTCTCAACACAAAGAAATCGCAAATACTTTCGACGAAATGTTGGATCGAACCTGCAACCATATTACATGACACCACGGAAACCAGATGAGATGACAGAATTTTTTTCATCACCAAATACATAATGTTATTTTATTTGTGTTGATTAAAACCGTCATAAATTATTTGACAAGTTATGTATTTTTTAATCTTCAAATGGAATGAAAAATGTTTAGAATTAATTGAAAGTGTGTATTGTATTGTGTACGAACAGGCGATATTGACAATGGCCATGCCGTCAGTTGTATTGGTTTGTACATTTCAGCGGCGTGCTGCACGTGCATCACGACTCGCTCAGGCCTGTGCAAGCTGACTGATATAGACACCGTTTTTCTGTCAATGACAACCGTCCTTTTTGCCCCCATATGTTGACCATAAGATCCCCAGAATTAAGAGTAAAAGTATTTTCATTCTATATGTGGTTTGGTATAGTGTTGGGCCAATGTGTAAAATAGTTACCGACCTCGGGTTCAAGTTAGATGAACCCTCGCGCACGTGAAACATGAACACCTCGGCCTTACGGCCTCGGCGTTCATGATTCACGTTCATCTAACTTGAACACCTCGGTCTCAGTCGGTAACTATTACGTATTTGTGTGTTATGTTAACATTATGAAGAAGTTTAGGAGTTCACTAGCAACGCGCCGATTTATTATTTGAAAGAGGGAGATATAAAACTAACAAAAAGAAGATGAAATACGTACACTTTGTGATCTAAATGAAATTGAAGATGAATACCATTTCCTTTTCATCTGTCCATTGTATAATTGAATTCATTTTCATATTAATGTAATCGTCAAAACGAAAACAATCGCTTTTGTCGAAAAGTGGTAAGAATGAAAAACGCGCTTTTAATTTCGAGAATCACGAAATGCACGTGCACAAAAGCATATAAAGTAACTGACGAGACACGTTCAGAAGAACGCAGCAGCAAAAGGTACTCAGAAAATTGCCTATATTATCTACAGTGCAGAGAAAAAAGACGAAACATCACCCCTAACGTCAGTCGTTGGACAATGTCGATGCCCAGACATGTATTGACACCCAAGGAGGACATTATGGTGAATAGGTTGTCATTATCTTTGAAAATTAATGAATTGTAACTTTTCCTGGGTCTTTACTGTGTGGTCTCTTGAAAAGAAGTGCATGCTCTGAGACCTGCTAAGTGGTAAGACAACGGCAGTTTAATGGAAACGACACTAGACGAGGTCTATATCATTTGTTTTAAATGGACTGTACCAGACTTTGATTACCTACATGTATAGATTCCCCAGAATTTCACTTTATACTGTATAGTTTATACAACACAACATTACCGACATGAACGTTTACATCTGTTCAGAACAAATTTAGGCTCCTTTTTTTTCTTTTGGCCTATAGTAGTGGGTTTTTATCATGTAATGTGTGACCGCAAGTTATACTATTGCTACAAGTTAAAACAACTCAACAAAATTTACATAATGACTTTACTTATTAGTATATAGTATAATTCCGAACCGTGAAAGAGGTGCATGTATTCATTACATACAGTCCTGATATGTGTGTAAGGATTTATTATGCTGAATGAATGTAAATATCATACTGGGTAAGGCGCCACAAACCTGAAAGCTGAATCTTAAGTTAAGTCTTAAGAGGGTGACCTAGTAAACCGACCATGGCAAGATCTACGCACTATTATGACGATAACGCAATTTTGGTAAATAATTGATTACGGTGATTAATATACACTTCCTTTTCCGAACAAATCAAGTCGTTTGGAGCAGCAGGATGACACTCGCAACTGAACGCTCTCAAATTAGATTGAAACTTAGGTCAAATGGTAGTGCCATGTTGGACAAACTTAAATTTACTTGTAATATAATGGCCCAGTTTAATATTTTAATGGTCCTAATGTGTAATTTATAACTTGCCGCCAAAAACGTTGAAATAGACATTCAGATCATCAAATTTGAGTGAATAGTTATGGACTTGTGGTCATTTGGAGGTGTCGGCGGCCATTTTTACGCTATATTGTATTTTTGTGTTCCATAATAGACAAACACCATTTGTTATGATCTTATAAGGTGTTCGTCGTCCCCACAAACCTGGGGATAGACACCAAGATCATCACATTTAAGTTGATAGGTAGCCTATAGAGTAATGATCATTAAGAGGTGTCGGCGTCCATCTTTGACGCCATTTTGAAAGAAAACACATTTCCGGGGGTCCTATTTTGGTAAACTTTTAGTATGTTATTAAGTACACCAAACCTTCCCAGAATCAGTTGAGAAACCTGTTGTAGCAATATTTTGGGGGTTGAGGGGTTATTTTCCTTATATTGACTCGACTTCTATCTGACAGCCAGATAGAAAAAATATATATAATTTGTCAATTTCCCACTTTTATTTTAGTTATTATGACCTCTCTAGCCTAAACCGTTATTAAATTGGGGGGGGGGGGGGGGGGGGGGGGGGGGGGGGTTATTTTTTTCACTTTTTCCCCCCAAAAAATAAAACAAATATGATCTGTATGTGATGATATGGGTATCGGCTACAATCAAGCCAAATTTCATGCTCGCATCACGATGTGCACAATTCAGTTGTAAAATTGCACTTACCCGCTGGGCTAATACTCGATATTACCTCTAGCCGGAGAAACCAACATAATGTAGTGTGTTGTGATCTTTTTCAGGCCTTAAGCATAAAAAAACACTTCGACTTTTCAACCCCATGTGACGATATATTGTAATGAAATTGACAAGGTTTGGAGTAAAATGATTTTTTCTTGCGAAATAAACATTTCTTTAAATTCTGAACGCCTTGGTTTTTCTTCGCGTTTATTTTGAAGACGTTGTCAACTTTCTTTTGGACAATACTGTATACTACCATATAATGATATAATATACTAAATAAATATGGAAATGAAAAAGATACAAACACAGTTACACTTGGCAACAATACAGCCACATATATTGTTTGGCTGATCAAAGGACACCAATCTCCAATAGTGTCAATACAAACGCGTTCAGCATTTCTTATTATTAATAGACATTATGAACTGCATTAAATTTATCAATATTCGAGCACCTATAGTTCTGGTTCTTTAGACACTATTAATATATTACACACGTATGATTATGACAGTAGTACGAAAGCCTACAAGGGCCAAATTCAATGACAACATTTTTTTTTAAAGTTGTAGTTTAAGTAATTACAAGTTTTAAAAGTTGTATATTCAAGTTTTAAAGTTGTATATTCAAGTTTTAAAGTTGTAATTACAACTTTTAAAGGTGTAATTATAACTTTAAAAAGTTGTATATTCAAGTTTTAAAGTTGTAATTACAACTTTAAAAGGTGTAATTACAAGTTCAGAAAGTTGTATATTCAAGTTTTAAAGGTGTAATTACAAGTTAAGAAAGTTGTATATTCAAATTTTAAAGTTGTAATTACAACTTGTTAAGGTGTAAAATTGTAATTATACTTTTAAAAGTTGTAATTACAACTTTCAAACTTGAATATACAACTTTTAAAACTTGAATATATAATTTTTAAAACTTGTATATAAAACTTTTAAAACATGAATATACAACTTTTAAAAACTTGTAATTACACCTTTACAAGTTGTAATTACAACTTTTAAACTTCAATATTCAACTTTTTAAAGTTGTAATTACACCTTTTAAAGTTGTAATTACAACTTTCATACTTGAATATACAACTTTTAAAACTTGAATATATATCTTTTAAAACTTGAATATACAACTTTTAAAACTTGTAATTTCACTTTTACAAGTTGTAATTACAACTTCAAAACTTGAATATACAACTTTTTAAAGTTGTAATTACAACTTTAAAAAAAAAAATGTTGTCACTGAGTTAGCAATGTTACCCCTGTTTGTCAGAAACTTTAATAAATTGGATGTAATTCTGAACTTTACTAAAGAACAACTTCTAACTGGATTCGGACGCAATGATTCAATCAATGTGATTATATTCTCTTCAAAATACCATTTTTAACTGTAAGGCATCAACATAAATACCAACCTTTCAGTTCTTGCAACATGAGCCTCGTATTATGATTTCATGAGATACTGGGGGTAGTAGATATTCTGCTGCGATAAACTGAAAATCAACTACTTTTTCAAATTCTAGTCGACATGCCACGGTGTGTTTTCTGTTTGATGTGTTTTCTAGTATGATTGTCGTCATTGTGATGTAAGTCCCTATACCTTGCAAAAATGGAAATAGAAAACAAATTATAAAAAGGGAGGAAATTGTGTGACATGAGTAAGGGACCCACGGTTTCACCATGCCTTCTTTATTCATCAAACGCTGTTTAATATATGCTGGTATTGTTTTTACACATTTAACGCACTACTTCTCTGTATATTTCCGGTCAAATATTAAAACAATATCATAATTCATTGACTGTAAATATACAGATATCATTCATAGTTCATCCATAGTGCCACAACTGGGAAGATCTATATTGAGGGCAACAAATTCGACATGGCCTCAACAGCAAACAATGGACAATTTCGAACATTTTTTCTCCTATGTTATCAGGATTCTGTGCAAACAGGTATGTGTGTTTTATCAGCCAGTGTAAATATTTTGTAACCTATTTCATTACTCACAGGTTAAACATGTTTAATTATCACTGCTAAGTTTAAAGTGTTTGGTATCAGAAAGTTTGTATTTCTTATTCACTTATACTTACTGAGTCACACCCAAAAACTACGTATAGACTCCCGAGCTTGTAAACTATACTTCTAACAACTGGTTTATTACCCTTGACTTTCCAAATTATAGTGCAATATCTATGCTCATTTTCAACATTAATTTCATCTTTTGACAGTTATATGTGAAGACAGGAAGTATCAAAAATTGCAAAAAGTCTATTATGATTATCGCATAGCATATACACACAGTTAACGCTCATGAATTCTTCAATGGTGAAATTCATCCAAATCATACCTTGTTACCATACATTGTTAATGATGTCAGTTTAGTTAACCCATCTTTCTGCATACTTATACTTATAACTATAGTTACTTCACTCTAGCCTTGCTGAGTGAGTCTGGGTCACCAATACAAGACTCCTGAATGCATTCATATTTATGATTACTCCATGTAGTATAGTTATCATTTTTTGATAATGATAATTTGCGTCTGTTGCAGTAAATATGTGGAATCAGTTAATACGTGCATTCACTTAAATGTTAAGTGAAGACATTTAATTACTGTTTAACTCAATAAATACACCTATATATTATAATTACTAAAATTTAAAGGACATACGCGTATTTACACAGAGTTAGTGAAATACTTCAATTTAAATGCACACAAAAAACTGAGTTCTTTGAAGTTGTTCATTTGATACAGCAAGTAAGACCTTTCGCACCTGGAGTTACACACACACATTTGTAACTTGCGCAAAAATGTGATCTGTGTTGACATGTTTTTTTAAAACAGCATAAGTATTAGCATTCCAATTAAATTAACTGTTTATTGTGCCAATGTACTTACAGTAATTAACAATCTCCATATTGTCACCACTGACAAACACCGAGTGAGCAACGATTGTGTTGTTCCTGAAATTGATAATAAGCTCTTTTTTTATCATTAGAAAATTGTTCTCACACCAGATCACAACATGGCCTATAAAGCACTATATGGAGCACGGTGGTGTAGTGGTTAGCTTGCCGACGACCCGGGTTCGATTTGAAAGATTTGGGTCACATACTGTGTTGTGTCCTTGGGCAAGGCACTTCATCCACATTGCACTCAGTCAACCCAGCTGTACAAACGGGTACCTGAATATACGGAAAGTACTGACGAAATGCTGAGTAGCAGCTTTCGAAAGTACAATTCAGTAATTACGGTAATAATTATAGCGCTTTGAGCATACATTAGGGTGTGGAAAAGGCGCACTAAGTATCCAATTATTATTATTATTATATTTATCGTATTATTATATAATAACATAACAAGAAATGTCCTATTCTTCTGAGGTAGCCACTAAGGTTACGTACAACTCAAGGTAACGTATGTTCTAACTTATATGCTGCTGTTTTTGCTTGCATTCATCATCATAAATGTATTTCCATTCGATGGAATTAAATACACATATAAGTATCGGGAGATATGCGACTATAACAGTATCATAATTGAAACTAAATTATTCTCACAAGCTGTGCAGATAGGCAATTTTCTATTTGCATTATCACCACGAAAATGTTTAAATAAGAGTAACAGATTGATTTCGTGAAAAAATGCATTCATAAGAGATCCACGTGGCATTTGACAGATATACAGACAATTTATGTCCGTATATAAGGCTATGTCCCACATTATGTACAGTCCGTTTCATCATATGTATGTGATGCTGGTAGTCCAGACACAGATTAGACGAAGCGTCCATAAAATATCTTTTTGTACAGGTTTCGACGCTATATTGTTTATGCATTGTATATATATTGATACATATATTGTATAGGTAACATGCTATTCTGTATTAATAAAGCATTTATATCAGTGTATGGCATCATTCTTACAAAATCTTAGCTGCAAACTATGAGGGTATTCTTTATACAATACTCAAAGGCCACAGGCCACAATGCAATGCAAGGGTACGACATATTACACATAAATATACATGTTAATGATGTGCTTATCTGTTATGATTCGTTTCTAATTTTCATTGCTTAGCATATGAACATAGCAATATTCTTAGTTAAATGTATTACAATTTATTAAAGTAGAGAATTTGTCTTGGAGGGAACATATTAATAACATTTTAAAAGTATGTTCTGCGTACTTTATTATACAATGAACACAAGAGCAAATACTGATATGCGCATGTTTTCTTGGATATTGATATTACATGATTAACATAATCTACCTATATCCTTTAATTTAAAAATACCTGCCTTTATAATCCATAAGTCGGGAAGAACATCGGAAACGTGATAAACTTACTCTAAGTAGTGAATACCCACAGCGGATGAAAATGGCTTTCTAAACAGAAAGTCCCAGACCTGATTTAAAGGTGCATCCATTGTGTTTCATAAAATTTTATTTGGCTTTAATACGTTCCAACACACCATATGTGCTGTTTACAATACAAACAAATTCACTTAGCTTGCATGTTCAACCCCAATCGCCAAACATATCATATTTACTAGTTTCCAATTAAAATCGAGTAACATCATTATGCTTGTGCAGAAACCGAAAGTGCACGTCCTATTTGCATGCACAGTAGTTATATGACCTATTGAACATTATCAACCCAAATTTGTTATTTTGTCTGGTGTAAATAAGATTCCAAAATTACGTTTGACTCATTGACGCGCGCCACACGCGGTGTATTGTCCGGTTTTCGATCAGAAATCATTACTTTTACCTTCATATCGTCAATATACTAAGTCGGGTATCATTAAAATGGTTGTTTTCGGTAAAAAAAATTATTTCTCGATAAAATAAGACCACTTATAACGTTTGTCATATTTGACCCCCAACAACACAATGGATGTACCTTTAAGCTGGGAAGAATATGAAGCCTTTCTTTTACAAAGTAATATTGAAAAAAAATGCATGTAGGCACTTAACTTTTTACCTATAGATATACAATTCCGCTCCTGCAGTATGATGTTGAAAGTAACTTTATAACTTATTTTCACTGTCGAGGGCAAATACATATTATTCAGTATGAAGATAAAGGAAGACATGATTGAAATAATAGTAGATATACAACGTCAAATTCATGTAGAACTTTAGTTAATAACAACGACGTCTAGAATTCAAGTGGAGCGATAACTTGAAAGTAACGTTGAAGTAGAAAGCCAAAATATGTTCTTAGTAGGCTGGCAACGTCCTAATAACTTATGAGCATTACTTATTAAAATTAACCTATTTTTTAATCAACTCTCTCTGATTAAACGTATCATAATCTACAAAACGTCATCAATATTGAATATGGTGAGTGACCCTATTATCGGGGTAACCCTATTATCGTGGGAAAATCATTTCCTTCCAAATGACTGAACTAGAGTTCTTATTTTTATAGAACACTTAACAAATGAATAAACAAAATGCAGCAGCATCTAAACAAATAAAAATTATGAAATATAAAGTACTAATTTCTCACATTTGTGGTGATTTGAAGTGTAATTTATATTTTAATAATTGACTGCATTCATCTCAGTGAAGAAAACGACTGTTTTTTTTATATAAATATTGTCCAATGGGTTCTAACTTTTGTTTGTAAATAGTTAGATACTTCTCAATGAGAAATGTGTAAATGGAAGAGGCATTGATGGTTTCACTGGTGCTAACCTCTTCCCACAACTTACTCTCCAAACCTGGAAAATTTACGTACCTGCCATATTTCAGTGGAATGTTAAAGGGTATCAAATAGACAATGGGTAATATTTTTCATCATTTTGTTAGAACATAATTGTGAACAATCTTCAGATAATTCAGAATCAACAAAACTAAAACATTATCAAAACCTATAATAGTGAAATCTTAGCCTTTTCTCTGATTGTCCAAGCTTACCTATAAAAAAATGTCTTCCCAATAAAACCCGGGCATTACACTTTTATGCAATAATATTTCTTGTTTAGTTTTGCAAAAAATGATTTCTAATCGAGGGTACGATGTTTGCTAAAATTAGCAAAATATATTTCTAGATTTGGAGATTTAAATATATTTTTGTTTCATATTTGTATAATTTTTGGTTATTGGGTGTTTGATATAATTGCTTTTTTAATGAATTACAAAGAGTTTTATTCAAAATATGGAATAAAATTTACTACATAATATCACAAATGATAATCATTGTGTCGGGATTCGAACTTGAATCGCGCTGTCCAAGAACATCTCAAAATAAATCGCACCTGTAAATGAAAGCGAGGCTGGTGAACATTGACAACTTCCGATTCGTGTCAACACGCGACTATGAACAGTACCGAAATGATTACTTTCATGTTATGGGAAATATCAACTTGAACGGTACCTATTGAATTACAAGTTTAACAACAGAAGATATTTTTGACATTTTCAAACAAACGAAAATGCAGTACAAGCCTATCGTTGCAGCATTTGTTGCTGTTATGGTTGTTTACATGACTGACACTGTCGCTCCTGATAAACAACGTGATGCAGAAAAGCAGAAACAAGAACACGGTTCAAGGAATAAACGACAATTAAAACCTCAGCCTCTCCCACAACATGTGCCTCTTGCAACTACACAAGCACCTGTTCCTACTACTGAGATCTTTGACAAGTATGTGTGTGTTGTATTGTTTTTTTTATTAAAATAATAAAAGATAAATAAACCAAAATAGTCTAATGAGAAACAAGAAGAAAGTCTAGATTCTAAAATCATAAATGATTTCCTGCATGGTCTTGGGACTTAATTTAAGTTTTATTATAGATGATCATGTGTGCCTCAGTCTATGCTTGGTTACAGGGTTTTAGAAACCGTCACTGTCACGAGATCATACCATCGTCTATCATTTGAACACATGAAATTTTACATTTTTATTTCAATAGTTTTGTTTAAAAATGTTATATATATCGCCATGGACTTGGTTTTCGGACGCATTTGGTTTTCGGACGGCTCACATTAGAGTAGTTTTTCATGATATTTTTAGCGATGTAAAGTCCTCAATGTGACGGAGAGGTCTCTGCTAGCCATCAGAATATCATGCTTCGTGTGAAACTTACGAAGATTTGTAATATCATACAAATTTTACTCTTAGCTTATAATCCATCTCTATCCTGATTCCTGAATTATGTTTTGCATGTGTTATCAAAATGACAATAATTTTATAATTAGAACAAGTCATACTGGCTGCCAACAAAATTTCTATGTTGTTTTTGTGTTATTGAAATATTCAGGGTCAACAGAACATTCATAAATAGCTCGACCAAATTGACCAATCACATGTCCGTCCGTAAACGGCATTCACTCGCTGACTGTCAAAATTCCGGATGTACTTACTAAATGGGACAAGATAGAGTCATCAAACATTTTCCCTGACAAATTGTCTCCAGTTTATTAAAGCTCATATATGCAAAAATATGTGAAGTGTAGTTATTAATTTGAAAACAAGTTTATTGTCAACATTGATTTGTGTCCTAACATCCGAAAACCAATCACTTGAGGTTACAGTGGTTAACTGGTTATTGGTCTTGAAGCTTGCTAGGGGCTTGACTGCTTTGAAGACTTGATGTTATAAGTATTAGGTAAGGGTGTCCTGAGCAATGAAGTGAATGTTGCCAAAGTTGGCCCTGTTCTACATTCAGCAATGTTTTTGTACAATGCCATATTTATATTTTGTTTCACTCGACACTGCAGGTTTCTGAATCATCACGATGCAAAACCATAATGGTACAGCATAGAGATGGATGGTTTTACCAGTATACCGGAAAACCATGGTTTCGTGGTACCCAACCCTAGTATAGCAGGCTTCATCCCTGCTATAAAGATATTTGGAACTGCCCAATGTGAACAATGGCTTACAGCTAACTATCTTAGCACAAATTTACGAGACTTTACAATCAAGTGACACTAAAATTTGTCCAAGCAAACGTAAACAAATTTAATTCTTGATTAAATGGTAATACCTTGTTGTGAATTTCTGACATATAAACAATTTCTTCACAGGCTATTATATTTGTGATGTGTTAGTGAAGATAAATATTTTAATAATTGTTTACAATTTACATTTATTATTTGTTGGAGCAAGCTGCTAATAACCTCACGAAAAAATTATTGGAATAAAAAATATGACTGTCTTTAAAACTTATTCTCTTTCTGAAAGGGGGCGGGATAGCGCAGTGGTTAGCTAGCTTGGCTTCGAATGAAGAGGTCCGGAGTTCGAAGCCAAGCTAGGGGCACGGCATCTTTGTCTGCAGTAGAGAACTGTTCTACACGCAGTAAGGTTTGGGTGCAATGCTTCACTGAATTTCAGTACCACCCAATGCATCGCAATGCATAGCCACATGGCGTTGCGGGCTTTCTCCTTGCCATAATACCAGCAGCAGTGATATAAGTGAAATACTCTTGAAAGCGGCGTTAAACCCCAACTCACCTCACCTCACCTCTTTCTGAAATGTCTCAAGAACATATTCACTAGGGGTGTAACAATACATTGAACTATCGATGCATCGCAATAGTTGGCTTGGCAATAGTACTATATCGATAGTACATTCAAAAACACTATCGCCATCACAATAGTAAGGTTAACTATCGATACTATCGAAACTATTAAATTTCCCTTAATTATGAATGATTTTACAGAAGTATCACTGCATTTAATTCAAGATTTTTCATTTTAGATTGTCAAAAGGGAAGAACTAGAGATAGGAAATAGCAAAATGACAAAAAGTCTTTTCATTTATGATTTTGGGTCCATAGTCCTTACATCAGTTAAACATTTCTACTAAAACCTATAAGAAATCTAGCTGATTATTGCGTATTTGTACAAAAAAAACTATCACAATAGTTAATGCAATAGTGAGTTACAATAGTCTATTGCTATCGCAATGGTAAGAGGCAATAGACTATCGCTATCGCAATAGTCTCTTTGGGACAATAGTCACCCCTAATATTCACAAAAAATAGCTTTATCATTCTACCTATGTATCAATCCACTTTCATGTTTATTCATAAAAAATTTGCTAATCAACCTATCCGTAAGATTTAAACATGTGCCGCCATATGATAACTTGTACATATTTATTTTACTCCCATACATGTTTACATTATTAACCCCATAAACTTATCTTTATGTGTTTATTTATTATATTATAGAAATATCAGTATTGTCAGGTCACATTCCACTTCGACAAACATGAACCCTGGAGATCTCTGTTACTGTAATCGACTTATTAATCCCCCGGGTAGATTATAATTAGCTAATGAATATTCAGAGTGGGTGCTATTTAGGATTCCCCGTGGAAGTGACACTAATTACGAACAATATGAATTGAGTTTGGCATTCCTTGTAGATTATATGTGTCTATACATGTGTATACCGTGTAATATAAGCGCATTGCATCGTTGCACACAGACAAGTTCCGTCTACTTAGTGAAAAATCCACTCCATCATCACAAACAAAACATACCAGAATTTTTTTTATATATGGAATACTGATTTCCCGAGTTACAAAACTCACTATTGGATCACAGACACCATGTCAGTACAGTACTCAAGATAATGTTTGGACCTTGGGTATTTACCCTCTGTTTTGGTTACCATCGAGTTAAGTCGATTTTGATAGTGTATTTAGTAAAATGGTACTCCTCAGATTTCTGACAATTTTGGTATTTTAAAAACCAGTGAACCCCATCGCTGGATCCACTCAGAGAATTGCAGCATTCGGGTCAATTCATTAAACCGATGCTTAATCATGTAATCGTGAAATGCAAAAAAAAGGATTTGATCAAGAACTGAATTTCGCTCTGGTTCTGCTCCGAATAATTGCAGTAATCTGTGTTCAGAGTTCAGATTCATTAAACTGATAGTTCATCAAACAATTAATCATCTAATGCCAAAAATTTCATTTGATCAACTCGTACAACAACTTTTAATCCTTATAAAAACAGAAGAGAGGAAAAACAATTTAATTACATAATGTTGCTCATGTTAGTTAAAATGAATATTGATTTAGTTTCAAGTTGTTATGAAATTTACTCTTTTGTTGCTTTCATAGATTCAGTTCCTGTTGAAGGAATTTAATTCATGTTTTATTTGATCAACCAATGAAGTAATTATATCAAGCCCAAAAATGATATTCAAAGCAGATCTCATAAAAATATAGCTTATCATTTAAGCGTTTTTCAATAACACATTAATTTTCATGATTGCAAAATAGTTCTGCTCAACTACTCATATAATCTGTGCCAATCACCTGAATATACATTGTTGCCATGGCAATAGATGTTTTATTTGTTTCTGGATAACATGAGGTTGGAATTGATTACCTCTCTCCCAAGTTATTAGCTAAAGGATTGAGAAGGCCTGTAAGTTGATAATTGAATTCATGTGCAAATGCACATTACTTGCCAAGTTTAAAATACTGAAGTAGTTGGCTGTTTATTTTCACTCCAATTTTGCAATAAGGAAGCATTTGTTGAAAAATAAATTTATTGAAAACATTTTTGGGTTTGGTCAGAGTTAGTGCTGATATTTTTTATTTTCATTGCACAATTTAACTCCTTTTCAGTAACTAATCTTATGATTCAGATCTTTTGTAAAGTCTTATTTACTCAGAAATACAATTGATAATATATGTATAAATTGTTTATTACATTCATTAAAGTTTCAAGCTTTAATAGGGACATTTTTGGTGAGTAATAGTGTATAAAACCATGACCTGTGTGAAATATGATAGGGAAAAGTTTATGAATTCAGTATTAGTCAGTTAGTTAATCAAATCATGTAATATACTGTTAATGTAACAAGATTTTTTAGTTGCATTAACTTGAAAATAATCTCCCATATAACTGGACGCAGACCCAATTAAGGCACCTCAGATCACAACTTAGTATTATCATAATGATTAAGGATATCTTTAGCTTAAAGGTAAAGTTCTATTAGGGTACTTTTAGTGGGAAAAAAATAGCCATTCCACTTTATATAAATATGTTATTAAAACATGATTATCACAATTGAAACATATGTATATATATGTAAGTTATATCAGTAAATGTTTTAGTAGTCTAAAGTTGTAAAATACAGTGTTTTTCTCATTCTATGTAATGGACAAAACAAAATGGCAGATATTCCAATAGAACCATCTCTTTTAGGGGACTTGTGTTAGTATGTAGTGTATATTGCCTTCAAATTGTCAAGGTTCTCTCAGCACTATAAAGATAGTTGTAAGTTACATACACTAACAAGGAGTTACTCTCTTAGTGCTAAGAGAAGTTTGTGGGGTGGGATAGCACAGTGGTTAGCACGTTCAGCTTTGGATCAAGAGGTTTTGGGTTTGAATCCCGCCAGGGGCACGACAACTTTGTCTGCTATGGAGAACTGTTCTACATGCAGTAAGGTTTGACTGCAATGCTACACTGAATTTCAGCGCACTACCACCCATGGTTCGCTAGGTCCAGCCGAAAGTACAAAAAAGTACCACAAAGCATAGCCACCATTGCGTTGCAGGTTTTCTCCCTGCCATAATACTTATAGCTGTGGTATAATTGAAATACTCTTGAAAGCGGCATTAAACCCCAGCTCACTTCACCTCACATAAGAGAGCTTAGGAAACTTAGGCTGAAGTTACTTTAGCGATCACTTAGGCCTTTGTGTGTTCTCTAATTTCAAAAATGACCAATATCCTTTTTCCTACCAAACTAAAAATGGTGAAATGTACTATATTTACATGCAGTGTTTGAGCTAAGGCTTATCCAATAGCCTGGAACCCAGGTTACTTTTGGTCTGGGCCAGTAAAATGTTATACTTTTATTTGATTTTGCCATTTCAGTTAACAAATGAATCATTTGGGCTGGCTGCTTTTCAAAGCTATATCATACATTGTTATAAGTTTGTAGTCCCTCAGAGATTGAGGGGTGGGGGGGGGGGGGAGGGAGGGTATATTTCTGTCCTGTCATTGGGAAGTAATTCAAGTGATATCTCAGTTTCCATATATTATTCCAAACAGTTAAATCTATTTATTTACTCAGTAACATCAGTCACGCCACCTGTGCAATTCAGAATACCATGAATAACATTTGTTTAACATACTCCCTGCTGCAAGCATCACAGGCTGCATACCATAGTTCATCAAACATAGATTCCCACCATACTTAGTACATCATAGTAAGTATGCCATAGTTAGCCCATCACAGTAACTACCAACATAGGCCTCCCACAAAATGTCTCCCACAGGGTCTTGCAAAATAGGTCGCCTCCAAAGATCTCCAATCAATAACATGTCCTCCATAGTTTACCATAACTTAATAGCCTACTATAACACGATGAGAAGCATACCGGTAGGTAGATCCAGAAACTTTCACTCACTGAAAGGAGGGGGGTTCACTCACTGAAAGGATGGGGGTTCACTCACTGTAAGGAGGGGTGTTCACTCACTGAAAGGAGGGGGGTTCACTCACTGAAAGGATGGGGGTTCACTCACTGTAAGGAGGGGTGTTCACTCACTGAAAGGAGGGGGGTTCACTCACTGAAAGGAGGGGGGGTTCACTCGCTGAAAGGAATTGGTTCACTCACTGAAAGGATGGGGGTTCACTCACTGAAAGGAGGGGGGTTCACTCGCTGAAAGGAGGGGGGTTCACTCACTGAAAGGAGGGGGGTTCACTCACTGAAAGGATTGGGGTTCACTCACTGAAAGGAGGGGGGTTCCCTCACTGAAAGGATTGGGGTTCACTCACTGAAAGGAGGGGGGTTCACTCACTGAAAGGATTGGGGTTCACTCACTGAAAGGAGGGGGGTTCACTCACTGAAAGGAGGGGGGTTCACTCACTGAAAGGATTGGGGTTCACTCACTGAAAGGAGGGGGGTTCACTCACTGAAAGGATTGGGGTTCACTCACTGAAAGGAGGGGGGTTCACTCACTGAAAGGATTGGGGTTCACTCACTGAAAGGAGGGGGGTTCACTCACTGAAAGGAGGGGGGTTCACTCGCTGAAAGGAGGGGGGTTCACTTGCTGAAAGGAGGGGGGTTCACATGCCCTTAATAGGCTGTCCACAATAGGTTACCAAATATATGTTGCACACCAAAGGTCACCAACCAATCGTCTCCCAACATGGTTCTCCCAACATAGCTCTCACAGGCTTTCCCACCAGAGTTGCCAACCATTGGTCGCCCAACATAGCCTGCCCACCATAATTTGACAAGTAGCCAACCTAAGAAGGCCAGCCATATTACAGTGGCGGATCTAGTCTGACATCCAGACCCTAGAGCAGTGACCCAGTCTAGAAAATTATAGCAAGTCTAGATTACTCAGCTCCAGGACATTTAAGGCTTCTGTAGGGCTCAATTTTGAATAATTATTTGAATTGTTTGTAAAATTTTGCTGGTAAGAAAAAATATTTCTGAGACTAAATGTTAGTCTATGGCGGATCCAGATGGAGTGGGGGTGTTCAGGGGGCTCGAACCTCCATTGTATTAGATTTCCCATCATATGCTGTCAACCATAGATTGTCCATCAAAGGTCTCCCAACATGGGTCACTGATAACAGGTTGCCCAGCAAAGGTCTCCCAGCAAAGGTCTCCCACCATAGATTGACAAAGGCCTCGACTATAGATTGATATTGGTGGTCTACCATAGTTTGCCAAGGCATGCACTTCTATCATTACATCAGTAATTTTAAGTGATTATTGATTGCTCTCTGTCCATCACCATTCTGTTGAACTTGACACCTGTCACACCTGTTGATGGAATATGCGTAAAACCACTGAAGTGCTGACCACCTGTTCATTTTGCATTTTAGGAACAGTTGACAGGATTCTTTAGGTACATTTGACGGTTAATAGTTTAATTGTGTTTCGCTTTCAGGTTTATTTTCACATTAAGCACAGTTTACCAAACAAATTATCATTTGTATTTGTTAGGATAGTGTGACATCTCATGATTCCCATACATATTCTGAGGTATTGGTAGGCAGAAAGTTTGAGGTAGATTTGTTTCATTTGGAACATTTTGCAGGAGCAATGGATTACAGTGCTTACTATTATGACTATTCCAGTTCCACAAACACAACTATGTACAACATCACAACGACAACGTTAGCAACAACAACAACAACATCCGAGGGCCATGATTTGCCAGAGAAAGGAGCGGCTGAGGAGGAGCACCACAGCAGCCTCACCATCTTCTTCGTCCTGCTCATCGTCGGTGAGTTACTCTCGACATTCAACTTACTGTAGTAGAGATCCAGAGGAGGGATTGCAGGAGGAACCCCCACTTTGAAATATGTGTAAATTGTATTCCACCCCCTTTACAATAATTTAACCCTTATTAATTCCCGCATGTAGATGCAGTTTGCAAAATGCTACCTTCTACAGAATAGAGTGAGCTTTCTTTAATGCAATCAGAAATTATCGCTGTTTTCCCCGATACCATTATGCCTTTCGAGGATACCAAATAAATCATATCTATATAAATGTCAGGCCATGAAACTTCTGCACAGCGTCAAATGACAAATCATGATTGAGTAAACTCATCTGAATATATTGAAATCTTTGATATGGTAGAATGGTGATAAACATACTGTCTTTGAAAATCAGCAGCATACGAATACCTGAATAGCAGAATTCTTGTATCTCTAAATTATCTATTTAAATTCTCGCGCTATGCGTTCGACAATCAAATTTAGAGCTATGTATGTTTTTTCTCCCGAATACATTAATGACGATTGTACAAGTTGAATGTTGTTGTTTACAGCTCTCAGCATCCTCCTGACCCACATGCTGTTACAGACCAAGTTCTACTACCTGCCGGAGAGTATAGCCATTGTTCTGGTCGGTATGTAGCCCCTTTAAGCAGTTATTGTCCGCCGCAGCAACGCGGAACTGGGGACTATGTATTCAGCGGCGTTCGTACGTACGTCACATTTCTTGTTAACGCGATATCTCATGAAGCGTTTTATCCCAAGTCTTCAAATTTCGTTTCGGCCTACATTGGGGGAAGACGCAGGTACCAGTCGATTTTGGTGACCGTGACCGTATTTTCAAGGTCACCGCGACACTTTGACAACTGTTCGAATTCTTCTTAATGCGATATATCTTGACTGGATGGACCCAAAGTCTTCAAATTTGGTGCCAGGCTACATTAGGGGATGACGCAGACACCAGTCGATTTTGGTGACCTTGACCATATTTTCAAGGCCACCACAACACTTTCACCACTTTTCATACCCTTGTTTACGCGATATATCATGACTGGATGAAGCCAAAGTCTTTAAATTTGGTGCCAGGCTACATTGGGGGATGACGCAGACACCAGGCTTTTTTTTTGTGACCTTGACCATATTTTCAAGGTTACAACGACACTTCGACCACTTTATTGTCTCTTGTTAATGTGATATCTCATGACCGGTTAGACATAATGATTTAATGTTTGCTGACATGCTATATTGGCAGTTTACATGGACACCAGTCGATTTTGGTGAGCTTTACCTTATTTTCAAGGTCACCACAATGCTTTGACCACTTTTCGAACTCTTGTTAACTCAATATCTCATGAACCCAAGCACCCAAAGTTGTCAAAGTTGGTGTCAGTCTACATTGGGGGATGATGCAGACACCAATCGATTTTGGTGACCTTGTCCTTATTTTAAAGGTGACTATGACACTTAACCAAATGATGTGTCCTACTAAACTCAATGTAAACGGCGGGGGACATTGCCATGTTAGTGGCAAACACTTGTTTCCATTGGTACGGTCTTCATGTTAATAATAATAATAATAATAGAATATTGTTTTACATCAAAGCAGAGCTAAACACATATATAAATACAGTGGAACACGGATATAGCGAACACGGATATAGCGAACAACCCGATATAGCGAACACGGATATAGCGAACAACCGGATATAGCGAACACGGATATAGCGAATAACCGGATATAGCGAACAACAGGATATAGTGAACAACCGGATATAGCGAACATATTTATAAGTCCCATCAAAAGCCCTATATGATATGCCAAACGAATAGCGAACAGCGGATATAGCGAATTAATTCTTGGTCCCTTGATGTTCTACTGTAGATAAATTTATGAATTTTCACATTTATTGAAGAGAGACATGATGTTTAGAATTTAGATTTTGTTTTAAATATCTCTTTACAAAAAATACAATCATTGACTTTATGATATAAGCACTCGTTGCTTATTTAAAGATATAATAAGGAACACTAATTTTGAGCACCCTAGAGCAGGACGCTAATTATTAAAGATGAAATTGGGTTCTGTCATCAATGTTGTTGGTACGTATGGACATCAGGGAGCATGTTTGCTATGTAAAGTATTTAAGTAGGGGCTGCTATAAGTTTTTGTGCAGTTTCAGCCACCACCTCCACGTTTTGTTTTGTCTATAACTTTTCCAAGAAATTTTAAGAACTCATATACATAACTTCCTTCTTATACCACTGGGACATCTTTTGGACATGTTCACATTCAAGGTCAATTTGCGAATATGCCTGCCCTTATTTTAACTATGAACATTTTGGATCATTGCATGTATAGGTTATACACAATGAAACATGATCATTGATTGTGTGACCAAGTGATAGTCATGTGATCTTAATAGTACTAGTTGTAAATGTAATTTCTTGAATTAAATGTTCAATTGTCTTTGTGGTATATTTATACCAATTTGCGCATTTTATTGTGACTGCAGAGAAGGCATATCAGGGGAGGCTACTCTGCTTTTGTAGTATCCCAAAATACTAAGCTAGTTGGCTATATATTTTCAATTTGTTTGTCTAACAAACTATAAATCAGGGATAGAAATTAGCGCTAGCCCGCTAGCCCATGGCTAGTGAAAAAGAAGCTGGGCTATTAGAGTGTAAAAACTGGTAGTCCAAAAGACTAGTTAAAATTTGAGGTGAAATGATCATGGAGATGTATTTGGCTAGCTGGAATAAGTCTGGACTAGTACTTTTAGAAATGCTACTGCATTGAAAAGGTTAATTTTGACCCCTGGGAATATAATAATGTTGAAGTGAAATGAGTTATTAATTTGAAATTAAAGTTTTCTGAATTAGCAATAAAGCAAATCATTCATTAGCCATCTGTTTTCTACGTCTCCTGTCTGTTTGTTACTGGGCTAGAAGAATGTTGGGCTAGTAAGATCTGAAAGCTAATAGCCCAAAAGACTAGTGACCATTTAATGTTAGTTTCTACCCCTGTAAATAAGTTTTTAAATGCTGATGTTGTTCAGTTTTTTAAGAAATTACAAAAATGGATTTTATTTGAACTTAGCACAGATGTCACAATTAGCAATAAATCTGTATTTATTGTATTTTATCATAAGGATTTCTCCCTCAGATATTTACAAAGTCAGTTTTGAAAGGGCTCTGTTGAAGCAAGATAATAACTCAGAGACTGATGTTTGGAAAATGTATTGATAACCATTTCACACTGTTGTTCTGATATAGGGTGACTATGTGATTATTGATTCGTGTCGCCACCTGTCGTGTAATTATAGATATTTTGTCACTTACATTCTTAACCACAGCTTTGTTATAAGTTTCACACTTAATTGTAGAGAAATTATTTGAATCAATATCAATTTGAATCACATGTATATAATCATGCCTATTTGTGTATGAGACTTATTAAGTATACATTTGACATTTTGCCTTGACCTAACTTCAATCCAAGGTGGATATTATGTATTATCCTTACATATAATTTTTTTTATTTATTTTTTTATCAAATTTCAGGTGCATTAATTGGACTCATTTTAAAACTATTCAATTTTGGAAATTGGAAGGTAAGATCAAGATTTTAAGATCTGAGTAATTAGAATAGTGTCATCAAAAAGTATACATTTTCATGATATGTAGTATTGTTAGTGTTTGTATATCTAAAATATATGCTCAATTCACAATGACATTTTGTTGTCTTTTCTTTAGAATTCTGGAGTGGTATTGAGATTTTCATGCAAAATAATGTGTTAAATCACATTGCAAGAATTTAAATGCTCTGTGTTATTCTTTCACATTTCAGTCAAATCAAACTTGATAAACTTAGTTTGTTGTACACTCACTGTGAGGATATTTCAAAATTTATTGAAAAAGGCTTTTGCATAGTAGTTTATTTAATTAGTCATATTTGAATAAACACAAGTCTCTCATTGAACATTTTAGAGAAAATGTTCTTGTTTTTCTTCAGAATGAAGAAGCATTCAGTCCCACTGTTTTCTTCATAGTTCTCCTTCCTCCGATCATATTTGAATCTGGTTACAACTTGCACAAGGTAATTAATCATTCTGCTTTGTCTTCTCTAACAATATGTATGTCACTGTATTACCTACAAGGGTAATCATATCGGGGTTCATATTTTTCATACGATGCCCTAGGGCAAAATATCACTTTGTCATGGTGACATGACGTCGTAAACAATGCTATGATGTCACCCTTCGTTCTATGATGTTGCGTTCCAAATATGGTGACAGGGGGTCACTAGACTATGGCTGAAAGTGGATTTTAGCGTGTTTTCATTAATTTCACGATTTCGGTAATAAACAGAATATTATATTTGTGTCTATGTTACACTATGTTTATGGCACTCGTGCCTGAATATCAGTATATCCCTCGCTCTCGTTCGGGAAATACTAATATTCAGTCACTCGTGTCTTAAACATAGTATGTCATAGACACTCATATCTATGTATTATCCTCACAGCATATAATGTGGGGACATATAGTCGATATAGGGGATGTAGTCGTCTGTCTGTCTGTGATCACATGGTTTCTGAAGCAGAAACCGTAAACCATTAGTCCTACTTTAACAAAACTTGGTATGAGACTTATCATCACATTAAGTTGTACCTTTTTGGGTTTTCAACTTTCTGGAATTTTTCATAAAAAATAAACTGTGTATATGCATACACTATTCACGCAATGATTTTCAATTGTATACTGCTAAACTGATCATTCAACCAGGGGGAGTAAGCCATCGCTGCTAATGGCTCTTGTTATGCTTGGGTTACATCTTGCACGATTCTGCTTTTGTCTTCTTCAACACTATCACTGTACTATTATGCTTGGGTTAATTATGTGTTGTGGTTGTTATTCAGCTTTTGTTTTCTGAAAACAAAAATATAACTGTATTACTACCGGGAATGTAGCTCAAACGGTAGAGCGGTTGCTTATCACCTGGGAGTCTGGGGTTCTATTCCAAAAGATGTTTTCAAGATGAGAGACGTTCAGCATTACAAGGACAGCACAATACTTGACCTGGCACTTCACATGGTTTAACTAGGATGCTTATTAGTGAGGGGATAATATAGTTTAAAGGCGCTGTAGCACGTTTTTTGCAAATTTTAATTTTTCAAATTTCCTATTTATAATGATAGTTTATGCCATTTGTATTAACTTTAGATGGTAAAACATGTTATTAAACAAACCAATTATCCGTAGTGATAATAACGGTGTTGCGTATAAAGCAAAAATTGCATGGCGGCCATTTTATTGTGAACACAATTTAATCATTTCGTATTACAAAAACTATTCCCGTGGCTTTACCGAACCATGTACACTCATTTTCAATTTGATTTTCCGGAGAGAGAATGGTGTTTTACTATTGGTGACATTATTTTTCAAATACATTTCATCGACTTATTTGAGCGAAAAAACGTGCTACAGCGCCTTTAAGGAGGGGATAATATAGTTTAGGGAGGGGATAATATAGTTTAGGGAGGGGATAATATACTTTAGGGAGGAGATAATATAGTTTAAGGAGGAGATAATATAGTTTAAGGAGGAGATAATATAGTTTAGTGAGGGGATAATATAGTTTAGGGAGGGGATAATATAGTTAAAGGAGGGGATAATATAGTGTGATCATTCTGATCTTGTACCAATGAAGCACTTGATTCTTTATAAAAAATGAAGTTATCATAAATGCATTTCCATCAAACCTATCTGTCGCCGCTAATGGCTGCAATACTGCCGAAGCGGCGTTAAACAATAACTCACTCACTCACTCAAACCTATCTGGGGATTGTATAATATTAAGATTTATTTTTCTCTTTCTTCAGGGAAACTTTTTCCAGAATATCGGTTCAATCCTGGTGTTCGCCATCTTCGGTACGGTTATCTCAGCAGTGATAGTGGGCGGTGGAATCTACCTGTTGGGTCAGGTGAGTGGATGGCTTGCGGTGAGGCTATGCACGGTGAGGTACTAAGTCATACCTTGCTGTCAGGAGGAGGTGTGTGTATACTACCTCTTGACAACTGTGCTGTTAGAAGATGTTGAACCAACAGTGGCTCCCACCCACCCTTAAAATTCCTGGATCCGCCTGAACCAGAACAAGAAACACATTGATCCATGTAAAAACAACTTCCCAATGCAAGGCATAACTCTTGCCAGTCTCCATTACTGGCTGATTTAGGCTTTGCAGTATTTCCTTAAGATCTCGGTGCTGGGAAATCCGGGCCCACTATGCATTTCAGGTGCAGTGATTCACTATCTTGGCACAACAAAGCGAGGGATATACTGCAAGGCTTAAATCAGCCAGTAATGGAGACTGGCAAGAGTTATGCCTTGCGTTTTGAAGTTGTGTAAAAAAATATAAAAAATTAATGGTTTTGTTTTTGCTTCTAAATCGTTCTCTTCCCATACTTTGCAACACAATAACTCACAACACAAAATCCATGAAAATACATTTTGACATCTTGCTTAAGTATAAGAGTTATATGAAGGTGAAGAACTCAAGTCTTCATGACGGTTACAGGAACATAGTTAGTGCTCGGTTAGAGCCAGCACTGTTGTGTAACAATTTAAGTGACAAAATGATAC
Source organism: Gibbula magus (assembly GCA_936450465.1). Taxonomy (NCBI): domain Eukaryota; kingdom Metazoa; phylum Mollusca; class Gastropoda; order Trochida; family Trochidae; genus Gibbula; species Gibbula magus. Next base: position 63,475,664 of record OW388299.1, read on the forward strand.
AAAAACATCAAGTTACTACTCTGTAGCAAGTAACAAGATAATCGCTGTTAAGCGGACCATAATTCTTACACTGTTTATTAATGATGAGTGACACTATGGTCGACTTCTTGTAGGCCGATGTAGCATACGAGCTGGACATGGTTGAGAGTTTTGCGTTTGGCTCGCTGATCTCTGCAGTGGACCCGGTGGCTACTCTCGCTATCTTCCACGCACTGGACGTCGACCCCATACTGTACATGTTGGTGTTCGGTGAGAGCGTCCTCAACGATGCTGTCTCCATTGTACTTACCACGTGAGTACTCAAATACTTATATTGGTTGTTGGAACTTGTTTCTATTGTGTTTCTTAAAGTTGCCAAACTCTTTGCTTCATATGTACTTACCTTGTGAGTAAGATTTATCTTCTTTCTTATTATGACATAATTGTTGCCATTAAATTTACAAGTACTAATCTTTTAACATTAACCTCACCCACTTGTTATCATTCATGGGCGCTTTTAGCTGTTACATTGATATCTTTGCTTGAGATTACATGACATGTATAAACAGTTGCGATTCCAAAGGTTAGGTCCCATTTGATAACTTTCACATGTAAATTTTACATCCCTAACATCCCCTAACATCCCCCCTCCCCCCAGTAAGTTACCATCCCTTCAATAAGTGACACCTGCCCCAAAAATAACAGGTAACCAGAGTTTTAAGTTTTCAAAGCCTGAAATTCATTTTCATGTTACACTTTCTGTGAAGTTTACTTACTTACTTACTTATTTAGAAAAAAACTGCTTCATTCATTTAAATTGTTGACATTTTGAGCTTTACCACTTAACTTGCATCGAGTATTCATGATACTTCGATATTGATTCCATGTATTTAGAGTTGTGATTTGCTTCCAGTTTACTCACTGACCTTTGGTTAGTAGAGCTTTGTCTCGTATAACACTGCATGAGAGTTTGGTACATATATACATGTATCTGCACAACTGATTCACACTCACTCAGATCTGTTGTAGGAAAATAGTATATATAATATATCACACATTTTTGTATGAAATATGTACCTAAGAGTTCCCAAATATTCCTGTATAACTTAAAATTAGATAAGATATTTATTTATTATCCCGAGTGAAACTTGTGTACAAAGGTATGTTTCGCCAGATTTTTCCTATGTTAAAAATTCATGATGTTTTGGCAATTTAATAGATTATATATAATTTAAGCATCTAAATTAATTGTTTAGATCTATACTTTCTTCCTTGAGAGAGTCCAGGAATGCTTATGATTCTTCCATCTTGCCCAGAAATAATTTGTGGACTGTCCACTTCCTATTGCTAAGTATCCAAGTCTTCCCCACCTTTCAATGTCATGTCCAACATTTCTACTTGATCACAGCTTTCTGAATGATGTATGCTAAATTCTGTATATAGTGATACGGGCAAACCTGTTTAATGAAGAATCTATAACTAAGATATAAATATTAATTGCTTTTAGCCAAATGAATGTATTTAGTTTTTAATTCATGGACATTTATTTTTGACTGTAAGGATGTCTTATGTATTTCACAAGCTGTACTGTAAAATTTTTAGTGTATCATTTGTATTTAGATGTGCGAACATATTTAGTTATGTCAGCAACCAATATCGATTTGCAGGTCACGAAGAAATATTTGTATATATACTAAATGTCTGTGAATACAGAATGTTGTCTCTTTTTCAGCTCACATATATATCATATATCTGTCTGTCTATATATCCATTGAATGAAAAACATTTAAAGGAAAGCTTCTTTTGTCTTTCTTTGTTTTGGTTCCAAACATTGATTCGGCTATGTCAGGTCAATCTAATTTGAACTTTTATTTGCTTTAAACGTGAAATCAGTAACAATATTTAATCATCAACTGTTCTGCTTGTTCAAATTTTGGTTAAATTGTTTTGGCATTTTTGTGCGTATAAATGGATTATACTTTTGTGTAAGATACAAAAAACAGTCCAAGTAAATTGTTTTTAATTCAAATAATGAACATTTTAAGGTCATATCGATAATTAACATAATGTATAAAGCCTATACATTTGCATTTCCTTCTTCTACTTTGTCTAGCTATGTCATCAAAAACATTTTATTTTTACCATTTGTAACATAACCAAAATACTAATACTCATATTTTTACTTCAGGAGATTGCACATTTCTTTCAAAGATCATTTATATACTACTAATTAATGTCAAAGATTTGTTTGTGTTTTATAAAACATTTGTTTCATTAGTGGTATTCCTTTGCAGCACAATTGTGGAGTTCTCTGCCCCTGGTACAGTTATAACAAGCGGCGCTGCAGCGTTTTTCCAGGCTGTTGGACGTTTCTGTCTGATGTTCTTTGCCTCCTCCGCTATCGGCGTTGCCTGTGGTCTTCTTAGTGCCATGGTATCCTTTCTCAGAGAACTTGCAGTGTTGATAATTGTGCCATGAAGTGAGTGTTGGGCGATATTTGATTGAGTGGAGTTTTAGAAAACTTGAAGGCAGACTAAAAGCACACCTGAACAAAATTTCAATGTATTCTTACATATAAAACTAAGTGTTTATTTTTTCTTAAAAACCTTGCTGAGAAAATGTTTTTGTCTATAAATGGTAAGGTAATTCAAGGTTATTTACATAAAATTCGGAAATGGCAAATTATTTAACAATTAAATTTAATAATTACTGCTCAAGTGATGTTTGTAATATTTTAATAATATACAGGTATGTTTAGAAGCGTCTTCAATAAGATTATTTTCCTTAAGTTTTGCCAGTTACTTAAGTTTGTAGATCTACATAAAACTCCATCCCTGGAGTTTGGTATGATGTTTGTTTTCTCCTACCTGCCTTACAGCCTCGCAGAGGGCATCCATTTATCAGGTCAGTCTCGGTTTACAAATTACTTTGTTTTTGCAGAACAATGTTAATGAAACTTTTATTGATATTTTCAGTCTTGGTTTGCAAATTGCTTTGTTTTGCAATGCTAATGAAACTTTTATTAATATAATCCTCATGTTGTGAATTTGAAAAGTTTTTGAGTATTTGATAAGACTAAAAATGGTCAATACCAAGTCAACTTATATAGATATATACCTAAGTTGTTTTGTTTCTTCAATGCTTATGAAACTTTTATTAATATATTATGCATTAACATCTTAACCAGGAAGTGAAGAAACAGAAGCTTTGTACCAGTTGTCAAGACCACTGTTCGATGTCACTTCTGATAATGTTTTACCCATCTCACTCAGGCCTAGTTCGCTGATAGTCCCTCTCAGCTTTACTTCTCACTTAGGCAAAACAAATATATTTAGTAGCTTTACGGATTCTACCATGATTTCGACCAATTTGGAAAAAAATACTATTCCGAATCCCTCCCAAATACAAATATTGCCAAATTTTCCCTCCCAATTAAACATGTAGAAATATTTTATCGCCAAACAAATAATGTAAGTTGAAATTAAGACCATCTTACTGCAAATTCTAAATGATTGAATATATAGTCAAGTTTCAAAGTTTAAAGGCTTTAAATTAGGGATATAACTATATTTTACTTTTCTAGAAATCTTTACATCAAGGGTAAATGGGGTGACCAAAAAAGGATTATAACATGGTTATATTTGGGATAACACTTCCTTCAATAGTACACATTCTTGTACTTTTTCGGGCCGAGTCCAATGCGGGATTCGAACCCACGCCCTCAGAGTAAGGCAACTATCACCAGCTTTGACTGCACCAAGAGCTTACTACACGATACAGTCAATGTTGGCGATAGTTGCCTTACTCTGAGGGTGTGGGTTCGAATCCCATATTGAAGGTAGTGTTATCCCAAATATAACCATGTTATATTTCTTCACTATCTAAATGCAAGTATTTCCAAAAAAGGATTGTATTACACAAGACTTTAGGTGGGATTAGTAACTCCCTTTCTGGGCGCACAGCAATACGAGGATAGAATAAATCTCTTTAAGGGCATTTAGAATTTGAGTACATGAGTAAAGGAATATTTCTGGATGACAACTTCTTTAATGTGAACAAACACATTTCTGAATATATGTTTACTCCTTCATCAGATCTGAATGTTCACAATAAAGAAGTTGTTATCCAGAAATGTTGCTTTTAAGCTTAGACAATGCATAACTACCTGGCGTTGCGGGCTTCCTGCCATAAACCTAGCAGCGGCGATATAAGTGAAATACTCTTGAAAGCGGCGTTAAACCCCAACTCACCTCACCTCACCTTTTTTAAGTTTAGAAAAATATTTTTACTGGGGCTGCACTATTGTGAAAGTGCACTTTCACCCATCAAATTTCTGATTTTAATTATTCATAGAACAAGAAAGAGTTATTATTTGATTTTTTCAAACACCTGTAGGTATAATGGCGATCTTGTTCTGTGGAATCGTGATGTCTCACTACACTCACAACAACCTGTCACCCGTCACTCAGATCACAGTACAACAGACCTTCCGTACCATCGCCTTTATAGCAGGTGGGTCCACTTCAGCTATAGATTACTCTGTTTTAAATAGCATCACTCTGTTAGATTAACCATGTTAATAACTGTTCTACACGCAGTAAGGTTTGGGTGCAATGCTACACTAAATGTCAGCGTAGTACCACCCATGGTTCGCTAGTTCCAGCCGATGCTCACTGGTTTCACCGCAATGCATAGCTACATGGCGTTGCAGCCTTTCTCCCTGCCATAATACTAGCAGCCGCCAATATAAGTGAAATACTCCTGAAAGCGGCGTTAAACCCAAACTCACCTCATCTCAAAGAGTTACCGGTAGCATAAACTCTGAAACGTTATGTATTTTTACAATAAAAAGGTTGTTATCTTGAAAATGTTGTTTTCTTAAAATATCAATAAACAACCTGTGTATGTGTGTATTGTTCTGTTCCAGAAACCTGTGTATTTGCCTACCTTGGATTGGCAATCTTCAGTTTTAAAGTCAATGTTAAACCAGCATTTGTTATATGGAGCATAGTAAGTGTGAGCCATTAAAGGGGCAGTAGCATGTTTTTTTGCTCAAATAAGTCGATGAAATGTATTCGAAAAATAATTTCACCAATCGTAAAACACCCTTCTCTTTTCGAAAAATCAAGCTAAAAATGAGTGTACATGGCTCGGTAAAACCATGGGAATCGTTTTTGTCATTCCAAATAATAATATGTGTTCACAATAAAATGGCCGCCATGCAATTTCTGCTTTATACGCAACACCGTTATTACTACTACGGATAATTGGTTTGTGTAATTAGATGTTTTACCCTCTAAAGTAAATTTAAATGGCACAAACTATCATTATAAATAGGTAATTTGAAAAAATAAATTTTGCAAAAAACGTGCTACTGCCCTTTAAATGAGGTAATCCTTTGTTTCTCTGTCATGATCAAGTTTGTTTAATAGGATTTGTTATTCTGAAAATCCCTCTCCGGCTCTCAAAATCCTGCATTGTCATCAAGTTTCAGAATATACCCAGATTTCATTTCAAGTGCGCGCAAATAAGTCCAAATATCATTTAGGTTGAAAAATTTATATCTGTGATAAATATTTTTGCAAGTTTCATTGTTATCTATAGATAGATGTTGTAGTAAGAATATATAAACTAATGGTCGTTAAGCTCTTATTTGTGACCAGAATGGGGGAAAAAGGTTTTTTCACACTTTGAAAATGGTAATTCAGCGATGTCATTGTTAACACAAAGATCCTCATACAAAATAACAGTAATGTCCCACCTCAGACTACATTTTACCGTTTACTCTCTGTGTTTCAGGTGCTCATATTAGTGGGTAGAGCTGCCAATATCTTCCCATTGTCTTTCCTGGTTAACTTCTTCAGGGAACATAAGATCACAAAGAGGATGCAGTTTATTATGTGGTTTAGTGGTGAGTGGCTTGCGTTGTAAATAATTGTACTAAATGTAATGTAAATTGGTAACCTTCCTATTTGCAGAGGTTGAATTGGGAGTCACTTGTTATCAACCGTAACTCTATCTTTCTTGGCTAGGTCTGATCATAGTGATTGTAGTGCTGAGGTTGGTAAATGAAAAAATTAACTCCGGTAGGAAACTGATTATTTTCGAAAATGGAGCCAGAGAAATTATTGTCATTGCCTAAAATTTATTCATCATTGAAAGACAAAGAGTAAGGTTCTAAGTGTATTCTTTCACATATTTGATGTGTCATGCCAATTAAAAAAAAAAAGAGTATAAATCAAGATCCTGTTACAACCATTTAAACGTAGCAAGAATTAGTACATGGGTTTAGTTAGATAATTATACCCCCGCTACGAAGTCTGTGCGTCCGTCCGGTTTTTGTTCCGCTCATAATTCTGAAACCAGTTGCTCAAAGTTTACGAAACTTGATATGTACAATCACCATGATGTGAACATCTGCCTTTTGTATGTTTCATACCCTCATTTGCATAATTTATGCAAATTTTCTCCGTTTTTTTACTTTGCCATTCACAGTTTTTGTTCCACTCATAACTCAAATACTAATTGTTCAAATGTCTTGTAACTTGATACATATAATCATCACGATGTGTACATCTGCCTTTTGTATGTTTCATATCCTCATTTGCATAATTATTGCAAATTTTCTCCATTTTCGACTGAAACATTCACACTTTTTGTTCCACTCATAACTCTGAAACCAGTTGTTTAAATGTTACGAAACTTGATATGTACAATCACCATGATGTGTACATCTGCCTTTTGTATGTTTCATACCCTCATTTGCATAATTTATGCAAATTTTCTTTGTTCATCTTCGCCATTCACACTTTTTGTTCCACTCATAACCCAGACACTAATTGTTCAAATGTTACGAAACCACTGATGTGTACATCTGTCATTTTTATATTTCATACCCTCATTTGCATATTTAATGTCATTTTTCAAATTTTTCGACTTTTACTTCTAAGACATGCTTACAAGTGTAATACTTACTCTGCTTTAATAATACTTATATATAATGGTCTGTTCATACAAAAGTTTAAACATTGATGCCCTTAACGGCTTTTGCTATATTAAACATTTCTCTTTGACCCATGTTAAAAGCGGGGGTATCATGAGTAAGCTGTGCTCACTAATTCCCTTGTTTCCCTTGGTTCTAGATTTTCGACTGTGGTTATCTCCTCTATATAGCTAACTGTTATTTCTCTGTTATAGGTTTACGAGGAGCAATTGCGTTTGCTCTCAGCCTCCATCTGGAGTTTGAGGACGAGAAGAGATATGTTCTTGTCACGGCAACTCTTATCATCGTCTTGTTCACTATCATGTTCCTAGGGGGAGCCACCATGCCGCTTATGAAGGTACGTACTCACAAGGATGTTAAAATTTATTGTTACATTTGTATAAACTTTCAAAAATATTCAATTTTAATTCTTCCATCATCAAGAGTAAGCCTAGAGTAAGTTTTGGTTTATTGGATGTGATGGGATTCTAAACTGATTCTGCATTTATGAAGATGATCAAATACCATGAAGTATTCCAAATCTTAAGTAATTGTTCCTCTTGTACAGCTACTGAAGGCAGACACTCATAGGAAGAAGAGTAAAAAGAGCAACAGAGAAGTCTCACTCAGTAAAACCAAGGAGATGGTGAGTTGCTTGATAATTGATTCATAGTTGCTGCCTTTAGGTAACTGAATTATTTCCCCTTGAATACTGAGTTGTTTCTCCCTTGAATATTGAGTTGTTTTCCCTTGAATACTGAATTATTTCCCCTTGAATACTGAGTTGTTTCTCCCTTGAATATTGAGTTGTTTCTCCCTTGAATATTGAGTTGTTTCTCCCTTGAATACAGAGTTGTTTCTCCCTTGAATACAGAGTTGTTTCTCCCTTGAATATTGAGTTGTTTCTCCCTTGAATACCGAGTTGTTTCTCCCTTGAATATTGAGTTGTTTCTCCCTTGAATACAGAGTTGTTTCTCCCTTGAATATTGAGTTGTTTCTCCCTTGAATACAGAGTTGTTTCTCCCTTGAATATTGAGTTGTTTCTCCCTTGAATATTGAGTTGTTTCCCCTTGAATATTGAGCTCTTTATTCCCCTTGAATGCTGAGTCGTTTTTACTATAATATTGAGTTGTTTCCCTTTAAAGACCAGTAAGTTTCCCCTTTATAACTAAGTTGTTTCACCTTGGAGGCGGAGTCGTTTTTACTATAATAATGAGTTGTTTCCCTTTAAATACTATTTAGTTTCACCTTCATAACTAAGTTGTTTGAGTTTTGCCCACCAGGGGGAGACAGTGGACTCAGAACATCTGTCGGAGCTGACTGAAGAGGAATATGAGTACAATTTTGTTAAACCACATCTCAAGGGCTTCGTCAAACTTGACGTGAAATACCTCATTCCATTCTTCACCAGGAGATTCACCAAACAGGTTTGTGTATTTTCTAGTTTTTAAAGAAAAACAAATAAGATTATTCAAGAATAGCTTGTGTTCTAAGAAAGATTTCTGTGATATATTTATTTAAATTGTGATTTCTATATTTAAGTACAAATACAGTACAATATCTTAATTACTGATTAGAAACTAGCGTCATGTTCTTATCGTCTCTTGCTCCAGTATTTTTTATTAATGGAGAATTGCATATAACTTCAAATGTGGAAATTCTAATCTTAATGTTTTTTAATTTGTAACATTTACAACAGTTTTGGTTCAGTTAATAGGCCCTTAATTCTTTACACTTGAAAAATGTCCCAGACCTCACAAATCTTAAGTCAATTATTTGCAAGAAATGGAATGTTTCTCGGGCAGTAATATAGGCTTATACTGTAAAGAAGTGTAGGCGTGAGTATCCTAGCACTAAGAGAGAAGGAAATCTAGGAACTTTTTGATGCATGTCAATGTTTGCAGGAGGTGCGAGACGGACAGAACCGGATGAAGACGCTGACGAACCAGTGGTACCAGGACGTGAGAGCAGCTCCATCTGAATCTGACTCGGAGGAGGAGCCGACCACTCGACTCATGGCTCAGTCTTCTCTGTAGTGTTCCATCAGTACCAGACTCTTCATTCCTTGAACAGAGACCTTGGAGTGTGGTGATAGGAGTCATTTTAGTGCTCGAATTTGCCAACAATGGTGATAAGAGCTGGAGTCCATGATTATTTTCCAGTAGTTTACTCGTAAGATTTGTTCTATCTGCTAACAGCTCAAATCTTAATTCTGAGTGTTTTGAGACACAACTCTGTCTTGGATTCTTCAATATAGTGTACAAGTGCTTCTTTACATATCCACAAACTTGAGTTAAAGTGGAGAGATGTCATCATCAGACGTCATTCATATCAGCAGAGCTATCAGGAACCGAAGGTGTTGCATTCATTCAAGTGTTCCTTTGGAATTCTGTGAACTAGTGAATTTCTGGATTCTCTGTATACAATACAACTTGTTCTGTTGTGGATTATGGAATTATGATCGCAAAGAAGCTTGGAACTCTTATCTAGCCATGTCCCTTCTATAGAAGTTTCGCCGCTAATGGCTTCAATACTGCCGAAGCGGCGTTAAACAATAACTCACTCACTCTATAGAAGTTCTAGTTCAAATATACTGTCCCTCTGTTTTAAAGGTCCATCAGTCATCTGATGATCTTGTGGAAACAACAGCAAGGATTCACTATGGCCTCACTGTTCTTTATGTGAGTCATTACTTTAGATTCACATACTATCTCTAGTTTTGCTAACTTGATGATTTTACCTATAGATATATTATTCAGTGATCTATCTCGTGAACTGGTTGCCAACTTGATGATTTCAGCTTTGGATAAACAGTACCGTGATCTATCTAACTTGTGAATTAGTGGCTAACTGGAGGATTTTAGCAATGGAGAAATAGTTCAAGGGTCTATCAACTGTGAGAGTTGACAATCATATAGATATGCTTCCTAGGAGAACAAGACTGACAATCCGAATCATTGCAAGCAATCAACTTTTTAAGATTCTTACTATATTCTAAAGGATTGTACATGATGTGTGTACATGTACTTTGTTATAAACTGTATATATGAATGAACACGATATTCTGGTGCCTGTGAGATTTTAGTGACAGTGAGTCAATACGCTCTTTATACTTGATCTCTATTACATTCCATGCTACCAACGTGGGTGATACTCGATTATTGAAAATTATCATTTTTACATTCAACACTGAAGTTATGTTGTGAATATAATGATATGTGCTCATATATAATATAAATATATAAGTTGGTAACATTCTGTATATATGCTCATTGCATGAATATTAATGAAGAAGCTGTAAGCCAAGTTTGCAAGACTTCAGGTTGATTTGAGAAGCATTGTTATTTGTGTACAATACTGATTTATCCAAAACTAGCTACAACAGTAGATATCATTTGTGTTATTTACATTGAAATCATCATAATGCTTTTACATCATCAGTTAATGACCTCACAATGTTTTGACATCAGCTGTTGATGTAATAATGATGGCATAATACTGATGATGTCACAATGGTGTGACCTCATTGAGATAATTCCTCAAGAAGCCTAATATTTAGAGGATATTTGGCTTTTCTTGACTAATACCATGTTTATCTCATCGAGTGAGGTAGAAAGGTTATATTTTCACGAGTGGCGCAGCCACGAGTGAAAATATATAACTTTTCTACCTCACGAGATGAGATCAACATGGTATTTGTCGAGAAGAGAAAAATTTTCTATTTATTATATGACCAAATCTTTGCATATTCACCGAAATATACTTGCATTTACGTTAAGTCGGCTCCAGAATGAGCCTGTCGCCTAAGCAACAATGTGATGTCATGAACGTGTCATGACGTCGGAGCATTGTTTTATGACGTCAGGTCATTGTTATATCAGTCACTAGTGACTGATAACACGTTCCATTGTTATTTTCACTAGTGACTGATAACACGGTTTATTTTCATTGATAGATCCCGGTATTTCACCTGAAATCATATAATAATAAAATATATTCTTTCTTTTACTGAACACTGTGGAGGAAAGCAACATTAAGTTGAAGCTTACACTATCATGTACCAAATATAATATCATTAAATATGAATTACTTAATTCTGTATGTATATATCTGAATGTATCATAATCAGTATTCACTATTTGTGGGAAATTATGGTGAGTCAGCAGTTTATTGGGATATTGTATTGAGTAGTTGTTACAGAATGATTTAGTTGTTGTTTATATTTTGGAAATTATTATTTTACTTTTGTTGTTTTAAGCAAGAATTCCTTTTGGCAAAGATTTCAATTTTCTTTTGTATTTTAATATATCCATGTACACAAAAAAACATTATGTCTGGTGAATCTATCTCATATCTGTGGGTGAATATTAACATGTCAGATCGTTCATTCAGTTCTTGTTTGAATTTAAATCAATGTAAGCCATGGTTTAAAGGGAAATACCAGTGAAATCATTTACATTTAGTTGTTAATTCTGTGAATCAGACGGATGGTGGAAGTATAATATATTGGATAATCATGTAACTGTGATATTTTACACAACACTATATACCACTCGAGATAATCTTCAAAACATGTCCAGAATAAATTGTTTTGTTTCATGAGTATTTGTACATATTAACTTGCTGTTCAACAGCGATGTGTTATGTGAGTAAGCATCCAACAGGGGTAATAAACATCATATCACTCACTTCATCAATCTCCATGTCTGTCACTAGTGCCAATATCAACCTCTTGTTTTTACATATTTGTTTCTACCATATCTGCATCCTTCAGTGGATCTTATCAAGAAGTGCCAACATCAGTTCAACTTCCCCTGCAAGACAACTCACGTCTATCTCCGTCACTGCCTTGCTGCATTTTCTGAACTTTTCTATGCTAATGTAGCGGCGTACTGCACCTGAACTTCATAGGGCAGTCTGCTACAGTAATACAGAAAAGTTAAGAAAATGCGGCAAGGCAATGATGGAGACTGGTGTCAGTTACCACCAACTGGCCGTATATTTTAAACGCTCTCGGACCACTAAGACAGTCATAAGTCACTGAAGGCCTAGCCCATATGGGTACTTACAACTATCTTACACTCAAAGAGTTTTGACATATAAATCTAGGCCTGGAATGACAAGTGTTACCTACACCTGCAGTTCTTAACCATTTGTTTCATGTATTTGTCTCTCTGCTATAATTGTGTTCATATTTGTTCAGTATATGGTAATTCCTGGACTACCACCGACATTCAATGTAATTTGTTAATGTCCGTTCCAAGAACAAATTTGTCCATATTTCTTGTCCTTATATTGCAATAATAATGTTGATAATCATGATTGAGAACATTTATTATTTATTCTTTACATACATTATGTACATTAGAATTTAGAACCAGTTCAGCATATCATATATACACATACTTCCTCATTGTTAGGATTGGAAATTAATTTCTGTTAATCATTTAATCAGAAATCAAAAGAGTACCTGTAAATAGCAGTACTAATTTAGTCAAGCGTTGGATCAACAACTTACAAGATTTTATCATGCCAATATGATTTCATTTAAACATTTCCATCATGTTATTTATCTTTTTCAGTTTCAATCTTATTGCGCAAAGTTCAAGCAATTGCATAATGGTAATATAATCATATTTCAAAAGATAATAAGGAATGATTCTGTGAATCTATGAACTTTACCTTGCACATCATATTATTAAGGACATTTTGTTTGTAACTATGGGCATGATAAAAGATTGCTGGTGGGTTCATCACATACACTGCCTGGTCCATTCTATCCAGGTTTCTTTCTTTCATGTACCTTCTATTGGCCATAATAAAGTACTGCATTGAGGGAAATGCAGTAACAAACACCCTCCTTGTTGTTTTTCGGGTTAACCGCCGCCTTCAAGAGTATTTCACTTATATCGTGGCTGCTAGTATTATGGCAGGGAGAAGGCCCGCAATGCCATGTGGCTATGCATTGCGGTGAAACCTGCGAGCATCGGCTGTTACTGGTGGTACTGTGCTGAGATTCAGTGTAGCATTGCACCCAAACCGTACTGTGTGTAGAACAGTTCTCTATTGCAGACAAAGTTGGCGGGATTCGAACCCCGGACCTCTTGATCCGAAGCTGATTCATGATACAAAAGGATGATGAGGATCTCCAGTGTTCATTTATCAGATATCAGAGCTTTTAACTCTTCAGAAGAGAACGGAAATGAAGAACAGTGGAAGATGGTGGATGTAGATCAGGAGACTCTTCTGTCAAAATTGTATGATTTGTTTTCCACCACTCTTGAGGCTGTCTTTGTTCAATACATGCTTTCTTCATGATAATGAAAGATTATAGACATGAATATCTTTCAAGTTCACATTGCCAAGCAATTGTTATTTACGATTTTGATAACTGCATCAAATTGAGGTTTCTATAGAAACTGTACAATTTATATTCATTATAATCCAAATTTTGCTGGTGTTCTTCTTGGTGTTGAGTAAGGGGTAGCAGGATCTTTCAGTCCTGGGGTGGCGATATTTGTTCTGAAATTAAATTATTAGGGATTACAATCAAAGTATATAGTCGATCAGTAAATGATATCATCATCCTAAGTTGTATGTTATGTTTCAATTCAAACTAACAGATGTGAAACTGAACCCAGGTACAGAGTACTTGCTCAACTACACTACACTAGAAAGTCGAAAAATTTAAGAATTTAAATGATCATCATAAGTGTGACCTAGTCAAATTAAATTGATCAATTCTCTTCTGAAATATTTTTTCTAATCGTGAGACCATACTGCTTTCAACTGACAAATCATTCAATCACCACAGGGGTTACTCAAGTCATTCTCTCACCACAGGGGTTACTCAAGTCGCTCTCTCACCACAGGGGTTACTCAAGTCATTCTCTCACCACAGGGGTTACTCAAGTCATTCTCTCACCACAGGGGTTACTCAAGTCATTCTCTCACCACAGGGGTTACTCAAGTCGCTCTCTCACCACAGGGGTTACTCAAGTCGCTCTCACCACAGGGGTTACTCAAGTCGCTCTCTCACCACAGGGGTTACTCAAGTCGCTCTCTCACCACAGGGGTTACTCAAGTCATTCTCTCACCACAGGGGTTACTCAAGTCATTCTCTCACCACAGGGGTTACTCAAGTCGCTCTCTCACCACAGGGGTTACTCAAGTCGCTCTCACCACAGGGGTTACTCAAGTCGCTCTCTCACCACAGGGGTTACTCAAGTCATTCTCTCACCACAGGGGTTACTCAAGTCATTCTCTCACCACAGGGGTTACTCAAGTCATTCTCTCACCACAGGGGTTACTCAAGTCGTTCTCTCACCACAGGGGTTACTCAAGTCGCTCTCTCACCACAGGGGTTACTCAAGTCATTCTCTCACCACAGGGGTTACTCAAGTCGCTCTCTCACCACAGGGGTTACTCAAGTCATTCTCTCACCACAGGGGTTACTCAAGTCATTCTCGCACCACAGGGGTTACTCAAGTCATTCTCTCACCACAGGGGTTACTCAAGTCATTTCTGCACATGTAACCTCTAGCAAAATCACTCTGCGGTAAAGAAAATCACTTAAATTTGCAACACGGTTACTGTCCTAATTTTTTTCCAATCAACAATTATTGTCATATATTGACCGACTTGTCTTATAACAATATGTGTGGATTGCGCAGGTGAAAGAACCCCGGTTACAGGAACAGACAGAATGCACAGTTTGAATGTTTCGGATTGCACTAGTAGCTATTGTTACAACTAATCAGGATTTTCTATATCTAACCAAGAAAATGCAACAGAGGTAACGTGTGAAGAAATGAGGCAAGTAAGTTCAGTGGTGAGAGAATACCGACAAATATAAAGGAAACTCTAAGAATTGAAACCATTATCAAGCCCTTGTCATGAACTTCTTGACAGATAGACCTCTGTTCTAAGATATTATGTTTTCTGCTGCCAACAGACACTTATTCCCTGACAAATACAGAGACTGACTGACTTCTTGACTAATGTGGAGGCTCTGTCCTGGTGCTCCTTCCTTGCCTTGATGAGCTCCTCCGCTCTCTTCATCTCCTCCTCCATCGCCACCATCTCCTCCGCCGCAACCTTCTTACGCTCCTGCAACCAGGCGACAGTAGAGTTGGAATGAGTTCTTGCGCCCATGATAAACAACTCTCAAACTCATGAACTTTGAAACATTAAATATGAGATATGATTGCTCTCGGCAAACTTCATTAGATTATACTGTATGATTCAGTGAGTTTTATCACATCTGATTTTCATCATTTTTGAAAGCTACCAAACTTTGATAATAATCAAGATCCTTTGAGTGACAAGAAGCTGTGAGACAAAACAGGACTGATAACGCACCTGTCTTGTCTTGGAGGCATCCTTGATGCTGTAGAACATAGGTCCGAGCTCCGCCAGCCACTCTCCGTCCACCGACGTCACACACTGCATGTACTCCTGCAGACAGCATAGAGAAGGTGAAGTAAGTAACTGTGGATTATCATTCCTTTGAAACATGTGAAAAGGGCGCACCATGGGTGGTCCTGGACTGTATTTCTATGTACTAATGAACCTACAAATTATGTAGAGATGGGTGGTTTTACCGGTATACCGGAAAAACGTGGTTTTTCGATCAAGTGGTACGTTGGAGAAAACCGGGTTTTTTATCATAAGAAAAAATTACCTTTTACAGAATGATATTTGTCCGAAAATTTAATATTTTACTAATAAAAGTAACTTTTCTTTAAATGGTTCTTTAAACTGTTGTTATCTGATATAGTTTGAATGTAATACATCTCTAATGAAAGTGTCTGCAATTTGCTAACTGATTGGTTGCATGTTGATATGCTGATATTCCTTAAGAAAAACTTGAAATGATAGTTATGATTTTATCTACTTTTGAATTTTTCATCTTTGGTCTTCTATTATACTGAGTTCTGAATAAAAAGACATCTGGAACAATTCTGCCTGTATATTATACACAACCTGATCCTATTCATTTCAAGCATGGTATATCGTGGTAAATACTGTGGTACTTGGGCCAAAAAATAGGTATACCGCGGTACTGAAATGTTCATGGTACCCAACCCTAAAATTATGTAGAGGGTAATGTCCAAGTAACTCTCCATTCCTTGAAAATAATGGAGCCGAGGCCCATTATTTTTAAGGAATGGAGAGTTATGAGGATATTACCCTACTTAAATTACACTCAAAGTATTACTCTTTTATCAAAATTGCTTTAAAAAGTTAAAGAAATTAAATTTCTACTTCAAAAATATGATGTGATGTGTAACTCTCCATTACTGAAAAATAATGGAGTGAAAGAACAATAGGATGACGTCACAAGTGTAATTTAATGCATGCGTAACAGATTTCTCATGATAGCCAAGCTCCTGGTAGTATTCGAACCTAGGACACGATCTGAAGTCAATCATGCTAACCACTCGGCCACCACGCCTCGAGGCAGAGTTTTCCTCTAAGGAGTTGAAATCTGTTTACCAGACATTGAATGCTGCATGGGACAACAGTCCAAGCGTTATGACCGACTTCTTCGTAATGATCAAAAAGCAGGCAGAGCTGGCATTTATGAATTGAGGGGAGATAACTCTTCTAGGCCTGGAGCTGAATACCATCAACGTTATCCTCAATATTACCTTTGAAGTCATGACAAGCTCGTGGTAGACGATATAGTCCGGTGTGTATCCCATCCCGAAGAGAGCGCTGGTCGGATGCAGATGACACGGCATGCCTGTCCGACAGTTCACATACTCCCCTAGACCCTGTCACATACAGAGAGAAAACTCACACATGAGTCTAGCAGTTCACATACTCCCCTAGACCCTGTCACATACAGAGAGAAAACTCACACATGAGTCTAGCAGTTCACATAGTCACAAAGAAAGGATTTCTGGATAACAACTTCTTTATATTGCGGTACACAACATACTTATTTATTCCTAACAAAGCTAATGATAAGATTTAAAACCATAGGCATTTAAATGAAGTTTAAAGGTAAACTTAAGGTGTGCTTAATTTGCATTGAATTACCATTTTTGTTATATCATATATTATATCAAGTTATATCAAGAATTACATAACACAATAGCTTATGAGCCATACAAATTTGGAAAACAGAAGCTCTAGTATTTTCCTTGAGACCAAGCGCCCTAACGATAGGGCTTTCTACCTTTTAACCTTGGAAGGAACATATCTAAAGGCTACAGACTATAAAATCACGGCTCCTTTTAAAGGAGTTCTTGGCTTTGATACATTAAAAAGAGACAATTTCATCAACTGCAATTTCTCACCTTCAGCCTGGCAGCCTGGTGGAAGTACGCGGAGCAGATACACTTGCGGATGATGTCCCACTCGTTGCCGCACGAGATCATCTCCATCTTCTGCTGGTCCATGATCTCCTTCAACTGTTGTCGCACCTCACGCACCTGCACGTTATCATGTATATTCAGATGAATGATTTCTGGGATCAGTTACAATCAACAAGCATAAATGTTTTTATAATCAACTGGAAAACACACATACCAATTACACAAAACAACCATACAAATTTTTATAAATAACTGCACACCATGCAATTATACACAACAAGCCTACAAGCTTTAATAATCACACATTCACTGAAAAATATTAATACCATAATTGATCTCTTTGTAAATCAAAATGTTTTCAAGATCACACATGATAATCGTCTATACTCATGTTTCATCCGAACATACTAAATATTAATTGGAAACTTACACAAAGACAAAGTGCAATCCACAATCTGATTTTTAAATTCAACCGATCAAAAAAGACTATTTCTTTAGTTAATGTAGATTTACATGGAATACCTCACTATATCATCAAGGGCCTAGAGTACTGATTAGGGCTGGGACGGTAACCCGGATACCCGGGACGAGTGGGTACTGAAAAGGAACCCAGTACCCATCAGTTTACCCGGACCCGTTATTATCATGTGACCAAATATAAAACAGTTTAATTTGTAATTCTTTCATTACAAGATTGCTATTTGAAGATTCCACCACAATATTAAAATCAATTGTCATTCATAATAAATAGATAGATCTCTATTTTTTAGCCTTCTAGCTCTATTCTTCAGCCTATCAGTTGAATCACTTATCACAAAGTCTTACAAATTAGATGTTGGAGATCAAAACGGGTTGGAGATCGATAAAACAGATAACAACTTCTTTATATTGCGGTACACAATGCCTATGTCCCTTGGGACAATAAAGACATTATCTTATCTTATCTTATCTTATCTTATCTTATATCCGGTTAGGGTAACAGGGGGTCGGGTACCCAGGTAGAACAATCTACCCGTCTCAGCCGTAAAACTGACACAATTTTGTTTCCCATCACTCACCTTCCTCATGGCCTTGATGTGGATGAAGTGTTCGTTGCACCAGGACGCAGAGTAGCTGCAACAGAAAAAAACAGGAACTCGTCAAATACCTAACTTTCACAGAAAAATACTTTGTTTTTATTTGACAATACCCATGGAGAAAATATCACTGTGTCATGGCGATGTGACGTAACAAATTCTGCAGATAATCAGTCTATGTATTTCCTCAGTTTCACAACATAATATATGTGTCCCTCAAGCTCATCCTCGATAATCCAGCGCTATTGTTCCGATAAATCTACACACAAGCGCTGGAAAACAGTAAGGGTATTTATCCTTAACCAAGTTACCTCCCTTCGCAATGACTCAGCGAAACGCTTGCTTTCTAACAACCAATGAGATCACTTGAAATCAAGGGTGAAATAACAAGCACTCTCGTGTCAGGATCTTGGCTTTCGCAGTAGCACAGCACAGCACAGGGATTTTAATCATTTACGTCCACCCGTTTTGATGGACATGAATACACCCTTCTCACGTAAAGACTTCTTAAAACTTTCTTTTGAGTTTCTGTCAGGTTTTCTACGCTGAATTTGTTAAAAAATTTATCGTAATCGAGTGAGTGAGCCATGTTTGTTTCTATAAACAACGGTAGTGATGCGTTTTGATTGGTCGAGTTGTTTACGCAGATAGTGTCTGCGTTTCGTTTCTGATTGGATAACATGGACCCAAGGGAGGTAACTAGGTTAGGGATAAATACCCTTACTGTTTTCCAGCACTTGTGTGTAGATTTATCGGAACAATAGCGCTGGATTATCGAGGATGCCCTCAAGCTATGCTTAGGACATTCGTACCCTGAATTACCAATCAATTCCCTACGCAAGACATAACTATTGCCAGTCTCCATCACTAGCAGATTTAAGCCTTGCAGTATTTCCCTCGCTTTTCCATGCTAAGATAGTGGATCGCTGCACCTAAAATACATAGTGGGTTCGATTTCCTAGCACAGAAACCTGAAGGAAATACTGCAAGGCTTAAATCAGCCAGTAATGGAAACTTGCGAGAGTTATGCCTTGCGTTGGGAAGTTGATAACCACTATACACTTGTGTCATAATTGAAGTGTGACATTAGCACTTATAATAACATCTTCAACATTTCCTTGATTTTATGATTTCACAACATGAGATACACTAGAATAAGACTGGACACTATACAATATCAGAAAGCAAAAGCATGCTTCAGTTGTAACCTCGCTGTGACCTTGACCTTTAAAGTATTTTATTGAAAACCTTTCCAAATCTTGGCCATTCTCCATAGTTGATATTCACCAAAAAAGAGCTTGATATAGCACAATTATTTTTCAAGTTATCGTGTTTACAAGCATTTTTTTTGGAACTTGTAACCTTGACATTTGACCTTGAAAGTGAACATGTCAAAAAAATTCCCCAGGGTATAGGGGTATAAGTAGGAAGTTATATATATGAGTTCTTGAAACTCTATTGGAACAAGAGTCATCAGAAGATGACATATCCCACTGGTCCCACAAAATTTGTAAAACACATCTTTGACAGATACTTGTGTATCTATTACCGTACTTCAGTTAGTGATGCTGAGTTTCGGGTGTGTTAAGGGTTTTGGACTTCTGCTCCGGAAGCAGTCATAATCAAACACGTTTCTATGGAAACAGAAAAAAATTAAATTTTCAGAAATCTGAAAATATCAAAAGGCACCACTTCAGTTAGTGGGTAATACACATGCAAAGTTTCAGGAAGATATCATGAACGGTTTTTGAGTTCTGCTCCGGAAACGAAATGATTACGGACGGACAGACGGACGGGGTGATGACTATATCCCACGGTATTACATACCGGTGGGATGAAAAAAGTTATAGCTAAAACAAAACGCGACGGTACAAAAACTGACTCAGTCGGGGCTGCTAACAACAACCACACTATACACATTTATTTCCACTACTTATACATGTTGAGATATATTTACAAGTTTACAATGCAATATATTAAATATAACTACAAGTTTACAATGCAATATATTAAATATAACTACAGTATGTCTGCATTATGCTCCCACTGCTGTATATTGCTGAGTCCCACTTATTTATAAGACTACACTGTGTATGCATTACCGTATTTCATCTGATAAGCAACAGCCTCCGATAAGTGCCGGGGGAAAATAAACTGTTACAGAAATACGCACTGGGTCTCTAAATAAGTGCAGAGTCTCTAAATAAGTGCAGAGTCTCTAAATAAGCCCTAGGTATTCAACATTTTAAACAATGAAGTTTTTAAGTAAAATACAGATTGATAACCTTTTATTATTTCTGTTGTATTACTGGGTATCCAAAAAGCTGTAGGTATCTAACATTTTCACAATGGAGTTTTTAAGTAAAATACCAACTGATATCCTTTTATTATTTCTGTTGTATTTCTTGGTCTACTGAATCTGCTGAATAAATAAATAAGGTAAACCTCGCCTAATACAATTTTTATTGTTTATATAGTGATATTTACGATATCAAAACATACGAGGGTAATAATCTCTTTATCATATGTTGTCATTCTTAAATTTATTCCTCGTTTTGGAGTTAAATTTGTTTCTCCTCTACAAACGGAAAGGGCGTATGAATATAGCTACGTCATAACTAGGCCAGGTCACATTCCATTTCGCGTCATAGCAAAATGACATCACACAAGAGCAAAATAGTCCGTTTTTTCATTACCTTTTACAACAATAGAGTACTCATTTTTGATTGAATAAAACGACATACAAAAGAAAAAACGTAATAAATATTGCAGATATATTTAATATCTTTCAAAACATTTGAAATTGAGATTTTAACAACAAATGACTCGCGCAGCAACATAACACAGGAACATGCTAACAGGTCACTTTCAAAAGTTCTCGCACCGGGTAGACAGAAAACATCGTCACTCTTGACTGCTGTCGGATTCGATAACTGCAATTCGTCTGTATTTTCGAGGAGGAGGAGAGTATTTTGGTGACTTGTTGACATTGACAGTGATACTGCCACCATATATCGGAGCCGCAAAGAGAGTGTGAACCCCACCTGAGATGGACACATGCATTTCACTCGACGATCGAGAGCAGGCTAGGTTATTGGGTGCAGAATAGCCAAAGCTTGCTGATGGCCTGTTTTGGTCACACTGATTCAAAGGATTCGATATGGATAAGAGCCTGGATATTTCACGATGCTGATTTTCATTTATTTTGCTGTAATTGTTGATGGATTGAATGTTTTTGTGTCCAGTTATTTGCATTATTTGCGTTGGTGGAACAGAACTATCAGACAGCTTTTGTACCAAGTGTTTACGTGCGCTATGGTTGGTCAATTTCTTGGATGAAGAAAATTTAGCATTGGAGCACATTGTCTTCATGATGGACCGGAGTTTATTCTCACCGATGGACTGACAACGAAACCAAACTACTGAGTCGTTGTACGGGATTGACTCTCCAAGCGTGTTTGTGGCAATGTAAAATGGGTCATTGTTACCACAATAATCCACCGGTCGCTTTGACCTGTACAGCTTGTAGATGGAGACAGGACACCTATCGGGATTGTTAACATTGGTCCACATTTTGGGTCTAACCTCTCTCACATCACGAGGATTACTGCCAGGACGCGTCTTCGACTGCTTCTCGTTGAATGTCAAGAACTCGACACCATTTGCATCCAGGCAATGTCACCCCAGCACATTTGTCGGTGCTCATCACTACCACGGAGACCAAAATGGACAGTGTTGAAGAACCAAATAGAGTTAATTATGGACTGTGGAGAATTAGTGCCAAATTGTTCTGTTTCCCAAAGAATATCGATTTCTTCATCCGAAATGGGTTCCGACTATTTGGTAAGTTGCCTTTTCCTTGCTATTTTAGCTCTATTTGTCTTGACTTCACGAACTCGGCCGAATTCTGGAGATACAGTGATTGCATATCCATAATTTTTCTGTTTGAGGAAACGATCAACACTCGAAATAAATGATCTTAGTGTAGTAGCTTCGTAATCAGTATTGTCAGGCTTTCTAACACTGATCAGAAACTTGCACAAAAATTGTGACAGATCACCGGTAGGCATTTCATGAAGATTTCTATGTTCATTTTGCGACTCAAGGAAGGATTGAAACAAGCGAACGTTACTTTTGGTTTTCCTGGCAGTGTTTCCATTTTCATTTCTTGAAATCACGCTGTCAATATCGTCGTCGTCAACGTCTTGAAATTGAGACGACGTCGTCTGCCGTGGAACTTTAGATGGAATCTTCGTCAGGCGGGAGTGTTCAAACCTCCCTTCATACTCTACACCATCGATGTGTACATAGTATTGTTTACTACCATTAAACATGTCAATAACAGCTGTGATGCTACCTGTACCTTTGTTATCGATGCGAACAAAATCGCCGACTGAGAGGGCGGCCATGTTTGTTTACCTTGACGCCCACGTCTGCAAAACACTACGAACTCGACACAGTGTTTGTAATGCTAAAGAAACGTTTTAGGATTCGCTCTACTCGGTACGGAGCTAGTGAAAATAGTGCGATCTACTTAGGCTAATTTGCATTGTTATCAGCTATCTGATAACATTTTTACAAGATGGATTTATCACACCGATAACAACCTCCATTATATGATAAATAAATCTATTGGTCCTTATTAGAGGAAATACAGTAACCTCCCTGTGTTGCTGGTCAATGTTCACAAATTATGGTATTCGACAATTCGACAGGTTAATATACGACTCATCTATGTGTGCGTACCACTTTCACTTCTGGTAGATTTATGGCTTCCATTGAATGCATGATAAGTTTATGAAAAAAGCTTGAAAACTAGCCTGCTTTGTCAATTTAATAAGGAAAATAAAGAAAACATCTGCAAACATTACCAGCCCCGAGGCTGTATAAAAGTTAGACTACGTACGCATTACGCTTCCACTGTTGGTACACGTTGAGGTAGGTCAGGTGATCGCTCTCCGGAACCTGGAACTTTTCTCTCGCTGCATCCGAGTCTTCCTCTCGTCCTTTCGGTCGGTAGAAGATGGCCGGCACAGACAGCATCGACACAATGGTCTGAAACAAACAGTTGAGATTTATCAACAGGTAAAAGTAGAAGTAACTAACTGTTACCTGCACATTCTTTCACAGGACACTAAGGGGATTGGAAGTCACTATGGTAGTCTTTGGGCAATGTGAAATGATGATATTTAGCAAAGTTGGCGTTGTGAAAGAAATCTCAATTCGTCTAGATTATTAAAAAGCCATTGAGTATTTAGTTGGAGTCACATTATCACAAACGTTATAAATGGTGTTATTTTATCGAAAAGCATTGATTGTTGCTGAAAACAATAACTTTAATGCTAGTTCATTCAGTATAGTTGATGTACAAGAGCGTACCACATGACCATTTCGCCTCGACAATGGTTGTGTGGTAAGCTGTTGGTACAGTCAATGCTGGCGATAGTTGCCTTACTCTGAGGGTGTGGGTTCGAATCCTGCATGGGACTAGGCCCGAAAAAGTACAAGAATTTGTACTATTGAAGTAGTGTTATCCCAAATATAAGCTATTTGGGGTCACAGGGTCACCAATTATTACAATTTAGAATCCCAATTGGCCAATGAGTCTGTACACAAAATTTAAGCTCCCTAGACCAAGTCGTTTTAGAGAAGACGAAAATGCAAAAAAAGTGTACAGACAGCCAGACGCCGGACACTATGCCATGCCATAAGCCAATCGGGCCTTCTAGGCCAGCATGAGCTAAAAACAATCATTTGTGACACAAAACTGTTTTGCTGGCATAAAACATTCTGACAAAACTTTTTATTTGAAAAAATAGGTTCCCAACGTTGAAAGTGACCAGAACTAAATATATCCAGAAGCGGGCACCCTGATAGCGGCCTGTCATACACGCAGAAAGACGTTTATGGGATTAGATAAAAGAGGTCATCTCCATGTTATCCTAACAATCTCATATCATCACATCAAACAAGTTAAGGAAAAGCTTTGGGCTATATGATTAACACTCCTAAAGCAAAATGTGGAAAGAGGATTTTTTTTCTTTGTTGTATAGCAATTTTGAAGTGGAAGACATAAGAAAGGCAAGATCTCTGGATAATCACAACTGTATTGTGGAAACCATGACGTTTAAAAGGAGGGTTCTATCGGGGTATTTTTGTGGAAACGAAATTCAAGATGATATTCTCGTTTACACATGTATGCTATTAAAATATGATTAAAACACTGTCAAATTGAAAGATATTAATTAAGTGAATACTTTGATGACTTTATATTTCACAACTTGATAAAGACAAGTGACATTTGTTGAAAAATAAGAACAATAAGAATTGAAGCCATTCATCGGCGCTGCGAGTGGGGAGAACTTTGCTACGGCCTAACAGAATATTTTTTGTTAGTTTTATTATATGTTATGTGTTACTATGTGAATATTCTATCAGTGTATATGTTTTATTATTACAAAAACAATTAAAATTGGGTTAAATGTAGCGTGTTTTCATTTCAAGAAATTTCAAGAATCCAAGATGGGGGATGCTGCCGATAGATCATTGATAGAACTTTCCTTTTAAGTAAATGCTTATTTCTTTATTTACCTGATGATGGAGTGAATATTGTGATTTTCACAATAAATAAGTTTTATCAACAACTTTTGCCTTGGTTGCTCTCGTTCCATATTGTTCAATAGTTCTTCTCTACTAAACTACTAGGCAAAAGAAAGTACACACTTTTGTTGGTTTTATCATATATGTATGATTTTCAAATGCAAATACCTCAAGTTTTCGATGTCATACTAAAAAACTGAATAATGCAGACATTTAGCAGTCAAAGAATACTTCTACATGTTTTTTTTTAAGTTTTTAAAAATGAAATTTCAAATTTAAAAACTCTACAAAATATAATTTGGATAAAACACAACTGTTCATAGACATATAGAACATATTCAATGTGAAAATCAATAAATGTGCATGATTCCGCACACATTTACAGCATTTTAAACATGGTAGGGGTCATGTTGGTGTAAATGTCATTTCTTACCCGTCTTCATTAAGCAAAGATATTTCAACTAAAGTTTAACCACAGTCACCAATTAATTCATTCAAACTACTGCAGATAAGTATTATTGTATCGTGCCACAGTCAAATTTTTAAAAAGAAACCCCGATTATTTCACAAAAAACATAAGTGAAAAATTATGATTTTCGTATTCAATTCAGTGCTTGTTTTGCTTACTTGAAACTTTTCATTTGCACTAGAGCTTCTTTGTGTCACAAGTAATTAAATTTGCCTGGCAAAGGTAATTATATAATGCTAACCACAATATATCTGTAAACAATAATTTTTCATCAAAGTTTGCTGAAAATGAACACTATGATTATAACTAAGCTAGTTCATAGGTTTCTGCTTATGGACGGGACTGCCGAAGAGAAATTTTGACTGGCTGATGGACTGTTATCTGTTATCTGCGAGGAATTTAAATACTGCCCTGGCTGTCGTGAGAATAGTTTTCTTACAGCTTATTGTTAAAATAGAAGAGAAAGATAACTACAGTGAGAGAAGATCACTCCTGTCTCACTGGTATATAACACTCGTGATTTGCACACATTGCTTCCTTATCATAGCCGGGAGTAACACGATTTGAAGTTTAAAGGGACACCGCGTCGAGGATAAATATGAGATCAGATTTATCTAACTATGCTGATTTAAGTGTCTGGTAGCTAGTCACAGGCCCCCAATTTCAGACAATTAAAGTAATTGGTAAAAAAACTATTGCATGTCAATAGTAAAGCAAAGCGTAACAGGTTAGCAATGTTAATCAGCATAGATAGATGCTTGTCCTTAATCAGTTTTTGTTTTTAAAAATTCATATCGCCCTAATCATTATTGAAAAAAACAAACAAACCCAAAACATGAATTTAATGCAGATTTATAGGCTTGAGAAGGTGTGATGTGTGCAGAATTGGTAACCTCCCTCGCATATAAAAATATTTTTTGATAATCAAAATAGTCAATCAATATATTTTATGAACACTTCGTAGCATACACTCTCAACTGTATGGGAGTAGCCTCCCTTGGAACCAATGCGCTCCGACGTCCTAGAAATCTGCATGGTGGCACCTTGCCAATGCTGACAATTTTCCTACCCTACTCACCCAATAATATACCAGACCCTCAATTACTTTTATTCTTATATTTTCAATGTAAACAAATGGAGGTGAAACTTTGGGTTCATAATCGTTTAAATCAAGCATGTGTTCTTAGAGTCACTGGTAAGAATTAATGAATGCTTCAGTATTACAAGAAATCAAGTTGAAAAGTAAGGAAATTTGCATACATTACGCAATGAGGGTACAAAACATAAAAAAACGCAGATCTATACACATCATAGTGACTATATGTATCAAGTTTTGTAACATTTGGACAATTAGTATCCGATTGGAACAAAATCATGACGGATGGACACGCTGATAACTTTATATCCAGACTAAAGGACTTGCAGGAAAGTATAAAAATATCTTCATGGAATCCAGAAGTGGTTAGAGTTTTATGTGTGCAGAGCAAGAAAAGGGCGATAAACTGAAAGTATTTCTTTACCAAGGATGAGAATTTAGCATGGGGAACTGTTCATTAAACGTAACAAAATCTCCTCATGAATTCTTTGATTGATATGTATACAGTTTTGATCACAGGGCATACATGAAGAATTCCTACACTAGATAACCTTTCTAAAGAAAATAACATAACATAAATACTCAGTCTCTTGTGTGTTTGTGATATGATAGTTTAACTAGATCTGGTAATCCTATATCGTTCAGTAGGACACACAACATAAGACAAATAACCCCTCAACAAAGTGTTTGGTGAGATAGTTAGCTACCCTATTATGTGGCAGTCAGGTGCCCGGACTATGTGACATACACAGACAGGATTGCCAACTGAGCTGGTAACCCAACACAGACCACTCTCCTCTTTCAATATTACCGTAATTCTTCCTTAATTTCGCCCCCTCTATAAGTTCGCCCACGTAAGATCATCTGACAGCCTTATTTCAAAATACCTTTCAAAATTACGACAGTGTGCCAGAAGTTCAGTATTGACAAATCAAAAGTTCGACCACATTCCAAATTTGGAAAACATTTTATTTACAGTCACGATGTACAATCATCTTGTGGTTTGTTTTCATTAAGATTGATATGAGTAAAGCACGTATTTTTTATTACAACAATTTTGGGAAAAGTTTTAACTTGATCACGCTTGTCGTGTATCGATAAATGATTTATTTTTTACACTTCTCAATTTATTCACTTACTGTACTTATGACATACCTTTACCAAGAATGATGTTACATCTTATCATATTATCCTTTATCAATGATTTCATTTTTCGTAAATGAAAAGGCAGCAATCACTTCCGTGTGAGGCTATAAATATATATCACTTAGACTGTCAACACAGTAATGCTACACTATGAATTGAGTTTGTATTGAATTTTCTTATTGGCTAAGAAAAGGGAAGTCCCAAAGTTAACCAATGATAAGATCTGGAAGTTTGCTGGGGAGACTTGAAACAGTCAATTGACCTAGTTCCTTAATGTCTGCAGTGGAATCACTGGACTTGTCTATTATTAAGTAGGGATGACTCACTGGGGATATTGTTTTGCATTTCCATTTTGGTAAGTCAATTTACTTATCAAATGATTAATTACTGTTGGAATATTATGACAGATGTTAGCTCATACTTACAAATATATTTCAGTTTTAAAAATCTGAATGTATAATAAATTGTTTCAAAGTTTTGTGACTTGGTAATCCCTACATACAAATAAACTCAACCAAACACCCAGAGACGACTGAGGAGGTTACTGGTAATTGATTTTAGTCCACTGTCGTAGACAATCAGAATCATTTATGTTGAGGTATATGTTTCAAAATATAAATGATAATTAGTTTGCATAAATAAAGCCTTTCAAAAGTAATAGAACTATTCAGCTGTCATTGTTTATGTTTATAAGTTCTTGCAAACCAAGCTGGTTGATATATTCTACTTGATCGTCACAATGGCGTTTCAGAAAAAATTGACTGAGAAAATATGCTTCCTAACTTTTATAGTAACAGACACTGGTTCATATTATAATTTATTGATGAATTTTACACATAGGACTCTGAACTAATGCAATAATAGTTAGGATTGGTGTATTGTTTTTCTCAGTTCTAAGTGATACGCTTGCTGGAAGGGAATTCCGTAATGACAATAGTCTGCTTTGATTGGTTTATACTAATAAAGCAACCAATCAGATTGTACTTCCTTTGAAAACAAGTGGACAGCCAGCGATGCGAGACATGCACGCTAAAGCTAAATTACGATTCATATCATTTAAAATTTCCTGATTTATTTTGTCATTTGTAAGAACATAACAATTCAACTCCAGATTATTATTGTTTTAATTCATGGTACACAATTTAAAACCCAAATGCCATTCACATTTCACAGAAACAATAATATTGAGAATCGTGGCTTCGCCGATCGTAACTTAAATTTTGTCTCCTGAAAAACAAAAACGGTGTATTAGTGCATTATATGAATATAATTACCATATACAAACACAATTAAAAGTTTTTGGTAACTAATATTTACGAAGTGTGTAACATTCTTTTTCAAATTGGTTTTAAACATTTATATGAAAATCTAAAATTTAGACAAAGATGGCGCCCAAACAAAGGTGAGTGGTGATAATTTCGACCGTAAACATTTCATTAAAATATTTGGAAAATTTGAGGGTCGAAATAATGGAAGAATTACGGTAAACCTTCACTCTCACTTTTAATGCTTTAAAATTGCCTTCTATTAAAAGCAAAACATTGCCAATATTTCTTAATAGTTCACACCAAAAATAGAGCTATGGGCTCTGCAGCTCTTCAGGAATTCATTGATTTATTATCTAAGGTTGAATATCTAAGTTAATATCTTAATTGATACATTGTTAAAAATCAAATAATAGGTTTTTAGATAATGACCCTTGTGACCCACATTTGACCAAGGAGTCTGTACATAAAATTTCAGTTCTCTGGTGCTTTTTGTACTGAAGAAGATGAAAATAGGTTTTTTAGATCATGGCCCCTGTGATCCATATTTGGGGTCACAGGGTCACCAAATCTACAATTTAGAATCCCCTTTGTCACAGGAGTCTGTACATAAAATTTCAGCTCTCTAGAGTCACTTGTTCTGGAGAAGAAGTCGAAAATGTGAAAAGTTTACAGACGGACAGTCGGTAGCCAGACACGATGCCATGCCATAAGCCCATCGGGCCTTTCAGGCCTGATGAGCTAAAAATAGAGCCATGGGCTCTCAGGGTTCATTGTTTGATGATGAAGACTGAAATAGATTGTTCTGAATATAATGCACAATCCCTAGCCTGAAAAATCTCTGTCGTGAAACTGTCAGTGCATAAAAAAAATCTGACTGACCTTAAATGTTGATAAAATGGGTTGTCCAAGTATCACAATTTTTGCAAAGATATTGAAGAACAGGTGAACACCCAAATTAATATAGAATAAACATATTTCTCAAAAATCCCCATCATTCCCCAATTAACAAAATAGTATAAAATTTGGAGAGAAACAATAAAATCTCTTCTCAAGTTAGTTTACCTTATTAATGAATCCTACTCATAGCAGAAAAATAGCTCATCAGGCTATCAGGCTTTAAACAATAAATATAAATAGATGTTTTGGTCATGAAGTGTGATCCATATTTGGGGTCACAGGGTCACCAAATCTTCATTTTAGAATCCCCATTGGCCAAGGAGTCTTTACACAACTTTTCAGGTTTCGAGAGTTTTTTGTTCGGGTGAAAAAGATGAAAATGGCTTTTTAAGTCATGACCTATGTGATCAAAATTTGGGGTCACAGGGTCACCAAATCTACAATTTAGAATCCCCATTGGCCAAGGAGTCTGTACATAAAAGTTCAGCTCTCTGGGATTGCTGGACAAAAACTGACCCCCACCAAACCATATAAATACTACTCCAAATACCAATCTTCTGATTCCTGCTCACACTCAACAGTTTTTAGATGCAATTAAAAACTCTTCTTAATATGGAAACATCTAACTTGTTTCCTTTCCACCTGCAAAACACAACCCCACTACCCAAAATATGATCATCCCACCCCTATCTCAAACACAACATTACTAAATGAAATCATAAAAACATCTAACTTGTTTCTTTTCCACCCCACAACATTACATCACACAACATATCATACTCAAACCTACATATAAACAACACAACACTACAAGTTTATTTACGACCGATCCTTAATTTGCACACATCCGAAACATCTACGTTGTATTTACAGTTTGCACACCCCCCTAATTTGCACACCCCACCCCTAATTTGCACACATCCCTTCTTATTGTACGCATTCCTCTCTATCTGTTCATCTGTTCCTGGGGCACACACACACACAAACACTTTAACATCAGCGGACACAGGCTAACTCTTCCATTCATTTTCTCCACTCTCACTGTCTAGCTTAATCAGGTAAGCTCTTGATTGTCATTGAAGTTATATTCTTAAAATTACAACAACCTTACAAACGTAAAAATATTATAGCAGTTATTTTTTCTGCATGGGAAATCATTTTCTATCTTTTTTAATATATTTCAAATCACAATGGTGAAACAATTTTCTTACATTTTTCAGAATTGTGATGTTTTGTTTCATTGTGAAATGAAAACAACATTTTCATGTAGCTTAATTCTTGTCCTATATATTTGCTCCTCACTATTTGTTTTTATATATAGTTTTATTCACGAGTGGGTACATCGATGTACATGTGTGCCTTTTCCATGCATTGTCTATTCTAAATAAATATGATTCAGGTGTTA
This sequence comes from Gibbula magus, assembly GCA_936450465.1. Taxonomy (NCBI): domain Eukaryota; kingdom Metazoa; phylum Mollusca; class Gastropoda; order Trochida; family Trochidae; genus Gibbula; species Gibbula magus. The sequence continues at coordinate 63,506,907 of OW388299.1, forward strand.
GAATTCATATTTGTATGAAAAGTTTTAAATCACCTGTGGTGAAGTCAAGTCTGTATTTTCTCAAGCGATAGTGAAGATATCTCCAAAGTAAACATATACAAGATAAACACTTATCTCAAAGACATGAGGTGGTTTGTTTTACTGGCAGTATGTAATAGGAATAAAAACGTGTATTATAGATATAGTTTCTATACAAACAACTATTTAGGAAGAAAGGAAAGTGGCACACTGATTTTTTATACTCATTGAGCTTTTAAAGGATATGGGGTATTTTTTGTGGAAACGAAATTCAAGAGGATATTACCATTTACACATAACTGCTATTAATACATGATTTAAAGGCAGTCAAATTGAAAGGTATTAAAGAAATGCATTTTTCTCAAGAATGACAGATTATTACCTCAACGTAGATTATATATCGCCATCAATTGAGCATAAAATCAAGACAATATACACTTGCAATTGATTATTAAGACGTTTTTAATTTACCCATTTTTAACAAGGCCGCAAGTACCCCGCGATGAGATTAATGAGATTATTCCAGTGACGTCACAGGAGTCATCGCTCAAGGGACCACACCCCCCAGAGTTTCGAACAATTGTCAAATTGACATCCCATTTTAATGAATCCGTATTTGACCCTATGTCCTTACATCTATCCCTTAAAGTATTTTTTGTGCCTTTTTTTCAGAGGACATGTTGTAGATTTCCCATGCATCCATTGTGTTTCATAAAATTTTATTTGGTTTTATTACGTGCCAACATATGATATGTCCTGATTTCAGTTCAAATAATTTCACCCAACTTCCCCCTACTTGCATATTCATCCCCAATTAAAATCGAGCAACATCATTGTACTTGCGCAGAAACCGAAACTACACATCCCATTTGCATACACGGTAGTTATATAATCATAGTAGTTATACATCAAACCCAAAATTTGTCTGTTGTAAATAAGTTATTATGTTTGACTAATTGATGCACGCCACTAGCGATGCATTGTCCTGTTTTCAATCAGAAATCGATACTTTTACTTTTTTATTGTCAGTATACTAAGGTGACTGTCATCAAAATGGCAATTTTTGGAATAAGTCTGTAACAATTTATAACATTTGGAAAATGTGACTCCAAACAACACAATGGTACTTTTAATAATTACATTTCCAGATATGACAAACACTTTTACATCAATAATAAACTCAAGATGAAAACATGTCTGTACGACAACACAATCACAAATTTTCTATTTAGGTTGCATAGATATCAAGCATCAAATTTCTTTCAAGTTCTTTCAAGTTTTTGATAATTAATATTGAAAAATAACTCTTTAGTGTCCTCTATACAGTATATATTTGAAATTAATTTCTGCACCTGGCAACCCTTTGCAGAGCTGAAAGCACTGTGTTGTCCTTATAATGCGAAGTGTCAAACAAGGAAGCAACAACTCCCATCATGGTCTTCCGGGAGATCTACTGACACTCTACCACTGTCTGACGGACAACAACATAGCTACACACCCAGTTAAAAGGAGGGTTCTATCGGGGTATTTTTTGTGGAAACGAAATTCGGGAGGATATTCCTGTTTACACATAAATGTTATTAATACATGATTGAAACACAGTGAAATTGAAAGATACTAATGAAGGTAACATTTTGATGACTTTGTATTTCACAACTTGATAAACACAAGCGCATATATGTTGAAAAATAAAACCATGAGAACTGAAGCCATTCATCGGCGCTGCGAGTCGGAAAAGCTTCGCTACAGCATAACTGCAACGGGTTTATTAGTTTTATTACATGTTATGTGTTACTATGTGAATACTCTATCAGTGTATGTCTTTAGTTATCAAAAAGTTGCAAAATTGGGTACAATATAGCATGTTCAAATTTCATGTAATGCAAAATATCCAATATGGCGACAGAACCCTACCTTTAACGAGCACAACCATTATTGGTTGTTTATCTACCACTCTACAAGAGAGAGTTTTCTCATCTGTTAAAGTTGCATTTACCGATTGATTAACTTTAACATGAAAATAAAAGCAATGTATGAAGTTGATTCTGAAAAAATAATTCAGAAAAATAAATTATAACAAGTAAAGAAATAAAATTGTCAATTGATTGAGTAACATGAAGCGAAAGTTGTACCTGTATTTGTGATACAGGTACACAACTCCTTGCTTCAGTCAGGTGTGAAATGTCTCTTACCCTCAGGTGTAAACTAGCCAACGACATCATCAGATACAGATCAGATTAACAGATAAATATTATAATGTACTGATTGTCAAAAATGTTAATTCCAGATTTACTGGATAAATTTCCCTTAAGGGAATGAGATTTACCAGAGAGATCTTCATCCCCTCCTCTAAAAAGGACATTAACAAGATAGAGCTTCCTCCTAAAACAAAACTGACATATTCTATGTATATTTAGCATGTAAAAAGGTTAAGTAACCTTGGAATGTTGAGAAAAATGAATTCATGAACTGCAAGAGATGGTAATGGGAAATCCATGCTGAAAATATGTTTAGTAACCTTGGAATATTCAGAAGGCATGTCAATACACACCGGTATTGTATGGGGAGTCATCAGTCCATCAACTAGGACAAGAGTACACAAGGGTTTAGGAGAGTTCAAAGTACTTCACTTATATCATGGCTGGTAGTATTATTGCAGTGAGAAAGCCTGCAATGCCATGGTGGCTATGCATTGCAGTGAAACCTGCGACCATTAGGAACTAGCAAACCATGAGTACTGAGCTGAAATTCAGTGTAACATTGCACTCAAACCTTACTGCATGTAGAACAGTTCTCTACAGCAAAGTTGCCTAGCCCCTGGCGGGATTCAAACCACAGACCTCTTGAACGTGCTAACCACTACACTTTCCCGCCCCAGTACACAAGGGTTAAAACCATATACATGCAGTGACGGATCCAGGAATTTTGAAGGGGGGGGGGGGGGAGGTCCACCAATAGAAAAGGGGGGTCAAAAAATGTTTTCCCCATACCCGAACATGCACCAGATCCCGGATCCGCCACTGTACATGGGTAGCCTCAGTACCCGATATCTAAGTTACACGACTGTTAAACTAATACGTAGAGCTAGATTGTGATTTATTTTTATCAAATTAAGTTTGAGTCCAACATATTTGACTGGAGCAAAGCTTGAGTTGACCGGACCAGTGCTAGGTACAAGGGAGAGTGTGCAGTGATGATAGCTCACATTTCAACACTTCACAAAAACTCTGTTTATTCAACCTAAAATACATAGTATGCCGTAACAGCCTGAACTAGGTTTCAATGAAATCAATTTTATAACAAAATTTGAAATCATAACAAATCGGCGTTGTGGAGTGAGAATCTGTGAGGTTTGGTGGTAAATTCATACACATAGGAGTCTTTGCAAGGAAAAAATTATCCTAAATCACAAAATGTTAGGGACATCAAACACAAGGGATGGGAAAATTTTCCCTCGTAGAAAAACCCTGTATACGACTTATAATTCCTTAACAGTAAACATGTTAGCATAAAGTGAATAGAACAAACAAAGTTTTTGGTTAATAATCCACTAAAAGATCTAATACAATTAGTATATGTTCTTTGCACTCGAAGCATGTCTTCTTTATAATTTTCTCTAAATAACAGTTCAACCACTGCATCAATCAATGTCATTTGGAATGGCCTATTAACATGAATTACAACTATTTAACAATTGGAATTATCCTGGATTGCTGACAGGGTCCAAACTCAGCTGAGATCGAAGTCAAATATCTATAACATAATTATTCAGTGAAGATCCCTTTAGTCAAAGCAATGTTTGTTGTGTACATAATTAGTCTACTTATTGAGTTTACGATCGACTGCTAGTAGCTAACAATGTCAACACAACTCTCACATGGGTTGTTATCTACACCTGGCACTGCAGCCAGACTTTATTTACATTGTCCGTCAAGAAGGTGTGTTGTTTACAGGCTGACAACTTGGATATGTCATATTATACATAGAGAATATTAAACGACGTCCCGTTTAATAACTTATTCATGAAACGATTGAGTGGTTTGTATTTAACGAGCGAAAGTGAGTTAAATGCAAATACCATCTCACGAGTTTCATAAATATGTTATTAAACGGAACTGAGTATAGAATTTGTTTATTATTACTGATTTAAATGTCACTTTGCACGAACTCGTCAATAAATGAGACACACTCCATTGCAACCGCAGCGCATAATATTGTGACGTCATATTTATGCCATTATGACATGACGTCAATCGGCAGCATGCGATGTTATTACACAATGTGTAATAACATTGAAGATTTATTAAACAGCGATATCTTCAACGGGCGAGTAATAATTGTTTATATTCAGGATATATACACAGGTTCAGTGCATATGCTTACTCCTTCATCAGTTGGATTTCTATTGCATTCAGCCTTGGGAGGTGTGTCACTTTACACTTACCAGAGGGGTACTGAATGTAAAAATAGTATAACTACGAGTTGTTGGACCTTGTTTTTGTTGAGATCTCAGTGACAGAATGGGTTAGCTGTATTGATAGTCAGTGCTGGCATTTGGTGCCTGACTCAAAGGGTGTGGGTTTAATCACAAGGGATTCAACCCGAAATAGGTACAAGAAATTGTACTATAGCATGTAGGGTTATCCTTAATATAACAATGTTACATTCAGTTGTGTTCTTGCAATTTTAACTTGTACTTTAGTTGTATATCCATAAATAATTTTCATTCTTCATGAAAATAATAATAATAATGATGATAACAATGATAAAATAAATCTATTCTACCTGTCATTGACACGGACATCATTAGTATTACAAAAGCCTATCAAAGCTATGTGTACTGTATTAGTTGGACCATGTCCACAAAGTGCCATTAGGTGAACACGCCTAAGGCAAGCTACTACAATCATATCAAGGGCTTCATCTCAACTGTGTGGATGAGTAGATGTTAGTTTCACATGTACAATCCATTTTACCTTGTCTTAACTCAGTCAGTAATTGAAGGGAGAAGCACTTGGGGAGTTGAGCTATGACATATACCGGTACACTCATTTTGAAAGTTGGGTTCATGGGAGGAGTGCTCTCATACCTGACATTCATTGCAATACTTGTGCTAATTATTAGGGGTGAAACTACTTGTGCTAATTATTGGGGATGAAATTACTTGTGCTAATTATTAGGGTTGAAACTACTTGTGCTAATTATTGGGGATGAAATTACTTGTTCTAATTATTAGGGGTGAAACTACTTGTGCTAATTATTGGGGATGAAATTACTTGTGCTAATTATTAGGGGTGAAACTACTTGTGCTAATTATTGGGGGTGAAACTACATGTGCTAATTATTAGGGGTGAAACTACTTGTGCTAATTATTGGGGGTGAAACTACTTGTGCTAATTATTAGGGGTGAAACTACTTGTGCTAATTATTGGGGGTGAAACTACTTGTGCTAATTATTAGGGGTGAAACTACTTGTGCTAATTATTGGGGGTGAAACTACTTGTGCTAATTATTAGGGGTGAAACTACTTGTGCTCATTATTGGGGGTGAAACTACTTGTGCTAATTATTGGGGGTGAAACTACTTGTGCTAATTATTGGGGGTGAAACTACTTGTGCTAATTATTGGGGGTGAAACCACTTGTGCTAATTATTGGGGGTGAAACTACTTGTGCTAATTATTGGGGGTGAAACCACTTGTGCTAATTATTGGGGGTGAAACTACTTGTGCTAATTATTGGGGGTGAAACTACTTGTGCTAATTATTGGGGGTGAAACTACTTGTGCTAATTATTAGGGGTGAAACTACTTGTGCTCATTATTGGGGGTGAAACTACTTGTGCTAATTATTGGGGGTGAAACTACTTGTGCTAATTATTGGGGGTGAAACTACTTGTGCTAATTATTGGGGGTGAAACCACTTGTGCTAATTATTGGGGGTGAAACTACTTGTGCTAATTATTGGGGGTGAAACTACTTGTGCTAATTATTTGGGGTGAAACTACTTGTGCTAATTATTGGGGGTGAAACTACTAAGTCTTGTGCTAATTGTCGGGTGTGAAACTACTAAGTCTTGTGCTAATTATTGGGGGTGAAGCTACTTGTGCTAATTATTGTGTGTGAAACTACTTGTGCTAATGATTAGGGGTGATACTGTACACTGGAGCTTCAGTTCAGTACATTTTCTGTTCATTTTAGGAGCAAGAATGCAATTATTTTGAGTCACAACAGAAGATATTTTCACTTTGAAAAAAGTATACTGAATGTTAATATCTGCAAATTTAATATTTGAATGAAATTAATAATCTAAAATATGGTATGTGGTACAAACCGAAAATACACTTGGTTTATGGTGCACTGAACCAAAGGAAAATACTTTAGTCCAATTAATGTAGTTGTGAACTGTTTCACCCCTACTAATGTTGTTAAGAGTTGACAATCTCTATGTTACATTAGGTGGACAAGCTATTATGATAATGGTTCTAAATTAAAACGTTGTCATATGTGCTGTATTTGTAAATACATGCTGGCGGTTCCTCTATATTTCTTATTCAACAATAATGGAATTAGTAAGTGCTACAACATAGAACTGTTAACTGTCACCTATACATTTCATTCCGCGTTCTTCACCTTGCATTCATCAAGGCAAATGACAATAATTGGTTAATGGTATGTGGAATTTAAAATGTCTTGTTTCCTGGGTGGGTGATTTCAGGTAAGAAGTTGGAAGGGGTTGGATGGTTAGATGTAGCCTCAGAGGTATTTGAGTTTGTTTTTTTTACTAATAAAGTTTCGTCTGTGAACCTATTTGGCAAATATACAGCGAAATAGTAGTGGATGATTTTTAGCTGAGATGTATTTTGGATGTCCTTTTTATACCAATGTGAATTTATTGTTTCTGGGTTTAAAATTAAATTTTATGAAACTACTTGCTCGGTTTTATAACTAAAACCTGAGATAACACAGGTTCAACTTGGCTTAACTTTACTTAAACTCATCCTTTTTAAATTTATTTTACCAATATCTATATCAATATTTTACTTTTAATCTCAACTGCATATTTTATAAGTATTGATCAATTTTGAAACAAATGAAAGAGCATATTTTGTTGAAAGACGTGATTGTTACAAATTAAATCAGCTACATCACTCATGGTCCTGCAGAGACCTTGGTTTGCTTTACCCTCGATAACAAACACTTGACACCGAAACAAATTTGTAACAAATCCGGAGAATTTCACAGTGAATTGCAAGCTCAGCTAAAGAACAATGACAAGATGTAAACGCTGGTTAAACAGCTGAGAACAAGAGGTCACAGGACATCCTCACTTTGACAACAAACTGCCAACATTTCTTCATCAGGTCTCAACACTTTCTTTAGGTGTCTTCGCTCGACTCTACATCACACAAACCCACAAGAGCTCTGCTTGCAACACGGTGCGACTTTAACCCTTTATACATGCAGCATGTGAAATAAGGAGCAGTTACATTCGATCTTCTTACCAATATACTGCTAGTATCACCTTTTTAGATGTCATACATGAAGCTGAGACAATGGCTCTACAGAACGTGAGGTGAATAAGGTTTAATGCTTTAAATCTCTATTTTGTGGTGGTTAGTATAATTGAAGGAAGAAAGCCTGAGAGAGGGGTGGGTGGGTGCACCATTGTCTTCAATATACCGTAACTAGTTTTCAAATTATCAAAAGAAAGAGGGATGTGCATAACTCTTGTCCTTGCTTAATGCATGTAGAACTCTTCTCCTCAAATAAACCCTACGGTCCATGAATATTCCAGTAATTGCAATTACTCAAAATGGTTTTGTACAAATCAATTGAGTAGCTAAGAGTAAAACGTATTAGAGCCAGAAAAGATTCAAACTCTCTGTAATGATGATGAAAGATTCATGGTTTATATCTATATAGCATGACTCACACTATCATGGCCATGACAGATACCTGATCCTCTTTACAACGTCTCAAGGTATATCA